>OW203662.1:21210000-21847500 GCA_934044485.1 Apeira syringaria | reverse complement strand
TAACCTAACCTAACCTAACCTAACCTAACCTAACCTAACCTAACCTAACCTAACCTAACCTAACCTAACCTAACCTAACCTAACCTAACCTAACCTAACCTAACCTAACCTAACCTAACCTAACCTAACCTAACCTAACCTAACCTAACCTAACCTAACCTAACCTAACCTAACCTAACCTAACCTAACCTAACCTAACCTAACCTAACCTAACCTAACCTAACCTAACCTAACCTAACCTAACCTAACCTAACCTAACCTAACCTAACCTAACCTAACCTAACCTAACCTAACCTAACCTAACCTAACCTAACCTAACCTAACCTAACCTAACCTAACCTAACCTAACCTAACCTAACCTAACCTAACCTAACCTAACCTAACCTAACCTAACCTAACCTAACCTAACCTAACCTAACCTAACCTAACCTAACCTAACCTAACCTAACCTAACCTAACCTAACCTAACCTAACCTAACCTAACCTAACCTAACCTAACCTAACCTAACCTAACCTAACCTAACCTAACCTAACCTAACCTAACCTAACCTAACCTAACCTAACCTAACCTAACCTAACCTAACCTAACCTAACCTAACCTAACCTAACCTAACCTAACCTAACCTAACCTAACCTAACCTAACCTAACCTAACCTAACCTAACCTAACCTAACCTAACCTAACCTAACCTAACCTAACCTAACCTAACCTAACCTAACCTAACCTAACCTAACCTAACCTAACCTAACCTAACCTAACCTAACCTAACCTAACCTAACCTAACCTAACCTAACCTAACCTAACCTAACCTAACCTAACCTAACCTAACCTAACCTAACCTAACCTAACCTAACCTAACCTAACCTAACCTAACCTAACCTAACCTAACCTAACCTAACCTAACCTAACCTAACCTAACCTAACCTAACCTAACCTAACCTAACCTAACCTAACCTAACCTAACCTAACCTAACCTAACCTAACCTAACCTAACCTAACCTAACCTAACCTAACCTAACCTAACCTAACCTAACCTAACCTAACCTAACCTAACCTAACCTAACCTAACCTAACCTAACCTAACCTAACCTAACCTAACCTAACCTAACCTAACCTAACCTAACCTAACCTAACCTAACCTAACCTAACCTAACCTAACCTAACCTAACCTAACCTAACCTAACCTAACCTAACCTAACCTAACCTAACCTAACCTAACCTAACCTAACCTAACCTAACCTAACCTAACCTAACCTAACCTAACCTAACCTAACCTAACCTAACCTAACCTAACCTAACCTAACCTAACCTAACCTAACCTAACCTAACCTAACCTAACCTAACCTAACCTAACCTAACCTAACCTAACCTAACCTAACCTAACCTAACCTAACCTAACCTAACCTAACCTAACCTAACCTAACCTAACCTAACCTAACCTAACCTAACCTAACCTAACCTAACCTAACCTAACCTAACCTAACCTAACCTAACCTAACCTAACCTAACCTAACCTAACCTAACCTAACCTAACCTAACCTAACCTAACCTAACCTAACCTAACCTAACCTAACCTAACCTAACCTAACCTAACCTAACCTAACCTAACCTAACCTAACCTAACCTAACCTAACCTAACCTAACCTAACCTAACCTAACCTAACCTTTTTTTTTTTTTTTTTTTTTTTTTTTTTTTTTTTTTTTTTTTTTTTTTTTTTTTTTTTTTTTTTTTTTTTTTTTTTTTTTTTTTTTTTTTTTTTTTTTACGTGGGCGAAATGCATTTACGCACTTCCGCCTACCGGGAAGTAGGCGGGGTGTGTCGGGCTCGCTCGAGCATCACCGCTCCCTGGGGGGCCTCATGGCCCCCAACCCTAACTGCACCCACAGCAGCCAGGGTCCACTACCGACTAAAACCCACGGTGTCCATCCTGCCGCTATAACGGAGGGAGCGCGGGGTATTGCATACCGCGCCCCCACCACGGCCGTCCGTTTCCGGACCCCTCCAGGGGGGAGGATGACCCTCCCCCTCGCGACCGTGCCGGGACCAAGAGCACGGCCGCACCACCCCGGGGACCACACAGTGCAAGGAACGCCAGACTTCCCACATCCGACGCTCGTGGTCCCCTGCGATGGGCCAGATGGAGCAGCCCCATCGCCAGCCGCTTCGGCCGCCACCCTCCGACGGCGGCCATATCGGCGCCACAGCAGGAGACGAACTGAATCACTCCCGCCGCAGCGCCTCCTCAGCTGCAGCGCCGTCCCACAGCGCCGCTGCCCCCCTCAGTTGCAGTGCTTTGCAGCACCGCAACCTACCGTCTGATGGACCGCTCCTCGTCGGCTTGGCGAGCAAAGCCTATCGGGAGCAGTCCCGGCCAAAATACTATAAACATACATAAATAAATGGATATAAATAAACTTACATAGATATGAGACACGCGAGTCGCCGGACGATGTCTAGTTACGTCTAATTCAGAGGAATTAGACCAAGAACAGGCAGCACCGCGAGAAGGTAATCGCCAGACTTGCCTTGAGGATCATCACGACCTGCGCTTCCCCCAAGACCGTAGCCTCCCTACTCATCACGGGATGAGTAAAGAAGGCCTGGACTTATCCAAAACAAGTAACGTAAACGCTGCAAGCATAGGCATAGCAACTATTTAATGGATAAACCCAGACCCGCCCAACCTAACCTAACCTAACCTAACCTAACCTAACCTAACCTAACCTAACCTAACCTAACCTAACCTAACCTAACCTAACCTAACCTAACCTAACCTAACCTAACCTAACCTAACCTAACCTAACCTAACCTAACCTAACCTAACCTAACCTAACCTAACCTAACCTAACCTAACCTAACCTAACCTAACCTAACCTAACCTAACCTAACCTAACCTAACCTAACCTAACCTAACCTAACCTAACCTAACCTAACCTAACCTAACCTAACCTTTTTTTTTTTTTTTTTTTTTTTTTTTTTTTCACGTGGAGAAATGCTCTTACGCATACCCGGCCCTCCGGGGGGAAGACCGGGTTATGTGGGGCTCGACCGCGTTGGAGTGAGATGCCGCAGCCCAATACCCACTAAAACTCCACGATGCCCTTCTCAACGGCCAGGGCGAGGTCACGGGACCGTTCGACACATGCTTGCCGCGACCTCGCCAACGCCGGCGTCCGTCTTCAGCGGACCCACCTCAGAAGGGGATGGTGTTCCCTTCTTTAACTCCTTTGACTCCTCAGCTCAGTTGGAATGAGCTAGGCGACGCGCTGGGACATACAGCGCGCCGCCTCCTCGCACGTGAGGGTTTATGATGTTTGGGGGACGCCGGATGCCCCCGCATCCTGCGCCCCCGACCCTCCGAGCGGTGACGGCGTTCGGGCTCCAGCCCGCCCACGCAGCCGCACTCTCCGGAGTGGGAGAGAGAGGGGATCGGTCTCTCTCTCGCGCTCCTCGGTCTCTCTTTGCGCAACGACCGCTTCACAAAACGAGACCATCGCATTCCAGACCTCTTCACTTTCGAGCATCTTTGTGATGATGGTCGGCAGTGAGAGGTCCGTCCCCACAGCCACGACTAGTTCCTGCCGTTGTTCCTCCGCTCCTGGACATGCTTCCACCACATGTTCGGCGGTTTCCTCTGTCACTCCGCACTGATGACACACAGGTGTCGGTTCCCGCCTGGCCACGTTGCACAGGTAGCGACCAAAGCAACCGTGGCCAGTGAGAACTTGTGTCAGCCTGAAGGTGAGTGCGCCGTGCTCTCTCGCCACCCAGTCCACGAGGACAGGGCGCACCGCACCAAGGAATCGCATGGCTCCTGTACCTCTATGAGCAGGCCCCGTGAGGAGCCGCTCCCTCCATCTTATTATGGCCGCTTCTTTGGCCCGCCTCCGCCACACCATCAACTCCCGTGGCGCAGGATTCAAGTTCTCGCTCCGTGCTCGCGTCCTTCTCCAGTACACGTTCGACAGAACCTCCGCCTCCAAGTCCCAAGGGACGGAACCCGCCAGGACGCAGGCCACTTCGTGCGAGAGGGTGCGATACCCTCTGCAGCAACGAATCGCCATCACCCTCTGCGCCCTGTGCAGTACTGCGGTCTCCCTCGCGTTTAGTGAGCCGGCCCATATTGGCGCTCCATAGAGGGCCATCGACCTCACCACCGCCATATACAGGTGGCGGCAGTGGCCATCTCCGCCTCCTAAGTTGGGCAGGAGGCGTCCCAACGCCATGGCAGCGCCCGTCAGCTTCGGAGTGAGCTGGTTGAGGTGCTCCCCAAAACGCCACCTTCCTTCGAGGACGACTCCTAAGTACTTTAGTGTCGACCTTATGGGGATTGAAGTCCCCCCCACTACAATGCAGGAGTCTGCAGGCGGGGCCCCACGGGGGCCATGAAAACAGATGGCCTCCGACTTGTGGAGCGCCACCTCCAGACCTAGCTGCCGAATGCGACCCACCACCGTCGCAACTCCCGCCGTCGCGAGGACCTTTGCCTCCCTGTATGATGCCCCCCGGGCGGTAACCAGCGTGTCGTCAGCATAACAAATGATGCCGACGTCACGAAGGTTAGCGCCCCGTAAGACCCAGTCATAGCCGACGTTCCAGAGGAGTGGGCCTAAAGCCGACCCCTGTGGAACGCCCCGGGTCACTGAGCTCCTTCCTATCCCATGTGTCGTCGGGAAGACTACCTCTCGGTCTGAGAGATAGTCCCCGACGAGACGCTGGAGGTATCGAGGTACGCGGTGGTACCGCAGCGCCCCCAATATGGTGGTCCAGGGCAGGGTGTTGAAAGCATTCGCTATGTCTAGAGACACCGCCAACATCACCCCGCCGCTGGAGCACGCCTCCTCCGAGAGATCGCGAACGCGAGCGATCGCATCCACGGTCGACCGACCTCTCCTAAATCCGTACTGGCATTCTGCCAGATTGGGGCCGTCGCTCTCCAGGTGCTTGGCGAGTCGGGCAACAACCACCCTCTCCAAAAGCTTGCCCGCCTCGTCGAGCAGAACGATGGGGCGGTAGCCCGCCGGTTGGTCGGCGGGACGCCCAGGCTTGGGCAGCAGGACGAGTTTGCCTGTTTTCCACCGCTTAGGGAACCTCCCCTCTGCAAGGCAGCGGTCGAAGATTCCCTTCAGCCACGGTCCCAGCGACTCCTGCGCAAGCACCCACGCGCGCCCAGGTATGCCATCGGGCCCTGGCGCCGTGTTCTTCGCCCGCATGCGCAGTATCGCGGCTCCCAGCTCTCCGTCCGACCAAGAGCACGGCCGCACCACCCCGGGGACCACACAGTGCAAGGAACGCCAGACTTCCCACATCCGACGCTCGTGGTCCCCTGCGATGGGCCAGATGGAGCAGCCCCATCGCCAGCCGCTTCGGCCGCCACCCTCCGACGGCGGCCATATCGGCGCCACAGCAGGAGACGAACTGAATCACTCCCGCCGCAGCGCCTCCTCAGCTGCAGCGCCGTCCCACAGCGCCGCTGCCCCCCTCAGTTGCAGTGCTTTGCAGCACCGCAACCTACCGTCTGATGGACCGCTCCTCGTCGGCTTGGCGAGCAAAGCCTATCGGGAGCAGTCCCGGCCAAAATACTATAAACATACATAAATAAATGGATATAAATAAACTTACATAGATATGAGACACGCGAGTCGCCGGACGATGTCTAGTTACGTCTAATTCAGAGGAATTAGACCAAGAACAGGCAGCACCGCGAGAAGGTAATCGCCAGACTTGCCTTGAGGATCATCACGACCTGCGCTTCCCCCAAGACCGTAGCCTCCCTACTCATCACGGGATGAGTAAAGAAGGCCTGGACTTATCCAAAACAAGTAACGTAAACGCTGCAAGCATAGGCATAGCAACTATTTAATGGATAAACCCAGACCCGCCCAACCTAACCTAACCTAACCTAACCTAACCTAACCTAACCTAACCTAACCTAACCTAACCTAACCTAACCTAACCTAACCTAACCTAACCTAACCTAACCTAACCTAACCTAACCTAACCTAACCTAACCTAACCTAACCTTTTTTTTTTTTTTTTTTTTTTTTTTTTTTTTTTTTTTTTTTTTTTTTCCCGGGGAAATCCTTTATGGATACCACCGGCCGGGGGAGGCACGGTGGTTATGTGGGAGTCCCCGCCAGAGTGGCGAGTGTACCCACTAAAACCCCGGGGTGTTCCTCCGTCGTCGGCAAGTGACGGGGGGCACGGTCCCGCTTGCGCACTATCCGCAGCCCCCGTCGACGCCGCTGCCCGCCTTGCGACGGGCCCACCTCGGGGAGGGATTCCTCCCTCACCCCTCGTGCACGATGCCCTCGGGAACACATGGAGGGCATCGCCACCTCGGAGGGCTCATACTTGGGGGGTGCCAGACGCCCCCGCATCTAGCACCCCCGGCCCTCTCAGCGGAGACGGAGTGCGGGTCCGATCAGCCCGCCTCCGTGTCCGCGCTCGCCGAAGCGGGTGAGAGAGAGGATCCCTTTCTCTCTCCCGCTCCGCGGCCTCCCTCTGTGACATGACCGTTTCACAGAAGGAGGCGACCGCCTCCCACGACCTCTCATCACCGACCATCTTGGCTAAGACGACCGGCAAGGAGAGGTCAGTGCCTCCCAGAGCCGCGACCAAAGCTCGGCGAACCTAACCTAACCTAACCTAACCTAACCTAACCTAACCTAACCTAACCTAACCTAACCTAACCTAACCTAACCTAACCTAACCTAACCTAACCTAACCTAACCTAACCTAACCTAACCTAACCTAACCTAACCTAACCTAACCTAACCTTTTTTTTTTTTTTTTTTTTTTTTTTTTTTCACGTGGAGAAATGCTCTTACGCATACCCGGCCCTCCGGGGGGAAGACCGGGTTATGTGGGGCTCGACCGCGTTGGAGTGAGATGCCGCAGCCCAATACCCACTAAAACTCCACGATGCCCTTCTCAACGGCCAGGGCGAGGTCACGGGACCGTTCGACACATGCTTGCCGCGACCTCGCCAACGCCGGCGTCCGTCTTCAGCGGACCCACCTCAGAAGGGGATGGTGTTCCCTTCTTTAACTCCTTTGACTCCTCAGCTCAGTTGGAATGAGCTAGGCGACGCGCTGGGACATACAGCGCGCCGCCTCCTCGCACGTGAGGGTTTATGATGTTTGGGGGACGCCGGATGCCCCCGCATCCTGCGCCCCCGACCCTCCGAGCGGTGACGGCGTTCGGGCTCCAGCCCGCCCACGCAGCCGCACTCTCCGGAGTGGGAGAGAGAGGGGATCGGTCTCTCTCTCGCGCTCCTCGGTCTCTCTTTGCGCAACGACCGCTTCACAAAACGAGACCATCGCATTCCAGACCTCTTCACTTTCGAGCATCTTTGTGATGATGGTCGGCAGTGAGAGGTCCGTCCCCACAGCCACGACTAGTTCCTGCCGTTGTTCCTCCGCTCCTGGACATGCTTCCACCACATGTTCGGCGGTTTCCTCTGTCACTCCGCACTGATGACACACAGGTGTCGGTTCCCGCCTGGCCACGTTGCACAGGTAGCGACCAAAGCAACCGTGGCCAGTGAGAACTTGTGTCAGCCTGAAGGTGAGTGCGCCGTGCTCTCTCGCCACCCAGTCCACGAGGACAGGGCGCACCGCACCAAGGAATCGCATGGCTCCTGTACCTCTATGAGCAGGCCCCGTGAGGAGCCGCTCCCTCCATCTTATTATGGCCGCTTCTTTGGCCCGCCTCCGCCACACCATCAACTCCCGTGGCGCAGGATTCAAGTTCTCGCTCCGTGCTCGCGTCCTTCTCCAGTACACGTTCGACAGAACCTCCGCCTCCAAGTCCCAAGGGACGGAACCCGCCAGGACGCAGGCCACTTCGTGCGAGAGGGTGCGATACCCTCTGCAGCAACGAATCGCCATCACCCTCTGCGCCCTGTGCAGTACTGCGGTCTCCCTCGCGTTTAGTGAGCCGGCCCATATTGGCGCTCCATAGAGGGCCATCGACCTCACCACCGCCATATACAGGTGGCGGCAGTGGCCATCTCCGCCTCCTAAGTTGGGCAGGAGGCGTCCCAACGCCATGGCAGCGCCCGTCAGCTTCGGAGTGAGCTGGTTGAGGTGCTCCCCAAAACGCCACCTTCCTTCGAGGACGACTCCTAAGTACTTTAGTGTCGACCTTATGGGGATTGAAGTCCCCCCCACTACAATGCAGGAGTCTGCAGGCGGGGCCCCACGGGGGCCATGAAAACAGATGGCCTCCGACTTGTGGAGCGCCACCTCCAGACCTAGCTGCCGAATGCGACCCACCACCGTCGCAACTCCCGCCGTCGCGAGGACCTTTGCCTCCCTGTATGATGCCCCCCGGGCGGTAACCAGCGTGTCGTCAGCATAACAAATGATGCCGACGTCACGAAGGTTAGCGCCCCGTAAGACCCAGTCATAGCCGACGTTCCAGAGGAGTGGGCCTAAAGCCGACCCCTGTGGAACGCCCCGGGTCACTGAGCTCCTTCCTATCCCATGTGTCGTCGGGAAGACTACCTCTCGGTCTGAGAGATAGTCCCCGACGAGACGCTGGAGGTATCGAGGTACGCGGTGGTACCGCAGCGCCCCCAATATGGTGGTCCAGGGCAGGGTGTTGAAAGCATTCGCTATGTCTAGAGACACCGCCAACATCACCCCGCCGCTGGAGCACGCCTCCTCCGAGAGATCGCGAACGCGAGCGATCGCATCCACGGTCGACCGACCTCTCCTAAATCCGTACTGGCATTCTGCCAGATTGGGGCCGTCGCTCTCCAGGTGCTTGGCGAGTCGGGCAACAACCACCCTCTCCAAAAGCTTGCCCGCCTCGTCGAGCAGAACGATGGGGCGGTAGCCCGCCGGTTGGTCGGCGGGACGCCCAGGCTTGGGCAGCAGGACGAGTTTGCCTGTTTTCCACCGCTTAGGGAACCTCCCCTCTGCAAGGCAGCGGTCGAAGATTCCCTTCAGCCACGGTCCCAGCGACTCCTGCGCAAGCACCCACGCGCGCCCAGGTATGCCATCGGGCCCTGGCGCCGTGTTCTTCGCCCGCATGCGCAGTATCGCGGCTCCCAGCTCTCCGTCCGATATGGCAGGAGTTTCACCGTCCTCTCCCGCAGGATCCACTCGCTGCGACGCCACAACGGTGGGTGGGGCGAAGTCGGGGCCCGGTGCCCCGGGAAACAACCCCTCGACCACGCGCTGAAGCGTGTCAGGCCGCAGCGTCGTTGTAGTTGGCGGAGCCCAAGGGCGGAGCGTTCGCCTGACCAGCCTGTACGGGCGCCCCCACGGGTCACGCTCCAGCGACTGCAAAAGCTCCCGCCAAGCTGCAACCTTCGCCTGTTTAATGGCAGCACGCAGGATCTTGTTTGCCGCTCGATATTCCGCGTACAGTGCGTCTGCTTCCTCCAACGTTTGGCGCCTCCTCCTCCGATAGCGCTGGTAGTCTCGGCGCTTCGCCACACATCGGTGGCGGAGTTCCGCAATCTCGTCAGACCACCAGTAGACCTGGCGCCTTGACGGTGGTGTCCTTGCGCGAGGCATGGCCGCGTCGCACACGCGCACCATTGCCTCGCACAGTCCGTCAGCCTCCGCGTCCAGGTCCAAACCCTCCGACGAGAGAGCGCACCACGCCTGCACGATGGCAGCCTCTCTAAACAACTCCGAGTCCAGGCGCTTTAGCGCCCAGCGAGGACCAGGGTCCAGTCTACTCCGTGCCCTCGCATCAGTCGTCGAGGAAGAGGAAACACCAAATCGGATGTAGCGGTGGTCCGACAGTGTCTCCTCGCCCTCAAGCACCTTCCAGTCCAGGACACGGCGCGCGACGTCAGGAGAGGCGAATGTGACATCGACGATCGACCCCCCGTTCTGCCGCACGCACGTGTCAGTTGTGCCGCGGTTAAGGACACATAGTCCTACTTCTGCCACCCACTCTTCCACTTTACGCCCCCATGTAGAGGTCGTCGGGGATCCCCACGCCATGGATTTGGCGTTAAGATCCCCGAGGACGATGACAGGGCGAGGTCGACTCTGACCGACCACCGTCTCCACCCCGTCGAGGAGGACCTCGAGTTCGGCCAAGGTCCCATTGGGGGAAAAGTAGACCCCGATCACGACCAAATCGCCGACAGACGCCGCCACGAATCCCCTCCCCCTCACCATCACATCAAAAGCGGGGGACGGGGTCGGCGACTGGGTGGTGATCGCTACCACGCCGCTTGCGTCCCCGATCCAATCGGATCCTAGCGGCACCCTATAGGGCTCTGCTGCCACTCCAATTTGTATGGACCACTCCGCCAGAGACTGCAGGAATAAGTCCTGGGCTCCAGCGGAGTGGTTCAGATTCGTCTGGAGGAAAGCTAGAGCCATCTAACTTTCCTCCATTCGTACCACCGGCTCTTCCGTTACGACGGGGGCGGACGCCTGCGGCTTGGCCTGAGCCTCAGTCGCAGCCGTCCCTCGCCTCTTTCCTGGTTTGGTCGGGGGCTTGGCGCAAGCCTTGCCCCCGGCAAGATGTTTAGCCGGCTTCCCAGCAGCAGCGCATAGGCTGCAGTGGGGTGCGGCGGAGCACTCTTTCGCTTTATGGCCGTTTTGGCCGCAACGGTAACAGTCCCGGCTGCGGTCCTGTTCAGCCTTGCACTGCGCCGCGACGTGGCCTGATGCTAGGCATCGATAGCATCGTTGGGGCCTTTGCTCCAGCAGATGGACTTGCGCCGAAACCCACCCCACTAGTAGGCGACTGCTGCCTGCGACGATGGTTTTCGCGGCTGTCCTGGGACATCTCACGAAGGCGGTGCCCATCCCGGCTGGACCCCTCTTAATGTTTCCCACCCTTATGTCCGCCGTGGGACATCCACCAACCTTCGCGAGTGCCAGGGTCAGTTCGTCGACGCTAACTGAGTCGTCCAGACCGCTCACCCGCATATCTGCAGTGACTGTCGGTCTGGAAACCTGTATATCCTGCGTGTTCTGGAATACTTCTCTGAGTTTTGTGGCCAGAGCATCTGCCTTCTCCACTTTTGTTGCTCCCGGGACCTCAAACATACGGGCCCCGGTCGCAGTCTCCTTCATTTTTAGAGGAGGCATCTCCAAGGCCTTCAAATCTATGTGGCTCCTCGCCTCCGCCAACACCTTAGCATAGGTGACGCCCCTCTCCGCCGCCCCCGGTTGCAGCGTGATGACCACAGCTGCAGTACGGGGAAGGCGGAGCTTGGGCGTCTTTTTCTTCTTCTCCTGTGGGCCAGGCTTCCGCAGTGGAGCGCGCGCAGGGGCAGCAGATCTTGCCCTCGCTGGCTCAACACTTTGGTTGCCGCTTGCCCTTTTCCCTTTGCGACCCACCACCTTCGACCACTGCTCCTTTTCTGCTGGAGCTGGGAGTGATACCGGAGGGTCGGAACGGGCCTCGGCTTGGGTGGGAACGACCGCGTCAGATGCAGCAGATGCAGTTTTCTTTCCCCCCCTGCCCTTCTTCTTCTTCGGAGGTTTGGGGGCCGGAGCCTTCCAACGCTCCTTTCCTGCGCTGCCTTTCTCCTTCGGATGATGTGAAGGAGCGGCAGCTAACGGCGTCGTTTCAGGTAGACTAACAATGTCCATAGGACATGAAGCCGACGCTTCTTCCTCTCTCCTCTTGTCGGCTGCCAGGGGTGGTCTAAGGCGCTTCTCCGGCAGGAGCCTCTCCTCAAGTGCCTCTAGACGGGCCGACACCATCGTTCCCACCTGTACCATGATGGTACGGCACAGGTCCTCTATTTTAGGAGCTTCCGCGGGTGCCGGGGTCGGCACTGGGACAGGAACGGGGCGTTGCTGTGCCGCCCTGAGCTCCTTGATTTCCTTTCGGAGAACATCCAGCTCGATGGTCAGCTGTTTGTTGCTCTCCGAAAGGACAACCACTTCTTCGGCCACTGTGCGTGTCCGAGTTTCCTCAAAGGCAGCAGAGATGGCTTGAGCTGCCTTGTTGAGGTTTTTCACATATGTGCCTTTTAGGTTCGAGGACCTCTTGGCCACCTCCTGGATCGTGCCGACTGCGTCGGACACGATTTTTCTCAGCATTTCGCTGTCCATACCTTTGACTTCGATTGGCTGCTCTTTAGGAGATTTCCTAAAGAGGTTAGCCGTCTCCTTTTTCTGTTGCTCGTCGGCAAACTCCATCTCTGCCTCGAGCTCCAGCTCCTCTCTCCTGGCCTTGTTCAACAAGGCCTTGGCTTTGGCGAGGCCGACGTATTGCCCTGTAGTGGGGGGACGTCCACGCCCACGCCTCTGCGCCGACACCTTGGCTGACGAAACGTCCCCCTCGGTGTCCTCCTCCTCGCTTCGACGGCGTTTCCGCCAGAAGCTAGACCGTGACGCCCCAGAGTCCCGGGACGCCACAGTCTCTAAACTCGTGTCCGAGTCAGACCCGGACAGGTCAATGTTCCTCGCATTGGAGAACACATCTTCTTCCACCTCGTTTGCGCTGCGCGCCGCCTTCTCAACATCAAGTTTTTTGTTTTTTAATTTAGGTTTTTCCATTTTGGTTCCCACGAGCATGGGGGATATATGAAGTCCACCCGGGCAGAGACCCCTGTACCCGGGTAACCCTACATACACACGGAGGTCGGGCGGTATCCGTGGTTGACCTCTAGCTGGTTGATGCACTCCACCAACCACCCCGAAGAGGGGCGCCCCAAGGCGGATGAGTCGACACCTTGGAGCTTTGAGGATTTTTTACTGTGGTTTACTCCACCCGGCCCGGCCAATTAAGGCAAGACCTACGTCTTCCACACTCTATGTATGCCCGACAGGCATCCCAACGCCGAAATGATGAGGCGAGTCGCCCTGACAGATGAACTGCCCAGGCCCCCACTGTCTCGTCCACATTCCCTGCGAACGCGCAAGGAAGCGAGAGACCTTCAACACCCCCCCAACATTTCAACACACACCATTTTAATAAACATACATATATACATAAAATAATAAATAAACATACATAAACTACACACGCGAGTCGCCGGGCGATGTCTAGTTACGTCTAATTCAGAGGAATTAGACCAAGAACAGGCAGCACCGCGAGAAGGTAATCGCCAGACTTGCCTTGAGGATCATCACGACCTGCGCTTCCCCCAAGACCGTAGCCTCCCTACTCATCACGGGATGAGTAAAGAAGGCCTGGACTTATCCAAAACAAGCAACGTAAACGCTGCAAGCATAGGCATAGCAACTATTTAATGGATAAACCCAGACCCGCCCAACCTTTTTTTTTTTTTTTTTTTTTTTTTTTTTTTTTTTTTTTTTTTTTTTTTTTTTTTTTTTTTTTTTTTTTTTTACGTGGGCGAAATGCATTTACGCACTTCCGCCTACCGGGAAGTAGGCGGGGTGTGTCGGGCTCGCTCGAGCATCACCGCTCCCTGGGGGGCCTCATGGCCCCCAACCCTAACTGCACCCACAGCAGCCAGGGTCCACTACCGACTAAAACCCACGGTGTCCATCCTGCCGCTATAACGGAGGGAGCGCGGGGTATTGCATACCGCGCCCCCACCACGGCCGTCCGTTTCCGGACCCCTCCAGGGGGGAGGATGACCCTCCCCCTCGCGACCGTGCCGGGACCAAGAGCACGGCCGCACCACCCCGGGGACCACACAGTGCAAGGAACGCCAGACTTCCCACATCCGACGCTCGTGGTCCCCTGCGATGGGCCAGATGGAGCAGCCCCATCGCCAGCCGCTTCGGCCGCCACCCTCCGACGGCGGCCATATCGGCGCCACAGCAGGAGACGAACTGAATCACTCCCGCCGCAGCGCCTCCTCAGCTGCAGCGCCGTCCCACAGCGCCGCTGCCCCCCTCAGTTGCAGTGCTTTGCAGCACCGCAACCTACCGTCTGATGGACCGCTCCTCGTCGGCTTGGCGAGCAAAGCCTATCGGGAGCAGTCCCGGCCAAAATACTATAAACATACATAAATAAATGGATATAAATAAACTTACATAGATATGAGACACGCGAGGCGCCGGACGATGTCTAGTTACGTCTATTTCAGAGGAATTAGACCAAGAACAGGCAGCACCGCGAGAAGGTAATCGCCAGACTTGCCTTGAGGATCATCACGACCTGCGCTTCCCCCAAGACCGTAACCTCCCTACCCATCACGGGATGAGTAAAGAAGGCCTGGACTTAACCAAAACAAGCAGCGTGAACGCCGCAAGCATAGGCATAGCAACTATTTAATGGATAAACCCAGACCCGCCCAGACCCGCCCAACCTAACCTAACCTAACCTAACCTAACCTAACCTAACCTAACCTAACCTTTTTTTTTTTTTTTTTTTTTTTTTTTTTTTTTTTTTTTTTTTTTTTTTTTTTTTTTTTTTTTTTTTTTTTTTTTTTTTTAACGAGGTTAATCCCTTTACGGACTTCCGCCTGTGATATGGGACACAGACGGCTTCTGTCGGAGTCTGTTTAATGGACTCTTACCAACCCGACTATAGAATATAGCCGGGCCCCTACCGACTAAACCACCCCGGCGAGCAGACGCAGCCTGTCGGGGAGAGATGGGGAAGTACTTTCCATCCCGCCCCGGCTTAAGGTCCGGTGCCATCAACCGGACCAACGGCAGACGGAGCGGCTTAGCTCAGACCTTCAGCCGCTCCCCGGCACGTAGGGCCATTGAGTCGGTTGGGGGCCCATAAACCCAACCGATGACCCTACTACACGGGTGGGGCGAGGAGGCGATCTGCGAATCGCCTTCTCCTCCCTCCCGTGCGCCGACGTCGGAGAGGATCAGCGAGGGCGTCGTCCTCTCTGATCCTCTCCGCGGCCTCCTTCTGCGAAATCACAATTTCGCAGAAAGAGGCCACCGCCTGCCAGGATCTGTCGCTCTCGAGCATGGCCCGTACCACGCTCGGCAACGAGAGATCCTGGCCCACTACCGCTGAAAGCGTGCACCGCTGTGGGACCCACGCGGTGCACGCTTCCAGCGTGTGAAGCGCCGTATCCTCCGGCGCTCCACACTCGTGGCAAGCCGGGGTCGCTTCCCTCCTTGCGATTCGATGCAGGTACTTTCCGAAGCACCCGTGTCCGGAAAGCACCTGCACCAATCTGAAGGAAAGCGACCCGTGTCGCCGCCCTACCCACCTCCCGAGGACCGGGCGGATGGCGTCCACCGTCCCCTGGCCGGGGACGGGTGGTGCCAGGTCCTCCGACCACCGCCTCAACAGGGCGGCCTGCGCCTGCCGTCGCATGCGCGCCACCTCCTCCCACCCTGGGGGCTCCCCGCGCGACTTCCTCGCCGCTACAAAATTGTAGATCTCGGCGAGGATTTCGGCTTGGAGCTCCCAGGGCGGGTCTCCGGCCAGCACGCATGCGGCTGTCCAGGACACCGTCCGGTAACCGCGTATCGCCCTCGTCGCGATGACCCGCTGCGGACGTCGCAGCAGGGCCTTATTGTCGCGACCGAGGGCGTCCGCCCAGACAGGTGCCCCGTACAGGGCCATACTCCGGATTACTCCGGAGTACAGCCGACGGCAAGTTGCGCTAGGGCCGCCCACGTTCGGCAGTAGTCGCCCCAGGGCGGCTGCGGCTCCCACGACTTTCGGGGCCAGACTGGCGAAGTGGGCCCCGAAACCCCACCTCCCGTCCAGGACGAGACCCAGATATTTCATCTGGGTCCCGACCCGGACAACGACCCCCTCCAGGACCACATGTGTTCCTGGCGGGGGTCGCCCCCGAGGCCCGTGGAACAACAGGGCCTCGGTCTTGGGGAGAGCGACGCGTAACCCCAGGGCACGGATGCGGTCGACCACGAGGGATGTTCCCACCGTGGCCAAGCGCACCGTCTCCCTGAGGTCCCTCCCCTTGGCCACGACCAGGGTATCGTCCGCGTAGCACGCCACCCGCACACTGGCGGGAAGCGTGCCACGCAACACCCAGTCGTAGCCAATGTTCCACAGGATTGGTCCTAAGACGGACCCCTGTGGAACCCCGCAGGAGACGCGACGGTGCCTCACTCCGTCGCGTCCTACCACCAGGACCTCGCGGTCCCGGAGGTAGTCGGCCAACAGCCTCCGCAAATACAGGGGCACTCCGTGATAGCGGAGTGCCTCCTGTATGGTCCCATGCGGGAGGCTGTTAAAGGCGTTGGCAATGTCGAGAGACACTGCCAACGCCCTGTTCCCCTCTGCGACCGCCTCCTGCGTCCACCCCTTGAGCCAGAGCAGGGCGTCCACCGTTGAACGCCCCGCTCTGAACCCGTACTGGGCCTCCGACAAGTCGGGCCCAGTCCCCCTCAGGTGCCGGATGACACGAGAAGCGACCACCCTCTCCAACAGCTTTCCCGTGTCATCCAGCAGCACAATCGGCCTGTATGCGGAAGGAGAGTCTGCATCTCGACCCTCCTTCCGCAACAGGCACACCCTCCCAACCTTCCACGGCTTCGGGAACCGTCCGGACGTGAGGCATGCGTCGAACAGCTCCCGAAGCCTTCCACCCAACGCGACGCAGCTAATGGCCAAGACCCGGCCCGGTATTCCGTCCGGGCCGGGAGCCGTCCTCTTGCGAAGACGGCTCACCGCTACCTCCATCTCCGCCTCTGTGACAGGCGGGATGGAGGCTGGCGCCAGCTCCTCGACAACTGCTGGCGCCATCGTCGGAGGCGCGTGCTGGGGGTCCGCGTCGGGAAATAGACCCGCCAGCACGCGATCGAGCACCTCCGGCTCCAGGGACTCGGCCACGGGGGGCGCCGGGCCGCCGAGCTTTTTGCGCGCGACCCGATACTGACGCCCCCACGGGTCCCTGTCGAGGCCCTCCAGGACCTCCGCCCACGCCGCCTCTTTGGCACGGCCTACCGCCAGCTGCAGCGCATCCATTGCATTACGGTACGCTTCGTGCAGCCGGCGTTCCTCTGCCAGCACCTCGGCTGGCAGCTGTTCGTCTGTGCGGCCGTGCCTCCGCCTCCTGCATCTCAGGTAGGGCCGCCGCGTCCGCGTGCACTGCACTCGGAGCTCTGCTATCTCAGAGCTCCACCAGTACACGTCGCGGCGACCGGTGCGGTGGCGGGCCCGCGGCATAGCCGTGTCGCACACTGCCGTTAACGCATCCCGGAAGTGACTCGCTGCGACGTCAACTTCCGGGGGCGCGGGCCCTGCGAGCCACGCTTGGACGATTGCCGCCTCCTTCGCTAGCCCAGCGTCGAGGCGGCTCAATGCCCAGCGCGGCAGGTCAGCGCTTACGTTGCGCTGACGCCCTCCAACCAACCCGTCGGAGGTGGACATCTCGAACCGGATATATTTATGGTCCGAGTATGTCTCTACCTCCGACTCGACCCTCCAGGCCCGGACACGTGCTGCGGCAGTCGGTGTGGCAAACGAGAGGTCCACCACGGACCCCCCGTTGTGCCGCACGCACGTGTGGACCGAACCCCTGTTGAGGAGGTCCAGTCCGCTGGCGACAGCCCACTCCCTGACAAGCTCACCGCGAGCGTCAGTTTGTGGGTTGCCCCAGTCTCGGGCCTTGGCATTGAGGTCCCCCATAAGGAGGACCTGCCGGGGCGCCTGACGTCCGACCGCTGCGGTGAGGAGATCCAGGAATATCTCCAGGGCCGCAACGGTCGTGTTGGGGGAGAAATACGCACCGACGACTGCGTACTCTCCCCACTTTGCCACAACAAAGCCGGACCCTCTCTCCACGACTGAGAGGGGGAATCCGCCGGCTTTTGCAATTACGGCGACGGAGCCATCCAAGTCCCCAGCCCAGTGTGGTTGGGAAGGGACATAATATGGCTCCGCCGCGACTGCCACGTCAATTTGCCACTGCGCCATGGACTGCATCAGCAGGTCCTGTGCCGTGGCGCAGTGGTTCAGGTTCGTCTGAAGGAAGTTGTGATGTCTGACTGGATTCATCATTCAGACATCACAACTTCCTCTATCGCCCGAGCTGGGCGAGTTACGGCAGGGGTGGCGGGGCTGGTCGCTGCCGCCGGGAAGGCCTGGGCTGTGGCCTTTCCCTTCGTCTTCGGGGGGGCGCAGCTGCGTCCCCCCATTACGTGGCCCGAAGGCCGCCCCGTCTCCGCGCATATTGCGCAGCGCGGGGCTTTGCTCGGGCACGCGGCCGCCTTGTGACCTGTGCTTCCACACCTAAAGCACAGGTCGCCCCTATCCGCCGTCGCAGGGCACTGAGGCCGCGTGTGCCCCAGCCCGAGGCACTTGAAGCAGCGCATCGGGCGCGCCTCAAGCGCCTTGACCCGCACGGAGCTCCACCCTATCATGAGCCTGCCCTTTTGCAGCACCGCCTTTGCGGCTGCTACAGGGCAGGACACGAGCGAAGCTCCCACTCCGCCGGGGCCACGACGGATTTCTCCGGCCTTCACCAGGCCGGCGTCGCAGCCGCCCGCTTTGGCGACTGCCGCCACCACCTTCTCCTTGGTGGCTGCATCGTCCAGGCCCGTGATGTCCAAGTCTGTGGACTTTTGGGGCCTGGAGACGGTCGCCACTTCCGACAGGACCTCGCGGAGCTTCTCCGCGAGCCTGTCGGCCTTCTCGCTGCTACCGGAGCCCGGGATCTCCATTTTCCTGGCTCCGGTGGCCGTCTGGCGGAAACGCAGTTGGTCGATCCCCAGTTCCTGGAGATCGACCTTTTCTTGTGCCGCCTCCATCACTGCGCCGTATGTGACCCCCCTGTCTACGGCTGCAGTTTGGAGGGACAAGACGACCACCGCGGACTTGGGGGTCGCTAATGCCGGCCTCTTTCTCTTCTTTCCCGGCGTAGCAGCGGGGGCACGCGCTGCTGGTGCAGGCGCAGGGGCGGGAGGGGACTTCTTCCCCTTGCCCTTTCCCTTGCCTTTTTTCACTACTGTCGCCCAGGTTTCAGCCTGGGGGACAGCAGCGGTAGGGGCAGCTGCCGTAGGCACTGACGGTGTCAGTGCAGTGGACGCAGTCGCGGCTGCGTGCGGCTGCACAGAAGCCGGCGCACGTGCCGCTTTTGCTGCCGTCTTTGTTGCCGTCTTTAGCGCAGCCTTGCGGGCCGCCTGGCTAGACGACGGCTTTGTCGGCGCAGGCGTTGGCGTGTTCGACGCAGCTCTCCTCACGTCGGCCCTCAGAGGCGGGCGGACACTCGGGGCGGGCAGGAGGCGCTCCTCTATTCCCGCGAAGCGGGCGTTTATGATATCACCAATGGTGGTGATGACGGAGCGCTTCAACTCCTCTATAATTTCCGCACCCTCCATGACAGTGGGGGGCGCAGAGCTGGCAGCGGCAGTGACTGCGGCGGTGGCTTTAGCTGCCTCCGTTTTGGCTTCTGTGAAGCCGCGCCGCAGCGCTTTTACTTCGGCCTTAGAAGCATCCACTTCTAAGCGAAGGCGAGAGTTCTCCGCTCTCAGTCGACGCGTTTCCTCCGCCTCGCTCCTGCTGGCTAGCAGGTCAACGACGTCCCTCAAAACTGACGCTGACCGCTTTAGTCGGCCAACGTACTCGCCCTTCAGGTTTCCGGATTTCCGGGCCACTTCCAAAATGCAGGCGAGTGTTGCGCCTGCCTGTGCGCGCAGCTCTTGCGCGTTGTAAACGCTAAGGTCGTCGGCCCCGGCAGCGACCTCGGAATCACTTCCGGTGTCGGTGGTGACAGGGTCGACGACAGCAGCAGGTCCCTTCTTCTTCAGATTCCGCTTGCGCAGGACCTCCTCCAATTCCGAATCAGAAGCTACCGGGGCAGGCTTCAGGAACTCCTCTCTAGACGGCCCCGCTTTAGCGGTCCTTCCTCTACCTCTGCGCGAGGTACTGACCTTCGCTGCAGTCGTCGCCTCGGTCTCCGTGTCTGACTCTGAATGGCCAGGCACTGAGAGCGAGGAGGACGGCCGCTTGCGAGAGGCCAGCAACTCCTCCACGTCCATTTCATCGTTAGAGATGAAATTTTCATCCTCCACATAAGCGGGAGAGGCCTCCGGGCAGTCGGCCTTTTTAAGGAATTTCCCTAAGGCGTCCCTTGGCGGTTTCGGCATCCCGAAACACAAATATAACAACAACAAGGCAAACAAAACAGTTCAAAACAACAACAAAACGAATAACAGAAACAAACAAAACATTTCAACTCCCCCGTGGGGGTACCCTTAGGGCAACCACCTCCAAATCAGTGCCACCTATCGGCGCACCCTTCCTTCACACTCCGACACAAAAATAACAACAGAAAACACGAATTTACAAATTTTTGAAATTTTTTGCGTGGAGACACCTTACAACACGTCCGCTCCCCAACCTAACCTAACCTAACCTAACCTAACCTAACCTAACCTAACCTAACCTTTTTTTTTTTTTTTTTTTTTTTTACGTGGAGAAATGCTCTTACGCATACCCGACCGTCCGGGGGGGCGACCGGGTTATGTGGGGCTCGACCGCGTTGGAGTGAGATGCCGCAGCCCAATACCCACTAAAACTCCACGATGCCCTTCTCAATGGCCAAGGCGAGGTCACGGGACCGTTTGACACACGCTTGCCGCGACCTCGCCAACGCCAGCGTCCGTCTCAATAGCGGACCCACCTCAAAAGGGAATAGTTTTCCCTTCACACTCCTTCAACTTCTTAGCTCAATCCGAATGAGCTAGGCGACGCGCTGGGACATACAGCGCGCCGCCTCCTCGCACGTGAGGGTTATGGTGTTTGGGAGACGCCGGATGCCCCCGCATCCTGCGCTCCCGACCCTCCGAGCGGTGACGGCGTTCGGGCCCTAGCCCGCCCACGTTGCCGCGCTCTCCGGAGTGGGAGAGAGAGGGGATCGATCTCTCTCTCGCGCTCCTCGGTCTCTCTTTGCGCTACAACTGCTTCACAAAATGAGACCATTGCGTTCCATGCCTCCTCGCTGCCGAGCATCTTTGAGATGATGGTCGGCAGCGAGAGGTCCGTCCCGACAGCCACGACTAGATCCCGCCGTGGTTCCTCCGCTCCCGGACACGCTTCTACCACGTGTTCGGCAGTCTCCTCTGTCACTCCGCACTGATGACACACAGGTGTCGGTTCTCGCCTGGCCACGTTGCACAGGTAGCGACCAAAGCAACCGTGGCCAGTGAGAACTTGTGTCAATCGAAAGGTGAGTGCGCCGTGCTCTCTCGCCACCCAGTCCACGAGGACAGGGCGCACCGCACCAAGAAGCCGAATGGCTCCCATCCCCCTATGAGCGGGCCCCGTGAGGAGCCGCTCCCTCCATTTAATTATGGCCGTTACTCTAGCCCGCCTACGCCACACCATCAACTCCCGTGGCGCAGGATTCGAGCCCTCGCTCCGTGCTCGCGTCCTTCGCCAGTACACGTTAGAAAGTACCTCGGCCTCAAGGTCCCAAGGTATGGAGCCCGCAAGGACGCAGGCCACTTCGTGCGAGAGGGTGCGGTACCCTCTGCAGCAACGAATGGCCATCACCCTCTGCGCCCTGTGTAGTATCGCAGTCTCCCGCGCGCTCAATGACCCGGCCCATATTGGTGCACCATAAAGGGCCATCGACCTCACTACCGCCATATACAGGTGGCGGCAGTGGCCATTTCCGCCTCCCAAGTTGGGTAGGAGGCGACCCAACGCCATGGCAGCACCCGTTAGTTTCGGGGTGAGCTGGTTGAGGTGTTCTCCAAAACGCCACCTTCCTTCGAGGACGACTCCCAGGTACTTCAGTGTCGACCTTATGGGGATTGAAGCACCTCCCACTACAATGCAGGAGTCTGCAGGTGGGGCCCCACGGGGGCCATGAAAACAGATGGCCTCCGACTTGTGGAGCGCCACCTCCAGACCCAATTGCCGGATACGACCCACTACCGTCGCAACTCCCGCCGTCGCGAGGACTTTTGCCTCGCTGTACGATGCCCCCCGGGCGGTAACCAGCGTGTCGTCAGCATAACAAATGATGCCGACGTCACGAAGGTTAGCGCCCCGTAAGACCCAGTCATAGCCGACGTTCCAGAGGAGTGGGCCTAAAGCCGACCCCTGTGGAACGCCCCGGGTCACCGAGCTCCTTCCCATCCCCTGTGTCGTCGGGAAAACTACCTCCCGGTCTGAGAGATAGTCCCCGACGAGACGCTGGAGGTATTGAGGTACGCGGTGGTACCGCAGCGCCCCCAATATGGTGGTCCAGGGCAGGGTGTTGAAAGCATTTGCTATGTCTAGAGACACCGCCAACATCACCCCGCCGCTGGAGCACGCCTCCTCTGAGAGGTCGCGAACGCGAGCAATCGCGTCTACAGTCGACCGACCCCTTCTAAATCCGAACTGGCATTCAGCCAGATCGGGACCGTCGCTCTCCAAGTGCTTGCCGAGGCGGGCAACAACCACCCTCTCCAACAGCTTGCCCGCCTCGTCGAGCAATACGATGGGGCGGTAGCCCGCCGGTTGGTCAACCTAACCTAACCTAACCTTTTTTTTTTTTTTTTTTTTTTTTTTTTTTTTTTTTTTTAACGAGGTTAATCCCTTTACGGACTTCCGCCTGTGATATGGGACACAGACGGCTTCTGTCGGAGTCTGTTTAATGGACTCTTACCAACCCGACTATAGAATATAGCCGGGCCCCTACCGACTAAACCACCCCGGCGAGCAGACGCAGCCTGTCGGGGAGAGATGGGGAAGTACTTTCCATCCCGCCCCGGCTTAAGGTCCGGTGCCATCAACCGGACCAACGGCAGACGGAGCGGCTTAGCTCAGACCTTCAGCCGCTCCCCGGCACGTAGGGCCATTGAGTCGGTTGGGGGCCCATAAACCCAACCGATGACCCTACTACACGGGTGGGGCGAGGAGGCGATCTGCGAATCGCCTTCTCCTCCCTCCCGTGCGCCGACGTCGGAGAGGATCAGCGAGGGCGTCGACCTCTCTGATCCTCTCCGCGGCCTCCTTCTGCGAAATCACGATTTCGCAGAAAGAGGCCACCGCCTGCCAGGATCTGTCGCTCTCGAGCATGGCCCGTACCACGCTCGGCAACGAGAGATCCTGGCCCACTACCGCTGAAAGCGTGCACCGCTGTGGGACCCACGCGGTGCACGCTTCCAGCGTGTGAAGCGCCGTATCCTCCGGCGCTCCACACTCGTGGCAAGCCGGGGTCGCTTCCCTCCTTGCGATTCGATGCAGGTACCTTCCGAAGCATCCGTGTCCGGAAAGCACCTGCACCAATCTGAAGGAAAGCGACCCGTGTCGCCGCCCTACCCACCTCCCGAGGACCGGGCGGATGGCGTCCACCGTCCCCTGGCCGGGGACGGGTGGTGCCAGGTCCTCCGACCACCGCCTCAACAGGGCGGCCTGCGCCTGCCGTCGCATGCGCGCCACCTCCTCCCACCCTGGGGGCTCCCCGCGCGACTTCCTCGCCGCTACAAAATTGTAGATCTCGGCGAGGATTTCGGCTTGGAGCTCCCAGGGCGGGTCTCCGGCCAGCACGCATGCGGCTGTCCAGGACACCGTCCGGTAACCGCGTATCGCCCTCGTCGCGATGACCCGCTGCGGACGTCGCAGCAGGGCCTTATTGTCGCGACCGAGGGCGTCCGCCCAGACAGGTGCCCCGTACAGGGCCATACTCCGGATTACTCCGGAGTACAGCCGACGGCAAGTTGCGCTAGGGCCGCCCACGTTCGGCAGTAGTCGCCCCAGGGCGGCTGCGGCTCCCACGACTTTCGGGGCCAGACTGGCGAAGTGGGCCCCGAAACCCCACCTCCCGTCCAGGACGAGACCCAGATATTTCATCTGGGTCCCGACCCGGACAACGACCCCCTCCAGGACCACATGTGTTCCTGGCGGGGGTCGCCCCCGAGGCCCGTGGAACAACAGGGCCTCGGTCTTGGGGAGAGCGACGCGTAACCCCAGGGCACGGATGCGGTCGACCACGAGGGATGTTCCCACCGTGGCCAAGCGCACCGTCTCCCTGAGGTCCCTCCCCTTGGCCACGACCAGGGTATCGTCCGCGTAGCACGCCACCCGCACACTGGCGGGAAGCGTGCCACGCAACACCCAGTCGTAGCCAATGTTCCACAGGATTGGTCCTAAGACGGACCCCTGTGGAACCCCGCAGGAGACGCGACGGTGCCTCACTCCGTCGCGTCCTACCACCAGGACCTCGCGGTCCCGGAGGTAGTCGGCCAACAGCCTCCGCAAATACAGGGGCACTCCGTGATAGCGGAGTGCCTCCTGTATGGTCCCATGCGGGAGGCTGTTAAAGGCGTTGGCAATGTCGAGAGACACTGCCAACGCCCTGTTCCCTTCTGCGACCGCCTCCTGCGTCCACCCCTTGAGCCAGAGCAGGGCGTCCACCGTTGAACGCCCCGCTCTGAACCCGTACTGGGCCTCCGACAAGTCGGGCCCAGTCCCCCTCAGGTGCCGGATGACACGGGAAGCGACCACCCTCTCCAACAGCTTTCCCGTGTCATCCAGCAGCACAATCGGCCTGTATGCGGAAGGAGAGTCTGCATCTCGACCCTCCTTCCGCAACAGGCACACCCTCCCAACCTTCCACGGCTTCGGGAACCGTCCGGACGTGAGGCATGCGTCGAACAGCTCCCGAAGCCTTCCACCCAACGCGACGCAGCTGATAGCCAAGACCCGGCCCGGTATTCCGTCCGGGCCGGGAGCCGTCCTCTTGCGAAGACGGCTCACCGCTACCTCCATCTCCGCCTCTGTGACAGGCGGGATGGAGGCTGGTGCCAGCTCCTCGACAACTGCTGGCGCCATCGTCGGAGGCGCGTGCTGGGGGTCCGCGTCGGGAAATAGACCCGCCAGCACGCGATCGAGCACCTCCGGCTCCAGGGACTCGGCCACGGGGGGCGCCGGGCCGCCGAGCTTTTTGCGCGCGACCCGATACTGACGCCCCCACGGGTCCCTGTCGAGGCCCTCCAGGACCTCCGCCCACGCCGCCTCTTTGGCACGGCCTATCGCCAGCTCCAACGCCTCCGTCGCTACACGGTAGGCGTCGTAGAGCTGGCGCTCAGCTGCCAACCATTCCGGTGGCAGCTGGTCATCAGTGCGGCCGTGCCGCCGCCTCCTACTCCGCAAATAGGGCCGCCGCGCTCTTGTGCACTGCACCCGGAGCTCCGCAATTTCGGAGCTCCACCAGTACACTGCGCGGCGTGCGGGGCGGCTGGTGACCCTCGGCATGGCCGTGTCGGCCACGGCCGTAAGCGCATCCCGGAAGTGGACAGCAGCTACATCCACGTCCGGGTGCGCGGGCCCGGCGAGCCACGCCTGGACGATTGCCGCCTCCTCCGCTAGCCCAGCGTCGAGGCGGCTCAATGCCCAGCGTGGTAGGTCAGCGCGTGCGACGCGCTGACGCCCTCCTTCCATCCCGTCGGAGGTAGACATCTCGAACCGTATGTACTTGTGGTCCGAGAGTGTCTCCACCTCCGACTCCACCCTCCAGGCCCGGACACGTTCTGCGGCAGACGGTGTGGCGAACGAAAGGTCCACCACGGACCCCCCGTTATGCCGCACGCACGTGTGGACCGACCCCGTGTTGAGTAGGGTCAGTCCGCTGGCGACAGCCCACTCCCTGACTAGCTCACCCCGAGCGTCAGTTTGTGGGTTGCCCCAGTCTCGGGCCTTGGCATTGAGGTCCCCCATGAGGAGGACCTGCCGGGGCGCTTGCCGACCGACCGCTGCGGCGAGGAGGTCCAGGTATGCCTCCAGGGCCGCAGCGGTCTTGTTTGGGGAGAAGTACGCGCCGACGATCGCGTACTCTCCCCACTTCCCTACCACGTAGCCGGCGCCCCTCTCCTTAACTGTGAGGGGGGCACCACCCGCCTTGGCTACTATGGCGACGGAGTCGTCCAGGTCCCCAGCCCAGTATGGATGGGAGGGGACGTAGTACGGCTCCGCCGCGACCGCCACATCTACCTGCCACTGCGCCATGGTCTGCATGAGCAGATCCTGGGCCCTGGCGCAGTGGTTCAGGTTCGTCTGAAGGAAGTTGTGATGTCTGACTAGATTCATTATTCAGACATCACAACTTCCTCTATCGCCTGAGCTGGGCGAATTACGGCAGGGGTGGCGGGGCTGGTCGCTGCCGCCGGGAAGGCCTGGGCTGTGGCCTTTCCCTTCGTCTTCGGGGGGGCGCAGCTGCGTCCCCCCATTACGTGGCCCGAAGGCCGCCCCGTCTCCGCGCATATGGCGCAGCGCGGGACCTTATTCGGGCACGCGGCCGCCTTGTGACCTGTGCTTCCACACCTGAAGCACAGGTCGCCCCTATCTGCCGTCGCTGGGCACTGAGGCCGCGTGTGCCCCAGCCCGAGGCACTTGAAGCAGCGCATCGGGCGTGCCTCAAGTGCCTTGACCCGCACGGAGCTCCATCCTATCATGATCCTGCCCTTTTGCAGCACCGCCTTTGCGGCTGCCACAGGGCAGGACACGAGCGAAGCTCCCACTCCGCCGGGGCCACGGCGGATTTCACCGGCCTTTACCAGGCCGACGTCGCAGCCGCCCGCTTTGGCGACTGCCGCCACCACCTTCTCCTTGGTGGCTGCGTCGTCCAGGCCCGTGACGTCCAAGTCTGTGGACTTTTGGGGCCTGGAGACGGTTGCCACCTCCGACAGGACCTCACGGAGCTTCTCCGCGAGCCTGTCGGCCTTCTCGCTGCTACCGGAGCCAGGGATCTCCATTTTCCTGGCTCCGGTGGCCGTCTGACGGAACCGCACCTGGTCGATCCCCAGCTCCTGGAGATCGACCTTGTCTTGTGCCGCCTGCATCATCGCGCCGTAAGTCACCCCCTTGTCCACGGCTGCAGCCTGGAGGGACAAAATGACCACCGCGGACTTAGGGGTCGTTAGTGCCGGTCTCTTCTTTTTAGGCGGCGTAGCAGCGGGGGCACGCGCTGCTGGTACAGGCGCAGGGGCGGGAGGGGACTTCTTCCCCTTGCCCTTTCCCTTGCCCCCTCTCACTACCGTCGCCCAGGTATCGGCCTGAGGGACAGCAGCGGAGGGGGCAGCTACCGTGGGTGCATTCACTGCCGACGACGACGGGGTAGCACGCGAAGCTACCGAGGCCGACTGCTTCGGTGCTTTCTTTGCCACTTTTTGGGGCGGCGCAGGCGCAACAGCGGCAGGAGCAGCCGGCGCAGGCGTCACTTTAGGCGGCGCAGTGGCCACCCTCTTCTTGGAATCCGCCCTAAGAGGCGGGCGTACAGTTGGGGCAGGCAGCAAGCGGTCCTCAATTCCCGCCAGACGCGCACTTATGATCTCTCCAACGGTACACACCAGGGAGCGTTTGAGCTCCTCGACCAGCTCAAGTCCCACCACAGTGGAAGGGGCCACCTCTCTCGCTGTGCTGGAAGCAGCGGCAGCAGTAGCGGTAGCGGCGGCGGCGTCCGCCTTGGCTTCAGAGAAGCCGCGACGGAGCGCTTTAATCTCCGCCTTTGCCGCCTCAACCTCGAGGCGCAGTCGGGAGTTATCTCCTCGGAGGCGCCGCGTCTCTTCGGCCTCGCTCCTTCCAGCAAGGGTGTCCACCACTTCTCTTAGAAGGGACGCCGATCTCTTTAAACGGGCCACAAACTCGCCCTTGAGGTTGCCAGACTTTCTGGCAACCTCCAAAATGCAGGCAAGTTGTCCGCCCGCCTGCGCCCTCAACTCTTGTGCATTTAGCACATTTAAGTCGTCGGCTCTGAAAACGACCTCGGAGTCGCTTCCGTCGGTTACAGAGTCGACGGCCACAACAGACGACCTTTTCTTAAACGCCCTGCTTTTCAGGACGTTTTCTAGCTCGCTATCCGAGCACACAGGGGAAGGTTTAAGGAAATCTTCCCTTGAAGGTCCCGCTTTCGCGTTCCTTCCTCTGCCCCTCCTGGCAGTGCTGACTTTCGCGCCAGCCGTCGCCTCGGTCTCCGTGTCTGATTCTGAATGACCAGGCACGAAGAACGAGGAAGACGGCCGCTTGCGCTGAGCCAGCGTCGCCGCAGTCCTACTTTCAGACTCTGTGTCCGAAAAACCCACAATTTCCCCCTCGACCGAGTCAATGGGAGAGGCCTCCGGGCAGTCGGCTTTTTTGAGGAACTTCCCCGAAGCGTCCCTCAGCGGTTTCGGCATCCCGAAACACAATAACAAAACAAAAGACAAATAACAAAACGACGCAGTTTCAAACAAACAACAAAACAAAGAAACAAAACATTTCCACTCCCCCGTGGGGGTACCCTTAGGGCAACCACCTCCAAATCAGTGCCACCTTATCGGCGCACCCTTCCTTCACACTCCGACACAAAAATAACAATAAAAATAACAACAGAAAACAATAATAATTTTTTGAAATTTTTTGCGTGGAGACACCTTACAACACGTCCGCTCCCGTCGAGTGGCGAAAGCAGACTCCAACCTAACCTAACCTAACCTAACCTAACCTAACCTATAGAATATAGCCGGGCCCCTACCGACTAAACCACCCCGGCGAGCAGACGCAGCCTGTCGGGGAGAGATGGGGAAGTACTTTCCATCCCGCCCCGGCTTAAGGTCCGGTGCCATCAACCGGACCAACGGCAGACGGAGCGGCTTAGCTCAGACCTTCAGCCGCTCCCCGGCACGTAGGGCCATTGAGTCGGTTGGGGGCCCATAAACCCAACCGATGACCCTACTACACGGGTGGGGCGAGGAGGCGATCTGCAAATCGCCTTCTCCTCCCTCCCGTGCGCCGACGTCGGAGAGGATCAGCGAGGGCGTCGACCTCTCTGATCCTCTCCGCGGCCTCCTTCTGCGAAATCACGATTTCGCAGAAAGAGGCCACCGCCTGCCAGGATCTGTCGCTCTCGAGCATGGCCCGTACCACGCTCGGCAACGAGAGATCCTGGCCCACTACCGCTGAAAGCGTGCACCGCTGTGGGACCCACGCGGTGCACGCTTCCAGCGTGTGAAGCGCCGTATCCTCCGGCGCTCCACACTCGTGGCAAGCCGGGGTCGCTTCCCTCCTTGCGATTCGATGCAGGTACTTTCCGAAGCATCCGTGTCCGGAAAGCACCTGCACCAATCTGAAGGAAAGCGACCCGTGTCGCCGCCCTACCCACCTCCCGAGGACCGGGCGGATGGCGTCCACCGTCCCCTGGCCGGGGACGGGTGGTGCCAGGTCCTCCGACCACCGCCTCAACAGGGCGGCCTGCGCCTGCCGTCGCATGCGCGCCACCTCCTCCCACCCTGGGGGCTCCCCGCGCGACTTCCTCGCCGCTACAAAATTGTAGATCTCGGCGAGGATTTCGGCTTGGAGCTCCCAGGGCGGGTCTCCGGCCAGCACGCATGCGGCTGTCCAGGACACCGTCCGGTAACCGCGTATCGCCCTCGTCGCGATGACCCGCTGCGGACGTCGCAGCAGGGCCTTATTGTCGCGACCGAGGGCGTCCGCCCAGACAGGTGCCCCGTACAGGGCCATACTCCGGATTACTCCGGAGTACAGCCGACGGCAAGTTGCGCTAGGGCCGCCCACGTTCGGCAGTAGTCGCCCCAGGGCGGCTGCGGCTCCCACGACTTTCGGGGCCAGACTGGCGAAGTGGGCCCCGAAACCCCACCTCCCGTCCAGGACGAGACCCAGATATTTCATCTGGGTCCCGACCCGGACAACGACCCCCTCCAGGACCACATGTGTTCCTGGCGGGGGTCGCCCCCGAGGCCCGTGGAACAACAGGGCCTCGGTCTTGGGGAGAGCGACGCGTAACCCCAGGGCACGGATGCGGTCGACCACGAGGGATGTTCCCACCGTGGCCAAGCGCACCGTCTCCCTGAGGTCCCTCCCCTTGGCCACGACTAGGGTATCGTCCGCGTAGCACGCCACCCGCACACTGGCGGGAAGCGTGCCACGCAACACCCAGTCGTAGCCAATGTTCCACAGGATTGGTCCTAAGACGGACCCCTGTGGAACCCCGCAGGAGACGCGACGGTGCCTCACTCCGTCGCGTCCTACCACCAGGACCTCGCGGTCCCGGAGGTAGTCGGCCAACAGCCTCCGCAAATACAGGGGCACTCCGTGATAGCGGAGTGCCTCCTGTATGGTCCCATGCGGGAGGCTGTTAAAGGCGTTGGCAATGTCGAGAGACACTGCCAACGCCCTGTTCCCTTCTGCGACCGCCTCCTGCGTCCACCCCTTGAGCCAGAGCAGGGCGTCCACCGTTGAACGCCCCGCTCTGAACCCGTACTGGGCCTCCGACAAGTCGGGCCCAGTCCCCCTCAGGTGCCGGATGACACGGGAAGCGACCACCCTCTCCAACAGCTTTCCCGTGTCATCCAGCAGCACAATCGGCCTGTATGCGGAAGGAGAGTCTGCATCTCGACCCTCCTTCCGCAACAGGCACACCCGTCCCACTTTCCAAGGCTTCGGGAACCGTCCGGACGTGAGGCACGCGTCGAACAGTTCCCGAAGCCTTCCACCCAAAGCGACGCAGCTTATGGCCAAGACCCGGCCCGGTATTCCGTCCGGGCCGGGAGCCGTCCTCTTGCGAAGACGGCTCACCGCTACCTCCATCTCCGCCTCTGTGACAGGCGGGATGGAGGCTGGCGCCAGCTCCTCGACAACTGCTGGCGCCATCGTCGGAGGCGCGTGCTGGGGGTCCGCGTCGGGAAATAGACCCGCCAGCACGCGATCGAGCACCTCCGGCTCCAGGGACTCGGCCACGGGGGGCGCCGGGCCGCCGAGCTTTTTGCGCGCGACCCGATACTGACGCCCCCACGGGTCCCTGTCGAGGCCCTCCAGGACCTCCGCCCACGCCGCCTCTTTGGCACGGCCTATCGCCAGCTCCAACGCCTCCGTCGCTACACGATAGGCGTCGTAGAGCTGGCGCTCAGCTGCCAACCATTCCGGTGGCAGCTGGTCATCGGTGCGGCCGTGCCGCCGCCTCCTACTCCGCAAGTAGGGCCGCCGCGCTCTTGTGCACTGCACCCGGAGCTCCGCAATTTCGGAGCTCCACCAGTACACTGCGCGGCGGGCGGGGCGGCTGGTGACCCTCGGCATGGCCGTGTCGGCCACGGCCGTAAGCGCATCCCGGAAGTGGACAGCAGCTACATCCACGTCCGGGTGCGCGGGCCCGGCGAGCCACGCCTGGACGATTGCCGCCTCCTCCGCTAGCCCAGCGTCGAGGCGGCTCAATGCCCAGCGTGGTAGGTCAGCGCGTGCGACGCGCTGACGCCCTCCTTCCATCCCGTCGGAGGTAGACATCTCGAACCGTATGTACTTGTGGTCCGAGAGTGTCTCCACCTCCGACTCCACCCTCCAGGCCCGGACACGTGCTGCGGCAGACGGTGTGGCGAACGAGAGGTCCACCACGGACCCCCCGTTATGCCGCACGCACGTGTGGACCGACCCCGTGTTGAGTAGGGTCAGTCCGCTGGCGACAGCCCACTCCCTGACTAGCTCACCCCGAGCGTCAGTTTGTGGGTTGCCCCAGTCTCGGGCCTTGGCATTGAGGTCCCCCATGAGGAGGACCTGCCGGGGCGCTTGCCGACCGACCGCTGCGGCGAGGAGGTCCAGGTATGCCTCCAGGGCCGCAGCGGTCTTGTTTGGGGAGAAGTACGCGCCGACGATCGCGTACTCTCCCCACTTCCCTACCACGTAGCCCGCGCCCCTCTCCTTAACTGTGAGGGGGGCACCACCCGCCTTGGCTACTATGGCGACGGAGTCGTCCAGGTCCCCAGCCCAGTATGGATGGGAGGGGACGTAGTACGGCTCCGCCGCGACCGCCACATCTACCTGCCACTGCGCCATGGTCTGCATGAGCAGATCCTGGGCCCTGGCGCAGTGGTTCAGGTTCGTCTGAAGGAAGTTGTGATGTCTGACTAGATTCATTATTCAGACATCACAACTTCCTCTATCGCCTGAGCTGGGCGAATTACGGCAGGGGTGGCGGGGCTGGTCGCTGCCGCCGGGAAGGCCTGGGCTGTGGCCTTTCCCTTCGTCTTCGGGGGGGCGCAGCTGCGTCCCCCCATTACGTGGCCCGAAGGCCGCCCCGTCTCCGCGCATATGGCGCAGCGCGGGACCTTATTCGGGCACGCGGCCGCCTTGTGACCTGTGCTTCCACACCGGAAGCACAGGTCGCCCCTATCCGCCGTCGCTGGGCACTGCGGCCGCGTGTGCCCCAGCCCGAGGCACTTGAAGCAGCGCATCGGGCGCGCCTCAAGTGCCTTGACCCGCACGGAGCTCCACCCTATCATGAGCCTGCCCTTTTGCAGCACCGCCTTTGCGGCTGCCACAGGGCAGGACACGAGTGAAGCTCCCACTCCGCCGGGGCCACGGCGGATTTCGCCGGCCTTTACCAGGCCGACGTCGCAGCCGCCCGCTTTGGCGACTGCCGCCACCACCTTCTCCTTGGTGGCTGCGTCGTCCAGGCCCGTGATGTCCAAGTCTGTGGACTTTTGGGGCCTGGAGACGGTCGCCACTTCCGACAGGACCTCGCGGAGCTTCTCCGCGAGCCTGTCGGCCTTCTCGCTGCTACCGGAGCCAGGGATCTCCATTTTCCTGGCTCCGGTGGCCGTCTGGCGGAACCGCAGCTGGTCGATCCCCAGCTCCTGGAGATCGACCTTGTCTTGCGCCGCCTGCATCATCGCGCCGTAAGTCACCCCCTTGTCCACGGCTGCAGCCTGGAGGGACAAGATGACCACCGCGGACTTAGGCGTCGTTAGTGCCGGCCTATTCCTCTTCTTCTGAGACGACGTAGCAGCGGGGGCACGCACTGCTGGTACAGGCGCTGGGGCGGGAGGGGACGTCTTCCCCTTGCCCTTTCCCTTGCCCCTTCTGACTACCGTCGCCCAGGTATCAGCCTGGGGGACAGAAGTAGAAGGAGCAGCCGTCGTAGGCAAAACACTCTCCACTGGCGTGGCAACTGAGGCACGAGCGGCTGAGACCGCACGCGGGGCCACTGACGACGAAGAGTTGCCCTTCTTTTTCGCCGACGCAGGTTTCGGCTTGGGTGGCGCGGAAGCCGTCGCCGCTGTCTTTTTCATATCAGCCCTGAGCGGAGGGCGTACTGAAGGGGCAGGGAGAAGCCGGTCCTCCAAGCCTGCCAGTCTCGCGTTGAGCATGTCTCCGATCGTTGTGATCAGAGAGCGCTTCAATTCCTCTGTCAAATCAGTCGTCATTGCAGTGGGGACTGCGGCATTGATCTCTCTGGCACTGGCATTAGCCGAAACAGCAGCAGCGGTCGCAGCGGCAACCTCAGTCTTCGCTTCTGAGAAGCCCCGACGCAGCGCCTTCACCTCCGACCTGCAGGCTTCGACCTCTAGTCGCAGGCGGGAGTTTTCTGCTCGAAGGCGCCGAGTCTCTTCTGCCTCACTTCTGTCAGCGAGCGCATCCACAACGTCTCGCAACAACGACGCAGATCTTTTGAGGCGAGCCACATATTCTCCCTTTAGGTTGCCAGATTTCCTGGCAACCTCTAAAATGCACGCTAGTTTCGCGCCGGCATGCGCCCTCAACTCTTGCGCGTTTAACGTGCTCACGTCGCCGGCCCTGGCAGCGACCTCGGAATCGCTTCCGGTGTCGGTGACAGGGTCGACGACAGAAGCACCTCCCTTCTTCAAATTCCGCTTGCGCAGGACCTCCTCTAACTCGGCGTCAGAAGCCACTGGCGATGGCTTCACAAATTCATCGCGTGAAGGCCCCGCTTTCACGGACCTTCCTCGCCCTCTTCTGGCAGTGCTGACCTTCGCACCAGCCGTCGCCTCGGTCTCCGTGTCTGATTCTGAATGACCAGGCACGAAGAACAAGGAGGACGGCCGCTTGCGTTGAGTCAGCATAGCCGCGATCCCTACATCGGACTCTGCGTCCGACAAAACCACATTTTCATCATCGACAGAGTCGATGGGAGAGGCCTCCGGGCAGTTGGCTTTCTTGAGGAACTTCCCCGAAGCGTCCCTCAGAGGTTTCGGCATCCCGAAACACAAAAACAAACCAAAAGACAAATAAACAAAACGACGCAGTTCAAACAAACAACAAAACAATGAAACAAAACCTAACCTAACCTAACCTTTTTTTTTTTTTTTTTTTTTTTTTCCCGGGGAAATCCTTTATGGATACCACCGGCCGGGGGAGGCACGGTGGTTATGTGGGAGTCCCCGCCAGAGTGGCGAGTGTACCCACTAAAACCCCGGGGTGTTCCTTCGTCGTCGGCAAGTGACGGGGGGCACGGTCCCGCTTGCGCACTATCCGCAGCCCCCGTCGACGCCGCTGCCCGCCTTGCGACGGGCCCACCTCGGGTAGGGATTCCTCCCTCACCCCTCGTGCACGATGCCCTCGGGAACACATGGAGGGCATCGCCACCTCGGAGGGCTCATACTTGGGGGGTGCCAGACGCCCCCGCATCTAGCACCCCCGGCCCTCTCAGCGGAGACGGAGTGCGGGTCCGATCAGCCCGCCTCCGTGTCCGCGCTCGCCGAAGCGGGTGAGAGAGAGGATCCCTTTCTCTCTCCCGCTCCGCGGCCTCCCTCTGTGACATTACCGTTTCACAGAAGGAGGCGACCGCCTCCCACGACCTCTCATCACCGACCATCTTGGCTAAGACGACCGGCAAGGAGAGGTCAGTGCCTCCCAGAGCCGCGACCAAAGCTCGGCGCGGCTCGGCTCCTCCCGGACAAGCCTCCAGTGCGTGCTGGGCGGAGTCTTCCGCGTGCCCACACTGGTGGCAGACCGGGGAGACTTCCCTCCTGGCACAACGGTGCAGGTACCTCCCAAAGCAACCATGCCCCGAGAGGACCTGCGACAGCCTATAGGAGAGCCTCCCATGCCTCCGGTTAACCCACTCTCCGAGTATGGGACGGATAGCCTCGAGGAGTCGTCGAGCGCTATCCCCCCTCTGCGTGGGTTCTTCGAGGAGCCTTCCCTCCCACTGTGTGATGGCGGATGCTCTGGCTTCCTCCCGCCAGAGCATCACCTCCCTCGGCGCCAGTCGCTCGTTACGCTCCCGCGCTTCGGCTCTACGCCAGTAGACCGAGGCAAGGACTTCAGCCTCAAGGTCCCACGGAAGCGTCCCGGCGAGGGCGCATGCCACCTCATGAGAGAGTGTGCGGTACCCTCTGCACACTCTCTTCGCCATCACACGTTGTGCTCCGATCAGCAGGGCGGTTGTCTGCCGATCGAGCTGTCCCGCCCATATCGGGGCACCATAGAGCGCCATGGAGCCTACCACCGCGGTATAGAGCCGCCGGCAGCTCCCCTCTCCTCCACCGATGTTCGGGAGGAGGCGGCTCAGCGCTCCGGCCGTCGCCACAATCTTCGGGGACAGCCGTCGCATGTGCGCCCCGAACTTCCATCTCCCGTCAAGGACAACACCCAAGTATTTGAGCGTTGTCCGGACAGGAATGGGGGTACCTCCCACCACTATGGTGGAGCCTGCAGGTGGCGCTCGTCGGGGTCCATGAAAACACATGGCCTCCGACTTATGGAGCGCGACCTCCAGGCCCAGCATCCGGATCCTGGACACGGCCGTCGCGACAGCGGCTGTTGCCAGGATCACTGCCTCCCTGTAGCTCTGCCCCCGTGCGGTCACCAGTGTGTCGTCAGCGTAACAAACTACGTCGACTCCACGAAGGTTACCGCAGCGGAGGACCCAATCGTACCCAATGTTCCACAAGAGTGGTCCGAGGACAGACCCCTGTGGAACACCGCGCGTCATGGGGCTACGTCCCACCCCTTGGGTCGTCGAGTAGACTACCTCTCTATCGGAGAGATAGTCCTCGACGAGCCTCCGCAGGTACCTGGGCACATTGTGGTGCCCCAGGCCCGCGTGTATCGTGCTCCACGGGAGCGTGTTGAATGCGTTGGCGATGTCCAACGATGTGGCCAACAACACGCCTCCACTGGAGCACGCCTCCTCGGAGAGGTCGCGGACGCGCGAGATCGCGTCGATCGTCGAGCGACCCCTCCGGAAACCGAACTGGTTGGGCGCCAGGTCCGGTCCGGTCGTCTCGAGGTGCTTGACAAGGCGGGCAGCGACTATTCTCTCGAACAGCTTGCCGGCCTCATCAAGCAGCACGATGGGACGATACCCCACGGGCTCGTCCGCTGGACGACCCTCCTTCCTTATGAGGACGAGGATGCCCCTTCTCCACCGTCTGGGAAATCTGCCGACCCTGAGGCACTTGTCAAAGACACCTCTCAGGGCGGTGCCCAGGTGCTCCAAGGAGAGGGCCCACACGCGGCCCGGTATGCCGTCAGGCCCGGGCGCCGTGTTTTTGGCCCTCATCCTGAGCACTGCAGCACCTAGCTCTCCCTCGGAGATGGGGGCAGGTTCGTCCTCTCCCTCGGCGAGATCGGCCGATAGGGCGGCCACAGCAGTGGGAGGTGTGAAGTCGGTCCCCGGCGCACCGGGGAACAATCCCTCGACCACTCTTTGCAGCACCACCGGTTGGAGCGAGGCCGTGGTGGGGGGACCGCAGGGGCGGAGCTTTTGTCTCGCCCATAAGTACGGTCGACCCCACGGATCGCGCTCAAGCCCTTCCAGCAGTTGCTGCCAAGCCTGCTTCTTGGCCTCCCCTATCGCTAGGCGTAGGGCCCTGGAAGCCTCCCTGTAGGCGGCGTACAGAGACTCGGTGTTTTCGGTCTCTTGCCGCCTACGCCTTCTATACCGCTGGTATAGGCGTCTCCTCGTCACGCAGCGTCTCCGAAGTTCGGCGATCTCCTCCGACCACCAGTAGACCTGGCGTCTGGGCTGTGGGGCACGCGAACGCGGCATCGCGGCGTCGCAGATACGCGTAACCGCCTCACACAGCCTGTCCGCCATCGCGTCCGGGTCTACCGGTTCCGGTTCCTGAGGAGCGCCACTCCACGCTTCGACGAGGATCGCCTCCAGCAGTAGTTCGGCATCGAGGCGCTTCAGGGCCCACCGCGGGCCGATCTCGCTCCCTCCTCTTCCTCCTCCTCCTGACACTGCGTCCGTCGGGGACGGGGAGACGCTAAACCGGATGTACCGGTGATCGGATAGCGTCTCCGCGTCCACCAGCACCTGCCAGTCGCGAATGCGGCAGGTGAGGTCTGGGGTGGCAAACGTCAGATCGACGATCGAGCCACCCTGTTGACGGACACAGGTGTTCTCCCTGCCTCGGTTCACGATACAGAGACCCACCTCGGTTGACCACTCCAACACCATGTCGCCCCGAAGATCCGTCGCCGGGGACCCCCACGCCAAGGATTTGGCATTGAAGTCCCCGAGCACGACAACGGGGCGTGGGCGGGTCTGACCAATGAAGGTCCCCACCTCACCGAGAAGAGTCTCCAGCTCGTGAACCGGCCTGTTGCCGGAGGTATACACACCGACGATGACGACTTGGCCCAAACAAGCCGTCACGTATCCCCTGCCCCTCGGGCCACCTTCGAGGGGGGGGGAGCGGGCCGGCGACTGTGTGGTGATCGCCACTAAGCCGTCGAGGTCCCCAACCCAGTCAACCCGGGGTGGGACGGCGTACGGCTCGGCGATCACACCAACGCTGATCAACCGCTCCGCCAGGGATTGAAGGAGTAAATCCTGTGCCCGGGCGGAGTGGTTGAGGTTCGCCTGGAGGAAGGTTAATGCCATTAACCCACCTCCATTTGAGCCGCAGGCCCTTTGTCGGGGGGAGGCGGCCGCGGCTTGGCCTTGGCCTCAGCCGCAGCGGCCCTTCTCCTGGCCCCTGACTTGGCCGGGGGCTTGGCGCAAGCCTTGCCCCCGGAGAGGTGGTCCGCCGACTTCCCAGCTGCTTTGCAGATGGTGCAGTGGGGAGTGGCGGAGCAGTCCCGGGCCTTGTGGGCCTTTTGACCGCAGCGATAGCACTCATCGCTGCGGTCAACGTCGGACTTACACTGGGCCGCAATGTGGCCCAGCGTAAGGCAACGGAAGCAGCGGCGGGGTCGAGCGTCTAGGACGACGACCCGGGCCGCTACCCAGCCCACCAAAATGCGTCCCCCACTGGCCATGACCCTTTTGGCCGCCAGGGTGGGACAGCGCACGAAGGCGGTCCCCATCCCTCCGGCTCCGCGGCGAATCGTGCCGACTGAGACGGACTGGGTGGGGCAGTCGCCCGCCTTCGCGAGCACCTCTTGCAACTCCTCCGGCGTGATGGAGTCATCCAGGCCATTGACCCTGAGGTCACTGGTGGTGACCGGCCTGGTGACTCGTACCTGCTCCTCACTCCCGAACACCTCCTGGAGCCTTCCGGCCAGAGCGTCTGCCTTGGTGGCATTCTCTGGACCGGCAATCTCCAGAATTCGGGCCCCGGTGGCCGCCGTTCGGATTTTCAACGGCGGCACCCCCAACTCCTTCAGGCTTATACTGGCCTTAGCCCGCTCAAGAACGTTGGCGAACGTCAACCCTTTCTCCGCTGCCCCTGATTGCAGCGAGATCACCACGGCTGCAGTTTTCGGGGGGCGGAGCTGAGCCGAACGCGCACCGGTGGTCCTCGGTGTTGGAGCGGGCTTCTTCGCCTTCTTTTTCCTGTTTCTCCTCGAGTTGGAGGTAGGAGCAGGTGCTCGCGCAGGAGGAGGAGGAGCTTCCCTCTGCCTCTCTCTTTCCCGACCTCGCCTCGCCACCACATTCCACGGCTCAGATGGTGGAGCCGGAATGGGGGCGGGGATAAAGCGCGGCGCCGGTGTGGGAGCACCCCGTGAGCCACGCGTCTGGGTGGCTGGGGTCCTCGCTGGGGCGCGGGCGGGCGCAGTGCTTCTGCTTGTGGCCGCCGCCGGACGCGACTCAGCCTCCCTACGCCGATCCGCGGCAAGTGGGGGCCTGACCGTCCTGGCCGGCAGCAGCCTATCCTCGAGGCCCTGGATGCGTGCGTTGAACATGGTGCCCACTGTCACCACGATCTGCCGCATAGCCTCCTCTGAGAGGGGGGATTGGGCCGAGGTCCTAGCCGGCACCGCAGGGGTCGGGGCGGGAGGCGCTCGGGCCGCCTTCAGCTGTTGCAGCTCACGTCGGAGCTCTTTGAGGTCCGACGAGAGCTGCTTGTTCGCCTCGACGAGGAGGGCCATCTCCTCCGTAATAGTGCGGGCACGTGCCTCCTGGAACGAGGCCTTGATGGTCGCAGCGGCGTCCTTCAAGGCCTTGACACATGTGCCCTTCAAGCGCTTGGACTTGGTGGCCACCGTCAAAACGGTGTCCACCGAGTCCATTACCATGGTCTCCAACTGGGCGGCATCGCAGCTGCCCAGTTGGGGATTATCCGGCATCCGCACCTTCACTTTCTGGAAGGTGGCCCTCCTTTCGAGCTCTTCGTCGAGCGACTGCTCGGCGGCGGCCCGTTTCTCCTCTTGCGCAGCTCGGGGTGATGGGTGCCTCGAGGTGGTGGGCAGGCGCCCTCTCCCACGCTGCGCAGTTGGGACCTTGGGTGACGGTGAGGAGTCACCCTGGTCCTCTTCTTCATTGGCGCCTCTCTGGCGCTTGCGGAGTCGTCTCGCATTGCTGCGAGACGAAACCGTCTCCCAGATCATTGCCTCGGAGTCCGAGGTCTCCGAGGGGCTCTCCTTAGCCGCGCTTTCGTCGCAACGAAAGAGGCGAACTAAGGGAGTCCTCTCCTTCCTCGTATCGGTGTCCGTCGTCTTGCTGTTGTCGTCGTGTTGTGCGGGTTCAAGTTCCGTTGTCGTTGAGCCAGGTTCGTTGGTACGTGAGCTCCGGCCGGAGCCCACGAGGCGGTTGCTGCCCCCCCCAGATACGATGGGGCTGCCTTCTCGCGAAGGGTGGGACTTACCCACCTGGGGATTATTAACAATCGCCTGGTTGTCCATGATAATGTCCCATTTAAAGGGTGGGGACCCTCTGGTGCCCTAGTGGCCGGGTTCCCCCCGACCATGCATCCTCTTGGCGGGCACCGAACCGTAGGATTCGGAGACGCATAAGGGCCCGACAGGGTGGCCGAGTTGACCCTCCCTGCCGCGCATCGCAGGCCTTGCAGGCCCGCCATCCTTCGACCCGAAGGTCCGCTGCGGCATATTGCCGCCGTCCCAGTTTTGCCCGACAGGGTGGCCGAGTTGACCCTCCCTGCCGCGCCGCCGGCCTTGAAGGCCGGCCATCCACCGACCCGAAGGTCCGCTGCGGCATATTGCCGCCGTCCCAGTTTAGCCCGACAGGGTGGCCGGGTTGACCCTCCCTGCCGCGCCGCCAGCCTTGAAGGCCGGCCATCCACCGACCCGAAGGTCCGCTGCGACTCGACGTCGCCACTCCACCTCGTGCCCGACAGGGTGGCCGAGTTGACCCTCCCTGCCGCGCCGCCGGCCTTGCAGGCCGGCCATCCTCCGACCCGAAGGTCCGCTGAGCCCCTCGCCGGACTCCTGGCTTTCCCCCCCTATGGCGGTCCCACCACTCGAACGCCATCTTGCCTCATATCCACTTCTACCTATCAACGCTATAGGGCAGAAGTGGAGAGACGTCCCCCACGTCAAGCTCTTCGCCAGCGACCCACTGTCCACTGTTGCCCGGGGTGCACCACGAGGAGGTGGCTTGACCTCGCACCCCAACCTAACCTAACCTAACCTAACCTAACCTAACCTTTTTTTTTTTTTTTTTTTTTTTTTTTTTTTTTTTTTTCTTTACGTGGGGAAAATGCATTTACGCACTTCCGCCTACCGGGAAAGTAGGCGGGGTGTGTCGGGCTCGCTCGAGCATCACCGCTCCCTGGGGGGCCTCATGGCCCCCAACCCTAACTGCACCCACAGCAGCCAGGGTCCACTACCGACTAAAACCCACGGTGTCCATCCTGCCGCTATAACGGAGGGAGCGCGGGGTACATTTGCGTACCGCGCCCCCACCACGGCCGTCCGTTTCCGGACCCCTCCAGGGGGGAGGATGACCCTCCCCCTCGCGACCGTGCCGGGACCAAGAGCACGGCCGCACCACCCCGGGGACCACACAGTGCAAGGAACGCCAGACTTCCCACATCCGACGCTCGTGGTCCCCTACGATGGGTCAGATGTAGCAGCCCCATCGCCAGCCGCTTCGGCCGCCACCCTCCGACGGCGGCCATATCGGCGCCACAGCAGGAGACGAAACGAATCACTCCCGCCGCAGCGCCTCCTCAGCTGCAGCACCGTCCACACGGCGCCGCTGCCCCCCTCAGTTGCAGTGCCTTGCAGCAGCACCGCAACCTACCGTCAAGTGGACCGCTCCTCGTCGGCTTGGCGAGCAAAGCCTATCGGGAGCAGTCCCGGCCTGAATATAATATACATACATAAATAAATGGATATAAATAAACTTACATAGATATGAGACACGCGAGGCGCCGGGCGATGTCTAGTTACGTCTAATTCAGAGGAATTAGACCAAGAACAGGCAGCACCGCGAGAAGGTAATCGCCAGACTTGCCTTGAGGATCATCACGACCTGCGCTTCCCCCAAGACCGTAACCTCCCTACCCATCACGGGATGAGTAAAGAAGGCCTGGACTTAACCAAAACAAGCAGCGTGAACGCCGCAAGCATAGGCATAGCAACTATTTAATGGATAAACCCAGACCCGCCCAACCTAACCTAACCTAACCTAACCTAACCTAACCTTTTTTTTTTTTTTTTTTTTTTTTTTTTTTTTTTTTTTCCCGGGGAAATCCTTTATGGATACCACCGGCCGGGGGAGGCACGGTGGTTATGTGGGAGTCCCCGCCAGAGTGGCGAGTGTACCCACTAAAACCCCGGGGTGTTCCTCCGTCGTCGGCAAGTGACGGGGGGCACGGTCCCGCTTGCGCACTATCCGCAGCCCCCGTCGACGCCGCTGCCCGCCTTGCGACGGGCCCACCTCGGGGAGGGATTCCTCCCTCACCCCTCGTGCACGATGCCCTCGGGAACACATCGAGGGCATCGCCACCTCGGAGGGCTCATACTTGGGGGGTGCCAGACGCCCCCGCATCTAGCACCCCCGGCCCTCTCAGCGGAGACGGAGTGCGGGTCCGATCAGCCCGCCTCCGTGTCCGCGCTCGCCGAAGCGGGTGAGAGAGAGGATCCCTTTCTCTCTCCCGCTCCGCGGCCTCCCTCTGTGACATCACGGTTTCACAGAAGGAGGCGACCGCCTCCCACGACCTCTCATCACCGACCATCTTGGCTAAGACGACCGGCAAGGAGAGGTCAGTGCCTCCCAGAGCCGCGACCAAAGCTCGGCGCGGCTCGGCTCCTCCCGGACAAGCCTCCAGTGCGTGCTGGGCGGAGTCTTCCGCGTGCCCACACTGGTGGCAGACCGGGGAGACTTCCCTCCTGGCACAACGGTGCAGGTACCTCCCAAAGCAACCATGCCCCGAGAGGACCTGCGACAGCCTATAGGAGAGCCTCCCATGCCTCCGGTTAACCCACTCTCCGAGTATGGGACGGATAGCCTCGAGGAGTCGTCGAGCGCTATCCCCCCTCTGCGTGGGTTCTTCGAGGAGCCTTCCCTCCCACTGTGTGATGGCGGATGCTCTGGCTTCCTCCCGCCAGAGCATCACCTCCCTCGGCGCCAGTCGCTCGTCCCGCTCCCGCGCTTCGGCTCTACGCCAGTAGACCGAGGCAAGGACTTCAGCCTCAAGGTCCCACGGAAGCGTCCCGGCGAGGGCGCATGCCACCTCATGAGAGAGTGTGCGGTACCCCCTGCACACTCTCGTCGCCATCACTCGTTGCGCTCCGATCAGCAGGGCGGTTGTCTGCCGATCGAGCTGTCCCGCCCATATCGGGGCACCATAGAGCGCCATGGAGCTTACCACCGCGGTATACAGCCGCCGGCAGCTCCCCTCTCCTCCACCGATGTTCGGGAGGAGGCGGCTCAGCGCTCCGGCCGTCGCCACAATCTTCGGGGACAGCCGTCGCATGTGCGCCCCGAACTTCCATCTCCCGTCAAGGACAACACCCAAATACTTGAGCGTTGTCCGGACAGGGATGGGGGTACCTCCCACCACTATGGTGGAGCCTGCAGGTGGCGCTCGTCGGGGTCCATGAAAACACATGGCCTCCGACTTATGGAGCGCGACCTCCAGGCCCAGCATCCGGATCCTGGACACGGCCGTCGCGACAGCGGCTGTTGCCAGGATCACTGCCTCCCTGTAGCTCTGCCCCCGCGCGGTCACCAGTGTGTCGTCAGCGTAGCAGACTACGTCGACTCCACGAAGGTTACCGCAGCGGAGGACCCAATCGTACCCAATGTTCCACAAGAGTGGTCCGAGGACAGACCCCTGTGGAACACCGCGCGTCATGGGGCTACGTCCCACCCCTTGGGTCGTCGAGTAGACTACCTCTCTATCGGAGAGATAGTCCTCGACGAGCCTCCGCAGGTACCTGGGCACATTGTGGTGCCCCAGGCCCGCGTGTATCGTGCTCCACGGGAGCGTGTTGAATGCGTTGGCGATGTCCAACGATGTGGCCAACAACACGCCTCCACTGGAGCACGCCTCCTCGGAGAGGTCGCGGACGCGCGAGATCGCGTCGATCGTCGAGCGACCCCTCCGGAAACCGAACTGGTTGGGCGCCAGGTCCGGTCCGGTCGTCTCGAGGTGCTTGACGAGGCGGGCAGCGACTATTCTCTCGAACAGCTTGCCGGCCTCATCAAGCAGCACGATGGGACGATACCCCACGGGCTCGTCCGCTGGACGACCCTCCTTCCTTATGAGGACGAGGATGCCCCTTCTCCACCGTCTGGGAAATCTGCCAACCCTGAGGCACTTGTCAAAGACACCTCTCAGGGCGGTGCCCAGGTGCTCCAAGGAGAGGGCCCACACGCGGCCCGGTATGCCGTCAGGCCCGGGCGCCGTGTTCTTGGCCCTCATCCTGAGCACTGCAGCACCTAGCTCTCCCTCGGAGATGGGGGCAGGCTCGTCCTCTCCCTCGGCGAGATCGGCCGATAGGGCGGCCACAGCAGTGGGAGGTGTGAAGTCGGTCCCCGGCGCACCGGGGAACAATCCCTCGACCACTCTTTGCAGCACCACCGGTTGGAGCGAGGCCGTGGTGGGGGGACCGCAGGGGCGGAGCTTTTGTCTCGCCCATAAGTACGGTCGACCCCACGGATCGCGCTCAAGCCCTTCCAGCAGTTGCTGCCAAGCCTGCTTCTTGGCCTCCCCTATCGCTAGGCGTAGGGCCCTGGAAGCCTCCCTGTAGGCGGCGTACAGAGACTCGGTGTTTTCGGTCTCTTGCCGCCTACGCCTTCTATACCGCTGGTATTGGCGTCTCCTCGTCACGCAGCGTCTCCGAAGTTCGGCGATCTCCTCCGACCACCAGTAGACCTGGCGTCTGGGCTGTGGGGCACGCGAACGCGGCATCGCGGCGTCGCAGATACGCGTAACCGCCTCACACAGCCTGTCCGCCATCGCGTCCGGGTCTACCGGTTCCGGTTCCTGAGGAGCGCCACTCCACGCTTCGACGAGGATCGCCTCCAGCAGTAATTCGGCATCGAGGCGCTTCAGGGCCCACCGCGGGCCGATCTCGCTCCCTCCTCAACCTTTTTTTTTTTTTTTTTTTTTTCTTTACGTGGGGAAAATGCATTTACGCACTTCCGCCTACCGGGAAAGTAGGCGGGGTGTGTCGGGCTCGCTCGAGCATCACCGCTCCCTGGGGGGCCTCATGGCCCCCAACCCTAACTGCACCCACAGCAGCCAGGGTCCACTACCGACTAAAACCCACGGTGTCCATCCTGCCGCTATAACGGAGGGAGCGCGGGGTACATTTGCGTACCGCGCCCCCACCACGGCCGTCCGTTTCCGGACCCCTCCAGGGGGGAGGATGACCCTCCCCCTCGCGACCGTGCCGGGACCAAGAGCACGGCCGCACCACCCCGGGGACCACACAGTGCAAGGAACGCCAGACTTCCCACATCCGACGCTCGTGGTCCCCTACGATGGGTCAGATGTAGCAGCCCCATCGCCAGCCGCTTCGGCCGCCACCCTCCGACGGCGGCCATATCGGCGCCACAGCAGGAGACGAAACGAATCACTCCCGCCGCAGCGCCTCCTCAGCTGCAGCACCGTCCACACGGCGCCGCTGCCCCCCTCAGTTGCAGTGCCTTGCAGCAGCACCGCAACCTACCGTCAAGTGGACCGCTCCTCGTCGGCTTGGCGAGCAAAGCCTATCGGGAGCAGTCCCGGCCTGAATATAATATACATACATAAATAAATGGATATAAATAAACTTACATAGATATGAGACACGCGAGGCGCCGGGCGATGTCTAGTTACGTCTAATTCAGAGGAATTAGACCAAGAACAGGCAGCACCGCGAGAAGGTAATCGCCAGACTTGCCTTGAGGATCATCACGACCTGCGCTTCCCCCAAGACCGTAACCTCCCTACCCATCACGGGATGAGTAAAGAAGGCCTGGACTTAACCAAAACAAGCAGCGTGAACGCCGCAAGCATAGGCATAGCAACTATTTAATGGATAAACCCAGACCCGCCCAACCTTTTTTTTTTTTTTTTTTTTTTTTTTTTTTTTTAACGAGGTTAATCCCTTTACGGACTTCCGCCTGTGATATGGGACACAGACGGCTTCTGTCGGAGTCTGTTTAATGGTCTCTTACACCAACCCGACTATAGAATATAGCCGGGCCCCTACCGACTAAACCACCCCGGCGAGCAGACGCAGCCTGTCGGGGAGAGATGGGGAAGTACTTTCCATCCCGCCCCGGCTTAAGGTCCGGTGCCATCAACCGGACCAACGGCAGACGGAGCGGCTTAGCTCAGACCTTCAGCCGCTCCCCGGCACGTAGGGCCATTGAGTCGGTTGGGGGCCCATAAACCCAACCGATGACCCTACTACACGGGTGGGGCGAGGAGGCGATCTGCAAATCGCCTTCTCCTCCCTCCCGTGCGCCGACGTCGGAGAGGATCAGCGAGGGCGTCGACCTCTCTGATCCTCTCCGCGGCCTCCTTCTGCGAAATCACGATTTCGCAGAAAGAGGCCACCGCCTGCCAGGATCTGTCGCTCTCGAGCATGGCCCGTACCACGCTCGGCAACGAGAGATCCTGGCCCACTACCGCTGAAAGCGTGCACCGCTGTGGGACCCACGCGGTGCACGCTTCCAGCGTGTGAAGCGCCGTATCCTCCGGCGCTCCACACTCGTGGCAAGCCGGGGTCGCTTCCCTCCTTGCGATTCGATGCAGGTACCTTCCGAAGCATCCGTGTCCGGAAAGCACCTGCACCAATCTGAAGGAAAGCGACCCGTGTCGCCGCCCTACCCACCTCCCGAGGACCGGGCGGATGGCGTCCACCGTCCCCTGGCCGGGGACGGGTGGTGCCAGGTCCTCCGACCACCGCCTCAACAGGGCGGCCTGCGCCTGCCGTCGCATGCGCGCCACCTCCTCCCACCCTGGGGGCTCCCCGCGCGACTTCCTCGCCGCTACAAAATTGTAGATCTCGGCGAGGATTTCGGCTTGGAGCTCCCAGGGCGGGTCTCCGGCCAGCACGCATGCGGCTGTCCAGGACACCGTCCGGTAACCGCGTATCGCCCTCGTCGCGATGACCCGCTGCGGACGTCGCAGCAGGGCCTTATTGTCGCGACCGAGGGCGTCCGCCCAGACAGGTGCCCCGTACAGGGCCATACTCCGGATTACTCCGGAGTACAGCCGACGGCATGTTGCGCTAGGGCCGCCCACGTTCGGCAGTAGTCGCCCCAGGGCGGCTGCGGCTCCCACGACTTTCGGGGCCAGACTGGCGAAGTGGGCCCCGAAACCCCACCTCCCGTCCAGGACGAGACCCAGATATTTCATCTGGGTCCCGACCCGGACAACGACCCCCTCCAGGACCACATGTGTTCCTGGCGGGGGTCGCCCCCGAGGCCCGTGGAACAACAGGGCCTCGGTCTTGGGGAGAGCGACGCGTAACCCCAGGGCACGGATGCGGTCGACCACGAGGGATGTTCCCACCGTGGCCAAGCGCACCGTCTCCCTGAGGTCCCTCCCCTTGGCCACGACCAGGGTATCGTCCGCGTAGCACGCCACCCGCACACTGGCGGGAAGCGTGCCACGCAACACCCAGTCGTAGCCAATGTTCCACAGGATTGGTCCTAAGACGGACCCCTGTGGAACCCCGCAGGAGACGCGACGGTGCCTCACTCCGTCGCGTCCTACCACCAGGACCTCGCGGTCCCGGAGGTAGTCGGCCAACAGCCTCCGCAAATACAGGGGCACTCCGTGATAGCGGAGTGCCTCCTGTATGGTCCCATGCGGGAGGCTGTTAAAGGCGTTGGCAATGTCGAGAGACACTGCCAACGCCCTGTTCCCCTCTGCGACCGCCTCCTGCGTCCACCCCTTGAGCCAGAGCAGGGCGTCCACCGTTGAACGCCCCGCTCTGAACCCGTACTGGGCCTCCGACAGGTCGGGCCCAGTCCCCCTCAGGTGCCGGACGACACGGGAAGCGACCACCCTCTCCAACAGCTTTCCCGTGTCGTCCAGCAGCACAATCGGCCTGTATGCGGAAGGAGAGTCTGCATCTCGACCCTCCTTCCGCAACAGGCACACCCGACCCACTTTCCAAGGCTTCGGGAACCGTCCGGACGTGAGGCACGCGTCGAACAGTTCCCGAAGCCTTCCACCCAAAGCAACGCAGCTAATGGCCAAGACCCGGCCCGGTATTCCGTCCGGGCCGGGAGCCGTCCTCTTGCGAAGACGGCTCACCGCTACCTCCATCTCCGCCTCTGTGACAGGCGGGATGGAGGCTGGCGCCAGCTCCTCGACAACTGCTGGCGCCATCGTCGGAGGCGCGTGCTGGGGGTCCGCGTCGGGAAATAGACCCGCCAGCACGCGATCGAGCACCTCCGGCTCCAGGGACTCGGCCACGGGGGGCGCCGGGCCGCCGAGCTTTTTGCGCGCGACCCGATACTGACGCCCCCACGGGTCCCTGTCGAGGCCCTCCAGGACCTCCGCCCACGCCGCCTCTTTGGCACGGCCTATCGCCAGCTCCAACGCCTCCGTCGCTACACGGTAGGCGTCGTAGAGCTGGCGCTCAGCTGCCAACCATTCCGGTGGCAGCTGGTCATCAGTGCGGCCGTGCCGCCGCCTCCTACTCCGCAAGTAGGGCCGCCGCGCTCTTGTGCACTGCACCCGGAGCTCCGCAATTTCGGAGCTCCACCAGTACACTGCGCGGCGGGCGGGGCGGCTGGTGACCCTCGGCATGGCCGTGTCGGCCACGGCCGTAAGCGCATCCCGGAAGTGGACAGCAGCTACATCCACGTCCGGGTGCGCGGGCCCGGCGAGCCACGCCTGGACGATTGCCGCCTCCTCCGCTAGCCCAGCGTCGAGGCGGCTCAATGCCCAGCGTGGTAGGTCAGCGCGTGCGACGCGCTGACGCCCTCCATCCATCCCGTCGGAGGTAGACATCTCGAACCGTATGTACTTGTGGTCCGAGAGTGTCTCCACCTCCGACTCCACCCTCCAGGCCCGGACACGTGCTGCGGCAGACGGTGTGGCGAACGAAAGGTCCACCACGGACCCTCCGTTATGCCGCACGCACGTGTGGACCGACCCCGTGTTGAGTAGGGTCAGTCCGCTGGCGACAGCCCACTCCCTGACTAGCTCACCCCGAGCGTCAGTTTGTGGGTTGCCCCAGTCTCGGGCCTTGGCATTGAGGTCCCCCATGAGGAGGACCTGCCGGGGCGCTTGCCGACCGACCGCTGCGGCGAGGAGGTCCAGGTATGCCTCCAGGGCCGCAGCGGTCTTGTTTGGGGAGAAGCCCCGACGCAGCGCCTTCACCTCCGACCTGCAGGCTTCGACTTCGAGCCGCAGGCGGGAATTTTCGGCTCGGAGGCGCCGAGTCTCCTCTGCCTCACTCCTTTCAGCGAGAGCGTCCACTACGTCGCGCAGCAACGACGCTGATCTTTTAAGGCGAGCCACGTACTCACCTTTTAGATTGCCCGATTTCCTGGCAACCTCTAAGATGCAGGCCAGTTTCGCGCCAGCCTGCGCCCGCAACTCCTGCGCGTTTAGCGTGCTCACGTCGCCAGCCCTGGCAGCGACCTCGGAATCACTTCCGGTGTCGGTGACAGGGTGGACGACAGCAGCTACGCCTCCCTTCTTCAAACTCCTGCTTCGCAGGACCGCCTCCAACTCACTATCCGAGGGCACCGGGGACGGTTTTAGAAACTCATCCCTCGAAGAGCCCGCTTTCGTAGCCCTCCCTCTCCCTCTTCGCGCGGTGTTGACCTTCGCAGCAGCCAACACCTCGGTCTCCGTGTCTGAGTCACTCAGCCCAGGCTCGAAGAACGAGGTAGACGGGCGCTTGCGCTGTGTCAACATCGCCGCGATCTCAGTTTCGGACACCGAGTCCGAAATAACAACATTTTCCCCATCGACAGAGTCGATGGGAGAGGCCTCCGGGCAGTTGGCTTTCTTGAGGAACTTCCCCGAAGCGTCCCTCAGAGGTTTCGGCATCCCGAAACACAATAACAAAAACCAAAAGACAATAACAGACAAATAACAAAACGACGCAGTTCAAAACAACAACAAAACAAGGAAACAAAACATTTCAACTCCCCCGTGGGGGTACCCTTAGGGCAACCACCTCCAAATCAGTGCCACCTTATCGGCGCACCCTTCCTTAACACTCCGACACAAAAATAACAACAATAACAACCGAAAACACGAATTAACAAATTTTTGAAATTTTTTGCGTGGAGACACCTTACAACACGTCCGCTCCCGTCGAGTGGCGAAAGCAGACTCAGACCCGCCCAACCTAACCTAACCTAACCTAACCTAACCTAACCTTTTTTTTTTTTTTTTTTTTTTTTTTTTTTTTTTTTTTCCCGGGGAAATCCTTTATGGATACCACCGGCCGGGGGAGGCACGGTGGTTATGTGGGAGTCCCCGCCAGAGTGGCGAGTGTACCCACTAAAACCCCGGGGTGTTCCTCCGTCGTCGGCAAGTGACGGGGGGCACGGTCCCGCTTGCGCACTATCCGCAGCCCCCGTCGACGCCGCTGCCCGCCTTGCGACGGGCCCACCTCGGGGAGGGATTCCTCCCTCACCCCTCGTGCACGATGCCCTCGGGAACACATCGAGGGCATCGCCACCTCGGAGGGCTCATACTTGGGGGGTGCCAGACGCCCCCGCATCTAGCACCCCCGGCCCTCTCAGCGGAGACGGAGTGCGGGTCCGATCAGCCCGCCTCCGTGTCCGCGCTCGCCGAAGCGGGTGAGAGAGAGGATCCCTTTCTCTCTCCCGCTCCGCGGCCTCCCTCTGTGACATCACGGTTTCACAGAAGGAGGCGACCGCCTCCCACGACCTCTCATCACCGACCATCTTGGCTAAGACGACCGGCAAGGAGAGGTCAGTGCCTCCCAGAGCCGCGACCAAAGCTCGGCGCGGCTCGGCTCCTCCCGGACAAGCCTCCAGTGCGTGCTGGGCGGAGTCTTCCGCGTGCCCACACTGGTGGCAGACCGGGGAGACTTCCCTCCTGGCACAACGGTGCAGGTACCTCCCAAAGCAACCATGCCCCGAGAGGACCTGCGACAGCCTATAGGAGAGCCTCCCATGCCTCCGGTTAACCCACTCTCCGAGTATGGGACGGATAGCCTCGAGGAGTCGTCGAGCGCTATCCCCCCTCTGCGTGGGTTCTTCGAGGAGCCTTCCCTCCCACTGTGTGATGGCGGATGCTCTGGCTTCCTCCCGCCAGAGCATCACCTCCCTCGGCGCCAGTCGCTCGTCCCGCTCCCGCGCTTCGGCTCTACGCCAGTAGACCGAGGCAAGGACTTCAGCCTCAAGGTCCCACGGAAGCGTCCCGGCGAGGGCGCATGCCACCTCATGAGAGAGTGTGCGGTACCCCCTGCACACTCTCGTCGCCATCACTCGTTGCGCTCCGATCAGCAGGGCGGTTGTCTGCCGATCGAGCTGTCCCGCCCATATCGGGGCACCATAGAGCGCCATGGAGCTTACCACCGCGGTATACAGCCGCCGGCAGCTCCCCTCTCCTCCACCGATGTTCGGGAGGAGGCGGCTCAGCGCTCCGGCCGTCGCCACAATCTTCGGGGACAGCCGTCGCATGTGCGCCCCGAACTTCCATCTCCCGTCAAGGACAACACCCAAATACTTGAGCGTTGTCCGGACAGGGATGGGGGTACCTCCCACCACTATGGTGGAGCCTGCAGGTGGCGCTCGTCGGGGTCCATGAAAACACATGGCCTCCGACTTATGGAGCGCGACCTCCAGGCCCAGCATCCGGATCCTGGACACGGCCGTCGCGACAGCGGCTGTTGCCAGGATCACTGCCTCCCTGTAGCTCTGCCCCCGCGCGGTCACCAGTGTGTCGTCAGCGTAGCAGACTACGTCGACTCCACGAAGGTTACCGCAGCGGAGGACCCAATCGTACCCAATGTTCCACAAGAGTGGTCCGAGGACAGACCCCTGTGGAACACCGCGCGTCATGGGGCTACGTCCCACCCCTTGGGTCGTCGAGTAGACTACCTCTCTATCGGAGAGATAGTCCTCGACGAGCCTCCGCAGGTACCTGGGCACATTGTGGTGCCCCAGGCCCGCGTGTATCGTGCTCCACGGGAGCGTGTTGAATGCGTTGGCGATGTCCAACGATGTGGCCAACAACACGCCTCCACTGGAGCACGCCTCCTCGGAGAGGTCGCGGACGCGCGAGATCGCGTCGATCGTCGAGCGACCCCTCCGGAAACCGAACTGGTTGGGCGCCAGGTCCGGTCCGGTCGTCTCGAGGTGCTTGACGAGGCGGGCAGCGACTATTCTCTCGAACAGCTTGCCGGCCTCATCAAGCAGCACGATGGGACGATACCCCACGGGCTCGTCCGCTGGACGACCCTCCTTCCTTATGAGGACGAGGATGCCCCTTCTCCACCGTCTGGGAAATCTGCCAACCCTGAGGCACTTGTCAAAGACACCTCTCAGGGCGGTGCCCAGGTGCTCCAAGGAGAGGGCCCACACGCGGCCCGGTATGCCGTCAGGCCCGGGCGCCGTGTTCTTGGCCCTCATCCTGAGCACTGCAGCACCTAGCTCTCCCTCGGAGATGGGGGCAGGCTCGTCCTCTCCCTCGGCGAGATCGGCCGATAGGGCGGCCACAGCAGTGGGAGGTGTGAAGTCGGTCCCCGGCGCACCGGGGAACAATCCCTCGACCACTCTTTGCAGCACCACCGGTTGGAGCGAGGCCGTGGTGGGGGGACCGCAGGGGCGGAGCTTTTGTCTCGCCCATAAGTACGGTCGACCCCACGGATCGCGCTCAAGCCCTTCCAGCAGTTGCTGCCAAGCCTGCTTCTTGGCCTCCCCTATCGCTAGGCGTAGGGCCCTGGAAGCCTCCCTGTAGGCGGCGTACAGAGACTCGGTGTTTTCGGTCTCTTGCCGCCTACGCCTTCTATACCGCTGGTATTGGCGTCTCCTCGTCACGCAGCGTCTCCGAAGTTCGGCGATCTCCTCCGACCACCAGTAGACCTGGCGTCTGGGCTGTGGGGCACGCGAACGCGGCATCGCGGCGTCGCAGATACGCGTAACCGCCTCACACAGCCTGTCCGCCATCGCGTCCGGGTCTACCGGTTCCGGTTCCTGAGGAGCGCCACTCCACGCTTCGACGAGGATCGCCTCCAGCAGTAATTCGGCATCGAGGCGCTTCAGGGCCCACCGCGGGCCGATCTCGCTCCCTCCTCAACCTAACCTAACCTAACCTAACCTAACCTAACCTTTTTTTTTTTTTTTTTTTTACAAGGGGAACACTTTATGCGTACCCCGTGCCCTGGGGATCAAGACACGAGGTTATGTGGGAGTCATCCCCGGCGAGGTGCAATGCCGGTTATCTACCCACTAAACCCCTTGGTGCTCCATCTTACGCGTTGGTGCCGGGCTACGGGCACGTGTTTAGTCTTCCGCGGCCCGGTTGCGTTGGTCCTGGTGTTCGGACTCCCTTCTTGCGAGCTTTCGTTGCTCAGTTCGTCTCTGTGGCAATGTACGTATCGGAACACTGATACGACATTCCTTCTGAAGGATCCATATCCGATGTGACGGCGGACTCCCCAAATCCACCGCCCGGAGGATCTCGCTATGGAGGCAGGTTGCGCTCGTGCGCGTGCCTCCTACGTCCTGTCCTGCAGCGCCTTAGCGGCTCAGAGGATTCTTCCTCTCGGAGACGCTCGGCAGCCTCTTTTTGGGTCATAACAATTTCGCAGAACTTGCTCATTGCTTCCCACGCTCTTTCATCGTCTACCATCCTAGATGTTATGGATGGTAGCGTGAGATTCCCTCCGATTGTCGCAACAAGTTCAGCTCGCGGTTCCGTCCATTCTGGGCATTCAGTTAACGTATGGAGCGCCGTGTCTTCGGCGCTGCCGCAATGATGACATGCCGCAGTCGTCTCTCTCCTTGCTATGTTGCATAGGTACTTGCCGAAGCAGCCGTGGCCCGACAAGATCTGCACTAGCCGAAATGAAACAACTCCGTGTTTCCTCTCCACCCATCTCTTTAGAACCGGTCTTATGGCTTCAACGGTCCAATGACCGGCACTTGGTTGTTCCAACGTTTCTCTCCATGTTCTGAGAACTTCCTGCACAGAGTTGTTTCTCCACCGTCTTATCATTGCGGGAGGTGGAAACTCACCGCTGCTTCGACACTCTCTCATCCGATGGTACATTTGAGCTAGTACCCGCGCGTCCAGATACCATGGCGGGGTACCAGCCAGAACACATGCGGCTTCGAAGGATATAGTTCTGTATCCTCGAACCGTTCTCACTGCCATGACCCGTTGTGATCGTCGAAGAAGGGCCTTGCTATGGGTGGTCAGACAGTCAACCCATATTGGAGCTCCATATAAGGCCATCGAACGTACTACGCCAGTGTACAGGCGACGGCAACTGTCGTTCGGTCCGTCAAGGTTAGGAAGTAATCTACCTAGAGCAGATGCCGCTTTGATGAGCTTAGGGGCCAGCCTCGTGAAGTGTTCTCGGAAATTCCAACGGCTGTCGAGAACTAGTCCTAGGTACTTCATCGAGGACCCTACGTCGATGGCAACTCCACACACCATGAGCTGAGCTCCAGCTGGTGGCGCGTTCCGAGGGCCATGAAAGCACAGCGCTTCGGATTTGTTGAGCGCCACTTTTAGCCCAAGTCGTCTGATGCGACTAACTACTTGGGCTACTCCTGCCGTTGCAGTAAGGGCAGCAGACCTATAGCTGCGCCCGCGTGCTAAAACTTATGTGTCGTCAGCATAGCACACAAGGCTGATGCCACGCAGGTTGCTGCCTCGCAGGACCCAGTCATATCCAAGGTTCCACAGGAGAGGGCCCAGGACCGACCCCTGTGGAACACCTCGTGACATCTCTTTACGGGCCCATCCTTCACTGCCCGGGTAAGTGACAAACCTCTCTGAGAGGTAGTCCTCCACTACCCGGCAGAGATATGTGGGCATTCCGTGAAACTTCAACGCCTCCTTGATGCAGCTCCATGGGAGGGTGTTAAAAGCGTTGGCGATGTCCAAGGACACCGCCAAGACGACCTCTCCATTTGACACTGCTTCTGTAGCAAGGGCCTTCACCTGAAATATGGCGTCTATGGTGGACCTACCCCTGCGAAAGCCGTATTGACTATTGGCCAGATCTGGGCCGACCCTCTCGAGCTGCTTGACGAGACGGGAGGCAACGATCTTTTCGAAGAGTTTTCCCATCTCGTCAAGCAACACTATCGGGCGGTAGGCTGCCGGCGAGTCGACCGGCCGTCCTTCCTTGCGCAGCAACACTAACTTTCCCGTCTTCCACCTCTGCGGGAAGCGTCCCTGCCTAAGGCATTCCTCAACGAAATCCTTGTAGCGTGGTTGAAGTGCTTCCTTGAGCGCCAAAACCAACGCGCGACCGGGAATCCCGTCGAGACCAGGGGCGGTGTTCTTGGCCTGAAGCCGAATCATCGCCGCACCGATCTCGCCGTCGGAGACCGGAGGCACCTCATCCTCCTCATCGGCGTGAGCTTCCGAAGGAAGCCTTAACTCCGGGGGCTGAAACTCTCCTAGACTAGGAAAGAGAGTAGCCACCACAGTATCAACGAAGTCTGGTCGGAGACTTTGCGTCAGTGGGGGCGCCCAAGGACGAAGCTTGTTACGGACTAGCTTGTATGGCTTCCCCCACGGATCGCTGTTGAGAGTTTCCAGCATGTCCTTTCGCGCTTTATCTTTCTCTCTGGCAATCACCGACTGGAGCGTGGTCACCAGTTCCCTGTACGATGCATACAGCTGAGCCTCTGTGTCTTCGTTGCGACGGCGTCGGCGACGATGACGTGTATACTGCCGCCTTGCAGCAATACACGCCTCTCGAAGCTGAGCAATCTCTTCGGTCCACCAGTAAACACTCCGTCGTGGTGGCAGCTTGCTGCACCGAGGCATGGACGCATCGCAAATCTGCGACATAGCCTCGCAGAACCATTCCGCTTCTTCGTCTATGCGCGTGGTACCTTCGCTTCTTGATAGCCAGGACTGTATCAAAGAAGCCTCCACCAGCAATTCCTTATCAAGACGCTTCAGTGCCCAGCGTCGACTCTCTGTAGCAGATGGTTGACTGGCTACATTCATAACCCCGGAGGATGCGGAAACATCCATCCTGATATACCGGTGGTCTGAGAGAGTGAAGACTTCTTCCATAACCTTCCAATCCTGAACGCGACCAGCCAAGGCAGAGCTAGCGAATGTCACGTCCACAACAGAGCCGCCCTCTTGACGCACACAGGTGTTAATTGTGCCTCTGTTTAGAATTGACATCCCCAGCGCTGTCACCCATTCCTCCAAGACCTCACCGCGTGGATCTGTAATTGAGGAGCCCCATGTCACAGACTTGGCGTTAAAGTCTCCGGCGACCAGCATTTGATGAGGACGACTCCATTCGACGAGCGTATCCAACTCCCCCAAGAAAGCCTCAAACTCCGCGAGAGTCTTATTCGGGGAGAAGTATACCCCGACAATAACAATGTCTCCTACCAACACCGCGACGCAGCCATGACCCCTCGCAACTTTCCCGAAAGGTGGTGAGCCAGCGGATAACTGTGTTGTCACAGCCACAGTGCCTTCGATGTCACTGACCCAGTTGTCCCGATTAGGGACAAAGTATGGTTCTGCTACCACCGAGATGTTAATCAACCACTCTGCAAGGGTCTGCATCAAGAGATCCTGTGCCCCTGCACAGTGGTTGAGATTCGTCTGTAGAATTTTGAGGGCCATATTTATGTGAGGTCCGTTTCCATCTCCTCGTCCTGGGTTGGTGGGTGGAGCCGTTGCTGCTGGGTCGTGGCCACAACACTAACGTTTCGTCCTTTCTTTTTCTTTGGGAGCTTAGCACAGGCTTTGCTTCCCAGCATGTGTCCCGCTGGCTTGTTTGCCGCAGCACATATGGTGCAATGTGGCACCGAGGAGCACTCGATGGCTTTGTGTCCTTCTTTGCCGCAACGGTAACACTGCTTGCTGCGGTCGACTTCAGAGGGGCACTTGACCCCGACATGGCCCGACTCGAGGCATCTAAAGCACCTCATCGTGCGAGCTGGCAACAGCTGGACGCGTGCCGAGACCCATCCGACGAGGATACGACCGCTTTCCGACACTTTCTTGGCCGCAGACACAGGGCACCGCACGAGGGCCGTGCCGAGACCATCAAAGTTCCGGCGAATTTCACCGGATTTTATGGACTGTACTGGGCACACGCCTGCACGTGCAATTGCCGCCGACACATCCTGAGGTGTTACGGAGTCATCCAGACCAGAAACGCGAAGATCTACACACTTTGTTGGCCTGGACACGTGTATGTCGTCGGAGTTGATGACCTCCTTCAACTTTTCCGCCAGCTTGTCGGCTTTGTCGCCACTCGTGGCGCCTGGCACTTCCATGATTCTTGCCCCAGTAGCGGCTTTCCTGAATCGCACAGCCGTGATGCCTAGGCTTTCCAGGTTGATTTCTTCTTTGGCCTTTCTGATAACATCGGCATAGGAAATGCCGTTTTTGGCCGAGTCCGTTCCGATAGAGATAACTACCGCCGATGATTTCGGAGCGCGTAGTTTTTGTCTCTTTTGTGTGCGGCGTCGCGGCTGCTGCCTTGACTGTGATAGCGCCGGCTGTTGCTGTCGTCGTTGAGACGTGCGTCGTTCGTTCTGACTCTTCTGCGTCAGATCAGCTTTCCTCTGCGTCTGTTGTGCAGAAGAAGCCTTCTTCTTCTTCCCCTTTGATACCACTTTCGTCCAACTCTGCGCTGCAGTTGGTGGAACCGCCGGTGTTGGGGGTGGAACCGCCGGTGTTGGAGGTGGAACCGTTCCGTTGTTGGCTTTAGGCACAGTTTCATTGCTGGCCTTTTTGCCTCCCTTCTTTGATCTAAGAGCAGGTTTCTCGTGAGAAGGACCCGGGTTAGTGTTGGGGTCCACCGGAACCAAAACCGACGCTCTGAGTAAGTCCGCGGCGAGTGCCGGGCGGAGGTTCCGCTCAGGCAGAAGCCGTCCCTCAAGATTTTCAAATCGCGCGTTTATCATAGTCCCTACCGAGACCATGACATGGCGCATGATTTCTTCCAAGTCCGGCTGATGTTGTTGCACGGGCTTGGGCGTGACGTCTTCTTTCGGGGTCGAACCCCGACGATTGCTACGTAGCTCCTGACGTAGCTCAGACATGTCCTTTTTTAGGGCCTCGATTTCTGAATGCAAGCGGGCATTTTCCGCCTGCAGTCTGGCCGTCTCATCCGTAGCGGACCGTTGGTGGAGTTCGTCCACTAAGGTAGCAATAGTGCTTGCTGCGTCTTTGAGGGCACGTTGGAATGTGCCCTTAAGATTTGATGATTTCTTCGCCACATGTTCAATAGTGGCGACGCAATCACCAACCTGTTTTCGCAAGTCCGATGCCGAGTCGGATGTGCACTCGGCATTTCCTTTCTTTTTTCCCGATGGCAGAAAGTCCGAGAGTGATGACACTCTGGGCTTTCGGAACGTTTTAGCCATCTGAGCCATCTCTTGTTCGGCTCTCAACTCCATTTCTTTCCTTTGGGCTTTGACGAGTTCTTCCTTCGCCTTGGCCAGTCCAACATAGTGGCCGGTTGTAGGCGGTCGTCCTCTACCCTTTTTTAGTCCCGTCTTTGCGACTTGCGTGTGTGTCGCGTCGCTTTCTGAGCCCTCGCTCTCCCCCTGAACTTCAGAGGAGCGTGGGCGCTTTCGCCTTCGAAGGAGTGATGGTGACCCTTCCCGTGAGTCCATACTCATAAAGTTCATTGCCGCGGACGAGTCCGAGGCAAAGTCGTCGTCGGCCGGAAGACGCTCCAGCACGACGCTGCACCGTGAAGGTGCGCGATCCGTCTTTTCCAATCCGTTTGTTTCAGTGTCCGTATTTCTTGCAAGGGTCGGTTTGTAAAATAGAGACTGACATTTCCTGTCCCCCCCAGAATACGTGGGACAGCCCGCACTCAATTGCGCGGGGAGGGATTCTCCAGCTCCGCTGGTACCCTCCTGGGGTATATTCTTTTTAGAACATGCCATTTTCATAATTGTTCCTTAACGACAAGGCGGCCGCCTTTGTTAGAGGGGTGAGGTCCCCTTTATCGCGAGCCTTGGAGGCTCGCCATCCCACGACCCTAGGGTCCGCTGCTGCAGTATATACGCATGTATACAGATATTATGTATATATATATACATACGTATATAAAGCAGCCATCCCAACAGCATCGCCCGACAGGGTGGCCGAGTTGACCGATCCCTGCCGCGCGACACCCGAAACTACCCACGTGCTGAACACGCCACTTCGACGCCGAGTCATCATAAAAGCTGACGGCCCTGCGGCGAAGCCCACCAAACGACTGTCTCGTCCACATTCCCGACGGAAAACGCAAGGAAGCGAGAGACCTTCCACCTTTTTTAATAAACATACATATATAATAATATATAAATAATAATAAATAAATATAAATATACATACATAAACTACACACGCGAGGCGCCGGGCGATGTCTAGTTACGTCTAATTCAGAGGAATTAGACCAAGAACAGGCAGCACCGCGAGAAGGTAATCGCCAGACTTGCCTTGAGGATCATCACGACCTGCGCTTCCCCCAAGACCGTAACCTCCCTACCCATCACGGGATGAGTAAAGAAGGCCTGGACTTATCCAAAACAAGCAACGTAAACGCTGCAAGCATAGGCATAGCAACTATTTAATGGATAAACCCAGACCCGCCCAACCTAACCTAACCTAACCTAACCTTTTTTTTTTTTTTTTTTTTTTTTTTTTTAAACGAGGTTAATCCCTTTACGGACTTCCGCCTGTGATATGGGACACAGACGGCTTCTGTCGGAGTCTGTTTAATGGTCTCTTACACCAACCCGACTATAGAATATAGCCGGGCCCCTACCGACTAAACCACCCCGGCGAGCAGACGCAGCCTGTCGGGGAGAGATGGGGAAGTACTTTCCATCCCGCCCCGGCTTAAGGTCCGGTGCCATCAACCGGACCAACGGCAGACGGAGCGGCTTAGCTCAGACCTTCAGCCGCTCCCCGGCACGTAGGGCCATTGAGTCGGTTGGGGGCCCATAAACCCAACCGATGACCCTACTACACGGGTGGGGCGAGGAGGCGATCTGCGAATCGCCTTCTCCTCCCTCCCGTGCGCCGACGTCGGAGAGGATCAGCGAGGGCGTCGACCTCTCTGATCCTCTCCGCGGCCTCCTTCTGCGAAATCACAATTTCGCAGAAAGAGGCCACCGCCTGCCAGGATCTGTCGCTCTCGAGCATGGCCCGTACCACGCTCGGCAACGAGAGATCCTGGCCCACTACCGCTGAAAGCGTGCACCGCTGTGGGACCCACGCGGTGCACGCTTCCAGCGTGTGAAGCGCCGTATCCTCCGGCGCTCCACACTCGTGGCAAGCCGGGGTCGCTTCCCTCCTTGCGATTCGATGCAGGTACTTTCCGAAGCACCCGTGTCCGGAAAGCACCTGCACCAATCTGAAGGAAAGCGACCCGTGTCGCCGCCCTACCCACCTCCCGAGGACCGGGCGGATGGCGTCCACCGTCCCCTGGCCGGGGACGGGTGGTGCCAGGTCCTCCGACCACCGCCTCAACAGGGCGGCCTGCGCCTGCCGTCGCATGCGCGCCACCTCCTCCCACCCTGGGGGCTCCCCGCGCGACTTCCTCGCCGCTACAAAATTGTAGATCTCGGCGAGGATTTCGGCTTGGAGCTCCCAGGGCGGGTCTCCGGCCAGCACGCATGCGGCTGTCCAGGACACCGTCCGGTAACCGCGTATCGCCCTCGTCGCGATGACCCGCTGCGGACGTCGCAGCAGGGCCTTATTGTCGCGACCGAGGGCGTCCGCCCAGACAGGTGCCCCGTACAGGGCCATACTCCGGATTACTCCGGAGTACAGCCGACGGCAAGTTGCGCTAGGGCCGCCCACGTTCGGCAGTAGTCGCCCCAGGGCGGCTGCGGCTCCCACGACTTTCGGGGCCAGACTGGCGAAGTGGGCCCCGAAACCCCACCTCCCGTCCAGGACGAGACCCAGATATTTCATCTGGGTCCCGACCCGGACAACGACCCCCTCCAGGACCACATGTGTTCCTGGCGGGGGTCGCCCCCGAGGCCCGTGGAACAACAGGGCCTCGGTCTTGGGGAGAGCGACGCGTAACCCCAGGGCACGGATGCGGTCGACCACGAGGGATGTTCCCACCGTGGCCAAGCGCACCGTCTCCCTGAGGTCCCTCCCCTTGGCCACGACCAGGGTATCGTCCGCGTAGCACGCCACCCGCACACTGGCGGGAAGCGTGCCACGCAACACCCAGTCGTAGCCAATGTTCCACAGGATTGGTCCTAAGACGGACCCCTGTGGAACCCCGCAGGAGACGCGACGGTGCCTCACTCCGTCGCGTCCTACCACCAGGACCTCGCGGTCCCGGAGGTAGTCGGCCAACAGCCTCCGCAAATACAGGGGCACTCCGTGATAGCGGAGCGCCTCCTGTATGGTCCCATGCGGGAGGCTGTTAAAGGCGTTGGCAATGTCGAGAGACACTGCCAACGCCTTGTTCCCCTCTGCGACCGCCTCCTGCGTCCACCCCTTGAGCCAGAGCAGGGCGTCCACCGTTGAACGCCCCGCTCTGAACCCGTACTGGGCCTCCGACAAGTCGGGCCCAGTCCCCCTCAGGTGCCGGATGACACGGGAAGCGACCACCCTCTCCAACAGCTTTCCCGTGTCATCCAGCAGCACAATCGGCCTGTATGCGGAAGGAGAGTCTGTATCTCGACCCTCCTTCCGCAACAGGCACACCCGTCCCACTTTCCAAGGCTTCGGGAACCGTCCGGACGTGAGGCACGCGTCGAACAGTTCCCGAAGCCTTCCACCCAACGCGACGCAGCTAATGGCCAAGACCCGGCCCGGTATTCCGTCCGGGCCGGGAGCCGTCCTCTTGCGAAGACGGCTCACCGCTACCTCCATCTCCGCCTCTGTGACAGGCGGGATGGAGGCTGGCGCCAGCTCCTCAGCATCTGCTGGCGCCATCGTCGGAGGCGCGTGCTGGGGGTCCGCGTCGGGAAATAGACCCGCCAGCACGCGATCAAGGACCTCCGGCTCCAGGGACTCGGCCACGGGGGGCGCCGGGCCGCCGAGCTTTTTGCGCGCGACCCGATACTGACGCCCCCACGGGTCCCATTCGAGGCCCTCCAGGACCTCCGCCCACGCCGCCTCTTTGGCACGGCCTACCGCCAGCTGCAGCGCATCCATTGCGTTACGGTACGCTTCGTGCAGCCGGCGTTCCTCTGCCAGCACCTCGGCTGGCAGCTGTTCGTCGGTGCGGCCGTGCCTCCGCCTCCTGCATCTCAGGTAGGGCCGCCGCGTCCGCGTGCACTGCACTCGGAGCTCTGCTATCTCAGAGCTCCACCAGTACACGTCGCGGCGACCGGTGCGGTGGCGGGCCCGCGGCATAGCCGTGTCGCACACTGCCGTTAACGCATCCCGGAAGTGACTCGCTGCGACGTCAACTTCCGGGGGCGCGGGCCCTGCGAGCCACGCTTGGACGATTGCCGCCTCCTTCGCTAGCCCAGCGTCGAGGCGGCTCAATGCCCAGCGCGGCAGGTCAGCGTTTACGTTGCGCTGACGCCCTCCAACCAACCCGTCGGAGGTGGACATCTCGAACCGGATATATTTATGGTCCGAGTATGTCTCTACCTCCGACTCGACCCTCCAGGCCCGGACACGTGCTGCGGCAGTCGGTGTGGCAAACGAGAGGTCCACCACGGACCCCCCGTTGTGCCGCACGCACGTGTGGACCGAACCCCTGTTGAGGAGGTCCAGTCCGCTGGCGACAGCCCACTCCCTGACAAGCTCACCACGAGCGTCAGTTTGTGGGTTGCCCCAGTCTCGGGCCTTGGCATTGAGGTCCCCCATAAGGAGGACCTGCCGGGGCGCCTGACGTCCGACCGCTGCGGTGAGGAGATCCAGGAATATCTCCAGGGCCGCAACGGTCGTGTTGGGGGAGAAATACGCACCGACGACTGCGTACTCTCCCCACTTTGCCACAACAAAGCCGGACCCTCTCTCCTCGACTGAGAGGGGGAATCCGCCGGCTTTTGCAATTACGGCGACGGAGCCATCCAAGTCCCCAGCCCAGTGTGGTTGGGAAGGGACATAATATGGCTCCGCCGCGACTGCCACGTCAATTTGCCACTGCGCCATGGACTGCATCAGCAGGTCCTGTGCCGTGGCGCAGTGGTTCAGGTTCGACTGAAGGAAGTTGTGATGTCTGACTGGATTCATTATTCAGACATCACAACTTCCTCTATCGCCCGAGCTGGGCGAGTTACGGCAAAGGAGGCGGGGCTCGTCGCTGCCGCCGGGAAGGCCTGGGCTGTGGCCTTTCCCTTCGTCTTCGGGGGGGCGCAGCTGCGTCCCCCCATTACGTGGCCCGAAGGCCGCCCCGTCTCCGCGCATATTGCGCAGCGCGGGGCTTTACTCGGGCACGCGGCCGCCTTGTGACCTGTGCTTCCACACCTAAAGCACAGGTCGCCCCTATCCGCCGTCGCAGGGCACTGAGGCCGCGTGTGCCCCAGCCCGAGGCACTTGAAACAGCGCATCGGGCGCGCCTCCAGTGCCTTGACCCGCACGGAGCTCCACCCTATCATGAGCCTGCCCTTTTGCAGCACCGCCTTTGCGGCTGCTACAGGGCAGGACACGAGAGAAGCTCCCACTCCGCCGGGGCCACGACGGATTTCTCCGGCCTTCACCAGGCCGGCGTCGCAGCCGCCTGCTTTGGCGACTGCCGCCACCACCTTCTCCTTGGTGGCTGCATCGTCCAGGCCCGTGATGTCCAAGTCTGTGGACTTTTGGGGCCTGGAGACGGTCGCCACCTCCGACAGGACCTCACGGAGCTTCTCCGCGAGCCTGTCGGCCTTCTCGCTGCTACCGGAGCCAGGGATCTCCATTTTCCTGGCTCCGGTGGCCGTCTGGCGGAATCGCAGTTGGTCGATCCCCAGTTCCTGGAGATCGACCTTTTCTTGCGCCGCCTCCATCACTGCGCCGTATGTGACCCCCCTGTCCACGGCTGCAGTTTGGAGGGACAAGACGACCACCGCGGATTTGGGGGTCGCTAATGCCGGCCTCTTTCGCTTTTTTCCCGGCGTTGCGGCGGGGGCACGCGCTGCTGGTGCAGGCGCAGGGGCGGGAGGGGACTTCTTCCCCTTGCCCTTTCCCTTGCCTTTTTTCACTACTGTCGCCCAGGTTTCAGCCTGGGGGACAGCAGCGGTAGGGGCAGCCGCCGTAGGCACTGACGGTGTCAGTGCAGTGGACGCAGTCGCGGCTGCGTGCGGCTGCACAGAAGCCGGCGCACGTGCCGCTTTTGCTGCCGTCTTTGTTGCCGTCTTTAGCGAAGCCTTGCGGGCAGCCTGGCTAGACGACGGCTTTGTCGGCGCAGGCGTTGGCGTGTTCGACGCAGCTCTCCTCGCGTCGGCCCTCAGAGGCGGGCGGACACTCGGGGCGGGCAGAAGGCGCTCCTCTATTCCCGCGAAGCGGGCGTTTATTATATCACCAATGGTGGTGATGACGGAGCGCTTCAACTCCTCCACAATTTCCGCACCCTCCATGACAGTGGGGGGCGCAGAGCTGGCAGCGGCAGTGACTGCGGCGGTGGCTTTAGCTGCCTCCGTTTTGGCCTCTGTGAAGCCGCGCCGCAGCGCTTTTACTTCGGCCTTAGAAGCATCCACTTCTAAGCGAAGGCGAGAGTTCTCCGCTCTCAGTCGACGCGTTTCCTCCGCCTCGCTCCTGCTGGCTAGCAGGTCAACGACGTCCCGCAAAACTGACGCTGACCGCTTTAGTCGGCCAACGTACTCGCCCTTCAGGTTTCCGGATTTCCGGGCCACTTCCAAAATGCAGGCGAGTGTTGCGCCTGCCTGTGCGCGCAGCTCTTGCGCGTTGTAAACGCTAAGGTCGTCGGCTCCGGCAGCGACCTCGGAATCACTTCCGGTGTCGGTGGTGACAGGGTCGACGACAGCAGCACCTCCCTTCTTCTTCAGATTCCGCTTGCGCAGGACCTCCTCCAATTCCGAATCAGAAGCTACCGGGGCAGGCTTCAGGAACTCCTCTCTAGACGGCCCCGCTTTAGCGGTCCTTCCTCTACCTCTGCGCGAGGTACTGACCTTCGCTGCAGTCGTCGCCTCGGTCTCCGTGTCTGACTCTGAATGGCCAGGCACTGAGAGCGAGGAGGACGGCCGCTTGCGAGAGGCCAGCAACTCCTCCACGTCCATTTCATCGTTAGAGATGAAATTTTCATCCTCCACATAAGCGGGAGAGGCCTCCGGGCAGTCGGCCTTTTTAAGGAATTTCCCTAAGGCGTCCCTTGGCGGTTTCGGCATCCCGAAACACAAATAACAAACAACAAGGCAAACAAAACAGTTCAAAACAACAACAAAACGAATAACAGAAACAAACAAAACATTTCAACTCCCCCGTGGGGGTACCCTTAGGGCAACCACCTCCAAATCAGTGCCACCTTATCGGCGCACCCTTCCTTCACACTCCGACACAAAAATAACAACAGAAAACACGAATTAACAAATTTTTGAAATTTTTTGCGTGGAGACACCTTACAACACGTCCGCTCCCGTCGAGTGGCGAAAGCAGACTCCAACCTTTTTTTTTTTTTTTTTTTTTTTTTTTTTTTACGTGGGCGAAATGCATTTACGCACTTCCGCCTACCGGGAAGTAGGCGGGGTGTGTCGGGCTCGCTCGAGCATCACCGCTCCCTGGGGGGCCTCATGGCCCCCAACCCTAACTGCACCCACAGCAGCCAGGGTCCACTACCGACTAAAACCCACGGTGTCCATCCTGCCGCTATAACGGAGGGAGCGCGGGGTATTGCATACCGCGCCCCCACCACGGCCGTCCGTTTCCGGACCCCTCCAGGGGGGAGGATGACCCTCCCCCTCGCGACCGTGCCGGGACCAAGAGCACGGCCGCACCACCCCGGGGACCACACCGTGCAAGGAACGCCAGACTTCCCACATCCGACGCTCGTGGTCCCCTGCGATGGGCCAGATGGAGCAGCCCCATCGCCAGCCGCTTCGGCCGCCACCCTCCGACGGCGGCCATATCGGCGCCACAGCAGGAGACGAACTGAATCACTCCCGCCGCAGCGCCTCCTCAGCTGCAGCGCCGTCCCACAGCGCCGCTGCCCCCCTCAGTTGCAGTGCTTTGCAGCACCGCAACCTACCGTCTGATGGACCGCTCCTCGTCGGCTTGGCGAGCAAAGCCTATCGGGAGCAGTCCCGGCCAAAATACTATAAACATACATAAATAAATGGATATAAATAAACTTACATAGATATGAGACACGCGAGTCGCCGGACGATGTCTAGTTACGTCTAATTCAGAGGAATTAGACCAAGAACAGGCAGCACCGCGAGAAGGTAATCGCCAGACTTGCCTTGAGGATCATCACGACCTGCGCTTCCCCCAAGACCGTAGCCTCCCTACTCATCACGGGATGAGTAAAGAAGGCCTGGACTTATCCAAAACAAGTAACGTAAACGCTGCAAGCATAGGCATAGCAACTATTTAATGGATAAACCCAGACCCGCCCAACCTAACCTAACCTAACCTTTTTTTTTTTTTTTTTTTTCCCGGGGAAATCCTTTATGGATACCACCGGCCGGGGGAGGCACGGTGGTTATGTGGGAGTCCCCGCCAGAGTGGCGAGTGTACCCACTAAAACCCCGGGGTGTTCCTCCGTCGTCGGCAAGTGACGGGGGGCACGGTCCCGCTTGCGCACTATCCGCAGCCCCCGTCGACGCCGCTGCCCGCCTTGCGACGGGCCCACCTCGGGTAGGGATTCCTCCCTCACCCCTCGTGCACGATGCCCTCGGGAACACATGGAGGGCATCGCCACCTCGGAGGGCTCATACTTGGGGGGTGCCAGACGCCCCCGCATCTAGCACCCCCGGCCCTCTCAGCGGAGACGGAGTGCGGGTCCGATCAGCCCGCCTCCGTGTCCGCGCTCGCCGAAGCGGGTGAGAGAGAGGATCCCTTTCTCTCTCCCGCTCCGCGGCCTCCCTCTGTGACATAACCGTTTCACAGAAGGAGGCGACCGCCTCCCACGACCTCTCATCACCGACCATCTTGGCTAAGACGACCGGCAAGGAGAGGTCAGTGCCTCCCAGAGCCGCGACCAAAGCTCGGCGCGGCTCGGCTCCTCCCGGACAAGCCTCCAGTGCGTGCTGGGCGGAGTCTTCCGCGTGCCCACACTGGTGGCAGACCGGGGAGACTTCCCTCCTGGCACAACGGTGCAGGTACCTCCCAAAGCAACCATGCCCCGAGAGGACCTGCGACAGCCTATAGGAGAGCCTCCCATGCCTCCGGTTAACCCACTCTCCGAGTATGGGACGGATAGCCTCGAGGAGTCGTCGAGCGCTATCCCCCCTCTGCGTGGGTTCTTCGAGGAGCCTTCCCTCCCACTGTGTGATGGCGGATGCTCTGGCTTCCTCCCGCCAGAGCATCACCTCCCTCGGCGCCAGTCGCTCGTTACGCTCCCGCGCTTCGGCTCTACGCCAGTAGACCGAGGCAAGGACTTCAGCCTCAAGGTCCCACGGAAGCGTCCCGGCGAGGGCGCATGCCACCTCATGAGAGAGTGTGCGGTACCCTCTGCACACTCTCTTCGCCATCACACGTTGTGCTCCGATCAGCAGGGCGGTTGTCTGCCGATCGAGCTGTCCCGCCCATATCGGGGCACCATAGAGCGCCATGGAGCCTACCACCGCGGTATAGAGCCGCCGGCAGCTCCCCTCTCCTCCACCGATGTTCGGGAGGAGGCGGCTCAGCGCTCCGGCCGTCGCCACAATCTTCGGGGACAGCCGTCGCATGTGCGCCCCGAACTTCCATCTCCCGTCAAGGACAACACCCAAGTATTTGAGCGTTGTCCGGACAGGAATGGGGGTACCTCCCACCACTATGGTGGAGCCTGCAGGTGGCGCTCGTCGGGGTCCATGAAAACACATGGCCTCCGACTTATGGAGCGCGACCTCCAGGCCCAGCATCCGGATCCTGGACACGGCCGTCGCGACAGCGGCTGTTGCCAGGATCACTGCCTCCCTGTAGCTCTGCCCCCGCGCGGTCACCAGTGTGTCGTCAGCGTAGCAGACTACGTCGACTCCACGAAGGTTACCGCAGCGGAGGACCCAATCGTACCCAATGTTCCACAAGAGTGGTCCGAGGACAGACCCCTGTGGAACACCGCGCGTCATGGGGCTACGTCCCACCCCTTGGGTCGTCGAGTAGACTACCTCTCTATCGGAGAGATAGTCCTCGACGAGCCTCCGCAGGTACCTGGGCACATTGTGGTGCCCCAGGCCCGCGTGTATCGTGCTCCACGGGAGCGTGTTGAATGCGTTGGCGATGTCCAACGATGTGGCCAACAACACGCCTCCACTGGAGCACGCCTCCTCGGAAAGGTCGCGGACGCGCGAGATCGCGTCGATCGTCGAGCGACCCCTCCGGAAACCGAACTGGTTGGGCGCCAGGTCCGGTCCGGTCGTCTCGAGGTGCTTGACAAGGCGGGCAGCGACTATTCTCTCGAACAGCTTGCCGGCCTCATCAAGCAGCACGATGGGACGATACCCCACGGGCTCGTCCGCTGGACGACCCTCCTTCCTTATGAGGACGAGGATGCCCCTTCTCCACCGTCTGGGAAATCTGCCAACCCTGAGGCACTTGTCAAAGACACCTCTCAGGGCTGTGCCCAGGTGCTCCAAGGAGAGGGCCCACACGCGGCCCGGTATGCCGTCAGGCCCGGGCCCCGTGTTCTTGGCCCTCATCCTGAGCACTGCAGCACCTAGCTCTCCCTCGGAGATGGGGGCAGGCTCGTCCTCTCCCTCGGCGAGATCGGCCGATAGGGCGGCCACAGCAGTGGGAGGTGTGAAGTCGGTCCCCGGCGCACCGGGGAACAATCCCTCGACCACTCTTTGCAGCACCACCGGTTGGAGCGAGGCCGTGGTGGGGGGACCGCAGGGGCGGAGCTTTTGTCTCGCCCATAAGTACGGTCGACCCCACGGATCGCGCTCAAGCCCTTCCAGCAGTTGCTGCCAAGCCTGCTTCTTGGCCTCCCCTATCGCTAGGCGTAGGGCCCTGGAAGCCTCCCTGTAGGCGGCGTACAGAGACTCGGTGTTTTCGGTCTCTTGCCGCCTACGCCTTCTATACCGCTGGTATTGGCGTCTCCTCGTCACGCAGCGTCTCCGAAGTTCGGCGATCTCCTCCGACCACCAGTAGACCTGGCGTCTGGGCTGTGGGGCACGCGAACGCGGCATCGCGGCGTCGCAGATACGCGTAACCGCCTCACACAGCCTGTCCGCCATCGCGTCCGGGTCTACCGGTTCCGGTTCCTGAGGAGCGCCACTCCACGCTTCGACGAGGATCGCCTCCAGCAGTAATTCGGCATCGAGGCGCTTCAGGGCCCACCGCGGGCCGATCTCGCTCCCTCCTCTTCCTCCTCCTCCTGACACTGCGTCCGTCGGGGACGGGGAGACGCTAAACCGGATGTACCGGTGATCGGATAGCGTCTCCGCGTCCACCAGCACCTGCCAGTCGCGAATGCGGCAGGTGAGGTCTGGGGTGGCAAACGTCAGATCGACGATCGAGCCACCCTGTTGACGGACACAGGTGTTCTCCCTGCCTCGGTTCACGATACAGAGACCCACCTCGGTTGACCACTCCAACACCATGTCGCCCCGAAGATCCGTCGCCGGGGACCCCCACGCCAAGGATTTGGCATTGAAGTCCCCGAGCACGACAACGGGGCGTGGGCGGGTCTGACCAATGAAGGTCCCCACCTCACCGAGAAGAGTCTCCAGCTCGTGAACCGGCCTGTTGCCGGAGGTATACACACCGACGATGACGACTTGGCCCAAACAAGCCGTCACGTATCCCCTGCCCCTCGGGCCACCTTCGAGGGGGGGGGGAGCGGGCCGGCGACTGTGTGGTGATCGCCACTAAGCCGTCGAGGTCCCCAACCCAGTCAACCCGGGGTGGGACGGCGTACGGCTCGGCGATCACACCAACGCTGATCAACCGCTCCGCCAGGGATTGAAGGAGTAAATCCTGTGCCCGGGCGGAGTGGTTGAGGTTCGCCTGGAGGAAGGTTAATGCCATTAACCCACCTCCATTTGAGCCGCAGGCCCTTTGTCGGGGGGAGGCGGCCGCGGCTTGGCCTTGGCCTCAGCCGCAGCGGCCCTTCTCCTGGCCCCTGACTTGGCCGGGGGCTTGGCGCAAGCCTTGCCCCCGGAGAGGTGGTCCGCCGACTTCCCAGCTGCTTTGCAGATGGTGCAGTGGGGAGTGGCGGAGCAGTCCCGGGCCTTGTGGGCCTTTTGACCGCAGCGATAGCACTCATCGCTGCGGTCAACGTCGGACTTACACTGGGCCGCAATGTGGCCCAGCGTAAGGCAACGGAAGCAGCGGCGGGGTCGAGCGTCTAGGACGACGACCCGGGCCGCTACCCAGCCCACCAAAATGCGTCCCCCACTGGCCATGACCCTTTTGGCCGCCAGGGTGGGACAGCGCACGAAGGCGGTCCCCATCCCTCCGGCTCCGCGGCGAATCGTGCCGACTGAGACGGACTGGGTGGGGCAGTCGCCCGCCTTCGCGAGCACCTCTTGCAACTCCTCCGGCGTGATGGAGTCATCCAGGCCATTGACCCTGAGGTCACTGGTGGTGACCGGCCTGGTGACTCGTACCTGCTCCTCACTCCCGAACACCTCCTGGAGCCTTCCGGCCAGAGCGTCTGCCTTGGTGGCATTCTCTGGACCGGCAATCTCCAGAATTCGGGCCCCGGTGGCCGCCGTTCGGATTTTCAACGGCGGCACCCCCAACTCCTTCAGGCTTATACTGGCCTTAGCCCGCTCAAGAACGTTGGCGAACGTCAACCCTTTCTCCGCCGCCCCTGATTGCAGCGAGATCACCACGGCTGCAGTTTTCGGGGGGCGGAGCTGAGCCGAACGCGCACCGGTGGTCCTCGGTGTTGGAGCGGGCTTCTTCGCCTTCTTTTTCCTGTTTCTCCTCGAGTTGGAGGTAGGAGCAGGTGCTCGCGCAGGAGGAGGAGGAGCTTCCCTCTGCCTCTCTCTTTCCCGACCTCGCCTCGCCACCACATTCCACGGCTCAGATGGTGGAGCCGGAATGGGGGCGGGGATAAAGCGCGGCGCCGGTGTGGGAGCACCCCGTGAGCCACGCGTCTGGGTGGCTGGGGTCCTCGCTGGGGCGCGGGCGGGCGCAGTGCTTCTGCTTGTGGCCGCCGCCGGACGCGACTCAGCCTCCCTACGCCGATCCGTGGCAAGTGGGGGCCTGACCGTCCTGGCCGGCAGCAGCCTATCCTCGAGGCCCTGGATGCGTGCGTTGAACATGGTGCCCACTGTCACCACGATCTGCCGCATAGCCTCCTCTGAGAGGGGGGATTGGGCCGAGGTCCTAGCCGGCACCGCAGGGGTCGGGGCGGGAGGCGCTCGGGCCGCCTTCAGCTGTTGCAGCTCACGTCGGAGCTCTTTGAGGTCCGACGAGAGCTGCTTGTTCGCCTCGACGAGGAGGGCCATCTCCTCCGTAATAGTGCGGGCACGTGCCTCCTGGAACGAGGCCTTGATGGTCGCAGCGGCGTCCTTCAAGGCCTTGACACACGTGCCCTTCAAGCGCTTGGACTTGGTGGCCACCGTCAAAACGGTGTCCACCGAGTCCATTACCATGGTCTCCAACTGGGCGGCATCGCAGCTGCCCAGTTGGGGATTATCCGGCATCCGCACCTTCACTTTCTGGAAGGTGGCCCTCCTTTCGAGCTCTTCGTCGAGCGACTGCTCGGCGGCGGCCCGTTTCTCCTCTTGCGCAGCTCGGGGTGATGGGTGCCTCGAGGTGGTGGGCAGGCGCCCTCTCCCACGCTGCGCAGTTGGGACCTTGGGTGACGGTGAGGAGTCACCCTGGTCCTCTTCTTCATTGGCGCCTCTCTGGCGCTTACGGAGTCGTCTCGCATTGCTGCGAGACGAAACCGTCTCCCAGACCATTGCCTCGGAGTCCGAGGTCTCCGAGGGGCTCTCCTTAGCCGCGCTTTCGTCGCAACGAAAGAGGCGAACTAAGGGAGTTCTCTCCTTCCTCGTATCGGTGTCCGTGGTCTTGCTGTTGTCGTCGTGTTGTGCGGGTTCAAGTTCCGTTGTCGTTTTGCCAAGGTCGTCGGTACGTGAGCTCCGGCCGGAGCCCACGAGGCGGTTGCTGCCCCCCCCAGATACGATGGGGCTGCCTTCTCGCGAAGGGTGGGCTTTACCCACCTGGGGATTATTTACAATCGCCTTTTTGTTATCCATGATTTTGTTCCCTTTGAAGGGTGGGGACCCTTTGGTGCCCTAGCGGCCGGGTTCCCCCCGACCATGCATCCTTTTGGCGGGCACCGAACCGTAGGATTCGGAGACGCATGGGGCCCGACAGGGTGGCCGAGTTGACCCTCCCTGCCGCGCATCGCAGGCCTTGCAGGCCCGCCATCCTTCGACCCGAAGGTCCGCTGCGGCATGTTGCCGCCGTCCCAGTTTTGCCCGACAGGGTGGCCGAGTTGACCCTCCCTGCCGCGCCGCCGGCCTTGAAGACCAGCCATCCACCGACCCGAAGGTCCACTGCGGCATATTGCCGCCGTCCCAGTTTTGCCCGACAGGGTGGCCGGGTTGACCCTCCCTGCCGCGCCGCCGGCCTTGAAGGCCGGCCATCCACCGACCCGAAGGTCCGCTGCGGCATGTTGCCGCCGTCCCAGTTTTGCCCGACAGGGTGGCCGGGTTGACCCTCCCTGCCGCGCCGCCGGCCTTGAAGGCCAGCCATCCACCGACCCGAAGGTCCGCTGCGACTCGACGTCGCCATTCCACCTCGTGCCCGACAGGGTGGCCGAGTTGACCCTCCCTGCCGCGCCGCCGGCCTTGCAGGCCGGCCATCCTCCGACCCGAAGGTCCGCTGAGCCCCTCGCCGGACTCCTGGCTTTCCCCCCCTATGGCGGTCCCACCACTCGAACGCCATCTTGCCTCGTCCACTTCAACCTATCAACTCTATAGGGCAGAAGTGGAGAGACGTCCCCCACGTCAAGCTCTTCGCCAGCGACCCACTGTCCACTGTTGCCCGGGGTGCACCACGAGGAGGTGGCTTGACCTCGCACCCCAACCTTTTTTTTTTTTTTTTTTTTTTTTTTTTTAACGAGGTTAATCCCTTTACGGACTTCCGCCTGTGATATGGGACACAGACGGCTTCTGTCGGAGTCTGTTTAATGGACTCTTACCAACCCGACTATAGAATATAGCCGGGCCCCTACCGACTAAACCACCCCGGCGAGCAGACGCAGCCTGTCGGGGAGAGATGGGGAAGTACTTTCCATCCCGCCCCGGCTTAAGGTCCGGTGCCATCAACCGGACCAACGGCAGACGGAGCGGCTTAGCTCAGACCTTCAGCCGCTCCCCGGCACGTAGGGCCATTGAGTCGGTTGGGGGCCCATAAACCCAACCGATGACCCTACTACACGGGTGGGGCGAGGAGGCGATCTGCGAATCGCCTTCTCCTCCCTCCCGTGCGCCGACGTCGGAGAGGATCAGCGAGGGCGTCGACCTCTCTGATCCTCTCCGCGGCCTCCTTCTGCGAAATCACGATTTCGCAGAAAGAGGCCACCGCCTGCCAGGATCTGTCGCTCTCGAGCATGGCCCGTACCACGCTCGGCAACGAGAGATCCTGGCCCACTACCGCTGAAAGCGTGCACCGCTGTGGGACCCACGCGGTGCACGCTTCCAGCGTGTGAAGCGCCGTATCCTCCGGCGCTCCACACTCGTGGCAAGCCGGGGTCGCTTCCCTCCTTGCGATTCGATGCAGGTACCTTCCGAAGCATCCGTGTCCGGAAAGCACCTGCACCAATCTGAAGGAAAGCGACCCGTGTCGCCGCCCTACCCACCTCCCGAGGACCGGGCGGATGGCGTCCACCGTCCCCTGGCCGGGGACGGGTGGTGCCAGGTCCTCCGACCACCGCCTCAACAGGGCGGCCTGCGCCTGCCGTCGCATGCGCGCCACCTCCTCCCACCCTGGGGGCTCCCCGCGCGACTTCCTCGCCGCTACAAAATTGTAGATCTCGGCGAGGATTTCGGCTTGGAGCTCCCAGGGCGGGTCTCCGGCCAGCACGCATGCGGCTGTCCAGGACACCGTCCGGTAACCGCGTATCGCCCTCGTCGCGATGACCCGCTGCGGACGTCGCAGCAGGGCCTTATTGTCGCGACCGAGGGCGTCCGCCCAGACAGGTGCCCCGTACAGGGCCATACTCCGGATTACTCCGGAGTACAGCCGACGGCAAGTTGCGCTAGGGCCGCCCACGTTCGGCAGTAGTCGCCCCAGGGCGGCTGCGGCTCCCACGACTTTCGGGGCCAGACTGGCGAAGTGGGCCCCGAAACCCCACCTCCCGTCCAGGACGAGACCCAGATATTTCATCTGGGTCCCGACCCGGACAACGACCCCCTCCAGGACCACATGTGTTCCTGGCGGGGGTCGCCCCCGAGGCCCGTGGAACAACAGGGCCTCGGTCTTGGGGAGAGCGACGCGTAACCCCAGGGCACGGATGCGGTCGACCACGAGGGATGTTCCCACCGTGGCCAAGCGCACCGTCTCCCTGAGGTCCCTCCCCTTGGCCACGACCAGGGTATCGTCCGCGTAGCACGCCACCCGCACACTGGCGGGAAGCGTGCCACGCAACACCCAGTCGTAGCCAATGTTCCACAGGATTGGTCCTAAGACGGACCCCTGTGGAACCCCGCAGGAGACGCGACGGTGCCTCACTCCGTCGCGTCCTACCACCAGGACCTCGCGGTCCCGGAGGTAGTCGGCCAACAGCCTCCGCAAATACAGGGGCACTCCGTGATAGCGGAGTGCCTCCTGTATGGTCCCATGCGGGAGGCTGTTAAAGGCGTTGGCAATGTCGAGAGACACTGCCAACGCCCTGTTCCCTTCTGCGACCGCCTCCTGCGTCCACCCCTTGAGCCAGAGCAGGGCGTCCACCGTTGAACGCCCCGCTCTGAACCCGTACTGGGCCTCCGACAAGTCGGGCCCAGTCCCCCTCAGGTGCCGGATGACACGGGAAGCGACCACCCTCTCCAACAGCTTTCCCGTGTCATCCAGCAGCACAATCGGCCTGTATGCGGAAGGAGAGTCTGCATCTCGACCCTCCTTCCGCAACAGGCACACCCTCCCAACCTTCCACGGCTTCGGGAACCGTCCGGACGTGAGGCATGCGTCGAACAGCTCCCGAAGCCTTCCACCCAACGCGACGCAGCTGATAGCCAAGACCCGGCCCGGTATTCCGTCCGGGCCGGGAGCCGTCCTCTTGCGAAGACGGCTCACCGCTACCTCCATCTCCGCCTCTGTGACAGGCGGGATGGAGGCTGGCGCCAGCTCCTCGACAACTGCTGGCGCCATCGTCGGAGGCGCGTGCTGGGGGTCCGCGTCGGGAAATAGACCCGCCAGCACGCGATCGAGCACCTCCGGCTCCAGGGACTCGGCCACGGGGGGCGCCGGGCCGCCGAGCTTTTTGCGCGCGACCCGATACTGACGCCCCCACGGGTCCCTGTCGAGGCCCTCCAGGACCTCCGCCCACGCCGCCTCTTTGGCACGGCCTATCGCCAGCTCCAACGCCTCCGTCGCTACACGGTAGGCGTCGTAGAGCTGGCGCTCAGCTGCCAACCATTCCGGTGGCAGCTGGTCATCAGTGCGGCCGTGCCGCCGCCTCCTACTCCGCAAATAGGGCCGCCGCGCTCTTGTGCACTGCACCCGGAGCTCCGCAATTTCGGAGCTCCACCAGTACACTGCGCGGCGTGCGGGGCGGCTGGTGACCCTCGGCATGGCCGTGTCGGCCACGGCCGTAAGCGCATCCCGGAAGTGGACAGCAGCTACATCCACGTCCGGGTGCGCGGGCCCGGCGAGCCACGCCTGGACGATTGCCGCCTCCTCCGCTAGCCCAGCGTCGAGGCGGCTCAATGCCCAGCGTGGTAGGTCAGCGCGTGCGACGCGCTGACGCCCTCCTTCCATCCCGTCGGAGGTAGACATCTCGAACCGTATGTACTTGTGGTCCGAGAGTGTCTCCACCTCCGACTCCACCCTCCAGGCCCGGACACGTGCTGCGGCAGACGGTGTGGCGAACGAAAGGTCCACCACGGACCCCCCGTTATGCCGCACGCACGTGTGGACCGACCCCGTGTTGAGTAGGGTCAGTCCGCTGGCGACAGCCCACTCCCTGACTAGCTCACCCCGAGCGTCAGTTTGTGGGTTGCCCCAGTCTCGGGCCTTGGCATTGAGGTCCCCCATGAGGAGGACCTGCCGGGGCGCTTGCCGACCGACCGCTGCGGCGAGGAGGTCCAGGTATGCCTCCAGGGCCGCAGCGGTCTTGTTTGGGGAGAAGTACGCGCCGACGATCGCGTACTCTCCCCACTTCCCTACCACGTAGCCGGCGCCCCTCTCCTTAACTGTGAGGGGGGCACCACCCGCCTTGGCTACTATGGCGACGGAGTCGTCCAGGTCCCCAGCCCAGTATGGATGGGAGGGGACGTAGTACGGCTCCGCCGCGACCGCCACATCTACCTGCCACTGCGCCATGGTCTGCATGAGCAGATCCTGGGCCCTGGCGCAGTGGTTCAGGTTCGTCTGAAGGAAGTTGTGATGTCTGACTAGATTCATTATTCAGACATCACAACTTCCTCTATCGCCTGAGCTGGGCGAATTACGGCAGGGGTGGCGGGGCTGGTCGCTGCCGCCGGGAAGGCCTGGGCTGTGGCCTTTCCCTTCGTCTTCGGGGGGGCGCAGCTGCGTCCCCCCATTACGTGGCCCGAAGGCCGCCCCGTCTCCGCGCATATGGCGCAGCGCGGGACCTTATTCGGGCACGCGGCCGCCTTGTGACCTGTGCTTCCACACCTGAAGCACAGGTCGCCCCTATCTGCCGTCGCTGGGCACTGAGGCCGCGTGTGCCCCAGCCCGAGGCACTTGAAGCAGCGCATCGGGCGTGCCTCAAGTGCCTTGACCCGCACGGAGCTCCATCCTATCATGATCCTGCCCTTTTGCAGCACCGCCTTTGCGGCTGCCACAGGGCAGGACACGAGCGAAGCTCCCACTCCGCCGGGGCCACGGCGGATTTCACCGGCCTTTACCAGGCCGACGTCGCAGCCGCCCGCTTTGGCGACTGCCGCCACCACCTTCTCCTTGGTGGCTGCGTCGTCCAGGCCCGTGACGTCCAAGTCTGTGGACTTTTGGGGCCTGGAGACGGTTGCCACCTCCGACAGGACCTCACGGAGCTTCTCCGCGAGCCTGTCGGCCTTCTCGCTGCTACCGGAGCCAGGGATCTCCATTTTCCTGGCTCCGGTGGCCGTCTGACGGAACCGCACCTGGTCGATCCCCAGCTCCTGGAGATCGACCTTGTCTTGTGCCGCCTGCATCATCGCGCCGTAAGTCACCCCCTTGTCCACGGCTGCAGCCTGGAGGGACAAAATGACCACCGCGGACTTAGGGGTCGTTAGTGCCGGTCTCTTCTTTTTAGGCGGCGTAGCAGCGGGGGCACGCGCTGCTGGTACAGGCGCAGGGGCGGGAGGGGACTTCTTCCCCTTGCCCTTTCCCTTGCCCCCTCTCACTACCGTCGCCCAGGTATCGGCCTGAGGGACAGCAGCGGAGGGGGCAGCTACCGTGGGTGCATTCACTGCCGACGACGACGGGGTAGCACGCGAAGCTACCGAGGCCGACTGCTTCGGTGCTTTCTTTGCCACTTTTTGGGGCGGCGCAGGCGCAACAGCGGCAGGAGCAGCCGGCGCAGGCGTCACTTTAGGCGGCGCAGTGGCCACCCTCTTCTTGGAATCCGCCCTAAGAGGCGGGCGTACAGTTGGGGCAGGCAGCAAGCGGTCCTCAATTCCCGCCAGACGCGCACTTATGATCTCTCCAACGGTACACACCAGGGAGCGTTTGAGCTCCTCGACCAGCTCAAGTCCCACCACAGTGGAAGGGGCCACCTCTCTCGCTGTGCTGGAAGCAGCGGCAGCAGTAGCGGTAGCGGCGGCGGCGTCCGCCTTGGCTTCAGAGAAGCCGCGACGGAGCGCTTTAATCTCCGCCTTTGCCGCCTCAACCTCGAGGCGCAGTCGGGAGTTATCTCCTCGGAGGCGCCGCGTCTCTTCGGCCTCGCTCCTTCCAGCAAGGGTGTCCACCACTTCTCTTAGAAGGGACGCCGATCTCTTTAAACGGGCCACAAACTCGCCCTTGAGGTTGCCAGACTTTCTGGCAACCTCCAAAATGCAGGCAAGTTGTCCGCCCGCCTGCGCCCTCAACTCTTGTGCATTTAGCACATTTAAGTCGTCGGCTCTGAAAACGACCTCGGAGTCGCTTCCGTCGGTTACAGAATCGACGGCCACAACAGACGACCTTTTCTTAAACGCCCTGCTTTTCAGGACGTTTTCTAGCTCGCTATCCGAGCACACAGGGGAAGGTTTAAGGAAATCTTCCCTTGAAGGTCCCGCTTTCGCGTTCCTTCCTCTGCCCCTCCTGGCAGTGCTGACTTTCGCGCCAGCCGTCGCCTCGGTCTCCGTGTCTGATTCTGAATGACCAGGCACGAAGAACGAGGAAGACGGCCGCTTGCGCTGAGCCAGCGTCGCCGCAGTCCTACTTTCAGACTCTGTGTCCGAAAAACCCACAATTTCCCCCTCGACCGAGTCAATGGGAGAGGCCTCCGGGCAGTCGGCTTTTTTGAGGAACTTCCCCGAAGCGTCCCTCAGCGGTTTCGGCATCCCGAAACACAATAACAAAACAAAAGACAAATAACAAAACGACGCAGTTTCAAACAAACAACAAAACAAAGAAACAAAACATTTCCACTCCCCCGTGGGGGTACCCTTAGGGCAACCACCTCCAAATCAGTGCCACCTTATCGGCGCACCCTTCCTTCACACTCCGACACAAAAATAACAATAAAAATAACAACAGAAAACAATAATAATTTTTTGAAATTTTTTGCGTGGAGACACCTTACAACACGTCCGCTCCCGTCGAGTGTAATCCTTTTTTTTTTTTTTTTTTTTTTTTTTTTTTTTTTTTTTTTTTTTTTTTTTTACGTGGGCGAAATGCATTTACGCACTTCCGCCTACCGGGAAGTAGGCGGGGTGTGTCGGGCTCGCTCGAGCATCACCGCTCCCTGGGGGGCCTCATGGCCCCCAACCCTAACTGCACCCACAGCAGCCAGGGTCCACTACCGACTAAAACCCACGGTGTCCATCCTGCCGCTATAACGGAGGGAGCGCGGGGTATTGCATACCGCGCCCCCACCACGGCCGTCCGTTTCCGGACCCCTCCAGGGGGGAGGATGACCCTCCCCCTCGCGACCGTGCCGGGACCAAGAGCACGGCCGCACCACCCCGGGGACCACACAGTGCAAGGAACGCCAGACTTCCCACATCCGACGCTCGTGGTCCCCTGCGATGGGCCAGATGGAGCAGCCCCATCGCCAGCCGCTTCGGCCGCCACCCTCCGACGGCGGCCATATCGGCGCCACAGCAGGAGACGAACTGAATCACTCCCGCCGCAGCGCCTCCTCAGCTGCAGCGCCGTCCCACAGCGCCGCTGCCCCCCTCAGTTGCAGTGCTTTGCAGCACCGCAACCTACCGTCTGATGGACCGCTCCTCGTCGGCTTGGCGAGCAAAGCCTATCGGGAGCAGTCCCGGCCAAAATACTATAAACATACATAAATAAATGGATATAAATAAACTTACATAGATATGAGACACGCGAGTCGCCGGACGATGTCTAGTTACGTCTAATTCAGAGGAATTAGACCAAGAACAGGCAGCACCGCGAGAAGGTAATCGCCAGACTTGCCTTGAGGATCATCACGACCTGCGCTTCCCCCAAGACCGTAGCCTCCCTACTCATCACGGGATGAGTAAAGAAGGCCTGGACTTATCCAAAACAAGTAACGTAAACGCTGCAAGCATAGGCATAGCAACTATTTAATGGATAAACCCAGACCCGCCCAACCTAACCTAACCTTTTTTTTTTTTTTTTTTTTTCTTTACGTGGGGAAAATGCTCTTACGCATACCCGGCCGTCCGGGGGGAAGACCGGGTTATGTGGGGCTCGACCGCGTTGGAGTGAGATGCCGCAGCCCAATACCCACTAAAACTCCACGATGCCCTTCTCAATGGCCAGGGCGAGGTCACGGGACCGTTTGACACACGCTTGCCGCGACCTCGCCAACGCCACCGTCCGTCTCTCTGGCGGACCCACCTCGGAAGGGAATGGTGTTCCCTTCAACTCCTGCAAACTTCTCAGCTCTTTTAGTTATGAGCTAGGCGACGCGCTGGGACATACAGCGCGCCGCCTCCTCGCACGTGAGGGTTTATGATGTTTGGGGGACGCCGGATGCCCCCGCATCCTGCGCCCCCGACCCTCCGAGCGGTGACGGCGTTCGGGCTCTAGCCCGCCCACGTAGCCGCACTCTCCGGAGTGGGAGAGAGAGGGGATCGATCTCTCTCTCGCGCTCCTCGGTCTCTCTCTGCGCCACAACTGTTTCGCAGAATAGGACCATCGCGTTCCATACCTCTTCGCTGCCGAGCATCTTTGAGATGATGGTCGGCAGCGAGAGGTCCGTCCCGACAGCCGCGACGAGATCTCGCCGTGGTTCATCCGCTCCTGGACACGCTTCCACCACGTGTTCGACAGTCTCCTCTGTAGCTCCGCACTGATGACACACTGGTGTCGGTTCTCGCCTGGCCACGTTGCACAGGTAGCGACCAAAGCAACCGTGGCCAGTGAGAACTTGTGTCAGTCTAAAGGTGAGTGCACCGTGCTCCCTCGCCACCCAGTCCGCGAGGACAGGGCGCACCGCACCAAGAAGCCGAATGGCTCCTGTCCCTCTCTGAGCAGGCCCCGTGAGTAGCCGCTCCCTCCATTTTATTATGGCCGCTTCTTTGGCCCGCCTGCGCCACACCATCAACTCCCGTGGCGCGGGGTTCGAACCCTCGGTCCGTGCTCGCGTCCTTCGCCAGTACACGTTCGATAGTACCTCGGCCTCTAGGTCCCAAGGTATGGAGCCCGCAAGGACGCAGGCCACTTCGTGCGAGAGGGTGCGGTACCCTCTGCAGCAACGAATGGCCATCACCCTCTGCGCCCTGTGCAGCACTGCAGTCTCCCTGGCGTTGAGTGAGCCGGCCCATATCGGCGCTCCGTAGAGGGCCATCGATCGTACTACCGCCGTATACAGGTGGCGGCAGTGGCCATCTCCGCCTCCCAAGTTGGGCAAGAGGCGTCCCAACGCCATAGCAGCGCCCGATAGTTTCGGGGTGAGCCGGTTCAGGTGCTCCCCAAAGCGCCACCTTCCTTCGAGGACCACACCCAGATATTTGAGTGTTGGTCTGACGGGGATTGAGGTTCCCCCCACCACGATGCAGGAATCTGCAGGCGGGGCCCCACGGGGGCCATGAAAACAGATGGCCTCCGATTTGTGGAGCGCCACCTCCAGACCCAGTTGTCGGATGCGACCCACTACCGTCGCAACTCCCGCCGTCGCGAGGACCTTTGCCTCCCCGTACGAAGCCCCCCGGGCGGTAACCAGCGTGTCGTCAGCATAACAAATGATGCCGACGTCACGAAGGTTAGCGCCCCGTAAGACCCAGTCATAGCCGACGTTCCAGAGGAGTGGGCCTAAAGCCGACCCCTGTGGAACGCCCCGGGTCACTGAGCTTCTTCCCATCCCATGTGTCGTCGGGAAGACTACCTCTCGGTCTGAGAGATAGTCCCCGACGAGACGCTGGAGGTATTGCGGTACGCGGTGATACTGCAACGCTCCCAATATTGTGGTCCAGGGCAGGGTATTGAAGGCGTTCGCGATGTCTAAGGACACAGCCAACATCACCCCGCCGCTGGAGCACGCCTCCTCTGATAAATCTCGAACGCGAGCGATCGCATCTACGGTCGACCGACGCCTCCTGAATCCGTACTGACATTCCGCCAGATCGGGACCGTCACTCTCCAAGTGCTTGGCGAGGCGGGCAACAACCACCCTCTCCAAGAGCTTGCCCGCCTCGTCGAGCAGAACAATGGGGCGGTAGCCTGCCGGTTGGTCGGCAGGACGTCCAGGCTTGGGCAGTAGTACGAGTTTGCCTGCCTTCCACCGCTTAGGGAACTTTCCCTCTGCAAGGCAGCGGCTGAAGACTCCCTTGAGCCACGGTCCCAGCGATTCCTGCGCAAGAACCCACGCGCGGCCAGGTATGCCATCGGGCCCTGGCGCCGTGTTCTTCACCCGCATGCGCAGTATCGCGGCTCCCAATTCTCCGTCCGAGATAGCAGGACCCCCGTCATCCTCTCCCGCCAGATCCACGCGCTGTGATTCCACAACTGTGGGTGGGACGAAGTCGGGACCCGGAGCCCCGGGAAACAGTCCCTCGACCACACGTTGGAGCGTGTCGGGCCGCAGCGAGGATGTTGTCGGCGGAGCCCAAGGGCGGAGCGTTCGCCTCACCAGCCTGTACGGGCGCCCCCATGGATCACGGTCCAACGACTCCAGGAGCTCCCGCCAGGCTGCGACTTTCGCCTGTTTGATCGCAGCACGCAGGATCCTGTTAGCCGCTCGATAGTCAGCGTACAATGCGTCCGTCTCGTCCGACTCCTGGCGCCTTCTCCTTCGATAGCGCTGGTAGCACCGGCGCTTCGCCACACATCGGCGGCGGAGTTCCGCGATCTCGTCAGACCACCAGTAGACCTGCCGCCTTGACGGTGGTGTCCTTGCGCGAGGCATGGCCGCATCGCACACGCGCACCATCGCCTCGCACAGTCCGTCAGCCTCCGCGTCCAGGTCTAAACCCTCCGACGAGAAAGCGCACCACGCCTGCACGATGGCAGCCTCCTTAAATAGCTCCGGGTCCAGGCGCTTTAGCGCCCAGCGTGGACCAGGGTCCCGACGACTCCGTACCTCCACTTCGGTAGTCGAGGAAGAGGAGACACTGAATCGGATGTAGCGGTGATCCGACAATGTCTCCTCGTCCTCAAGCACTCTCCAATCCAGGACACGGCGCGCGACGTCAGGAGAGGCGAACGTGACATCGACGATCGACCCCCCGTTCTGCCGCACGCACGTGTCAATTGTGCCGCGGTTGAGGACACACAGCCCCACCTCAGTCACCCACTCTTCTACCGTTCGTCCCCATGTAAGGGTCGTCGGGGATCCCCACGCCATAGATTTGGCGTTGAGATCCCCGAGGACGATGACGGGGCGAGGTCGACTCTGACCGACCACCGTCTCCACCCCGTCGAGCAGGACCTCTAGATCAGCCAAGGTCCCGTTTGGGGAAAAGTAGACCCCGATCACGACCACGTCGCCGACAGACGCCGCAACAAACCCCCTTCCCCTCACCAACACATCAAGAGGGGGAGACGGGGTCGGCGACTGGGTGGTGATCGCTACCACGCCACATAAGTCCCCAATCCAATCGGATCTTGAAGGCACCCTATAGGGCTCCGCTGTCACTCCAATATTAATTGACCACTCCGCCAGAGACTGCAGGAACAAGTCCTGGGCTCCAGCGGAGTGGTTTAGGTTGGTCTGGAGGAATTTTAGACCCATCTAACTTTCCTCCATTCGAACCACCGGCTCCTCCGTTACGACGGGGGCGGACGTTTGCGGCTTGGCCTGAGCCTTAGTCGCAGCCGTCCCTCGCCTCTTTCCTGGTTTGGTCGGGGGCTTGGCGCAAGCCTTGCCCCCGGCAAGATGATTGGCCGGCCTCCCAACGGCAGCGCATAGACTGCAGTGGGGTGCGGCGGAGCACTCTCGCGCTTTATGGCCGCTTTGGCCGCAACGGTGACAGTCGTGGCTGCGGTCTTGTTCAGCCTTACACTGCGCCGCGACGTGGCCTGATGCCAGGCATCGGTAGCAGCGTCGGGGCCTTGGTTCCAGCAGATGGACCTGCGCTGAAACCCACCCCACCAGTAGGCGACTGCTGCCTGCGACAATAGCCTTCGCGGCTGTCTTGGGGCATCGCACGAAGGCGGTGCCCATTCCGGCTGGACCCCTCTTTATTGTTCCCACCTTTATTTCCGTCGTGGGACATCCGCCGACTTTTGCGAGCGCCGAGGACAGTTCTTCGACGCTCACAGAATCGTCCAGGCCGCTCACTCGCATGTCTGCCGTGACGGTCGGTCTGGAGACCTGTACGTCTTGGGTGTTCTGAAACACCTCTCTAAGCTTTGTAGCCAGAGCATCCGCCTTTTCCAATTTTGTTGTTCCAGGGACCTCAAACATGCGAGCCCCGGACGCAGTCTGCTTCATCTTCAGAGGAGGCATCTCCAAAGCCTTTAGGTCGATTTGGCTCCTCGCCTCCGCCAACACCTTAGCATAGGTGACGCCCCTCTCCGCCGCCCCCGGTTGCAGCGTGATGACCACAGCTGCAGTGCGGGGAAGGCGGAGCTTGGGCGTCTTTTTCTTTTTCTTCTGTGGGCCAGGCTTCCGCAGTGGAGCACGCGCAGGAGCAGCAGATCTCGCCCTCGCCGGCTCAACACTTTGGTTGCCCCTTGCCCTTGCCCTTTTCCCTTTTTCTTTGCGACCAACGACTTTCGTCCACTGCTCCTGTATTGCCGGAGCTGGGACTGAAGTCTGAGGGCCGAGACTAACCTCAGCTGCAGTGGAGGTTACTGCGTCAGATTTCTTCCCCTTTCTTCCTTCCCTTCCCTGTGTTGGGAGCGGGACCGTTTCCGTGGTGACTTTAGGCGCAGCCTTGGTAACCTTTTTGCCTCCTTTATTTGATATAGAAGCGGGTTTCTCCTGTGAAGGACCCAGGTGAGTGATGGGGTCCGCCAGAACCGAAGCTCTACGCACATCCGCGGCGAGTGCCGGGCGGAGGTTCCGCTCAGGCAGAAGCCTTTCCTCAAGGTTTTCAAAGCGCGCATTTATCATTGTCCCTACCGAGACCATGACATGGCGCATGATTTCCTCCAAGTCCGGCTGTTGTTGTTGCACGGGCTTGGGCGTGACGTCTTCTCGCGGAGTCGAACCCCGACGATTGCTACGTAGTTCTTGGCGTAGCTCCGACATATCCTTTTTGAGAGCCTCAATTTCCGAGTGTAGGCGGGCATTTTCTGCCTGCAATCGAGCCGTCTCATCCGTAGCGGACCGTTGGTGTAATTCGTCCACTATGGTTGCAATGGTACTTGCAGCGTCTTTGAGGGCACGTTGGAAAGTGCCCTTAAGGTTCGATGATTTCTTTGCCACATGCTCAATAGTGGCAACGCAATCACCGACCTGCTTTTTCAAATCCGATGCCGAGTCAGATGAGCGCCCGGCATTTCCTTTCGTTTCCTCCGATTGCAGAAAGTCCGAGAGTGTTGATGCTCTGGGCTTCCGGAACGATTTGGCAATCTGAGCAACCTCTTGTTCGGCTCTCAGTTCCATCTCCTTTCTTTGGGCTTTGACGAAATCTTCTTTCGCCTTGGCCAGCCCAACGTATTGACCGGTTGTGGGCGGTCGTCCTCTACCCTTCTTTTGAATTGTCTTTGTGACTTGCGAGTATGTCGCGTCACTTTCTGAGCCCTCACTCTCTCCCTGAATTTCGGAGGAGCGTGGGCGCTTTCGCCTTCGAAGAAGTGATGGCGAACCTTCTCTCGAGTCCAGACTCATGAAACTCATTGCCACGGACGAGTCCGAGGCAAAGTCGTCGTCAGCCGGAAGGCGCTCCAGCACGACGCTACACCGTGAAGGTGTCCGATCCGACTCTTCCAATCTGCTTGCATCAGTATCCATATTCGTTGCTTTGGTCAGTTTTTTTAATAAAAGAGAAGTCTGGCATTTCGTGTCCCCCCCAGAATACGAGGGACGGCCCGCACTCAATTGCGCGGGGAGGGATTCTCCAGCTCCGCTGGTACCCTCCTGGGGTAATTTCTGTTTAGAAGATGCCATTTTCATTTTGTTTTTCCTTAACGACAAGGCGGCCGCCTTTGTTAGAGGGGTGAGGTCCCCTTTATCGCGAGCCTTGGAGGCCCGCCATCCCACGACCCTGGGGTCCGCTGCTGCAGTATATACGCATATATATGCATATATATGTATATACATATGCACCCGTACATACAACAGCCATCCCAACAGCATCGCCCGACAGGGTGGCCGAGTTGACCGATCCCTGCCGCGCGACACCCGAAACTACCCGCGTGCTGAACACGCCACTTCGACGCCGGGTCGTCATAAAAGCTGACGGCCCTGCGGCGAAGCCCACCAAACGACTGTCTCGTCCACATTCCTGACGGAAAACGCAAGGAAGCGACTGACTTTCCACCATTTTAATAAACATACATATATAAATAATATAATAAATAAACATACATATATAAATAATATAATAAATAAACATACATATATAAATAATATAATAAATAAACATACATAAACTACACACGCGAGGCGCCGGGCGATGTCTAGTTACGTCTAATTCAGAGGAATTAGACCAAGAACAGGCAGCACCGCGAGAAGGTAATCGCCAGACTTGCCTTGAGGATCATCACGACCTGCGCTTCCCCCAAGACCGTAGCCTCCCTACCCATCACGGGATGAGTAAAGAAGGCCTGGACTTATCCAAAACAAGCAACGTAAACGCTGCAAGCATAGGCATAGCAACTATTTAATGGATAAACCCAGACCCGCCCAACCTAACCTAACCTTTTTTTTTTTTTTTTTTTTTTTTTTTTTTTTTTTTTACATGGGGTAATGCCTTTACGCATACCCGCCTGTCAGGGGTACAGGCGGGTTATGTTGGGCTCAGGACCGTGATGAGATGGCCCCACTACCAACTAAACCCCCCATGGTGTTCCCACGGCTACGACTGGAAACAGGGCCGCGGGCCCGTTTTCACATTCTCCGCGACCCTGTCTGCGCCGAACTCCTGCCTTTCTAGGCGGACCTTCCTCAGAGGGGGATTGGTGTATCCCTCTTACCACACTATGGGCGACGCACTGGAACACAAAGTGCATCGCCTCCACTTCAGGGCCTTATGATTGGTGAGAGATGCTGGCTGCCCCCGCAACCAGCATCCCAGGCCTTCTTAACGGAGACGGAGTGCGAGTTCGATTACCTCGCCTCCGTGTCCGCGCTCTTCGCAATGGGAGAGAGAGAGGGTCAATCTCTCTTGCCCGCTCGTCAGTCTCCTTCTTCAGAACTGTCGTTTCGCAGAAGGCGACCATTGCCTCCCAGGACCCCTCATCTCCCACCATTTTGGCTATAATGGTGGGCAATGACAGGTCACTGCCGACTATCGCGACTAGCGACCGCCGCGATTCTTCACCCGCTGGGCACACTTCGAGTACGTGTTGTGCCGTATCTTCTGCACCTCCACACTGATGGCATACGGGAGATGCCTCTCTTCGGGCTACGTTGCACAGGTATCTCCCGAAGCATCCATGCCCCGAGAGGACCTGTGTTAGTCGGAACGTTAGCCCTCCGTGCTTCCTCTGGACCCATTCCAAGAATACGGGTAGGACAGACTCCAGGAACCGACGAGCTCCGGCACCCCGCTGTGCGGGTCCTGTGAGGAGACTGTCTCTCCATTTAACCAGCGCCGTTGTTCGCGCATCTCGCCTCCATCTCTCTACTTCCTGTGGCACAGGACGCATGTCGCTCTCTCTGGCCCGTGCTCTCCGCCAGAACACTGATGACAAAACCTCGGCCTCTAAGACCCAAGGTAAGGAACCGGCGAGAACACAGGCGACTTCGTGTGAGAGCGTGCGATAGCCCCTGCACGCTCTCACAGCCATGATTCTTTGCGCCCTGTGAAGGAGGGCGACCTCTCGTTGGTCGAGAGACCCAGCCCATAGCGGTGCACCATAAAGGGCCATAGATCTGACTACAGCCATGTAAAGGTGACGACAGATAATGTTGCCTCCTCCGATGTTAGGGAGGAGGCGACTCAGAGCACCAGCGGTTCCCGTCAGCTTAGGAATCAGGTGCTCCAGATGTGCCCTGTACCTCCATCTACTGTCAAGTACCACCCCGAGATACTTAAGCGTGGACTTGACTTCGATGGTATTTCCTCCAACCACGATACGAGATCCTGTAGGTGGCGCTCCCCTAGGGCCGTGAAAACAAATCGCTTCCGATTTGTGTAGCGCCACCTCCAGTCCCAGTTGTCTAATCCTAGCCACAATAGCCGCAATCCCTGCCGTAGCGAGTACTGCAGCCTCTCTGTATGTCCCCCCGCGGGCGGTGACCAACGTGTCGTCGGCATAGCAGACGATTCCGACGCCACGAAGGTTAGCACCCCGGAGGACCCAGTCGTATCCTATGTTCCATAACAGTGGGCCCAAAACAGAGCCCTGAGGAACTCCACATGTCATCGCGGTCCGAATCTCTCCTTGTGTCGTTGGGAAGACTACCTCCCTGTTTGAGAGGTAGTCCCCAACGAGACGACAGATGTACTGAGGTATGGTATGATACCCCAGAGCCCCCAAAATTGTGCTCCAAGGGAGCGAATTAAACGCATTGGCGATATCTAGCGATACCGCCAACATTACCCCTCCGCCTGAGCACGCCTCTTCGGAGAGGTCGCGGACGCAGGATATTGCATCGAGCGTCGAGCGACCTCTCCGAAAGCCGAACTGATTGTTGGCGAGGTCTGGCCCAATCCTCTCGAGGTGCTTGATGAGTCGGGCAGCTACGACGCGCTCCAACAGTTTGCCCGCCTCATCAAGCAGAACGATCGGTCTGTATCCCGATGGTTCGTCAGCCGGGCGGCCCTCTTTGCGAAGAAGGACAAGCTTACCCGCCTTCCACCGCCCAGGGAATCTGCCCTCCTGCAGGCAGCGATCAAAGAGGGCTCTCAAGCGTGGCTCAAGCGCATCCAGTGCCAATGACCAGGCTCGCCCTGGAATCCCGTCGGGTCCGGGCGCCGTGTTTCTCGCCTTCATCTTCAAAACAGCAGCGCCTAATTCTCCCACTGAGATCGGAGGCGGTGAGATGCTATCCGCTTCAGTACTCTGCGGTTGCGACACCGTGGGTGGGGTGAAGTCTGTCCCTAAACCACTAGGGAACAGTCCCTCGACCACCCGTTGCAGTACTGCGGGCTGCAATGTGGTGGTGACAGGTGGAGCCCAGTGGCGAAGTTTTTGTCTCGCCAGCCTATATGGGCGTCCCCACGGGTCTCTCTCCAAAGTCTCTAGCAATTGACGCCAAGCTTCCGCCTTAGCCTCTTGTATAGCTACGCGAAGAGCCTTGGCCGTCTCTCTATAATCGGCATAGAGGTTGTCCGACACGGTCGTCTCCTGTCGCCTCCTTCTCCGATATCTTTGATATCGCCGACGCTTCTCTTGACATCGACGGCGAAGTTCCGCGATATCTTGCGACCACCAATACATGTGGCGCTTTGGCCTAGGGGCCCTAGCGCGAGGCATAGCCGCATCGCAGACGCGTGTCATGGCCTCGATAAGGTGGTCGGCCTCCGCATCTAGCTGTGTTGATTCCTCGGGAGCACTGTTCCATGTCTCCACGATGGCAGCCTCCTGCAGCAGTTCGTGGTCCATGCTTTTCAGAACCCAGCGAAGACCAGACTCTGATGGGTTCCGTGTATCCGTCCCTGACCGGTTCGATGAGATGGTGAATCGAATGTGTCGATGGTCAGATAGTGTCTCCTCGTCAGTTAGCACCTCCCAGTCGTGGACGCGACGAGCAAGTTCAGGAGTGGCAAACGTCACATCAATGACCGATCCTCCATTTATCCGGACGCAGGTGAATGCGGACCCTCTGTTCAGGACACACAGACCGGTTTCTGTGGCCCACTCGTCGACGGCCCTTCCCCATGTATCCGTCATCGGAGACCCCCACGCGGATGATTTCGCATTGAGGTCACCAAGGACAGTGACGGGGGTAGGCCGGATTTGGCCAACTAGTGTCCCCACTTCAGTGAGGAGAGTTTCCAATTCGGACAGCGTCCGGTTGGGAGAGAAGTAGACTCCAATCACCACTATTTCGCCCAACCAGACAGCGACGAACCCATTGCCCTTAACGATTCTTTCGAATGTGGGAGAGTGAACTGGCGACTGAGTTGTTATGGCCACCAGTCCATCGAGGTCTCCAACCCAGTCGGGTCTGAGAGGTATAATGTAGGGCTCTATGACCACACCCACATGGATCGAGCGCTCTGCCAGACACTGGAGTAACAGGTCCTGAGCGCCCACGCTGTGATTCACGTTTGCTTGGAGAAAACTTAGGGCCATACTAATTTTCTTCCATTCGTTCCGCCCGCTCCATTTCGGAGCTTATCGATTGCGACTTGGCCGTGGCCTCAGTCGTAGTCGGTTTCCGTCTCCCCCCTTTTGAAGACGGGGGCTTGGCGCATGCCTTGCCCCCGGAGAGGTGATCTGCTGGTTTTCGTGCAGTTGCACACAGAGTGCAGTGTGGAGCAGCAGTACATTCCCTGGACTTGTGGCCATTCTGGCCACACCGGTGACATTTTTCACTGCAGTCAACTTCCGATTGGCACTGCGCCCTGACGTGACCCGATCCAAGGCATTTATAGCAGCGCCGTGGTCTAGCTTCTAGGATACGGACCTGCGCCGATACCCAACCAACTAGGAGGCGGCCACCGGCTGCTGCAATCTTCTTTGCGGCTGTCGTAGGGCATCGAACAAAGGCCGTACCCATTCCAGCTTGACCCTTGCGCACTTCGCCAGCTTTGATTGCTGACGTGGGGCAGTCACCCGCTCTGGCTAGGGCCTCCACCAGTTCTTTGGGCCCGACAGAGTCGTCCAAGCCACACACTCGCATGTCTATGGTTGTGGTCGGCCTGGAGACTTGTATGCCCTCATGTCCTTGAAAGACTTCCCTGAGCTTGTTAGCCAGGCAGTCTGCCTTCTCTGCTTTTTCAGCACCCGAGATTTGGAGGATGCGGGCACCAGTAGCTGCAGTCCTAATTTTCATAGGTGGCACCCCAAGAGCCCCAAGATCGATGCGGGCTTTGGCCTGCGCAAGTACCGATGCGTAGCTCACTCCGTTTTCAGTGGCCCCCGGTTGTAGTGTTATCACTACTGCTGCGGTGCGGGGGACGCGTAGTTTAGGCGTCTTTTCCTTTTTGTTTTGTGGGCCGGGCTTCCGCAGTGGAGCGCGCGCAGGAGCAGCAGATCTTGCCCTCGCCGGCTCAACACTTTGGTTGCCCCTTGCCCTTGCCCTTTTCCCTTTTTCTTTCCGACCCACGGCTTTCGTCCACTGCTCCTGTACTGCCGGAGCTGGGACTGCAGTCTGAAGGCCGGAATTAACCTCGGCTGGAGTGGAGGATACTGTAGTATCTTTCTTCCCCTTCCTTCCCTTCTTTTTTGAAGTTTTGGGGGCCGGAGCCTTTAATTGCTCCTCTTTGTCTTTTTTCCTTGTGCTGCCCTTCTCCTTCGGATGTTGTGAAGGAGCGGCAGCTAGTGGCGTCGTCTCCACTGGACTAGCAATGTCCATTGCTGAGGTCGACGCTTCTTCTTCCCTTCTTTTGTCCGCTGCCAGAGGTGGCCTTAGGCGCTTCTCTGGCAGGAGCCTGTCTTCTAGTGCCTCTAAGCGGGCCGACACCATAGTGCCCACTTGTACCATTATGGTATGGCACAGGTCCTCTATTTTTATCGGTTCCGCTGGTGCCGGGGTCGGTACCGGAGCGGGAACGGAACGCTGCTGTCTCAGCTCCTTAATTTCCTTTCGGAGAATATCCAGCTCGATGGTCAGCTGCTTGTTATTCTCCGAAAGGACGGCCACTTCTTCGGCCACGGTGCGCGATCTGGTCTCTTCAAAGGCAGCAGAGATGGTTTGGGCTGCCTCTTTCAAGTTCTTCACGTATGTGCCCTTGAGGTTCGAGGACCTCTTGGCAACCTCTTGAATCGTGCCCAGCGCGTCCGACACGATTCTTTGCAGCGTTGCGCTGTCCATTTCTTTCATTCGGAGCGGCTGCTCTTTCGGATTTATCCTACGGAGATTTGCCGACTCCTTTTGCTGCTGCTCTTCGGCAAACTCCTTTTCTGCCTCGAGCTCCAGCTCCTCACGCCTGGCCTTGTTGAATAGAGCCTTGGCCTTGGCGAGCCCAACGTAATGACCGGTTGTAGGCGGTCGTCCTCTACCCTTCTTGAGTGTGGTCTTTGCGACTGAAAGTGTCGCATCACTCTCGGAGCTCTCACTCTCTCCCTGTTTTCCAGAGGAGCATGGGCGCTTTCGCCTTCGAGGAAGTGATGGCGAACCATCTCTTGACTCCATGCTCACGAAACTCATTGCCACGGACGAATCCGAGGCAAAATCGTCGTCGGCCGGAAGGCGCTCCAGCACGACGCTACACCGTGAAGGTGTGCGATCCAACTCTTCCAATCTGCTTGCATCGGTATCCTTATTCATTGCTTTGGTCGGTTTTACAAAAAGAGAAGTCTGGCATTTCTTGTCCCCCCCAGAATACGAGGGACGGCCCGCACTCAATTGCGCGGGGAGGGATTCTCCAGCACTGCTGGTACCCTCCTGGGGTATTTTCTTTTTGGAAGATGCCATATTCATTGGTTTTTTCCTTAACGACAAGGCGGCCGCCTTTGTTAGAGGGGTGAGGTCCCCTTTATCGCGAGCCTTGGCTCGCCATCCCACGACCCTAGGGTCCGCTGCTGCAGCATATACGCATATATATGTATACATATGCATATACATATTCATACGTATATACAGCAGCCATCCCAACAGCATCGCCCGACAGGGTGGCCGAGTTGACCGATCCCTGCCGCGCGACACCCGAAACTACCCGCGTGCTGAACACGCCACTTCGGCGCCGGGTCGTCATAAAAGCTGACGGCCCTGCAGCGAAGCCCACCAAACGACTCGCATTTAGAAAACGCCGAAAAATAGGAGACGCCCTTGACAGGTGAACTGCCCAGGCCCCCCCCTGTCTCGTCCACATTCCCTGCGAGAGCGCAGGGAAGGGAAAAGACCTTCCCACCATTTTAATAGAGTAAACATAAATATATAATAATATATAAATAATATAATAAATAAATATAAATATACATACATAAACTACACACGCGAGGCGCCGGGCGATGTCTAGTTACGTCTAATTCAGAGGAATTAGACCAAGAACAGGCAGCACCGCGAGAAGGTAATCGCCAGACTTGCCTTGAGGATCATCACGACCTGCGCTTCCCCCAAGACCGTAGCCTCCCTACTCATCACGGGATGAGTAAAGAAGGCCTGGACTTATCCAAAACAAGCAACGTAAACGCTGCAAGCATAGGCATAGCAACTATTTAATGGATAAACCCAGACCCGCCCAACCTTTTTTTTTTTTTTTTCTTTACGTGGGGATAATGCATTTACGCACTTCCGCCTACCGGGAAAGTAGGCGGGGTGTGTCGGGCTCGCTCGAGCATCACCGCTCCCTGGGGGGCCTCATGGCCCCCAACCCTAACTGCACCCACAGCAGCCAGGGTCCACTACCGACTAAAACCCACGGTGTCCATCCTGCCGCTGGAACGGAGGGAGCGCGGGGTACATTTGCATACCGCGCCCCCACCACGGCCGCCCGTTTCCGGACCCCTCCAGGGGGGAGGATGACCCTCCCCCTCGCGACCGTGCCGGGACCAAGAGCACGGCCGCACCACCCCGGGGACCACACAGTGCAAGGAACGCCAGACTTCCCACATCCGACGCTCGTGGTCCCCTGCGATGGGCCAGATGGAGCAGCCCCATCGCCAGCCGCTTCGGCCGCCACCCTCCGACGGCGGCCATATCGGCGCCACAGCAGGAGACGAACTGAATCACTCCCGCCGCAGCGCCTCCTCAGCTGCAGCACCGTCCAACACGGCGCCGCTGCCCCCCTCAGTTGCAGTGCCTTGCAGCAGCACCGCAACCTACCGTCAAGTGGACCGCTCCTCGTCGGCTTGGCGAGCAAAGCCTATCGGGAGCAGTCCCGGCCTGAATATAATAAACATACATAAATAAATGGATATAAATAAACTTACATAGATATGAGACACGCGAGGCGCCGGACGATGTCTAGTTACGTCTAATTCAGAGGAATTAGACCAAGAACAGGCAGCACCGCGAGAAGGTAATCGCCAGACTTGCCTTGAGGATCATCACGACCTGCGCTTCCCCCAAGACCGTAACCTCCCTACCCATCACGGGATGAGTAAAGAAGGCCTGGACTTAACCAAAACAAGCAGCGTGAACGCCGCAAGCATAGGCATAGCAACTATTTAATGGATAAACCCAGACCCGCCCAAATAAACCCAACCTAACCTAACCTAACCTAACCTAACCTTTTTTTTTTTTTTTTTTTTTTTTTTTTTTTAACGAGGTTAATCCCTTTACGGACTTCCGCCTGTGATATGGGACACAGACGGCTTCTGTCGGAGTCTGTTTAATGGTCTCTTACACCAACCCGACTATAGAATATAGCCGGGCCCCTACCGACTAAACCACCCCGGCGAGCAGACGCAGCCTGTCGGGGAGAGATGGGGAAGTACTTTCCATCCCGCCCCGGCTTAAGGTCCGGTGCCATCAACCGGACCAACGGCAGACGGAGCGGCTTAGCTCAGACCTTTAGCCGCTCCCCGGCACGTAGGGCCATTGAGTCGGTTGGGGGCCCATAAACCCAACCGATGACCCTACTACACGGGTGGGGCGAGGAGGCGATCTGCAAATCGCCTTCTCCTCCCTCCCGTGCGCCGACGTCGGAGAGGATCAGCGAGGGCGTCGACCTCTCTGATCCTCTCCGCGGCCTCCTTCTGCGAAATCACGATTTCGCAGAAAGAGGCCACCGCCTGCCAGGATCTGTCGCTCTCGAGCATGGCCCGTACCACGCTCGGCAACGAGAGATCCTGGCCCACTACCGCTGAAAGCGTGCACCGCTGTGGGACCCACGCGGTGCACGCTTCCAGCGTGTGAAGCGCCGTATCCTCCGGCGCTCCACACTCGTGGCAAGCCGGGGTCGCTTCCCTCCTTGCGATTCGATGCAGGTACCTTCCGAAGCATCCGTGTCCGGAAAGCACCTGCACCAATCTGAAGGAAAGCGACCCGTGTCGCCGCCCTACCCACCTCCCGAGGACCGGGCGGATGGCGTCCACCGTCCCCTGGCCGGGGACGGGTGGTGCCAGGTCCTCCGACCACCGCCTCAACAGGGCGGCCTGCGCCTGCCGTCGCATGCGCGCCACCTCCTCCCACCCTGGGGGCTCCCCGCGCGACTTCCTCGCCGCTACAAAATTGTAGATCTCGGCGAGGATTTCGGCTTGGAGCTCCCAGGGCGGGTCTCCGGCCAGCACGCATGCGGCTGTCCAGGACACCGTCCGGTAACCGCGTATCGCCCTCGTCGCGATGACCCGCTGCGGACGTCGCAGCAGGGCCTTATTGTCGCGACCGAGGGCGTCCGCCCAGACAGGTGCCCCGTACAGGGCCATACTCCGGATTACTCCGGAGTACAGCCGACGACAAGTTGCGCTAGGGCCGCCCACGTTCGGCAGTAGTCGCCCCAGGGCGGCTGCGGCTCCCACGACTTTCGGGGCCAGACTGGCGAAGTGGGCCCCGAAACCCCACCTCCCGTCCAGGACGAGACCCAGATATTTCATCTGGGTCCCGACCCGGACAACGACCCCCTCCAGGACCACATGTGTTCCTGGCGGGGGTCGCCCCCGAGGCCCGTGGAACAACAGGGCCTCGGTCTTGGGGAGAGCGACGCGTAACCCCAGGGCACGGATGCGGTCGACCACGAGGGATGTTCCCACCGTGGCCAAGTGCACCGTCTCCCTGAGGTCCCTCCCCTTGGCCACGACCAGGGTATCGTCCGCGTAGCACGCCACCCGCACACTGGCGGGAAGCGTGCCACGCAACACCCAGTCGTAGCCAATGTTCCACAGGATTGGTCCTAAGACGGACCCCTGTGGAACCCCGCAGGAGACGCGACGGTGCCTCACTCCGTCGCGTCCTACCACCAGGACCTCGCGGTCCCGGAGGTAGTCGGCCAACAGCCTCCGCAAATACAGGGGCACTCCGTGATAGCGGAGTGCCTCCTGTATGGTCCCATGCGGGAGGCTGTTAAAGGCGTTGGCAATGTCGAGAGACACTGCCAACGCCCTGTTCCCCTCTGCGACCGCCTCCTGCGTCCACCCCTTGAGCCAGAGCAGGGCGTCCACCGTTGAACGCCCCTCTCTGAACCCGTACTGGGCCTCCGACAAGTCGGGCCCAGTCCCCCTCAGGTGCCGGATGACACGGGAAGCGACCACCCTCTCCAACAGCTTTCCCGTGTCATCCAGCAGCACAATCGGCCTGTATGCGGAAGGAGAGTCTGTATCTCGACCCTCCTTCCGCAACAGGCACACCCGTCCCACCTTCCAAGGCTTCGGGAACCGTCCGGACGTGAGGCACGCGTCGAACAGTTCCCGAAGCCTTCCACCCAACGCGACGCAGCTAATGGCCAAGACCCGGCCCGGTATTCCGTCCGGGCCGGGAGCCGTCCTCTTGCGAAGACGGCTCACCGCTACCTCCATCTCCGCCTCTGTGACAGGCGGGATGGAGGCTGGCGCCAGCTCCTCAGCATCTGCTGGCGCCATCGTCGGAGGCGCGTGCTGGGGGTCCGCGTCGGGAAATAGACCCGCCAGCACGCGATCAAGGACCTCCGGCTCCAGGGACTCGGCCACGGGGGGCGCCGGGCCGCCGAGCTTTTTTCGCGCGACCCGATACTGGCGCCCCCACGGGTCCCTGTCGAGGCCCTCCAGGACCTCCGCCCAAGCCGCCTCTTTGGCACGGCCTACCGCCAGCTGCAGCGCATCCATTGCGTTACGGTACGCTTCGTGCAGCCGGCGTTCCTCTGCCAGCACCTCGGCTGGCAGCTGTTCGTCGGTGCGGCCGTGCCTCCGCCTCCTGCATCTCAGGTAGGGCCGCCGCGTCCGCGTGCACTGCACTCGGAGCTCTGCTATCTCAGAGCTCCACCAGTACACGTCGCGGCGGCCGGTGCGGTGGCGGGCCCGCGGCATAGCCGTGTCGCACACTGCCGTTAACGCATCCCGGAAGTGACTCGCTGCGACGTCAACTTCCGGGGGCGCGGGCCCTGCGAGCCACGCTTGGACGATTGCCGCCTCCTTCGCTAGCCCAGCGTCGAGGCGGCTCAATGCCCAGCGCGGCAGGTCAGCGCTTACGTTGCGCTGACGCCCTCCAACCAACCCGTCGGAGGTGGACATCTCGAACCGGATATACTTATGGTCCGAGTATGTCTCTACCTCCGACTCGACCCTCCAGGCCCGGACACGTGCTGCGGCAGTCGGTGTGGCAAACGAGAGGGGGGCCTTTGAGGAAACGCCCGGAGGCGTCCCGCTCAGGCAAGGACATCGCAATCGATAAAACACAGCAGAAGCAAGTCTACGGCGCACAGTGCACTTTAGCCGAGCCCAGTCTGCCACTCCGTTACGGTGGTCAGAACTGGGTCGTTTCCAGGGGACACGACGAGGACGTAAGCACTGTGAGGGGATCCCCCGCCCAACCTAACCTAACCTTACCTTTTTTTTTTTTTTTTTTTTTTTTTTTTTTTTTTTTTTTTTTTTTTTTGACCCGGGGAAATCCTTTATGGATACCACCGGCCGGGGGAGGCACGGTGGTTATGTGGGAGTCCCCGCCAGAGTGGCGAGTGTACCCACTAAAACCCCGGGGTGTTCCTCCGTCGTCGGCAAGTGACGGGGGGCACGGTCCCGCTTGCGCACTATCCGCAGCCCCCGTCGACGCCGCTGCCCGCCTTGCGACGGGCCCACCTCGGGGAGGGATTCCTCCCTCACCCCTCGTGCACGATGCCCTCGGGAACACATCGAGGGCATCGCCACCTCGGAGGGCTCATACTTGGGGGGTGCCAGACGCCCCCGCATCTAGCACCCCCGGCCCTCTCAGCGGAGACGGAGTGCGGGTCCGATCAGCCCGCCTCCGTGTCCGCGCTCGCCGAAGCGGGTGAGAAAGTGGGTCCCTTTCTCTCTCCCGCTCCGCGGCCTCCCTCTGTGACATTACCGTTTCACAGAAGGAGGCGACCGCCTCCCACGACCTCTCATCACCGACCATCTTGGCTAAGACGACCGGCAAGGAGAGGTCAGTGCCTCCCAGAGCCGCGACCAAAGCTCGGCGCGGCTCGGCTCCTCCCGGACAAGCCTCCAGTGCGTGCTGGGCGGAGTCTTCCGCGTGCCCACACTGGTGGCAGACCGGGGAGACTTCCCTCCTGGCACAACGGTGCAGGTACCTCCCAAAGCAACCATGCCCCGAGAGGACCTGCGACAGCCTATAGGAGAGCCTCCCATGCCTCCGGTTAACCCACTCTCCGAGTATGGGACGGATAGCCTCGAGGAGTCGTCGAGCGCTATCCCCCCTCTGCGTGGGTTCTTCGAGGAGCCTTCCCTCCCACTGTGTGATGGCGGATGCTCTGGCTTCCTCCCGCCAGAGCATCACCTCCCTCGGCGCCAGTCGCTCGTTACGCTCCCGCGCTTCGGCTCTACGCCAGTAGACCGAGGCAAGGACTTCAGCCTCAAGGTCCCACGGAAGCGTCCCGGCGAGGGCGCATGCCACCTCATGAGAGAGTGTGCGGTACCCCCTGCACACTCTCTTCGCCATCACACGTTGAGCTCCGATCAGCAGGGCGGTTGTCTGCCGATCGAGCTGTCCCGCCCATATCGGGGCGCCATAGAGCGCCATGGAGCCGACCACCGCGGTATACAGCCGCCGGCAGCTCCCCTCTCCTCCACCGATGTTCGGGAGGAGGCGGCTCAGTGCTCCGGCCGTCGCCACAATCTTCGGGGACAGCCGTCGCATGTGCGCCCCGAACTTCCACCTCCCGTCAAGGACAACACCCAAGTATTTGAGCGTTGTCCGGACAGGAATGGGGGTACCTCCCACCACTATGGTGGAGCCTGCAGGTGGCGCTCGTCGGGGTCCATGAAAACACATGGCCTCCGACTTATGGAGCGCGACCTCCAGGCCCAGCATCCGGATCCTGGACACGGCCGTCGCGACAGCGGCTGTTGCCAGGATCACTGCCTCCCTGTAGCTCTGCCCCCGCGCGGTCACCAGTGTGTCGTCAGCGTAGCAGACTACGTCGACTCCACGAAGGTTACCGCAGCGGAGGACCCAATCGTACCCAATGTTCCACAAGAGTGGTCCGAGGACAGACCCCTGTGGAACACCGCGCGTCATGGGGCTACGTCCCACCCCTTGGGTCGTCGAGTAGACTACCTCTCTATCGGAGAGATAGTCCTCGACGAGCCTCCGCAGGTACCTGGGCACATTGTGGTGCCCCAGGCCCGCGTGTATCGTGCTCCACGGGAGCGTGTTGAATGCGTTGGCGATGTCCAACGATGTGGCCAACAACACGCCTCCACTGGAGCACGCCTCCTCGGAGAGGTCGCGGACGCGCGAGATCGCGTCGATCGTCGAGCGACCCCTCCGGAAACCGAACTGGTTGGGCGCCAGGTCCGGTCCGGTCGTCTCGAGGTGCTTGACAAGGCGGGCAGCGACTATTCTCTCGAACAGCTTGCCGGCCTCATCAAGCAGCACGATGGGACGATACCCCACGGGCTCGTCCGCTGGACGACCCTCCTTCCTTATGAGGACGAGGATGCCCCTTCTCCACCGTCTGGGAAATCTGAGCGTTGAGCATGGTGCCTAGTGTCACCATGATCTGCCGCATGGCCTCCTCTGAGAGGGGGGATTTGGCCGAGGTCCTAGCCGGCACCGCAGGGGTCGGGGCGGGAGGCGCTCGGGCCGCCTTCAGCTGTTGCAGCTCACGTCGGAGCTCTTTGAGGTCCGACGAGAGCTGCTTGTTCGCCTCGACGAGGAGGGCCATCTCCTCCGTAATAGTGCGGGCACGTGCCTCCTGGAACGAGGCCTTGATGGTCGCAGCGGCGTCCTTCAAGGCCTTGACACACGTGCCCTTCAAGCGCTTGGACTTGGTGGCCACCGTCAAAACGGTGTCCACCGAGTCCATCACCATGGTCTCCAGCTGGGCGGCATCACAGCTGCCCAGTTGGGGATTATCTGGCATCCGCACCTTCACTTTCTGGAAGGCGGCCCTCTTCTCGAGTTCCTCCTCGAGCGACTGCTCGGCGGCGGCCCGTTTCTCCTCTTGCGCAGCTCGGGGTGATGGGTGCCTCGAAGTGGTGGGCAGGCGCCCTCTCCCACGCTGCGCAGTTGGGACCTTGGGTGACGGTGAGGAGTCACCCTGGTCCTCTTCTTCATTGGCGCCTCTCTGGCGCTTCCGGAGTCGTCTCGCATTGCTGCGAGACGAGACCGTCTCCCAGACCATTGCCTCGGAGTCTGAAGTCTCCGAGGGGCTCTCCCTAGCCGCGCTTTCGTCGCAACGAAAGAGGCGAACTAGGGGAGTTCTCTCCTTCTTATCGGTGTCCGTGGTCTTGCTGTGGTCGTCGTGTTTAGCAGAATCAGGTTCCTTTGTCGTTGAGCCAGGGTTGTCGGTACGTGAGCTCCGGCCGGAGCTCACGAGGCGGTTGCTGCCCCCCCCAGATACGATGGGGCTGCCTTCTCGCGAAGGGTGGGCTTTACCCACCTGGGGATTTTTTACAATCGCCTGTGTTTCCATTGTTTTCCTTTTAAGGGTGAGGTCCCTTTTTTGGTGCCCTAACGGCCGGGTTCCCCCCGACCATGCATCCTTTTGGCGGGCACCGAACCGTAGGATTCGGAGACGCATGGGGCCCGACAGGGTGGCCGAGTTGACCTTCCCTGCCGCGCATCGCAGGCCTTGCAGGCCCGCCATCCTACGACCCGAAGGTCCACTGCGGCATGTTGCCGCCGTCCCAGTTTTGCCCGACAGGGTGGCCGGGTTGACCCTCCCTGCCGCGCCGCCGGCCTTGAAGGCCAGCCATCCACCGACCCGAAGGTCCGCTGCGGCATATTGCCGCCGTCCCAGTTTTGCCCGACAGGGTGGCCGAGTTGACCCTCCCTGCCGCGCCGCCGGCCTTGAAGGCCGGCCATCCACCGACCCGAAGGTCCGCTACGGCATATTGCCGCCGTCCCAGTTTTGCCCGACAGGGTGGCCGGGTTGACCCTCCCTGCCGCGCCGCCGGCCTTGAAGACCAGCCATCCGCCGACCCGAAGGTCCACTGCGACTCGACGTCGTCACTCCACCTCGTGCCCGACAGGGTGGCCGAGTTGACCCTCCCTGCCGCGCCGCCGGCCTTGCAGGCCGGCCATCCTCCGACCCGAAGGTCCGCTGAGCCCCTCGCCGGACTCCTGGCTTTCCCCCCCTATGGCGGTCCCACCACTCGAACGCCATCTTGCCTCATCCACTTCAACCTATCAACGCTATAGGGCAGAAGTGGAGAGACGTCCCCCACGTCAAGCTCTTCGCCAGCGACCCACTGTCCACTGTTGCCCGGGGTGCACCACGAGGAGGTGGCTTGACCTCGCACCCCAACCTTTTTTTTTTTTTTTTTTTTTTTTTTTTTTTTTTTTAACGAGGTTAATCCCTTTACGGACTTCCGCCTGTGATATGGGACACAGACGGCTTCTGTCGGAGTCTGTTTAATGGTCTCACACCAACCCGACTATAGAATATAGCCGGGCCCCTACCGACTAAACCACCCCGGCGAGCAGACGCAGCCTGTCGGGGAGAGATGGGGAAGTACTTTCCATCCCGCCCCGGCTTAAGGTCCGGTGCCATCAACCGGACCAACGGCAGACGGAGCGGCTTAGCTCAGACCTTCAGCCGCTCCCCGGCACGTAGGGCCATTGAGTCGGTTGGGGGCCCATAAACCCAACCGATGACCCTACTACACGGGTGGGGCGAGGAGGCGATCTGCAAATCGCCTTCTCCTCCCTCCCGTGCGCCGACGTCGGAGAGGGTCAGCGAGGGCGTCGACCTCTCTGATCCTCTCCGCGGCCTCCTTCTGCGAAATCACGATTTCGCAGAAAGAGGCCACCGCCTGCCAGGATCTGTCGCTCTCGAGCATGGCCCGTACCACGCTCGGCAACGAGAGATCCTGGCCCACTACCGCTGAAAGCGTGCACCGCTGTGGGACCCACGCGGTGCACGCTTCCAGCGTGTGAAGCGCCGTATCCTCCGGCGCTCCACACTCGTGGCAAGCCGGGGTCGCTTCCCTCCTTGCGATTCGATGCAGGTACCTTCCGAAGCATCCGTGTCCGGAAAGCACCTGCACCAATCTGAAGGAAAGCGACCCGTGTCGCCGCCCTACCCACCTCCCGAGGACCGGGCGGATGGCGTCCACCGTCCCCTGGCCGGGGACGGGTGGTGCCAGGTCCTCCGACCACCGCCTCAACAGGGCGGCCTGCGCCTGCCGTCGCATGCGCGCCACCTCCTCCCACCCTGGGGGCTCCCCGCGCGACTTCCTCGCCGCTACAAAATTGTAGATCTCGGCGAGGATTTCGGCTTGGAGCTCCCAGGGCGGGTCTCCGGCCAGCACGCATGCGGCTGTCCAGGACACCGTCCGGTAACCGCGTATCGCCCTCGTCGCGATGACCCGCTGCGGACGTCGCAGCAGGGCCTTATTGTCGCGACCGAGGGCGTCCGCCCAGACAGGTGCCCCGTACAGGGCCATACTCCGGATTACTCCGGAGTACAGCCGACGGCAAGTTGCGCTAGGGCCGCCCACGTTCGGCAGTAGTCGCCCCAGGGCGGCTGCGGCTCCCACGACTTTCGGGGCCAGACTGGCGAAGTGGGCCCCGAAACCCCACCTCCCGTCCAGGACGAGACCCAGATATTTCATCTGGGTCCCGACCCGGACAACGACCCCCTCCAGGACCACATGTGTTCCTGGCGGGGGTCGCCCCCGAGGCCCGTGGAACAACAGGGCCTCGGTCTTGGGGAGAGCGACGCGCAACCCCAGGGCACGGATGCGGTCGACCACGAGGGATGTTCCCACCGTGGCCAAGCGCACCGTCTCCCTGAGGTCCCTCCCCTTGGCCACGACCAGGGTATCGTCCGCGTAGCACGCCACCCGCACACTGGCGGGAAGCGTGCCACGCAACACCCAGTCGTAGCCAATGTTCCACAGGATTGGTCCTAAGACGGACCCCTGTGGAACCCCGCAGGAGACGCGACGGTGCCTCACTCCGTCGCGTCCTACCACCAGGACCTCGCGGTCCCGGAGGTAGTCGGCCAACAGCCTCCGCAAATACAGGGGCACTCCGTGATAGCGGAGTGCCTCCTGTATGGTCCCATGCGGGAGGCTGTTAAAGGCGTTGGCAATGTCGAGAGACACTGCCAACGCCCTGTTCCCCTCTGCGACCGCCTCCTGCGTCCACCCCTTGAGCCAGAGCAGGGCGTCCACCGTTGAACGCCCCGCTCTGAACCCGTACTGGGCCTCCGACAAGTCGGGCCCAGTCCCCCTCAGGTGCCGGATGACACGAGAAGCGACCACCCTCTCCAACAGCTTTCCCGTGTCATCCAGCAGCACAATCGGCCTGTATGCGGAAGGAGAGTCTGCATCTCGACCCTCCTTCCGCAACAGGCACACCCTCCCAACCTTCCACGGCTTCGGGAACCGTCCGGACGTGAGGCATGCGTCGAACAGCTCCCGAAGCCTTCCACCCAAAACGCCGCAGCAAATCCTCAAGACCCGGCCCGGTATTCCGTCCGGGCCGGGAGCCGTCCTCTTACGTAGACGGCTCACCGCTACCTCCATCTCCGCCTCTGTGACTGGCGGGATGGAGGCTGGCGCCAGCTCCTCGACAACTGCTGGCGCCATCGTCGGAGGCGCGTGCTGGGGGTCCGCGTCGGGAAATAGACCCGCCAGCACGCGATCGAGCACCTCCGGCTCCAGGGACTCGGCCACGGGGGGCGCCGGGCCGCCGAGCTTTTTGCGCGCGACCCGATACTGACGCCCCCACGGGTCCCTGTCGAGGCCCTCCAGGACCTCCGCCCACGCCGCCTCTTTGGCACGGCCTATCGCCAGCTCCAACGCCTCCGTCGCTACACGGTAGGCGTCGTAGAGCTGGCGCTCAGCTGCCAACCATTCCGGTGGCAGCTGGTCATCGGTGCGGCCGTGCCGCCGCCTCCTACTCCGCAAGTAGGGCCGCCGCGTTCTTGTGCACTGCACCCGGAGCTCCGCAATTTCGGAGCTCCACCAGTACACTGCGCGGCGGGCGGGGCGGCTGGTGACCCTCGGCATGGCCGTGTCGGCCACGGCCGTAAGCGCATCCCGGAAGTGGACAGCAGCTACATCCACGTCCGGGTGCGCGGGCCCGGCGAGCCACGCCTGGACGATTGCCGCCTCCTCCGCTAGCCCAGCGTCGAGGCGGCTCAATGCCCAGCGTGGTAGGTCAGCGCGTGCGACGCGCTGACGCCCTCCATCCATCCCGTCGGAGGTAGACATCTCGAACCGTATGTACTTGTGGTCCGAGAGTGTCTCCACCTCCGACTCCACCCTCCAGGCCCGGACACGTGCTGCGGCAGACGGTGTGGCGAACGAAAGGTCCACCACGGACCCCCCGTTATGCCGCACGCACGTGTGGACCGACCCCGTGTTGAGTAGGGTCAGTCCGCTGGCGACAGCCCACTCCCTGACTAGCTCCCCCCGAGCGTCAGTTTGTGGGTTGCCCCAGTCTCGGGCCTTGGCATTGAGGTCCCCCATGAGGAGGACCTGCCGGGGCGCTTGCCGACCGACCGCTGCGGCGAGGAGGTCCAGGTATGCCTCCAGGGCCGCAGCGGTCTTGTTTGGGGAGAAGTACGCGCCGACGATCGCGTACTCTCCCCACTTCACTACAACGTAGCCCGCCCCCCTTTCCTCAACTGTGAGGGGGGCACCACCCGCCTTGGCTACTATGGCGACGGAGTCGTCCCGGTCCCCAGCCCAATATGGATGGGAGGGGACGTAGTATGGCTCCGCCGCGACCGCCACATCTACCTGCCACTGCGCCATGGTCTGCATGAGCAGATCCTGGGCCCTGGCGCAGTGGTTCAGGTTCGTCTGAAGGAAGTTGTGATGTCTGACTGGATTCATTATTCAGACATCACAACTTCCTCTATCGCCTGAGCTGGGCGAGTTACGGCAGGGGTGGCGGGGCTGGTCGCTGCCGCCGGGAAGGCCTGGGCTGTGGCCTTTCCCTTCGTCTTCGGGGGGGCGCAGCTGCGTCCCCCCATTACGTGGCCCGAAGGCCGCCCCGTCTCCGCGCATATGGCGCAGCGCGGGACCTTATTCGGGCACGCGGCCGCCTTGTGACCTGTGCTTCCACACCGGAAGCACAGGTCACCCCTATCCGCCGTCGCTGGGCACTGCGGCCGCGTGTGCCCCAGCCCGAGGCACTTGAAGCAGCGCATCGGGCGCGCCTCAAGTGCCTTGACCCGCACGGAGCTCCACCCTATCATGAGCCTGCCCTTTTGCAGCACCGCCTTTGCGGCTGCCACAGGGCAGGACACGAGCGAAGCTCCCACTCCGCCGGGGCCACGGCGGATTTCGCCGGCCTTTACCAGGCCGACGTCGCAGCCGCCTGCTTTGGCGACTGCCGCCACCACCTTCTCCTTGGTGGCTGCGTCGTCCAGGCCCGTGATGTCCAAGTCTGTGGACTTTTGGGGCCTGGAGACGGTCGCCACTTCCGACAGGGCCTCGCGGAGCTTCTCCGCGAGCCTGTCGGCCTTCTCGCTGCTGCCGGAGCCAGGGATCTCCATTTTCCTGGCTCCGGTGGCCGTCTGGCGGAATCGCAGTTGGTCGATCCCCAGTTCCTGGATATCGACCTTTTCTTGTGCCGCCTCCATCACTGCGCCGTATGTGACCCCCTTGTCCATGGCTGCAGCTTGGAGGGACACTACGACCACCGCGGACTTGGGGGTCGCTAATGCCGGCCTTTTCCTCTTTTTTCCCGGCGTTGCGGCGGGGACACGCGCTGCTGGTACAGGCGCAGGGGCGGGAGGGGACGTCTTCCCCTTGCCCTTTCCCTTGCCCCTTCTGACTACTGTCGCCCAGGTATCAGCCTGGGGGACAGAAGTAGAAGGAGCAGCCGTCGTAGGCAAAACACTCTCCACTGACGTGGCAACCGAGGCACGAGCGGCTGAGACCGCACGCGGGGCCACTGACGACGAAGAGTTGCCCTTCTTTTTCGCCGGCGCAGGTTTCGGCTTGGGTGGCGCGGCAACCGTCGCCGCCGCCGCTGTCCTTTTCATATCCGCCCTGAGCGGAGGGCGTACTGAAGGGGCAGGGAGAAGTCGGTCCTCCAAGCCTGCCAGTCTCGCGTTGAGCATGTCTCCGATCGTTGTGATCAGAGAGCGCTTCAACTCCTCCATTACGTCAGTCGTATTCGTAGTGGGGACTGCGGCATTGAGCTCTCTGGCACTGGCATTAGCAGCGGTCGCAGCGGCAACCTCAGTCTTCGCTTCTGAGAAGCCCCGACGCAGCGCCTTCACCTCCGACCTGCAAGCTTCGACCTCTAGTCGCAGGCGGGAGTTTTCTGCTCGAAGGCGCCGCGTCTCTTCTGCCTCACTTCTGTCAGCGAGCGCATCCACCACGTCTCGCAACAACGACGCCGATCTTTTTAGGCGAGCCACGTATTCGCCCTTTAGGTTGCCAGATTTCCTGGCAACCTCCAAAATGCACGCTAGTTTCGCGCCGGCGTGCGCCCTCAACTCTTGCGCGTTTAACGTGCTCACGTCGCCGGCCCTGGCAGCGACCTCGGAATCGCTTCCGGTGTCGGTGACAGGGTCGACGACAGAAGCACCTCCCTTCTTCAAATTCCGCTTGCGCAGGACCTCCTCTAACTCGGCGTCAGAAGCCACAGGCGATGGCTTCACAAAGTCATCGCGTGAAGTCCCCGCTTTCACGGACCTTCCTCGCCCTCTTCTGGCAGTGCTGACCTTCGCACCAGCCGTCGCCTCGGTCTCCGTGTCTGATTCTGAATGACCAGGCACGAAGAACAAGGAGGACGGCCGCTTGCGTTGAGTCAGCATAGCCGCGATCCCTACATCGGACTCTGCGTCCGACAAAACCAAATTTTCCCCATCGACAGAAACGATGGGAGAGGCCTCCGGGCAGTTGGCTTTCTTGAGGAACTTCCCCGAAGCGTCCCTCATAGGTTTCGGCATCCCGAAACACAAAAACAAACCAAAAGACAAATAAACAAAACGACGCAGTTCAAACAAACAACAAAACAAAGAAACAGAACATTTCAACTCCCCCGTGGGGGTACCCTTAGGGCAACCACCTCCAAATCAGTGCCACCTTATCGGCGCACCCTTCCTTCACACTCCGACACAAAAATAACAACAGAAAACACGAATTTAAAAATTTTTGAAATTTTTTGCGTGGAGACACCTTACAACACGTCCGCTCCCGTCGAGTGGCGGACCCCAACCTTTTTTTTTTTTTTTTTTTTTTTTTTTTTTTTTTTTTTTTTTTTTTTTCCCGGGGAAATCCTTTATGGATACCACCGGCCGGGGGAGGCACGGTGGTTATGTGGGAGTCCCCGCCAGAGTGGCGAGTGTACCCACTAAAACCCCGGGGTGTTCCTCCGTCGTCGGCAAGTGACGGGGGGCACGGTTCCGCTTGCGCACTATCCGCAGCCCCCGTCGACGCCGCTGCCCGCCTTGCGACGGGCCCACCTCGGGGAGGGATTCCTCCCTCACCCCTCGTGCACGATGCCCTCGGGAACACATCGAGGGCATCGCCACCTCGGAGGGCTCATACTTGGGGGGTGCCAGACGCCCCCGCATCTAGCACCCCCGGCCCTCTCAGCGGAGACGGAGTGCGGGTCCGATCAGCCCGCCTCCGTGTCCGCGCTCGCCGAAGCGGGTGAGAGAGAGGATCCCTTTCTCTCTCCCGCTCCGCGGCCTCCCTCTGTGACATAACCGTTTCACAGAAGGAGGCGACCGCCTCCCACGACCTCTCATCACCGACCATCTTGGCTAAGACGACCGGCAAGGAGAGGTCAGTGCCTCCCAGAGCCGCGACCAAAGCTCGGCGCGGCTCGGCTCCTCCCGGACAAGCCTCCAGTGCGTGCTGGGCGGAGTCTTCCGCGTGCCCACACTGGTGGCAGACCGGGGAGACTTCCCTCCTGGCACAACGGTGCAGGTACCTCCCAAAGCAACCATGCCCCGAGAGGACCTGCGACAGCCTATAGGAGAGCCTCCCATGCCTCCGGTTAACCCACTCTCCGAGTATGGGACGGATAGCCTCGAGGAGTCGTCGAGCGCTATCCCCCCTCTGCGTGGGTTCTTCGAGGAGCCTTCCCTCCCACTGTGTGATGGCGGATGCTCTGGCTTCCTCCCGCCAGAGCATCACCTCCCTCGGCGCCAGTCGCTCGTCCCGCTCCCGCGCTTCGGCTCTACGCCAGTAGACCGAGGCAAGGACTTCAGCCTCAAGGTCCCACGGAAGCGTCCCGGCGAGGGCGCATGCCACCTCATGAGAGAGTGTGCGGTACCCCCTGCACACTCTCTTCGCCATCACACGTTGAGCTCCGATCAGCAGGGCGGTTGTCTGCCGATCGAGCTGTCCCGCCCATATCGGGGCGCCATAGAGCGCCATGGAGCCGACCACCGCGGTATACAGCCGCCGGCAGCTCCCCTCTCCTCCACCGATGTTCGGGAGGAGGCGGCTCAGTGCTCCGGCCGTCGCCACGAGTTTCGGGGACAGCCGTCGCATGTGCGCCCCGAACTTCCATCTCCCGTCAAGGACAACACCCAAGTATTTGAGCGTTGTCCGGACAGGAATGGGGGTACCTCCCACCACTATGGTGGAGCCTGCAGGTGGCGCTCGTCGGGGTCCATGAAAACACATGGCCTCCGACTTATGGAGCGCGACCTCCAGGCCCAGCATCCGGATCCTGGACACGGCCGTCGCGACAGCGGCTGTTGCCAGGATCACTGCCTCCCTGTAGCTCTGCCCCCGCGCGGTCACCAGTGTGTCGTCAGCGTAGCAAACTACGTCGACTCCACGAAGGTTACCGCAGCGGAGGACCCAATCGTACCCAATGTTCCACAAGAGTGGTCCGAGGACAGACCCCTGTGGAACACCGCGCGTCATGGGGCTACGTCCCACCCCTTGGGTCGTCGAGTAGACTACCTCTCTATCGGAGAGATAGTCCTCGACGAGCCTCCGCAGGTACCTGGGCACATTGTGGTGCCCCAGGCCCGCGTGTATCGTGCTCCACGGGAGCGTGTTGAATGCGTTGGCGATGTCCAACGATGTGGCCAACAACACGCCTCCACTGGAGCACGCCTCCTCGGAGAGGTCGCGGACGCGCGAGATCGCGTCGATCGTCGAGCGACCCCTCCGGAAGCCGAACTGGTTGGGCGCCAGGTCCGGTCCGGTCGTCTCGAGGTGCTTGACAAGGCGGGCAGCGACTATTCTCTCGAACAGCTTGCCGGCCTCATCAAGCAGCACGATGGGACGATACCCCACGGGCTCGTCCGCTGGACGACCCTCCTTCCTTATGAGGACGAGGATGCCCCTTCTCCACCTTCTGGGAAATCTGCCAACCCTGAGGCACTTGTCAAAGACACCTCTCAGGGCGGTGCCCAGGTGCTCCAAGGAGAGGGCCCACACGCGGCCCGGTATGCCGTCAGGCCCGGGCGCCGTGTTCTTGGCCCTCATCCTGAGCACTGCAGCACCTAGCTCTCCCTCGGAGATGGGGGCAGGCTCGTCCTCTCCCTCGGCGAGATCGGCCGATAGGGCGGCCACAGCAGTGGGAGGTGTGAAGTCGGTCCCCGGCGCACCGGGGAACAATCCCTCGACCACTCTTTGCAGCACCACCGGTTGGAGCGAGGCCGTGGTGGGGGGACCGCAGGGGCGGAGCTTTTGTCTCGCCCATAAGTACGGTCGACCCCACGGATCGCGCTCAAGCCCTTCCAGCAGTTGCTGCCAAGCCTGCTTCTTGGCCTCCCCTATCGCTAGGCGTAGGGCCCTGGAAGCCTCCCTGTAGGCGGCGTACAGAGACTCGGTGTTTTCGGTCTCTTGCCGCCTACGCCTTCTATACCGCTGGTATTGACGTCTCCTCGTCACGCAGCGTCTCCGAAGTTCGGCGATCTCCTCCGACCACCAGTAGACCTGGCGTCTGGGCTGTGGGGCACGCGAACGCGGCATCGCGGCGTCGCAGATACGCGTAACCGCCTCACACAGCCTGTCCGCCATCGCGTCCGGGTCTACCGGTTCCGGTTCTTGAGGAGCGCCACTCCACGCTTCGACGAGGATCGCCTCCAGCAGCAGTTCGGCATCGAGGCGCTTCAGGGCCCACCGCGGGCCGATCTCGCTCCCTCCTCTTCCTCCTCCTCCTGACACTGCGTCCGTCGGGGACGGGGAGACGCTAAACCGGATGTACCGGTGATCGGATAGCGTCTCCGCGTCCACCAGCACCTGCCAGTCGCGAATGCGGCAGGTGAGGTCTGGGGTGGCAAACGTCAGATCGACGATCGAGCCACCCTGTTGACGGACACAGGTGTTCTCCCTGCCTCGGTTCACGATACAGAGACCCACCTCGGTTGACCACTCCAACACCATGTCGCCCCGAAGATCCGTCGCCGGGGACCCCCACGCCAAGGATTTGGCATTGAAGTCCCCGAGCACGACAACGGGGCGTGGGCGGGTCTGACCAATGAAGGTCCCCACCTCACCGAGAAGAGTCTCCAGCTCGTGAACCGGCCTGTTGCCGGAGGTATACACTCCGACGATGACGACTTGGCCCAAACAAGCCGTCACGTATCCCCTGCCCCTCGGGCCACCCTCGAGGGGGGGGGGAGTGGGCCGGCGATTGTGTTGTGATCGCCACTAAGCCGTCGAGGTCCCCAACCCAGTCAACCCGGGGTGGGACGGCGTACGGCTCGGCGATCACTCCAACGCTGATCAACCGCTCCGCCAGGGATTGAAGGAGTAAATCCTGTGCCCGGGCGGAGTGGTTGAGGTTCGCCTGGAGGAAGGTTAATGCCATTAACCCACCTCCATTTGAGCCGCGGGCCCTTTGTCGGGGGGAGGCGGCCGCGGCTTGGCCTTGGCCTCAGCCGCAGCGGCCCTTCTCCTGGCCCCTGACTTGGCCGGGGGCTTGGCGCAAGCCTTGCCCCCGGAGAGGTGGTCCGCCGACTTCCCAGCTGCTTCGCAGATGGTGCAGTGGGGAGTGGCGGAGCAGTCCCGGGCCTTGTGGGCCTTTTGACCGCAGCGATAGCACTCATCGCTGCGGTCAACGTCGGACTTACACTGGGCCGCAATATGGCCCAGCGTAAGGCAACGGAAGCAGCGGCGGGGTCGAGCGTCTAGGACGACGACCCGGGCCGCTACCCAGCCCACCAAAATGCGTCCCCCACTGGCCATGACCCTTTTGGCCGCTACGGTGGGACAGCGTACGAAGGCGGTCCCCATGCCTCCAGCTCCTCGGCGAATCGTGCCGACGGAGATGGTCTGCACGGGGCAGTCGCCCGCCTTCGCGAGCACCTCCTTCAACTCCTCCGGCGTGATGGAGTCATCCAGGCCATTGACCCTCAGGTCACTAGTGGTGACCGGCCTGGTGACTCGTACCTGCTCCTCGCTCCCGAACACCTCCTTGAGCCTTCCGGCCAGAGCGTCTGCCTTGGTGGCATTCTCTGGACCGGCAATCTCCAGAATTCGGGCCCCGGTGGCCGCCGTTCGGATTTTCAACGGCGGCACCCCCAACTCCTTCAAGTTGATGTTGGCCTTAGCCCGCTCAAGGACGTTGGCGAACGTCAAGCCTTTCTCCGCCGCCCCTGATTGCAGCGAGATCACCACGGCTGCAGTTTTCGGGGGGCGGAGCTTAGCCAAACGCGCACCGGTGGCCTTTGGTGTTGGAGCGGGCCTCTTCGCCTTCTTCTTCTTTTTCCCCCTCGAGTTGGAGGTAGGAGCAGGTGCTCGAGCAGGAGGAGGAGGAGCGTCCCTCTGTCTCTCCCGACCTCGCCTCGCCACCACATTCCACGGCTCAGACGGTGGAGCCGGAACGGGGGCGGGGACAAAGCGCGGCGCCGGTGTGGGGGCACCCCGTGAGCCACGCGTCTGGGTGGCTGGGGTCCTCGCTGGGGCGCGGACGGGCGCAGTGCTGCGGCTTGAGGCCACCGCCGGGCGCGACTCGGCCTCCCTGCGCCGATCCGCGGCAAGTGGGGGCCTGACCGTCCTGGCCGGCAGCAGCCTCTCCTCGAAGGCCTCGAGACGTGCGTTCATCATGGTGCCCACTGTCACCACGATCTGCCGCATGGCCTCCTCTGAGAGGGGGGATTGGGCCGAGGTCCTAGCCGGCACCGCAGGGGTCGGGGCGGGAGGCGCTCGGGCCGCCTTCAGCTGTTGCAGCTCACGTCGGAGCTCTTTGAGGTCCGACGAGAGCTGCTTGTTCGCCTCGACGAGGAGGGCCATCTCCTCCGTAATAGTGCGGGCACGTGCCTCCTGGAACGAGGCCTTGATGGTCGCAGCGGCGTCCTTCAAGGCCTTGACACATGTGCCCTTCAAGCGCTTGGACTTGGTGGCCACCGTCAAAACGGTGTCCACCGAGTCCATTACCATGGTCTCCAACTGGGCGGCATCGCAGCTGCCCAGTTGGGGATTATCCGGCATCCGCACCTTCACTTTCTGGAAGGTGGCCCTCCTTTCGAGCTCTTCGTCGAGCGACTGCTCGGCGGCGGCCCGTTTCTCCTCTTGCGCAGCTCGGGGTGATGGGTGCCTCGAGGTGGTGGGCAGGCGCCCTCTCCCACGCTGCGCAGTTGGGACCTTGGGTGACGGTGAGGAGTCACCCTGGTCCTCTTCTTCGTTGGCGCCTCTCTGGCGCTTACGGAGTCGTCTCGCATTGCTGCGAGACGAAACCGTCTCCCATACCATGGCCTCGGAGTCCGAAGTCTCCGAGGGGCTCTCCTTAGCCGCGCTTTCGTCGCAACGAAAGAGGCGAACTAAGGGAGTTCTTTCCTTCCTCGTATCGGTGTCCGTGGTCTTGCTGTTGTCGTCGTGTTGTGCGGGTTCAAGTTCCGTTGTCGTTGAGCCAGGTTCGTTGGTACGTGAGCTCCGGCCGGAGCCCACGAGGCGGTTGCTGCCCCCCCCAGATACGATGGGGCTGCCTTCTCGCGAAGGGTGGGCTTTACCCACCTGGGGATTATTTACAATCGCCGGTTTATTCATAGTAATATCCCATTTGAAGGGTGGGGACCCTTTGGTGCCCTAGCGGCCGGGTTCCCCCCGACCATGCATCCTTTTGGCGGGCACCGAACCGTAGGATTCGGAGACGCATGGGGCCCGACAGGGTGGCCGAGTTGACCCTCCCTGCCGCGCATCGCAGGCCTTGCAGGCCCGCCATCCTTCGACCCGAAGGTCCGCTGCGGCATATTGCCGCCGTCCCAGTTTTGCCCGACAGGGTGGCCGAGTTGACCCTCCCTGCCGCGCCGCCGACCTTGAAGGCCAGCCATCCACCGACCCGAAGGTCCGCTGCGGCATATTGCCGCCGTCCCAGTTTTGCCCGACAGGGTGGCCGAGTTGACCCTCCCTGCCGCGCCGCCGGCCTTGAAGGCCGGCCATCCACCGACCCGAAGGTCCGCTGCGGTATATTGCCGCCGTCCCAGTTTTGCCCGACAGGGTGGCCGGGTTGACCCTCCCTGCCGCGCCGCCAGCCTTGAAGGCCGGCCATCCACCGACCCGAAGGTCCGCTGCGACTCGACGTCGCCACTCCACCTCGTGCCCGACAGGGTGGCCGAGTTGACCCTCCCTGCCGCGCCGCCGGCCTTGCAGGCCGGCCATCCTCCGACCCGAAGGTCCGCTGAGCCCCTCGCCGGACTCCTGGCTTTCCCCCCCCTATGGCGGTCCCACCACTCGAACGCCATCTTGCCTCATCCACTTCAACCTATCAACGCTATAGGGCAGAAGTGGAGAGACGTCCCCCACGTCAAGCTCTTCGCCAGCGACCCACTGTCCACTGTTGCCCGGGGTGCACCACGAGGAGGTGGTGTATTTGTGAAAAAGTGCCAGAGCCTATGATGGACACTCTCGGAGTACTGACAGCTTGTGGACCTGCATTTGTAAGTATACACTTTTATATAATGAGTTCAGAAGAATAGTGTGATAAGGGAATGTTGAGATGTAAAAGAAGATGTTGACAAAGATTTAGAAAAGTATGTCTAGACAGTTTGGTAGTGCAGAGAGAATGAATAAAAGGAGATTGACTAAGGAGGTATACATGGGTGAAGTGAATGGTAGTGGTGGAAGAGGAAGGCCTAGGCGAACGTGTCGAAATCTGTCCGAGGAAGTCCTAAGAAAGGGCCAGGTCAGGAGTACTCTAAACGGACAATCTTGTATGAAAGGTCTGATAATTTTGGGTAGAGCGAAATAAGTGTGTCAGGATCGTAACAATTGGAAGGGCTGATCTAACCTTTTTTTTTTTTTTTTTTTTTTTTTTTTTAACGAGGTTAATCCCTTTACGGACTTCCGCCTGTGATATGGGACACAGACGGCTTCTGTCGGAGTCTGTTTAATGGTCTCTTACACCAACCCGACTATAGAATATAGCCGGGCCCCTACCGACTAAACCACCCCGGCGAGCAGACGCAGCCTGTCGGGGAGGGATGGGGAAGTACTTTCCATCCCGCCCCGGCTTAAGGTCCGGTGCCATCAACCGGACCAACGGCAGACGGAGCGGCTTAGCTCAGACCTTCAGCCGCTCCCCGGCACGTAGGGCCATTGAGTCGGTTGGGGGCCCATAAACCCAACCGATGACCCTACTACACGGGTGGGGCGAGGAGGCGATCTGCGAATCGCCTTCTCCTCCCTCCCGTGCGCCGACGTCGGAGAGGATCAGCGAGGGCGTCGACCTCTCTGATCCTCTCCGCGGCCTCCTTCTGCGAAATCACAGTTTCGCAGAAAGAGGCCACCGCCTGCCAGGATCTGTCGCTCTCGAGCATGGCCCGTACCACGCTCGGCAACGAGAGATCCTGGCCCACTACCGCTGAAAGCGTGCACCGCTGTGGGACCCACGCGGTGCACGCCTCCAGCGTGTGAAGCGCCGTATCCTCCGGCGCTCCACACTCGTGGCAAGCCGGGGTCACTTCCCTCCTTGCGATTCGATGCAGGTACCTTCCGAAGCATCCGTGTCCGGAAAGCACCTGCACCAATCTGAAGGAAAGCGACCCGTGTCGCCGCCCTACCCACCTCCCGAGGACCGGGCGGATGGCGTCCACCGTCCCCTGGCCGGGGACGGGTGGTGCCAGGTCCTCCGACCACCGCCTCAACAGGGCGGCCTGCGCCTGCCGTCGCATGCGCGCCACCTCCTCCCACCCTGGGGGCTCCCCGCGCGACTTCCTCGCCGCTACAAAATTGTAGATCTCGGCGAGGATTTCGGCTTGGAGCTCCCAGGGCGGGTCTCCGGCCAGCACGCATGCGGCTGTCCAGGACACCGTCCGGTAACCGCGTATCGCCCTCGTCGCGATGACCCGCTGCGGACGTCGCAGCAGGGCCTTATTGTCGCGACCGAGGGCGTCCGCCCAGACAGGTGCCCCGTACAGGGCCATACTCCGGATTACTCCGGAGTACAGCCGACGGCAAGTTGCGCTAGGGCCGCCCACGTTCGGCAGTAGTCGCCCCAGGGCGGCTGCGGCTCCCACGACTTTCGGGGCCAGACTGGCGAAGTGGGCCCCGAAACCCCACCTCCCGTCCAGGACGAGACCCAGATATTTCATCTGGGTCCCGACCCGGACAACGACCCCCTCCAGGACCACATGTGTTCCTGGCGGGGGTCGCCCCCGAGGCCCGTGGAACAACAGGGCCTCGGTCTTGGGGAGAGCGACGCGTAACCCCAGGGCACGGATGCGGTCGACCACGAGGGATGTTCCCACCGTGGCCAAGCGCACCGTCTCCCTGAGGTCCCTCCCCTTGGCCACGACCAGGGTATCGTCCGCGTAGCACGCCACCCGCACACTGGCGGGAAGCGTGCCACGCAACACCCAGTCGTAGCCAATGTTCCACAGGATTGGTCCTAAGACGGACCCCTGTGGAACCCCGCAGGAGACGCGACGGCGCCTCACTCCGTCGCGTCCTACCACCAGGACCTCGCGGTCCCGGAGGTAGTCGGCCAACAGCCTCCGCAAATACAGGGGCACTCCGTGATAGCGGAGCGCCTCCTGTATGGTCCCATGCGGGAGGCTGTTAAAGGCGTTGGCAATGTCAAGAGACACCGCCAACGCCCTGTTCCCCTCTGCGACCGCCTCCTGCGTCCACCCCTTGAGCCAGAGCAGGGCGTCCACCGTTGAACGCCCCTCTCTGAACCCGTACTGGGCCTCCGACAAGTCGGGCCCAGTCCCCCTCAGGTGCCGGATGACACGGGAAGCGACCACCCTCTCCAACAGCTTTCCCGTGTCATCCAGCAGCACAATCGGCCTGTATGCGGAAGGAGAGTCTGCGTCTCGACCCTCCTTCCGCAACAGGCACACCCGTCCCACTTTCCAAGGCTTCGGGAACCGTCCGGACGTGAGGCACGAGTCGAACAGTTCCCGAAGCCTTCCCCCCAAAGCGACGCAGCTTATGGCCAAGACCCGGCCCGGTATTCCGTCCGGGCCGGGAGCCGTCCTCTTGCGAAGACGGCTCACCGCTACCTCCATCTCCGCCTCTGTGACAGGCGGGATGGAGGCTGGCGCCAGCTCCTCGGCATCTGCTGGCGCCATCGTCGGAGGCGCGTGCTGGGGGTCCGCGTCGGGAAATAGACCCGCCAGCACGCGATCAAGGACCTCCGGCTCCAGGGACTCGGCCACGGGGGGCGCCGGGCCGCCGAGCTTTTTGCGCGCGACCCGATACTGACGCCCCCACGGGTCCCTGTCGAGGCCCTCCAGGACCTCCGCCCAAGCCGCCTCTTTGGCACGGCCCACCGCCAGCTGCAGCGCATCCATTGCGTTACGGTACGCTTCGTGCAGCCGGCGTTCCTCTGCCAGCACCTCGGCTGGCAGCTGTTCGTCGGTGCGGCCGTGCCTCCGCCTCCTGCATCTCAGGTAGGGCCGCCGCGTCCGCGTGCACTGCACTCGGAGCTCTGCTATCTCAGAGCTCCACCAGTACACGTCGCGGCGGCCGGTGCGGTGGCGGGCCCGCGGCATGGCCGTGTCGCACACTGCCGTTAACGCATCCCGGAAGTGACTCGCTGCGACGTCAACTTCCGGGGGCGCGGGCCCTGCGAGCCACGCTTGGACGATTGCCGCCTCCTTCGCTAGCCCAGCGTCGAGGCGGCTCAATGCCCAGCGCGGCAGGTCAGCGCTTACGTTGCGCTGACGCCCTCCAACCAACCCGTCGGAGGTGGACATCTCGAACCGGATATATTTATGGTCCGAGTATGTCTCTACCTCCGACTCGACCCTCCAGGCCCGGACACGTGCTGCGGCAGTCGGTGTGGCAAACGAGAGGTCCACCACGGACCCCCCATTGTGTCGCACGCACGTGTGGACCGAACCCCTGTTGAGGAGGTCCAGTCCGCTGGCGACAGCCCACTCCCTGACAAGCTCACCGCGAGCGTCAGTTTGTGGGTTGCCCCAGTCTCGGGCCTTGGCATTGAGGTCCCCCATAAGGAGGACCTGCCGGGGCGCCTGACGTCCGACCGCTGCGGTGAGGAGATCCAGGAATATCTCCAGGGCCGCAACGGTCGTGTTGGGGGAGAAATACGCACCGACGACTGCGTACTCTCCCCACTTTGCCACAACAAAGCCGGACCCTCTCTCCACGACTGAGAGGGGGAATCCGCCGGCTTTTGCAATTACGGCGACGGAGCCATCCAAGTCCCCAGCCCAGTGTGGTTGGGAAGGGACATAATATGGCTCCGCCGCGACTGCCACGTCAATTTGCCACTGCGCCATGGACTGCATCAGCAGGTCCTGTGCCGTGGCGCAGTGGTTCAGGTTCGACTGAAGGAAGTTGTGATGTCTGACTGGATTCATTATTCAGACATCACAACTTCCTCTATCGCCCGAGCTGGGCGAGTTACGGCAGAGGAGGCGGGGCTCGTCGCTGCCGCCGGGAAGGCCTGGGCTGTGGCCTTTCCCTTCGTCTTCGGGGGGGCGCAGCTGCGTCCCCCCATTACGTGGCCCGAAGGCCGCCCCGTCTCCGCGCATATTGCGCAGCGCGGGGCTTTACTCGGGCACGCGGCCGCCTTGTGACCTGTGCTTCCACACCTAAAGCACAGGTCGCCCCTATCCGCCGTCGCAGGGCACTGAGGCCGCGTGTGCCCCAGCCCGAGGCACTTGAAACAGCGCATCGGGCGCGCCTCCAGTGCCTTGACCCGCACGGAGCTCCACCCTATCATGAGCCTGCCCTTTTGCAGCACCGCCTTTGCGGCTGCTACAGGGCAGGACACGAGCGAAGCTCCCACTCCGCCGGGGCCACGACGGATTTCTCCGGCCTTCACCAGGCCGGCGTCGCAGCCGCCTGCTTTGGCGACTGCCGCCACCACCTTCTCCTTGGTGGCTGCATCGTCCAGGCCCGTGATGTCCAAGTCTGTGGACTTTTGGGGCCTGGAGACGGTCGCCACCTCCGACAGGACCTCACGGAGCTTCTCCGCGAGCCTGTCGGCCTTCTCGCTGCTACCGGAGCCAGGGATCTCCATTTTCCTGGCTCCGGTGGCCGTCTGGCGGAATCGCAGTTGGTCGATCCCCAGTTCCTGGAGATCGACCTTTTCTTGCGCCGCCTCCATCACTGCGCCGTATGTGACCCCCCTGTCCACGGCTGCAGTTTGGAGGGACAAGACGACCACCGCGGATTTGGGGGTCGCTAATGCCGGCCTCTTTCGCTTTTTTCCCGGCGTTGCGGCGGGGGCACGCGCTGCTGGTGCAGGCGCAGGGGCGGGAGGGGACTTCTTCCCCTTGCCCTTTCCCTTGCCTTTTTTCACTACTGTCGCCCAGGTTTCAGCCTGGGGGACAGCAGCGGTAGGGGCAGCCGCCGTAGGCACTGACGGTGTCAGTGCAGTGGACGCAGTCGCGGCTGCGTGCGGCTGCACAGAAGCCGGCGCACGTGCCGCTTTTGCTGCCGTCTTTGTTGCCGTCTTTAGCGAAGCCTTGCGGGCAGCCTGGCTAGACGACGGCTTTGTCGGCGCAGGCGTTGGCGTGTTCGACGCAGCTCTCCTCGCGTCGGCCCTCAGAGGCGGGCGGACACTCGGGGCGGGCAGAAGGCGCTCCTCTATTCCCGCGAAGCGGGCGTTTATTATATCACCAATGGTGGTGATGACGGAGCGCTTCAACTCCTCCACAATTTCCGCACCCTCCATGACAGTGGGGGGCGCAGAGCTGGCAGCGGCAGTGACTGCGGCGGTGGCTTTAGCTGCCTCCGTTTTGGCCTCTGTGAAGCCGCGCCGCAGCGCTTTTACTTCGGCCTTAGAAGCATCCACTTCTAAGCGAAGGCGAGAGTTCTCCGCTCTCAGTCGACGCGTTTCCTCCGCCTCGCTCCTGCTGGCTAGCAGGTCAACGACGTCCCGCAAAACTGACGCTGACCGCTTTAGTCGGCCAACGTACTCGCCCTTCAGGTTTCCGGATTTCCGGGCCACTTCCAAAATGCAGGCGAGTGTTGCGCCTGCCTGTGCGCGCAGCTCTTGCGCGTTGTAAACGCTAAGGTCGTCGGCCCCGGCAGCGACCTCGGAATCACTTCCGGTGTCGGTGGTGACAGGGTCGACGACAGCAGCACCTCCCTTCTTCTTCAGATTCCGCTTGCGCAGGACCTCCTCCAATTCCGAATCAGAAGCTACCGGGGCAGGCTTCAGGAACTCCTCTCTAGACGGCCCCGCTTTAGCGGTCCTTCCTCTACCTCTGCGCGAGGTACTGACCTTCGCTGCAGTCGTCGCCTCGGTCTCCGTGTCTGACTCTGAATGGCCAGGCACTGAGAGCGAGGAGGACGGCCGCTTGCGAGAGGCCAGCAACTCCTCCACGTCCATTTCATCGTTAGAGATGAAATTTTCATCCTCCACATAAGCGGGAGAGGCCTCCGGGCAGTCGGCCTTTTTAAGGAATTTCCCTAAGGCGTCCCTTGGCGGTTTCGGCATCCCGAAACACAAATAACAAACAACAAGGCAAACAAAACAGTTCAAAACAACAACAAAACGAATAACAGAAACAAACAAAACATTTCAACTCCCCCGTGGGGGTACCCTTAGGGCAACCACCTCCAAATCAGTGCCACCTTATCGGCGCACCCTTCCTTCACACTCCGACACAAAAATAACAACAGAAAACGAGAATTAACAAATCAGGGCTGATCTAACCTAACCTTTTTTTTTTTTTTTTATTTCGAGGTTAATCCCTTTACGGACTTCCGCCTGTGATATGGGACACAGACGGCTTCTGTCGGAGTCTGTTTAATGGACTCTTACCAACCCGACTATAGAATATAGCCGGGCCCCTACCGACTAAACCACCCCGGCGAGCAGACGCAGCCTGTCGGGGAGAGATGGGGAAGTACTTTCCATCCCGCCCCGGCTTAAGGTCCGGTGCCATCAACCGGACCAACGGCAGACGGAGCGGCTTAGCTCAGACCTTCAGCCGCTCCCCGGCACGTAGGGCCATTGAGTCGGTTGGGGGCCCATAAACCCAACCGATGGCCCTACTACACGGGTGGGGCGAGGAGGCGATCTGCGAATCGCCTTCTCCTCCCTCCCGTGCGCCGACGTCGGAGAGGATCAGCGAGGGCGTCGACCTCTCTGATCCTCTCCGCGGCCTCCTTCTGCGAAATCACGATTTCGCAGAAAGAGGCCACCGCCTGCCAGGATCTGTCGCTCTCGAGCATGGCCCGTACCACGCTCGGCAACGAGAGATCCTGGCCCACTACCGCTGAAAGCGTGCACCGCTGTGGGACCCACGCGGTGCACGCTTCCAGCGTGTGAAGCGCCGTATCCTCCGGCGCTCCACACTCGTGGCAAGCCGGGGTCGCTTCCCTCCTTGCGATTCGATGCAGGTACCTTCCGAAGCACCCGTGTCCGGAAAGCACCTGCACCAATCTGAAGGAAAGCGACCCGTGTCGCCGCCCTACCCACCTCCCGAGGACCGGGCGGATGGCGTCCACCGTCCCCTGGCCGGGGACGGGTGGTGCCAGGTCCTCCGACCACCGCCTCAACAGGGCGGCCTGCGCCTGCCGTCGCATGCGCGCCACCTCCTCCCACCCTGGGGGCTCCCCGCGCGACTTCCTCGCCGCTACAAAATTGTAGATCTCGGCGAGGATTTCGGCTTGGAGCTCCCAGGGCGGGTCTCCGGCCAGCACGCATGCGGCTGTCCAGGACACCGTCCGGTAACCGCGTATCGCCCTCGTCGCGATGACCCGCTGCGGACGTCGCAGCAGGGCCTTATTGTCGCGACCGAGGGCGTCCGCCCAGACAGGTGCCCCGTACAGGGCCATACTCCGGATTACTCCGGAGTACAGCCGACGGCAAGTTGCGCTAGGGCCGCCCACGTTCGGCAGTAGTCGCCCCAGGGCGGCTGCGGCTCCCACGACTTTCGGGGCCAGACTGGCGAAGTGGGCCCCGAAACCCCACCTCCCGTCCAGGACGAGACCCAGATATTTCATCTGGGTCCCGACCCGGACAACGACCCCCTCCAGGACCACATGTGTTCCTGGCGGGGGTCGCCCCCGAGGCCCGTGGAACAACAGGGCCTCGGTCTTGGGGAGAGCGACGCGTAACCCCAGGGCACGGATGCGGTCGACCACGAGGGATGTTCCCACCGTGGCCAAGTGCACCGTCTCCCTGAGGTCCCTCCCCTTGGCCACGACCAGGGTATCGTCCGCGTAGCACGCCACCCGCACACTGGCGGGAAGCGTGCCACGCAACACCCAGTCGTAGCCAATGTTCCACAGGATTGGTCCTAAGACGGACCCCTGTGGAACCCCGCAGGAGACGCGACGGTGCCTCACTCCGTCGCGTCCTACCACCAGGACCTCGCGGTCCCGGAGGTAGTCGGCCAACAGCCTCCGCAAATACAGGGGCACTCCGTGATAGCGGAGTGCCTCCTGTATGGTCCCATGCGGGAGGCTGTTAAAGGCGTTGGCAATGTCGAGAGACACTGCCAACGCCCTGTTCCCCTCTGCGACCGCCTCCTGCGTCCACCCCTTGAGCCAGAGCAGGGCGTCCACCGTTGAACGCCCCTCTCTGAACCCGTACTGGGCCTCCGACAAGTCGGGCCCAGTCCCCCTCAGGTGCCGGATGACACGGGAAGCGACCACCCTCTCCAACAGCTTTCCCGTGTCATCCAGCAGCACAATCGGCCTGTATGCGGAAGGAGAGTCTGTATCTCGACCCTCCTTCCGCAACAGGCACACCCGTCCCACCTTCCAAGGCTTCGGGAACCGTCCGGACGTGAGGCACGCGTCGAACAGTTCCCGAAGCCTTCCACCCAACGCGACGCAGCTAATGGCCAAGACCCGGCCCGGTATTCCGTCCGGGCCGGGAGCCGTCCTCTTGCGAAGACGGCTCACCGCTACCTCCATCTCCGCCTCTGTGACAGGCGGGATGGAGGCTGGCGCCAGCTCCTCAGCATCTGCTGGCGCCATCGTCGGAGGCGCGTGCTGGGGGTCCGCGTCGGGAAATAGACCCGCCAGCACGCGATCAAGGACCTCCGGCTCCAGGGACTCGGCCACGGGGGGCGCCGGGCCGCCGAGCTTTTTTCGCGCGACCCGATACTGGCGCCCCCACGGGTCCCTGTCGAGGCCCTCCAGGACCTCCGCCCAAGCCGCCTCTTTGGCACGGCCTACCGCCAGCTGCAGCGCATCCATTGCGTTACGGTACGCTTCGTGCAGCCGGCGTTCCTCTGCCAGCACCTCGGCTGGCAGCTGTTCGTCGGTGCGGCCGTGCCTCCGCCTCCTGCATCTCAGGTAGGGCCGCCGCGTCCGCGTGCACTGCACTCGGAGCTCTGCTATCTCAGAGCTCCACCAGTACACGTCGCGGCGGCCGGTGCGGTGGCGGGCCCGCGGCATAGCCGTGTCGCACACTGCCGTTAACGCATCCCGGAAGTGACTCGCTGCGACGTCAACTTCCGGGGGCGCGGGCCCTGCGAGCCACGCTTGGACGATTGCCGCCTCCTTCGCTAGCCCAGCGTCGAGGCGGCTCAATGCCCAGCGCGGCAGGTCAGCGCTTACGTTGCGCTGACGCCCTCCAACCAACCCGTCGGAGGTGGACATCTCGAACCGGATATACTTATGGTCCGAGTATGTCTCTACCTCCGACTCGACCCTCCAGGCCCGGACACGTGCTGCGGCAGTCGGTGTGGCAAACGAGAGGTCCACCACGGACCCCCCGTTGTGCCGCACGCACGTGTGGACCGAACCCCTGTTGAGGAGGTCCAGTCCGCTGGCGACAGCCCACTCCCTGACAAGCTCACCGCGAGCGTCAGTTTGTGGGTTGCCCCAGTCTCGGGCCTTGGCATTGAGGTCCCCCATAAGGAGGACCTGCCGGGGCGCCTGACGTCCGACCGCTGCGGTGAGGAGATCCAGGAATATCTCCAGGGCCGCAACGGTCGTGTTGGGGGAGAAATACGCACCGACGACTGCGTACTCTCCCCACTTTGCCACAACAAAGCCGGACCCTCTCTCCACGACTGAGAGGGGGAATCCGCCGGCTTTTGCAATTACGGCGACGGAGCCATCCAAGTCCCCAGCCCAGTGTGGTTGGGAAGGGACATAATATGGCTCCGCCGCGACTGCCACGTCAATTTGCCACTGCGCCATGGACTGCATCAGCAGGTCCTGTGCCGTGGCGCAGTGGTTCAGGTTCGTCTGAAGGAAGTTGTGATGTCTGACTGGATTCATTATTCAGACATCACAACTTCCTCTATCGCCTGAGCTGGGCGAGTTACGGCAGAGGTGGCGGGGCACGTCGCTGCCGCCGGGAAGGCCTGGGCTGTGGCCTTTCCCTTCGTCTTCGGGGGGGCGCAGCTGCGTCCCCCCATTACGTGGCCCGAAGGCCGCCCCGTCTCCGCGCATATTGCGCAGCGCGGGGCTTTACTCGGGCACGCGGCCGCCTTGTGACCTGTGCTTCCACACCTAAAGCACAGGTCGCCCCTATCCGCCGTCGCAGGGCACTGAGGCCGCGTGTGCCCCAGCCCGAGGCACTTGAAGCAGCGCATCGGGCGCGCCTCAAGTGCCTTCACCCGCACGGAGCTCCACCCTATCATGAGCCTGCCCTTTTGCAGCACCGCCTTTGCGGCTGCTACAGGGCAGGACACGAGCGAAGCTCCCACTCCGCCGGGGCCACGGCGGATTTCTCCGGCCTTTACCAGGCCGGCGTCGCAGCCGCCTGCTTTGGCGACTGCCGCCACCACCTTCTCCTTGGTGGCTGCATCGTCCAGGCCCGTGATGTCCAAGTCTGTGGACTTTTGGGGCCTGGAGACGGTCGCCACCTCCGACAGGACCTCACGGAGCTTCTCCGCGAGCCTGTCGGCCTTCTCGCTGCTACCGGAGCCAGGGATCTCCATTTTCCTGGCTCCGGTGGCCGTCTGGCGGAATCGCAGTTGGTCGATCCCCAGTTCCTGGAGATCGACCTTTTCTTGCGCCGCCTCCATCACTGCGCCGTATGTGACCCCCCTGTCCACGGCTGCAGTTTGGAGGGACAAGACGACCACCGCGGACTTAGGGGTCGCTAGTGCCGGCCTCTTTCTCTTTTTGCCCGACGTTGCAGCGGGGGCACGCGCTGCTTTGGCAGGCACCGGAGCAGGGGTGGCAGGGGACTTCTTCCCCTTGCCCTTTCCCTTGCCTTTTTTCACTACTGTCGCCCAGGTATCAGCCTGGGGGACAGCAGCGGAAGGGGCAGCCGCCGTAGGGACTGCCGATGGCAGTGCCGTGGACGTCGTTGCGACTGCGCTCGGCTGCACAGAAGCCGGCGCACGTGGCATCTTTGCTGCCGTCTTTGCTGCCGTCTTTAGCGCAGCCTTACGGGCAGTCTGGCTAGACGACAGCTTTGTCGGCGCAGGCGTTGGCGTGTTCGACGCAGCTCTCCTCACGTCAGCCCTAAGAGGCGGGCGGACACTCGGGGCGGGCAGAAGGCGCTCTTCTATTCCCGCGAAGCGGGCGTTTATGATGTCACCAATGGTGGTGATGACCGAGCGCTTTAACTCCTCCACAATATCCGCACCCTCCATGACAGTGGGGGGCGCAGAGCTGGCAGCGGCAGTGACTGCGGCGGTGGCTTTAGCTGCCTCCGTTTTGGCTTCTGTGAAGCCGCGCCGCAGCGCTTTCACTTCGGCCTTAGACGCATCCACTTCTAAGCGAAGGCGAGAGTTCTCCGCTCTCAGTCGACGCGTTTCCTCCGCCTCGCTCCTGCTGGCTAGCAGGTCAACGACGTCCCGCAACACTGACGCTGACCGCTTTAGTCGGCCAACGTACTCGCCCTTCAGGTTTCCGGATTTCCGGGCCACTTCCAAAATGCAGGCGAGTGTTGCGCCTGCCTGTGCCCGCAGCTCCTGCGCGTTGAAAACGCTAAGGTCGTCGGCCCCGGCAGCGACCTCGGAATCAGTTCCGGTGTCGGTGGTGACAGGGTCGACGACAGCTGCACCTTTCTTCTTTTTCAAATTGCGCTTGCGCAGGACCTCCTCTAGTTCCGAGTCGGAAGCCACCGGGGCCGGCTTCAGGAACTCCAATCTGGAAGGCCCCGCTTTCGCTGTCTTTCCTCTACCTCTGCGCGCGGTACTGATCTTCGCTGCAGTTGTCGCCTCGGTCTCCGTGTCTGACTCTGAATGGCCAGGCACTGAGAGCGAGGAGGACGGCCGCTTACGAGAGCTCAGAAGCTCCTCAAACTCCATATCTGACTCAATGTCAGAGAACATATTTTCCACTAAAGCGGGAGTAGCCTCCGAGGAGGAGTGGCCCTGAGAAGGGCCTTTTGGTTGGCCCTGAGAAGGGCCTTTTGGTTGGCCCTGAGAAGGGCCTTTTGGTTGGCCCTGAGAAGGGCCTTTGGGTTGGCCCTGAGAAGGGCCTTTGGGTTGGCCCTGAGAAGGGCCTTTTGGTTGGCCCTGAGAAGGGCCTTTTGGTTGGCCCTGAGAAGGGCCTTTTGGTTGGCCCTGAGAAGGGCCTTTGAGGAAACGCCCGGAGGCGTCCCGCTCAGGCAAGGACATCGCAATCGATAAAACACAGCAGAAGCAAGTCTACGGCGCACAGTGCACTTTAGCCGAGCCCAGTCTGCCACTCCGTTACGGTGGTCAGAACTGGGTCGTTTCCAGGGGACACGACGAGGACGTAAGCACTGTGAGGGGATCCCCCGATCTAACCTAACCTAACCTTTTTTTTTTTTTTTTTTTTTTTTTTTTTTTTTTTTTTTTTTTTTTTTTTTTTTTTTTTTTTTTTTTTTTTTTTTTTTTTTTTTTTTGTTTTTTTTTTTTTTTTTGACCCGGGGAAATCCTTTATGGATACCACCGGCCTGGGGAGGCACGGTGGTTATGTGGGAGTCCCCGCCAGAAGGGCGGGTGTACCCACTAAAACCCCGGGGTGTTCCACCTACATCGGCTAGTGACGGGGGGCACGGTTCCGCTTGCGCACTATCCGCAGCCCCCGCCGACGCCGCTGCCCACCTTGCGGCAGGCCCACCTCGGGGAAGGGACTAACCTCCCTCTCCCCCCAGCGAGACGCTCCGGAACACGTCGGAGCGTCTACACCTCGGAGTGCCTTTGAGTGAAGGTGCCGAGTCCCCCAGAACCCGACACCCCCGGCACTCAGCGAAGACGGGGTGCGGGCTCCATCCGAAGATAGAGCCCGGACCCGGTGTCCGCTCTCTCTGAAGCGCGAGAAGGAGAGTGTTTGCTTTCTCTCCCTCTCCCGCCTCTCCGCCTCCCTCTGCGAGACCACGTCGCGATATGATCTCGCAGCGGGAGGCCCCCTGCTGCCTCTCTGCAGCTCGTGTCTCGTGGGCTGTCCCCCCCATCCCCCCATTCAGAAGGGACGAGGGGAAGAGACCACGACTCCTCCAAGGACCTCTCGTCGTCGGCCGTCATCGGTTATGTAAACGACCGAAGAGGAGAGGTCACCGCCGTGCAAGAGACCGAGTTGAATGGGACGCACCACCTAAGCATCATCCCATCCCAAACGGTCTCCCTCCTCCGCTGCCTCTCTGCAGCCAGACGACGTGGGCTGTCCCTTCCAGTCCCGCCCAATCGGATTGGAAGAGAGAGGCCACGCCATCCTCCTCCCTTGGGGTCCGGGCTGTGAAACAGTCCGGACCCATACACCATAACGTCGTGCGCCGTCGCCCCCGTCCCCCGAGTGGTCGGAAGGGGACGGAAGAGAGGGCCCACTACACCTCCTTGACATCCCGTCGTCGGCCACTGTGGTGGGTAATGGCCGAAGAGGGGATGTCCGTCCGGGAAGGGTTCCCGGACCCACTCGCAGCTGCTCCCGCAACCGCCTGTCCCCTCCGCATCACCTCTGCTGATCAGAGGCGTATGCGGAGAAAGACCCACCTCGTTTGGGCTGAAAAATAAAGTAATAAAATAGACATACATACAAATATACATAAATACATAAATATGATATAAATAAACATACATAAACTATACACGCGAGTCGCCGGGCGATGTCTAGTTACGTCTAATTCAGAGGAATTAGACCAAGAACAGGCAGCACCGCGAGAAGGTAATCGCCAGACTTGCCTTGAGGATCATCACGACCTGCGCTTCCCCCAAGACCGTAACCTCCCTACCCATCACGGGATGAGTAAAGAAGGCCTGGACTTATCCAAAACAAGCAACGTAAACGCTGCGAGCATAGGCATAGCAACTATTTAATGGATAAACCCAGACCCGCCCAACCTTTTTTTTTTTTTTTTTTTTTTTTTTTTTTTTTTTTTTTCACGTGGAGAAATGCTCTTACGCATACCCGGCCGTCCGGGGGGAAGACCGGGTTATGTGGGGCTCGACCGCGTTGGAGTGAGATGCCGCAGCCCAATACCCACTAAAACTCCACGATGCCCTTCTCAATGGCCAGGGCGAGGTCACGGGACCGTTTGACACACGCTTGCCGCGACCTCGCCAACGCCAGCGTCCGTCTCTCTGGCGGACCCACCTCGGAAGGGAATGGTGTTCCCTTCAACTCCTGCAAACTTCTCAGCTCTTTTAGTTATGAGCTAGGCGACGCGCTGGGACATACAGCGCGCCGCCTCCTCGCACGTGAGGGTTTATGATGTTTGGGGGGCGCCGGATGCCCCCGCATCCTGCGCCCCCGACCCTCCGAGCGGTGACGGCGTTCGGGCTCTAGCCCGCCCACGTAGCCGCACTCTCCGGAGTGGGAGAGAGAGGGGATCGATCTCTCTCTCGCGCTCCTCAGTCTCTCTCTGCGCCACAACTGTTTCGCAGAATAGGACCATCGCGTTCCATACCTCTTCGCTGCCGAGCATCTTTGAGATGATGGTCGGCAGCGAGAGGTCCGTCCCGACAGCCGCGACGAGATCTCGCCGTGGTTCATCCGCTCCTGGACACGCTTCCACCACGTGTTCGACAGTCTCCTCTGTAGCTCCGCACTGATGACACACTGGTGTCGGTTCTCGCCTGGCCACGTTGCACAGGTAGCGACCAAAGCAACCGTGGCCAGTGAGAACTTGTGTCAGTCTAAAGGTGAGTGCACCGTGCTCCCTCGCCACCCAGTCCGCGAGGACAGGGCGCACCGCACCAAGAAGCCGAATGGCTCCTGTCCCTCTCTGAGCAGGCCCCGTGAGTAGCCGCTCCCTCCATTTTGTTATGGCCGCTTCTTTGGCCCGCCTGCGCCACACCATCAACTCCCGTGGCGCGGGGTTCGAACCCTCGGTCCGTGCTCGCGTCCTTCGCCAGTACACGTTCGATAGTACCTCGGCCTCTAGGTCCCAAGGTATGGAGCCCGCAAGGACGCAGGCCACTTCGTGCGAGAGGGTGCGGTACCCTCTGCAGCAACGAATGGCCATCACCCTCTGCGCCCTGTGCAGCACTGCAGTCTCCCTGGCGTTGAGTGAGCCGGCCCATATCGGCGCTCCGTAGAGGGCCATCGATCGTACTACCGCCATATACAGGTGGCGGCAGTGGCCATCTCCGCCTCCCAAGTTGGGCAAGAGGCGTCCTAGCGCCATAGCAGCGCCCGATAGTTTCGGGGTGAGCCGGTTCAGGTGCTCCCCAAAGCGCCACCTTCCTTCGAGGACCACACCCAGATATTTGAGTGTTGGTCTGACGGGGATTGAGGTTCCCCCCACCACGATGCAGGAATCTGCAGGCGGGGCCCCACGGGGGCCATGAAAACAGATGGCCTCCGATTTGTGGAGCGCCACCTCCAGACCCAGTTGTCGGATGCGACCCACTACCGTCGCAACTCCCGCCGTCGCGAGGACCTTTGCCTCCCCGTACGAAGCCCCCCGGGCGGTAACCAGCGTATCGTCAGCATAACAAATGATGCCGACGTCACGAAGGTTAGCGCCCCGTAAGACCCAGTCATAGCCGACGTTCCAGAGGAGTGGGCCTAAAGCCGACCCCTGTGGAACGCCCCGGGTCACTGAGCTTCTTCCCATCCCATGTGTCGTCGGGAAGACTACCTCTCGGTCTGAGAGATAGTCCCCGACGAGACGCTGGAGGTGTTGAGGTACGCGGTGGTATCGCAGCGCCCCCAATATGGTGGTCCAGGGCAGGGTGTTGAAAGCATTAGCTATGTCTAGAGACACCGCCAACATCACCCCGCCGCTGGAGCACGCCTCCTCCGACAAATCGCGAACGCGAGCGATCGCATCAACGGTCGATCGACCCCTTCTGAATCCATATTGGCATTCTGCCAGATCAGGACCGTCACCTTCCAAGTGCTTGGCGAGTCGGGCAACCACCACTCTCTCCAAAAGCTTGCCCGCCTCGTCGAGCAATACGATAGGGCGGTAGCCCGCCGGTTGGTCAGCGGGACGTCCAGGCTTGGGCAGCAGCACGAGCTTGCCTGCCTTCCACCGCTTAGGGAACCTCCCCTCCGCAAGACAGCGGTCGAATATTCCCTTCAGCCACGGTCCCAGCGACTCCTGCGCAAGCACCCACGCGCGGCCAGGTATGCCATCTGGCCCTGGCGCCGTGTTCTTCGCCCGCATGCGCAGTATCGCAGCTCCTAACTCTCCGTCCGAAATTGTGGGAACATTGCTGTCCTCTCCCACGAGATCCACGCGCTGTGACTCCAGAACAGCGGGTGGGGTGAAGTCAGGGCCCGGAGCCCCGGGAAACAGCCCCTCGACCACGCGTTGGAGCGTGTCAGGCCGCAGCGTGGTCGTAGTTGGCGGAGTCCAAGGGCGGAGCGTTCGCCTAACCAACTTGTACGGGCGCCCCCATGGATCACGCTCCAACGACTCCAGGAGCTCCCGCCAAGCGGCGACCTTCGCCTGTTTGATTGTGGCACGCAGGATCTTATTTGCATCTCGGTAGTCAGCGTACAATGCGTCCGTCACGTCTGACTCTTGGCGCCTTCTTCTCCGATAGCGTTGATAGCGCCGGCGCTTCGCGACACATTGGCGGCGGAGCTCCGCGATCTCGTCGGACCACCAGTAGACCTGGCGCCTTGACGGTGGTGTCCTTGCGCGAGGCATGGCCGCATCGCACACGCGCACCATTGCCTCGCACAGTCCGTCAGCCTCCGCGTCCAGGTCTAAACCCTCCGACGAGAGAGCGCACCACGCCTGCACGATTGCAGCCTCCTTAAGTAACTCCGGGTCAAGGCGCTTTAGCGCCCAGCGTGGACCAGGGTCCTGACGACTCTGTACCTCCACTTCGGTAGTCGAGGAAGAGGAGACACTGAATCGGATGTAGCGGTGATCCGACAATGTCTCCTCGTCCTCAAGCACTCTCCAATCCGAGACACGGCGCGCGACGTCAGGAGAGGCGAACGTGACATCGACGATCGACCCCCCGTTCTGCCGCACGCACGTGTCAATTGTGCCGCGGTTGAGGACACACAGCCCCACCTCTGTCACCCATTCTTCCACTTTACGCCCCCATATAAGGGTCGTCGGGGATCCCCACGCCATGGATTTGGCGTTGAGATCCCCGAGGACGATGACGGGGCGAGGTCGACTCTGACCGACCACCATCTCCACTCCGTCGAGGAGGACCTCGAGATCGGCCAAGGTCCCATTAGGAGAAAAGTAGACCCCGATCACCACCAATTCGCCGACAGACGCCGCAACGAACCCTCTCCCCCTCACCACCACATCAAGAGGGGGAGACGGGGTCGGCGACTGGGTGGTGATCGCCACCACGTCACTCATATCCCCGATCCAATCCGATCTTTGCGGCACCCTGTAGGGCTCCGCTGCCACTCCAATGTTAATGGACCACTCCGCCAGAGACTGCAGGAACAAGTCCTGGGCTCCAGCGGAGTGGTTTAGGTTGGTCTGGAGGAATTTTAGACCCATCTAATTTTCCTCCATTCGAACCACCGGCTCCTCCGTTACGACGGGGGCGGACGTTTGCGGCTTGGCCTGAGCCTTAGTCGCAGCCGTCCCTCGCCTCTTTCCTGGTTTGGTCGGGGGCTTGGCACAAGCCTTGCCCCCGGCAAGATGATTAGCCGGCCTCCCAACGGCAGCACATAGACTGCAGTGGGGTGCGGCGGAGCACTCTCGCGCTTTATGGCCGCTTTGGCCGCAACGGTGACAGTCGTGGCTGCGGTCTTGTTCAGCCTTACACTGCGCTGCGACGTGGCCTGATGCTAGGCATCGATAGCAGTGTCGGGGCCTTGGTTCCAGCAGATGAACCTGCGCTGAGACCCACCCCACCAGTAAGCGACTGCTACCTGCGACAATAGCCTTCGCGGCTGTCCGAGGACATCGAACAAAGGCGGTGCCCATTCCGGCTGGACCCCTCTTTATCGTTCCCACCTTTATTTCCGCCGTGAGACATCCGCCGACTTTTGCAAGCGCCAAGGACAATTCTTCGACACTCACTGAATCGTCCAGGCCACTCACCCGCATGTCTGCCGTGACGGTCGGTCTGGAGACTTGTACATCTTGGGTGTTCTGAAACACCTCTCTAAGCTTTGTAGCTAGAGCGTCCGCCTTTTCCAATTTTGTTGTTCCAGGGACCTCAAACATGCGAGCCCCGGACGCAGTCTGCTTCATCTTCAGAGGAGGCATCTCCAAAGCCTTTAGGTCAATTTGGCTCCTCGCCTCCGCCAACACCTTAGCATAAGTGACGCCCCTCTCCGCCGCCCCCGGTTGCAGCGTGATGACCACAGCTGCAGTGCGGGGAAGGCGGAGCTTGGGCGTCTTTTTCTTCTTCTGCTGTGGGCCAGGCTTCCGCAGTGGAGCACGCGCAGGAGCAGCAGATCTCGCCCTCGCCGGCTCAACACTTTGGTTGCCCCTTGCCCTTGCCCTTTTCCCTTTTCCTTTCCGACCCACGACTTTCGTCCACTGCTCCTGTACTGCCGGAGCTGGGACTGAGGTCTGAAGGCCGGAACCAACCCCGACTGGAGTGGAGGTTACTGCGTCATTCTTCCCCTTCTTTCCCTTCTTTTTTGAGGTTTTGGAGGCCGGAGCCTTTAATCGCTCCTCTTTGTCCTTTTTCCTTGTGCTGCCCTTCTCCTTCGGATGTTGTGAAGGAGCGGCAGCTAGTGGCGTCGTCTCCATTGGACTAGCAATGTCCATTGCTGAGGTCGACGCTTCTTCTTCCCTTCTTTTGTCCGCTGCCAGGGGTGGCCTTAGGCGCTTCTCTGGCAGGAGCCTGTCTTCGAGTGCCTCTAAGCGGGCCGACACCATAGTGCCCACTTGTACCATTATGGTACGGCACAGGTCCTCTATTTTGATAGGTTCCGCTGGTGCCGGGGTCGGTACCGGAGCGGGAACGGGACTTTGCTGTCTCAGCTCCTTAATTTCCTTTCGGAGAATATCCAGCTCGATGGTCAGCTGCTTGTTATTTTCCGAAAGGACGGCCACTTCTTCGGCCACGGTGCGCGATCTGGTCTCTTCAAAGGCAGCAGAGATGGTTTGGGCTGCCTCTTTCAAGTTCTTCACATACGTGCCCTTGAGGTTCGAGGACCTCTTGGCGACCTCTTGAATCGTGCCCAGCGCGTCCGACACGATTCTTTGCAGCGTTCCGCTGTCCATCTCTTTCATACGGAGCGGCTGCTCTTTCGGATTTTTCCTACAGAGATTTGCCGACTCCTTTTGCTGCTGCTCTTCGGCAAACTCCTTTTCTGCCTCGAGCTCCAGCTCTTCCCGCCTGGCCCTGTTGAGTAGGGCCTTGGCTTTGGCGAGCCCAACGTAATGACCAGTAGTGGGCGGTCGTCCTCTTCCCTTCTTCAGTGTGGTCTTCGCGACTGAAAGCGTCGCATCACTTTCAGAGCTCTCACTCTCTCCCTGTTTTCCAGAGGAGCATGGGCGCTTTCGCCTTCGAGGAAGTGATGGCGAACCATCTCTTGACTCCATGCTCACGAAACTCATTGCCACGGACGAATCCGAGGCAAAATCGTCGTCGGCCGGAAGGCGCTCCAGCACGACACTACACCGTGAAGGTGTGCGATCCAACTCTTCCAATCTGCTTGCATCAATATCCTTATTCATTGCTTTGGTCGGTTTTACAAAAAGAGAAGTCAGGCATTTCTTGTCCCCCCCCAGAATACGAGGGACGGCCCGCACTCAATTGCGCGGGGAGGGATTCTCCAGCACTGCTGGTACCCTCCTGGGGTATTTTCTTTTTGGAAGATGCCATATTCATTGGTTTTTTCCTTAACGACAAGGCGGCCGCCTTTGTTAGAGGGGTGAGGTCCCCTTTATCGCGAGCCTTGGAGGCCCGCCATCCCACGACCCTGGGGTCCGCTGCTGCAGCATATACGCATATATATGTATATATATGTATATACATATGCATACGTATATACAACAGCCATCCCAACAGCATCGCCCGACAGGGTGGCCGAGTTGACCGATCCCTGCCGCGCGACACCCGAAACTACCCGCGTGCTGAACACGCCACTTCGACGCCGGGTCGTCATAAAAGCTGACGGCACTGCGGCGAAGCCTACCAAACGACTCGCGTTTAGAAAACGCCGAAAAATAGGAGACGCCCTTGACAGGTGAACTGCCCAGGCCCCCCCCTGTCTCGTCCACATTCCCTGCGAGAGCGCAGGGAAGGGAAAAGACCTTCCCACCATTTTAATAGAATAAACATAAATATATAATAATATATAAATAGTATAATAAATAAATATAAATATACATACATAAACTACACACGCGAGGCGCCGGGCGATGTCTAGTTACGTCTAATTCAGAGGAATTAGACCAAGAACAGGCAGCACCGCGAGAAGGTAATCGCCAGACTTGCCTTGAGGATCATCACGACCTGCGCTTCCCCCAAGACCGTAGCCTCCCTACTCATCACGGGATGAGTAAAGAAGGCCTGGACTTATCCAAAACAAGCAACGTAAACGCTGCAAGCATAGGCATAGCAACTATTTAATGGATAAACCCAGACCCGCCCAACCTAACCTAACCTAACCTAACCTAACCTTTTTTTTTTTTTTTTTTTTTTTTTTTTTTTTTTTTTTTTACGTGGAGAAATGCTCTTACGCATACCCGGCCCTCCGGGGGGAAGACCGGGTTATGTGGGGCTCGACCGCGTTGGAGTGAGATGCCGCAGCCCAATACCCACTAAAACTCCACGATGCCCTCTCAACGGCCAAGGCGAGGTCACGGGACCGTTCGACACATGCTTGCCGCGACCTCGCCAACGCCGGCGTCCGCTCCAGCGGACCCACCTCAGAAGGGGATGGTGTTCCCTTCAACTCCTTTGACATCCTCAGCTCAGTTGGAATGAGCTAGGCGACGCGCTGGGACATACAGCGCGCCGCCTCCTCGCACGTGAGGGTTTATGGTGTTTGGGGGACGCCGGATGCCCCCGCATCCTGCGCCCCCGACCCTCCGAGCGGTGACGGCGTTCGGGCCCCAGCCCGCCCGCGTTGCCGCACTCTCCGGAGTGGGAGAGAGAGGGGATCGATCTCTCTCTCGCGCTCCTCGGTCTCTCTCTGCGCCACGACCGTTTCGCAGAACGAGACCATCGCGTTCCATGCCTCCTCGCTGCCGAGCATCTTTGAGATGATGGTCGGCAGCGAGAGGTCCGTCCCCACAGCCACGACTAGTTCCCGCCGTGGTTCCTCCGCTCCTGGACACGACTCTATAACGTGTTCGGCCGTTTCCTCTGCCGAACCACATTGGTGACACACCGGTGTCGGTTCTCGCCTGGCCACGTTGCACAGGTAGCGACCAAAGCAACCGTGGCCAGTGAGGACCTGTGTCATCCTGTAGGTGAGTGCGCCGTGTTCTCTCGCCACCCAGTCCACGAGGACAGGGCGCACCGCACCAAGGAGCCGAGTGGCTCCCGTCCCTCTTTGAGCGGGCCCCGTGAGGAGCCGCTCCCTCCATTTTATTATGGCCGCTTCTTTGGCCCGCCTGCGCCACACCATCAGCTCCCGAGGCGCAGGATTCGAGTTCTCGATCCGTGCTCGCGTCCTTCTCCAGTAAACGTTGGAGAGTACCTCGGCCTCAAGGTCCCAAGGTATGGAACCCGCAAGGACGCAGGCCACTTCGTGCGAGAGGGTACGGTACCCTCTGCAGCAACGAATCGCCATCACTCTCTGCGCCCTGTGCAGCGTCGCCGTCTCCCGCGCGTTCAATGAACCGGCCCATATCGGCGCTCCGTAGAGGGCCATCGACCTCACCACCGCCATATACAGGTAGCGGCAAAGTCCATCTCCGCCTCCCAAGTTGGGCAGGAGGCGCCCCAACGCCATCGCAGCACCCGTCAGTTTTGGGGTCAGCTGGTTCAGGTGTTCCCCAAAGCGCCACCTTCCTTCGAGAACCACACCCAAATATTTGAGAGTGGACCTTATGGGGATTGAAGTCCCCCCCACTACAATGCAAGAGTCTGCAGGCGGGGCCCCACGGGGGCCATGAAAACAGATGGCCTCCGACTTGTGGAGCGCCACCTCCAGACCCAATTGCCGAATGCGACCCACCACCGTCGCAACACCCGCCGTCGCGAGGACCTTTGCCTCCCTGTACGATGCCCCCCGGGCGGTAACCAGCGTGTCGTCAGCATAACAAATGATGCCGACGTCACGAAGGTTAGCGCCCCGTAGGACCCAGTCATAGCCGACGTTCCAGAGGAGTGGGCCTAAAGCTGACCCCTGTGGAACGCCCCGGGTCACCGAGCTCCTTCCCATCCCCTGTGTCGTCGGGAAGACTACCTCCCGGTCTGAGAGATAGTCCCCGACGAGACGCTGGAGGTATTGTGGTACGCAGTGGTACCGCAGCGCCCCCAATATTGTGGTCCAGGGCAGGGTGTTGAAAGCATTCGCTATGTCTAGAGACACCGCCAACATCACCCCGCCGCTGGAGCACGCCTCCTCCGAGAGATCGCGAACGCGAGCGATCGCATCCACGCTCGACCGACCTCTCCTAAATCCGTACTGGCATTCTGCCAGATTGGGACCGTCGCTCTCCAGGTGCTTGGCGAGTCGGGCAACAACCACCCTCTCCAAAAGCTTGCCCGCCTCGTCGAGCAGAACGATGGGGCGGTAGCCCGCCGGTTGGTCGGCGGGACGTCCAGGCTTGGGCAGCAGCACGAGCTTGCCTGCCTTCCACCGCTTAGGGAACTTCCCCTCCGCAAGACAGCGGTCAAAGACTCCCTTGAGCCACGGTCCCAGCGACTCCTGCGCAAGCACCCACGCGCGACCAGGTATGCCATCGGGCCCTGGCGCCGTGTTTTTCGCCCGCATGCGCAGTATCGCGGCTCCCAGCTCTCCGTTCGAGATTGCAGGACCCTCGCCATCCTCTCCCGCCAGATCCACGTGCTGTGACGCCACTACGGTGGGTGGGGCGAAATCAGGGCCCGGAGCCCCGGGAAACAGCCCCTCGACCACACGTTGGAGCGTGTCGGGCCGCATCGTAGATGTTGTTGGTGGGGCCCAAGGGCGGAGCGTTCGCCTCACCAGCCTGTACGGGCGCCCCCATGGATCACGGTCCAACGACTCCAGGAGCTCCCGCCAGGCTGCGACCTTCGCCTGCTTGATGGCAGCACGCAAGATCTTGTTCGCCGCTCGATAGTCCGCGTATAAACCATCTGCCTCCTCCGGCTCTTGGCGCCTCCTCCTCCGATAGCGCTGGTAGCCTCGGCGCTTCGCCACACATCGGCGGCGGAGTTCCGCAATCTCGTCGGACCACCAGTAGACCTGGCGCCTTGACGGTGGTGTCCTTGCGCGAGGCATGGCCGCGTCGCACACGCGCACCATTGCCTCGCACAGTCCGTCAACCTCCGCGTCCAGGTCCAAACCCTCCGACGAGAGGGCGCACCATGCCTGCACCATGGCAGCCTCCCTAAACAACTCCGAGTCCAGGCGCTTAAGCGCCCAGCGAGGACCAGGGTCCTGTCGACGCTGTATCTCCGCATCAGTCGTCGAGGAGGAGGAGACGCTAAATCGGATGTAGCGGTGATCCGACAGCGTCTCCTCGTCCTCAAGCACTCTCCAATCCAGAACACGGCGCGCGACGTCAGGAGAGGCGAACGTGATATCCACAATCGACCCCCCGTTCTGCCGCACGCACGTGTGAATGGTGCCGCGGTTTAGGACACACAGTCCCACCTCCGTCACCCATTCCTCTACCTTACGTCCCCATGTGTGGGTCGTCGGGGATCCCCACGCCATAGATTTGGCGTTGAGATCCCCGAGGACAATGACGGGGCGAGGTCGACTCTGACCAACCACCGTCTCCACCCCGTCGAGCAGGACCTCGAGATCGACTAAGGTCCCGTTTGGGGAAAAGTATACCCCGATCACGACCACGTCGCCGACAGACGCCGCAACAAACCCCCTTCCCCTCGCCAATACATCAAGAGGGAGAGACGGGGTCGGCGACTGGGTGGTGATCGCCACCACTCCACTCATGTCTCCTGTCCAGTCCGATCGTGGCGGTACCCTGTGGGGCTCCGCCATTACTCCAATTTGGATAGACCACTCCGCCAAAGATTGCAGAAACAAGTCCTGGGCTCCAGCGGAGTGGTTTAGATTCGCTTGGAGGAAAGTTAGACCCATCTAACTTTCCTCCATTCGCACCACCGACTCCTCCGTTATGACGGGGGCAGACGCTTGCGGCTTGGCCTGAGCCTCAGTCGCAGCCGTTCCTCGCCTCTTTCCTGGTTTGGTCGGGGGCTTGGCGCAAGCCTTGCCCCCGGCAAGATGGTTAGCCGGCTTCCCAGCGACAGCACATTGAGTGCAGTGTGGTGCGGCGGAGCATTCTCTCGCTTTATGGCCTTTTTGGCCGCAACGATAGCAGTCTTGGCTGCGGTCGGATTCAGCCCTACACTGCGCTGCGACGTGGCCTGACGCGAGGCATCGGTAGCAGCGTCGGGGTCTTGGTTCCAGCAGGTGGACCTGCGCTGAAACCCACCCCACTAGTAGGCGACTGCTGCCCGCGACGATCGCTTTCGCGGCTGCCCTGGGACATCTCACGAAGGCGGTGCCCATCCCGGCTGGACCCCTCTTAATTGTTCCCACCCTAATGTCCGCCGTGGGACATCCACCAACCTTCGCGAGTGCCAGGGTCAGTTCTTCAACACTGACTGAGTCGTCCAGACCGCTCACCCGCATGTCTGCAGTGACGGTCGGTCTGGAGACCTGTATGTCGTGCGTGTTCTGGAACACCTCTTTGAGTTTTGTAGCCAGAGCATCTGCTTTTTCTAGTTTCGTTGCTCCTGGGACTTCAAACATGCGAGCCCCCGAAGCAGTCTCTTTCATCTTTAAGGGAGGCATCTCCAGAGCCTTTAAATCTATTTGGCTCCTTGCCTCCGCCAACACCTTTGCATAGGTGACGCCCCTCTCCGCCGCCCCCGGTTGCAGCGTGATGACTACAGCTGCAGTACGGGGGAGGCGGAGTTTAGGCGTCTTTTTCTTCTTTTCCTTTGGGCCAGGCTTCCGCAGTGGAGCGCGCGCAGGAGCAGCGGATCTCGCCCTCGCCGGCTCAACACCTTGGTTGCCACTTGCCTGTTTTCTCCTCGTTGCTTTACGACCCACCACCTTTGACCATTGCTCCTGTTCTGCGGGAGCTGGCTGTGAGGCTGGAGGGTCGGAACGGGCCTCGGCTTGGGTGGGAGCGACTGCGTCAGATGCAGTTTTCTTCCCCCCCCTGCCCTTCTTCTTCTTCGGAGGTTTGGGGGCCGGAGCCTTCCAACGCTCCTTTCCTGCGCTGCCTTTCTCCTTCGGTTGGTGTGAAGGAGCGGCAGCCTGCGGCGTCGTCTCAGCTGGACTAGCAATGTCCATCGGGCATGAAGCCGACGCTTTTTCCTCCCTCCTCTTGTCGGCTGCCAGGGGTGGCCTGAGGCGCTTCTCCGGCAGGAGCCTCTCCTCAAGTGCCTCTAGACGGGCCGACACCATCGTTCCTACCTGTACCATGATGGTACGGCACAGGTCCTCGATTTTAGGAGCTTCCGCGGGTGCCGGGGTCGGCACCGGGACAGGAACGGGGCGTTGTTGTGCCGCTCTGAGCTCCTTGATTTCCTTTCGGAGAACATCCAGCTCGATGGTCAGCTGCTTGTTGTTCTCCGAAAGGACGGCCACTTCTTCGGCCACAGTGCGTGACCGCGTCTCCTCAAAGGCAGCAGAGATGGCTTGAGCTGCCTTGTTGAGGTTTTTGACGTACGTCCCTTTAAGGTTTGAGGACCTCTTGGCCACCTCCTGGATCGTGCCGACTGCGTCCGACACGATTTTTCGAAGCATTTCTGCGTCCATTCCTTTCACTTCGAGCGGCTGCTCTTTAGGAGATTTCCTAAAGAGGTTGGCCGTCTCCTTTCGCTGTTGCTCTTCGGCAAACTCCATCTCTGCCTCGAGCTCCAGCTCCTCCCTCCTGGCCTTGTTTAACAAAGCCTTGGCTTTGGCGAGGCCGACGTATTGTCCCGTAGTGGGGGGACGTCCACGCCCACGCCTCTGCGCCGACACCTTGGCTGACGAAACGTCCTCCTCGGTGTCCTCCTCCTCGCTTCGACGGCGTTTCCGCCGAAGGCTGGACCGTGAGGCCCCAGAGTCCCGGGACGCCACAGTCTCTAAACTCGTGTCCGAGTCAGACCCGGACAGCTCAATGTTCCTCGCATTGGAGAACACATCTTCTTCCACCTCGTTTGCGCTGCGCGCCTCCTTCTGAACGTCAAGTTTTTTGGATTTTAATAAAGAACTTTTCATTTTGGTTCCCACGAGCATGGGGGATATATGAAGTCCACCCGGGCAGAGACCCCTGTACCCGGGTAACCCTATATACGCACGGAGGTCGGGCGGTATCCGTGGTTGACCTCTAGCTGGTTGATGCACTCCACCAACCACCCCGAAGAGGGGCGCCCCAAGGCGGATAAGTCGACACCTTGGAGCTTTGAGGATTTTTTACTGTGGTTTACTCCACCCGGACCGGCCAATTAAGGCAAGACCTACGTCTACCGCATTTCGGGTTTATTAACCCAACGCCCGAAATGATGAGGCGAGTCGCCCTGACAGATGAACTGCCCAGGCCCCCACTGTCTCGTCCACATTCCCTGCGAACGCGCAAGGAAGCGAGAGACCTTCAACACCCCCCCAACATTTCGAAGCACACCAATTTTAATAAACATACATATATACATAAAATAACAAATAAACATACATAAACTACACACGCGAGTCGCCGGGCGATGTCTAGTTACGTCTAATTCAGAGGAATTAGACCAAGAACAGGCAGCACCGCGAGAAGGTAATCGCCAGACTTGCCTTGAGGATCATCACGACCTGCGCTTCCCTCAAGACCGTAGCCTCCCTACTCATCACGGGATGAGTAAAGAAGGCCTGGACTTATCCAAAACAAGCAACGTAAACGCTGCAAGCATAGGCATAGCAACTATTTAATGGATAAACCCAGACCCGCCCAACCTAACCTAACCTAACCTTTTTTTTTTTTTTTTTTTTTTTTTTTTTTTTTTTTTTTTACGTGGAGAAATGCTCTTACGCATACCCGGCCCTACGGGGGGAAGACCGGGTTATGTGGGGCTCGACCGCGTTGGAGTGAGATGCCGCAGCCCAATACCCACTAAAACTCCACGATGCCCTCTCAACGGCCAAGGCGAGGTCACGGGACCGTTCGACACATGCTTGCCGCGACCTCGCCAACGCCGGCGTCCGTCTTCAACGGACCCACCTCGGAAGGGGATGGTGTTCCCTTCGACTCCTGCAATCTTCTCAGCTCAGTTGGTTATGAGCTAGGCGACGCGCTGGGACATACAGCGCGCCGCCTCCTCGCACGTGAGGGCTTATGGTGTTTGGGGGACGCCGGATGCCCCCGCATCCTGCGCCCCCGACCCTCCGAGCGGTGACGGCGTTCGGGCTCCAGCCCGCCCACGTTGCCGCACTCTCCGGAAAACCTAACCTTTTTTTTTTTTTTTTTTTTTTTTTTTTTTACATGGGGTAATGCCTTTACGCATACCCGCCTGTCAGGGGTACAGGCGGGTTATGTTGGGCTCAGGACCGTGATGAGATGGCCCCACTACCAACTAAACCCCCCATGGTGTTCCCACGGCTACGACTGGAAACAGGGCCGCGGGCCCGTTTTCACATTCTCCGCGACCCTGTCTGCGCCGAACTCCTGCCATTCTAGGCGGACCTTCCTCAGAGGGGGATTGGTGTCCCTCTTACCACACTATGGGCGACGCACTGGAACACAAAGTGCATCGCCTCCACTTCAGGGCCTTATGGTTGGTGAGAGATGCTGGCTGCCCCCGCAACCAGCATCCCAGGCCTTCTTAGCGGAGACGGAGTGCGAGTTCTGTTACCTCGCCTCCGTGTCCGCGCTCTTCGCAATGGGAGAGAAATAGGGTCAATCTCTCTCGCCCGCTCGTCAGTTTCCTTCTGCAGAACTGTCGTTTCGCAGAAGGCGACCATTGCCTCCCAGGACCCCTCATCTCCCACCATCTTGGCTATAATGGTGGGCAATGACAGGTCACTGCCGACTATCGCGACTAACGACCGCCGCGATTCTTCACCCGCTGGGCACACTTCAAGTACGTGTTGTGCCGTATCTTCTGCACCTCCACACTGATGGCATACGGGAGATGCCTCTCTTCGGGCTACGTTGCACAGGTATCTCCCGAAGCATCCATGCCCCGAGAGGACCTGTGTCAGTCGGAACGTTAGCCCTCCGTGCTTCCTCTGGACCCATTCCAAGAATACGGGTAGGACAGACTCCAGGAACCGACGAGCTCCGGCACCCCGCTGTGCAGGTCCTGTGAGGAGACTGTCTCTCCATTTAACCAGTGCCGTTGTTCGCGCATCTCGCCTCCATCTCTCTACTTCCTGTGGGACAGGACGCATGTCGCTCTCTCGGGCCCGTGCTCTTCGCCAGAACACCGATGACAAAACCTCGGCCTCCAAGACCCAAGGTAACGATGCAGCGAGAACACAGGCGACTTCGTGTGAGAGCGTGCGGTAGCCCCTGCACGCTCTCACAGCCATGATTCTTTGCGCCCTGTGAAGGAGGGCGACCTCTCGTTTGTCGAGAGACCCAGCCCATAGCGGTGCACCATAAAGGGCCATAGATCGGACTACAGCCAAGTAAAGGTGACGACAGACAATGTTGCCTCCTCCGATGTTAGGGAGGAGGCGACTCAGAGCACCAGCAGTCCCCGTCAGCTTAGGAATCAGGTGCTCCAGATGTGCCTTAAACCTCCATCTACTGTCAAGTACCACCCCAAGATATTTAAGCGTGGTCTTGACTTCGATGGTATTCCCTCCAACCACGATACAAGATCCTGTGGGTGGCGCTCCCCTAGGACCGTGAAAACAAATCGCTTCCGATTTGTGTAGCGCCACCTCCAGTCCCAGTTGTCTAATCCTCGCCACAATAGCCGCGATCCCTGCCGTAGCGAGTATTGCAGCCTCTCTGTATGTTCCCCCGCGGGCGGTGACCAACGTGTCGTCGGCATAGCAGACGATTCCGACGCCACGAAGGTTAGCACCCCGGAGGACCCAGTCATATCCTATGTTCCATAACAGGGGGCCCAAAACAGAGCCCTGAGGAACTCCACGTGTCACCGCGGTCCGAGTCTCTCCTTGTGTCGTTGGGAAGACTACCTCCCTGTTTGAGAGGTAGTCCCCAACGAGACGACAGATGTAATGAGGTATGGTATGGTACCCCAGAGCCCCCAAAATTGTGCTCCAAGGAAGCGAATTAAATGCATTGGCGATATCTAGCGATACCGCCAACATTACCCCTCCGCCTGAGCACGCCTCTTCGGAGAGGTCGCGGACGCAGGATATTGCATCGAGCGTCGAGCGACCTCTCCGAAAGCCGAACTGATTGTTGGCGAGGTCTGGCCCGATCCTCTCGAGGTGCTTGATGAGTCGGGCAGCTACGACGCGCTCCAACAGTTTGCCCGCCTCATCAAGCAGTACTATCGGTCTGTATCCCGATGGTTCGTCGGCCGGGCGCCCCTCCTTGCGAAGGAGGACAAGCTTTCCCGCCTTCCACCGCCCCGGAAATTTGCCCTCTTGCAGACAGCGATCAAAAAGGGCTCTCAAGCGTGGCTCAAGCGCATCCAGTGCTAATGACCAGGCTCGCCCTGGAATCCCGTCGGGTCCGGGCGCCGTGTTTCTCGCCTTCATCTTCAAAACAGCAGCGCCTAATTCTCCCACTGAGATCGGAGGTGGTGAGAATCCATCTGCTTCACCACTCTGCGGTTGAGACACCGTGGGTGGGGTGAAGTCTGTCCCTAAACCACTAGGGAACAGTCCCTCGACCACCCGTTGCAATACTACAGGCTGCAATGTGGTGGTGACAGGTGGAGCCCAGTGGCGAAGTTTTTGTCGCGCCAGCCTATATGGGCGTCCCCACGGGTCTCTCTCCAGAGTCTCCAGCAACTGACGCCAAGCTTCCGCCTTAGCCTCTTTTATAGCTGCGCGAAGAGCCTTGGCCGCCTCTCTATAATCGGCATAGAGGTTGTCCGACACGGTCGTCTCCTGTTGCCTCCTTCTCCGATATCTTTGATATCGCCGACGCTTCTCTTGACAGCGACGGCGAAGTTCGGCGATGTCTTGTGACCACCAATACATGTGGCGCTTTGGCCTAGGGGCCCTAGCGCGAGGCATAGCCGCATCGCAGACGCGTGTCATGGCCTCGATAAGGTGATCGGCCTCCGTGTCTAGCTGCGTTGGTTCCTCGGGAGCACTGTTCCATGCCTCCACGATGGCAGCCTCCTGCAGCAGTTCGTGGTCCACGCTTTTTAGAACCCAGCGGAGACCAGACTCTGTTGGGCTCCGTGTATCCGTCCCTGACCGGTTCGATGAGATTGTAAATCGAATGTATCGATGGTCGGAAAGTGTCTCCTCATCGGTTAGCACCTCCCAGTCGTGGACGCGACGAGCCAGTTCAGGAGTTGCAAACGTTACGTCGATGACCGATCCTCCGTTTATCCGGACGCAGGTGAATACGGACCCTCTGTTCAGGACACACAGACCGGTCTCTGTGGCCCATTCGTCGACGACCCTTCCCCATGTATCTGTCATCGGAGACCCCCACGCGGATGATTTCGCATTGAGGTCTCCAAGGACAGTGACGGGTGTAGGCCGAATTTGGCCAACTAGTGTCCCCACGTCAGTGAGGAGAGTTTCCAGTTCGGACAGTGTCCGATTGGGAGAAAAGTACACTCCAATCACTACAATTTCGCCCAACCAGACAGCGACGAACCCATTACCCTTCACTACTCTATCAAATGTGGGAGAGTAAACTGGTGACTGAGTTGTTATGGCCACCAGTCCGTCCAGGTCTCCAACCCAGTCAGACCTGGGAGGTGTTATGTATGGCTCTATGACCACACCCACATGGATCGAGCGCTCTGCCAGACACTGGAGTAACAGGTCCTGAGCTCCCACGCTGTGATTAACGTTTGCTTGGAGAAAACTTAGGGCCATACTAATTTTCTTCCATTCGTTCCGCCCGCTCCATTCCGGAGTTTATCAGTGTCGGCTTGGCCGTGGCCTTAGTCGTAACCGGTTTCCGTCTCCCCCCTTTTGAAGACGGGGGCTTGGCGCATGCCTTGCCCCCGGAGAGGTGATCTGCTGGTTTTCCTGCAGTTGCACACAGAGTGCAGTGTGGAGCAGCTGTACAATCTCTGGACTTGTGGCCCTTCTGGCCGCACCGGTGACACGTTTCGCTGCAGTCAATTTCTGATTGGCACTGTGCCCTGACGTGGCCTGATCCAAGGCATTTATAGCAGCGCCGTGGTCTAGCTTCTAGGATACGGACCTGCGCCGATACCCAACCGACCAGAAGGCGGCCACCGGCTGCCGCAATCTTTTTTGCGGCTGTTGTAGGGCATCGAACAAAGGCCGTACCCATTCCAGCTTGCCCCTTTCGCACTTCACCAGCTTTGATTGCTGACACGGGGCAGTCACCCGCTCTGGCTAGGGCTTCCACCAGTTCTTTGGGCCCGACAGAGTCGTCCAAGCCACACACTCGCATGTCTGTGGTTGTGGTCGGCCTGGAGACTTGTATGCCCTCATGTCCTTGAAAGACTTCCCTGAGCTTGTTAGCCAGGCAGTCTGCCTTCTCCGCTTTTTCAGCACCCGAGATTTGGAGGATGCGGGCACCAGTAGCTGCAGTCCTAATTTTCATAGGTGGCACCCCAAGAGCCCCAAGATCGATGCGGGCTTTGGCCTGCGCAAGTACTGATGCGTAGCTCGCTCCGTTTTCAGTGGCCCCCGGTTGTAGTGTTATCACTACTGCTGCGGTGCGGGGGACGCGTAGTTTAGGCGTCTTCTCTTTTTTGTTTTGTGGGCCGGGCTTCCGCAGTGGGGCGCGCGCAGGAGCAGCAGATCTCGCCCTCGCCGGCTCACCACTTTGGTTGCCCCTTGCCCTTGACCTTTTCCCTTTTTCTTTCCGACCCACGACTTTCGTCCACTGCTCCTGTACTGCCGGAGCTGGGACTGCAGTCTGAAGGCCGGAACTAACCTCGGCTGGAGTGGAGGATACTGTAGTATCTTTCTTCCCCTTCTTTCCCTTCTTTTTTGAGGTTTTGGAGGCCGGAGCCTTTAATTGCTCCTCTTTGTCCTTTTTCCTTGTGCTGCCCTTCTCCTTCGGATGTTGTGAAGGAGCGGCAGCTAGTGACGTCGTCTCCTCTGGACTAGCAATGTCCATTGCTGAGGTCGACGCTTCTTCTTCCCTTCTTTTGTCCGCTGCCAGGGGTGGCCTTAGGCGCTTCTCTGGCAGAAGCCTGTCTTCGAGTGCCTCTAAGCGGGCAGACACCATAGTGCCCACTTGTACCATTATGGTACGGCACAGGTCCTCTATTTTTATAGGTTCCGCTGGTGCCGGGGTCGGTACCGGAGCGGGAACGGGACGCTGCTGTCTCAGCTCCTTAATTTCCTTTCGGAGAATATCCAGCTCGATGGTCAGCTGCTTGTTATTCTCCGAAAGGACGGCCACTTCTTCGGCCACGGTGCGCGATCTGGTCTCTTCAAAGGCAGCAGAGATGGTTTGGGCTGCCTCTTTCAAGTTCTTCACATACGTGCCCTTGAGGTTCGAGGACCTCTTGGCAACCTCTTGAATCGTGCCCAGCGCGTCCGACACGATTCTTTGCAGTGTTACGCTGTCCATTTCTTTCATTCGGAGCGGCTGCTCTTTCGGATTTTTCCTATAGAGATTTGCCGACTCCTTTTGCTGCTGCTCTTCGGCAAACTCCTTTTCTGCCTCGAGCTCCAGCTCCTCACGCCTGGCCTTGTTGAATAGAGCCTTGGCCTTGGCGAGCCCAACGTAATGACCGGTTGTAGGCGGTCGTCCTCTACCCTTCTTGAGTGTGGTCTTTGCGACTGAAAGTGTCGCATCACTCTCGGAGCTCTCACTCTCTCCCTGCTTTCCAGAGGAGCATGGGCGCTTTCGCCTTCGAGGAAGTGATGGCGAACCATCCCTTGACTCCATGCTCACGAAGCTCATTGCCACGGACGAATCCGAGGCAAAATCGTCGTCGGCCGGAAGGCGCTCCAGCACGACGCTACACCGTGAAGGTGTGCGATCCAACTCTTCCAATCTGCTTGCATCGGTATCCTTATTCATTGCTTTGGTCGGTTTTACAAAAAGAGAAGTCAGGCATTTCTTGTCCCCCCCAGAATACGAGGGACGGCCCGCACTCAATTGCGCGGGGAGGGATTCTCCAGCACTGCTGGTACCCTCCTGGGGTAAATTCTTTTTGGAAGATGCCATATTCATTGGTTTTTTCCTTAACGACAAGGCGGCCGCCTTTGTTAGAGGGGTGAGGTCCCCTTTATCGCGAGCCTTGGAGGCTCGCCATCCCACGACCCGAGAGTCCGCTGCTGCAGCATATACGCATATATATGTATACATATGTATATACATATACATACGTATATACAGCAGCCATCCCATCAGCATCGCCCGACAGGGTGGCCGAGTTGACCGATCCCTGCCGCGCGACACCCGAAACTACCCGCGTGCTGAACACGCCACTTCGGCGCCGGGTCGTCATAAAAGCTGACGGCCCTGCAGCGAAGCCCACCAAACGACTCGCGTTTAGAAAACGCCGAAAAATAGGAGACGCCCTTGACAGGTGAACTGCCCAGGCCCCCCCCTGTCTCGTCCACATTCCCTGCGAGAGCGCAGGGAAGGGAAAAGACCTTCCCACCATTTTAATAGAATAAACATAAATATATAATAATATATAAATAATATAATAGATAAATATAAATATACATACATAAACTACACACGCGAGGCGCCGGGCGATGTCTAGTTACGTCTAATTCAGAGGAATTAGACCAAGAACAGGCAGCACCGCGAGAAGGTAATCGCCAGACTTGCCTTGAGGATCATCACGACCTGCGCTTCCCCCAAGACCGTAGCCTCCCTACTCACCACGGGATGAGTAAAGAAGGCCTGGACTTATCCAAAACAAGCAACGTAAACGCTGCGAGCATAGGCATAGCAACTATTTAATGGATAAACCCAGACCTAACCTAACCTTTTTTTTTTTTTTTTTTTTTTTTTTTTTTTTTTTTTTTTTTTTACGTGGAGAAATGCTCTTACGCATACCCGGCCCTCCGGGGGGAAGACCGGGTTATGTGGGGCTCGACCGCGTTGGAGTGAGATGCCGCAGCCCAATACCCACTAAAACTCCACGATGCCCTCTCAACGGCCAAGGCGAGGTCACGGGACCGTTCGACACATGCTTGCCGCGACCTCGCCAACGCCGGCGTCCGTCTTCAGCGGACCCACCTCAGAAGGGAATATGTTCCCTTCACACTCCTTCAACTTCTCAGCTCATTCCGAATGAGCTAGGCGACGCGCTGGGACATACAGCGCGCCGCCTCCTCGCACGTGAGGGTTTATGGTGTTTGGGGGACGCCGGATGCCCCCGCATCCTGCGCCCCCGACCCTCCGAGCGGTGACGGCGTTCGGGCTCTAGCCCGCCCACGCTGCCGCACTCTCCGGAGTGGGAGAGAGAGGGGATTGATCTCTCTCTCGCGCTCCTCGGTCTCCCTTTGCGCCACGACCGTTTCACAAAACGAGACCATCGCATTCCAGACCTCTTCACTTTCGAGCATCTTTGAGATGATGGTCGGCAGCGAGAGGTCCGCCCCGACAGCCACGACCAACTCACGTCGCGGTTCTGCTGCCCCTGGGCACGTCTCGATAACATGTTCGGCAGTTTCCTCTGCCGAACCACATTGGTGACACACCGGTGTCGGTTCTCGCCTGGCCACGTTGCACAGGTAGCGACCAAAGCAGCCGTGGCCAGTGAGGACCTGTGTCAGCCTGTAGGTGAGTGCGCCGTGTTCTCTCGCCACCCAGTCCACGAGGACAGGGCGCACCGCACTAAGGAGCCGAGTGGCTCCCGTCCCTCTTTGAGCGGGCCCCGTGAGGAGCCGCTCCCTCCATTTTATTATGGCCGCTTCTTTGGCCCGCCTGCGCCACACCATCAACTCCCGTGGCGCAGGGTTCGAGTTCTCGCTCCGTGCTCGCGTCCTTCTCCAGTACACGTTGGAGAGTACCTCGGCCTCAAGGTCCCAAGGTATGGAACCCGCAAGGACGCAGGCCACTTCGTGCGAAAGGGTGCGGTACCCTCTGCAGCAACGAATGGCCATCACCCTCTGCGCCCTGTGCAGTACTGCAGTCTCCCTGGCGTTAAGTGAGCCGGCCCATATCGGCGCTCCGTAAAGGGCCATCGACCTCACCACCGCCATATACAGGTGGCGGCAGTGGCCATCTCCGCCTCCCAAGTTGGGCAGGAGGCGTCCCAACGCCATGGCAGCGCCCGTCAGCTTCGGAGTGAGCTGGTTGAGGTGCTCCCCAAAACGCCACCTTCCTTCGAGGACGACTCCCAAGTACTTAAGTGTCGACCCTATAGGGATTGAAGTCCCCCCCACTACAATGCAGGAGTCTGCAGGCGGGGCCCCACGGGGGCCATGAAAACAGATGGCCTCCGACTTGTGGAGCGCCACCTCCAGACCCAGCTGCCGAATGCGACCCACCACTGTCGCAACTCCCGCCGTCGCGAGGACCTTTGCCTCCCTGTATGATGCCCCCCGGGCGGTAACCAGCGTGTCGTCAGCATAACAAATGATGCCGACGTCACGAAGGTTAGCGCCCCGTAAGACCCAGTCATAGCCGACGTTCCAGAGGAGTGGGCCTAAGGCCGACCCCTGTGGAACGCCCCGGGTCACTGAGCTTCTTCCCATCCCTTGTGTCGTCGGGAAGACTACCTCCCGGTCTGAGAGATAGTCCCCGACGAGACGCTGTAGGTATTGCGGTACGCGGTGATACTGCATCGCCCCCAAAATGGTGGTCCAGGGCAGGGTATTAAAGGCGTTCGCGATGTCTAAAGAAACAGCCAACATTACCCCGCCGCTGGAGCACGCCTCCTCCGAGAGGTCGCGAACGCGAGCGATTGCATCTACGGTCGACCGACCTCTCCTGAATCCGTACTGGCATTCCGCCAGATCGGGACCGTCACTCTCCAAGTGCTTGGCGAGGCGGGCAACAACCACCCTCTCCAAAAGCTTGCCCGCCTCGTCGAGCAGAACGATGGGGCGGTAGCCCGCCGGTTGGTCGGCGGGACGTCCAGGCTTGGGTAGCAGCACGAGCTTGCCTGTCTTCCACCGCTTAGGAAACCTCCCCTCCGCAAGACAGCGGTCGAAAATTCCCTTGAGCGACGGTCCCAGCGACTCCTGCGCAAGCACCCACGCGCGGCCAGGTATGCCATCGGGCCCTGGCGCTGTGTTTTTCGCCCGCATGCGCAGTATCGCGGCTCCTAGTTCCCCGTCCGAGATAGCAGGAGCTTCACCATCCTCTCCCGCGAGATCCACGCGCTGCGACACCACAGCGGTGGGTGGGGTGAAATCAGGTCCCGGCGCCCCGGGAAACAACCCCTCGACCACGCGCTGAAGCGTGTCAGGCCGTAGCGTGGTTGTAGTTGGCGGAGCCCAAGGGCGGAGCGTTCGCCGGACCAACCTGTACGGGCGCCCCCAGGGGTCACGCTCCAGCGACTGCAGAAGCTCCCGCCAAGCTGCGACCTTCGCCTGTTTGATGGCAGCACGCAGGGTCTTGTTTGCCGCTCGATATTCCGCGTACAAACCGTCTGCCTCCTCCGGCTCTTGGCGCCTCCTCCTCCGATAGCGCTGGTAGCCTCGGCGCTTCGCCACACATCGGTGGCGGAGTTCCGCAATCTCGTCAGACCACCAGTAGACCTGGCGCCTTGACGGTGGTGTCCTTGCGCGAGGCATGGCCGCGTCACACACGCGCACCATTGCCTCGCACAGTCCGTCAACCTCCGCGTCCAGGTCCAAACCCTCCGACGAGAGAGCGCACCACGCCTGCACGATGGCAGCCTCCTTGAAAAGCTCCGAGTCCAGGCGCTTTAGCGCCCAGCGTGGACCAGGGTCCTGTCTGCTTCGTGCCCTCGCATCAGTCGTCGAGGAGGAGGAGACGCTAAATCGGATGTAGCGGTGGTCCGACAGCGTCTCCTCGTCCTCAAGCACTCTCCAATCTAAAACACGGCGTGCGACGTCAGGAGAGGCGAAAGTGACATCGACAATCGACCCCCCATTCTGCCGCACGCACGTGTGAACGGTGCCGCGGTTAAGGACGCACAGTCCTAACTCCGCTACCCATTCCTCCACTTTACGTCCCCGTGTAAGAGTCCTCGGGGATCCCCACGCCATGGATTTGGCGTTGAGGTCCCCGAGGACAATGACGGGGCGAGGTCGACTCTGACCGACCACCGTCTCCACCCCGTCGAGCAGGACCTCGAGATCGGCCAAGGTCCCATTTGGGGAAAAGTAGATCCCGATCACGACCACGTCGCCGACAGACGCCGCAACGAATCCTCTCCCCCTCACCATCACATCAAGAGGGGGAGACGGGGTCGGCGACTGGGTGGTGATCGCCACCACGCCATTTATGTCCCCGATCCAATCGGACCTTGAAGGCACCCTATAGGGCTCCGCTGCCACTCCAATTTGTATCGACCACTCCGCCAGAGACTGCAGGAACAGGTCCTGGGCTCCAGCGGAGTGGTTAAGATTCGTCTGGAGGAAAGTTAGAGCCATCTAACTTTCCTCCATTCGCACCACCGACTCCTCCGTTATGACGGGGGCAGACGCTTGCGGCTTGGCCTGAGCCTCAGTCGCAGCCGTCCCTCGCCTCTTTCCTGGTTTGGTCGGGGGCTTGGCGCAAGCCTTGCCCCCGGCAAGATGATTAGCCGGCTTCCCAGCGACAGCACATTGAGTGCAGTGTGGTGCGGCGGAGCATTCTCTCGCTTTATGACCTTTTTGGCCGCAACGATAGCAGTCCTGGCTGCGGTCGGATTCAGCCCTGCACTGCGCTGCAACGTGGCCTGATGCGAGGCATCGGTAGCAGCGTCGGGGTCTTGGTTCCAGCAGGTGGACCTGCGCTGAAACCCACCCCACCAGTAGGCGACTGCTGCCCGCGACGATAGCTTTCGCGGCTGCCCTGGGACATCTCACGAAGGCGGTGCCCATCCCGGCTGGACCCCTCTTAATAATTCCCACCCTAATGTCCGCCGTGGGACATCCACCAACCTTCGCGAGTGCCAGGGTCAGTTCATCGGCGCTAATTGAGTCGTCCAGACCGCTCACCCGCATGTCTGCAGTGACGTTCGGTCTGGACACCTGTATGTCTTGGGTGTTTTGAAACACCTCTCTGAGTTTTGAGGCCAGAGCGTCCGCCTTCTCCAGTTTCGTTGCTCCCGGGACCTCAAACATGCGAGCCCCAGAAGCAGTTTCTTTCATTTTTAGAGGAGGCATCTCCAAAGCCTTCAGGTCTATTTGGCTCCTTGCCTCCGCCAACACCTTTGCATAGGTGACGCCCCTCTCCGCCGCCCCTGGTTGCAGTGTGATGACCACAGCTGCAGTACGGGGAAGGCGGAGCTTGGGCGTCTTTTTCTTCTTCTCCTGTGGGCTAGGCTTCCGCAGTGGAGCACGCGCAGGAGCAGCAGATCTCGCCCTCGCCGGCTCAACACTTCGGTTGCCATTTGCCGTTTTTCCTTTGCGACCCACCACCTTCGACCACTGCTCCTTTTCTGCCGGAGCTGGGAGTAAGGCCGGAGGGTCGGAACGGGCCTCCGCTTGGGTGGGAGTGACCGCGTCAGATGCGGCAGATGCGGTTTTCTTCCCCCCCCTGCCCTTCTTCTTCTTCGGAGGTTTGGGGGCCGGAGCCTTCCAACGCTCCTTACCTGCGCTGCCTTTCTCCTTCGGATGATGTGAAGGAGCGGCAGCTAGCGGCGTCGTTTCAGGTAGACTAACAATGTCCATAGGACATGAAGTCGACGCTTCTTCCTTTCTCTTCTTGTCAGCTGCCAGGGGTGGTCTAAGGCGCTTCTCCGGCAGGAGTCTCTCCTCGAGTGCCTCTAGACGGGCCGACACCATTGTTCCTACCTGTACCATGATGGTACGGCACAGGTCCTCGATTTTGGGAGCTTCCGCGGGTGCCGGGGTCGGCATCGGTGCAGGAGCGGGACGTTGCTGTGCCGCTCTGAGCTCCTTGATTTCCTTTCGGAGAACATCCAGCTCGATGGTCAGCTGCTTGTTGTTCTCCGAAAGGACGGCCACTTCTTCGGCCACAGTGCGTGACCGCGTCTCCTCAAAGGCAGCAGAGATGGCTTGAGCTGCCTTATTCAAGTTTTTAACGTAAGTCCCCTTCAGGTTTGAGGACCTCTTGGCCACCTCCTGAATCGTGCCGACTGCGTCGGACACGATTTTTCTCAGCATTTCTGCGTCCATTCCTTTCACTTCGAGCGGCTGCTCTTTAGGCGATTTCCTGAAGAGATTAGCCGTCTCCTTTCTGTGTTGCTCTTCGGCAAACTCCCTCTCTGCCTCGAGCTCCATTTCCTCCCTCCTTGCCTTGTTCAACAAAGCCTTCGCTTTGGCGAGGCCGACGTATTGCCCTGTAGTGGGGGGACGTCCACGCCCACGCCTCTGCACCGACACCTTGGCTGACGAAACGTCCTCCTCGGTGTCCTCCTCCTCGCTTCGGCGGCGTTTCCGCCAAAGGCTAGACCGTGAGGCCCCAGAGTCCCGGGACGCCACAGTCTCTAAGCTCGCGTCCGAGTCAGACCCGGACAGATCAATGTTTCTCGCATTGGAGAACACATCTTCTTCCACCTCGTTTGCGCTGCGCGCCTCCTTCTCAACGTCTAGTTTTGGGTTTTTTTTAATAGAGAATTTTTCCATTTTGATTCCCACGAGCATGGGGGATATAAGTGGTCCGCCCGGGCAGAGACCCCTGTACCCGGGTAACCCTATATACGCACGGAGGTCGGGCGGTATCCGTGGTTGACCTCTAGCTGGTTGATGCACTCCACCAACCACCCCCAAGAGGGGCGCCCCAAGGCGGATAAGTCGACACCTTGGAGCTTTGAGGATTTTTTACTGTGGTTTACTCCACCCGGACCGGCCAATTAAGGCAAGACCTACGTCTTCCACACATCTCGAGTTTGACAACCCAACGCCGCTGAAATGATGAGGCGAGTCGCCCTGACAGGTGAACTGCCCAGGCCCCCACTGTCTCGTCCACATTCCCTGCGAACGCGCAAGGAAGCGAGAGACCTTCAAAACCCCCCCAACATTTCGAAGCACACCATTTAATAAACATACATATATACATAATATAATAATAAATAAACATACATAAACTACACACGCGAGTCGCCGGGCGATGTCTAGTTACGTCTAATTCAGAGGAATTAGACCAAGAACAGGCAGCACCGCGAGAAGGTAATCGCCAGACTTGCCTTGAGGATCATCACGACCTGCGCTTCCCCCAAGACCGTAGCCTCCCTACTCATCACGGGATGAGTAAAGAAGGCCTGGACTTATCCAAAACAAGCAACGTAAACGCTGCAAGCATAGGCATAGCAACTATTTAATGGATAAACCCAGACCCGCCCAGACCTAACCTTTTTTTTTTTTTTTTTTTTTTTTTTTTTTTTTTTTTTTACGTGGGCGAAATGCATTTACGCACTTCCGCCTACCGGGAAGTAGGCGGGGTGTGTCGGGCTCGCTCGAGCATCACCGCTCCCTGGGGGGCCTCATAGCCCCCAACCCTAACTGCACCCACAGCAGCCAGGGTCCACTACCGACTAAAACCCACGGTGTCCATCCTGCCGCTATAACGGAGGGAGCGCGGGGTATTGCATACCGCGCCCCCACCACGGCCGTCCGTTTCCGGACCCCTCCAGGGGGGAGGATGACCCTCCCCCTCGCGACCGTGCCGGGACCAAGAGCACGGCCGCACCACCCCGGGGACCACACAGTGCAAGGAACGCCAGACTTCCCACATCCGACGCTCGTGGTCCCCTGCGATGGGCCAGATGGAGCAGCCCCATCGCCAGCCGCTTCGGCCGCCACCCTCCGACGGCGGCCATATCGGCGCCACAGCAGGAGACGAACTGAATCACTCCCGCCGCAGCGCCTCCTCAGCTGCAGCGCCGTCCCACAGCGCCGCTGCCCCCCTCAGTTGCAGTGCTTTGCAGCACCGCAACCTACCGTCTGATGGACCGCTCCTCGTCGGCTTGGCGAGCAAAGCCTATCGGGAGCAGTCCCGGCCAAAATACTATAAACATACATAAATAAATGGATATAAATAAACTTACATAGATATGAGACACGCGAGTCGCCGGACGATGTCTAGTTACGTCTAATTCAGAGGAATTAGACCAAGAACAGGCAGCACCGCGAGAAGGTAATCGCCAGACTTGCCTTGAGGATCATCACGACCTGCGCTTCCCCCAAGACCGTAGCCTCCCTACTCATCACGGGATGAGTAAAGAAGGCCTGGACTTATCCAAAACAAGTAACGTAAACGCTGCAAGCATAGGCATAGCAACTATTTAATGGATAAACCCAGACCCGCCCAACCTAACCTAACCTTTTTTTTTTTTTTTTTTTTTCTTTACGTGGGGAAAATGCATTTACGCACTTCCGCCTACCGGGAAAGTAGGCGGGGTGTGTCGGGCTCGCTCGAGCATCACCGCTCCCTGGGGGGCCTCATGGCCCCCAACCCTAACTGCACCCACAGCAGCCAGGGTCCACTACCGACTAAAACCCACGGTGTCCATCCTGCCGCTATAACGGAGGGAGCGCGGGGTACATTTGCGTACCGCGCCCCCACCACGGCCGTCCGTTTCCGGACCCCTCCAGGGGGGAGGATGACCCTCCCCCTCGCGACCGTGCCGGGACCAAGAGCACGGCCGCACCACCCCGGGGACCACACAGTGCAAGGAACGCCAGACTTCCCACATCCGACGCTCGTGGTCCCCTACGATGGGTCAGATGTAGCAGCCCCATCGCCAGCCGCTTCGGCCGCCACCCTCCGACGGCGGCCATATCGGCGCCACAGCAGGAGACGAAACGAATCACTCCCGCCGCAGCGCCTCCTCAGCTGCAGCACCGTCCACACGGCGCCGCTGCCCCCCTCAGTTGCAGTGCCTTGCAGCAGCACCGCAACCTACCGTCAAGTGGACCGCTCCTCGTCGGCTTGGCGAGCAAAGCCTATCGGGAGCAGTCCCGGCCTGAATATAATATACATACATAAATAAATGGATATAAATAAACTTACATAGATATGAGACACGCGAGGCGCCGGGCGATGTCTAGTTACGTCTAATTCAGAGGAATTAGACCAAGAACAGGCAGCACCGCGAGAAGGTAATCGCCAGACTTGCCTTGAGGATCATCACGACCTGCGCTTCCCCCAAGACCGTAACCTCCCTACCCATCACGGGATGAGTAAAGAAGGCCTGGACTTAACCAAAACAAGCAGCGTGAACGCCGCAAGCATAGGCATAGCAACTATTTAATGGATAAACCCAGACCCGCCCAACCTAACCTAACCTAACCTTTTTTTTTTTTTTTTTTTTTTTTTTTTTTTTTTTTTTCCCGGGGAAATCCTTTATGGATACCACCGGCCGGGGGAGGCACGGTGGTTATGTGGGAGTCCCCGCCAGAGTGGCGAGTGTACCCACTAAAACCCCGGGGTGTTCCTCCGTCGTCGGCAAGTGACGGGGGGCACGGTCCCGCTTGCGCACTATCCGCAGCCCCCGTCGACGCCGCTGCCCGCCTTGCGACGGGCCCGCCTCGGGGAGGGATTCCTCCCTCACCCCTCGTGCACGATGCCCTCGGGAACACATCGAGGGCATCGCCACCTCGGAGGGCTCATACTTGGGGGGTGCCAGACGCCCCCGCATCTAGCACCCCCGGCCCTCTCAGCGGAGACGGAGTGCGGGTCCGATCAGCCCGCCTCCGTGTCCGCGCTCGCCGAAGCGGGTGAGAGAGAGGATCCCTTTCTCTCTCCCGCTCCGCGGCCTCCCTCTGTGACATAACCGTTTCACAGAAGGAGGCGACCGCCTCCCACGACCTCTCATCACCGACCATCTTGGCTAAGACGACCGGCAAGGAGAGGTCAGTGCCTCCCAGAGCCGCGACCAAAGCTTTGCGCGGCTCGGCTCCTCCCGGACAAGCCTCCAGTGCGTGCTGGGCGGAGTCTTCCGCGTGCCCACACTGGTGGCAGACCGGGGAGACTTCCCTCCTGGCACAACGGTGCAGGTACCTCCCAAAGCAACCATGCCCCGAGAGGACCTGCGACAGCCTATAGGAGAGCCTCCCATGCCTCCGGTTAACCCACTCTCCGAGTATGGGACGGATAGCCTCGAGGAGTCGTCGAGCGCTATCCCCCCTCTGCGTGGGTTCTTCGAGGAGCCTTCCCTCCCACTGTGTGATGGCGGATGCTCTGGCTTCCTCCCGCCAGAGCATCACCTCCCTCGGCGCCAGTCGCTCGTTACGCTCCCGCGCTTCGGCTCTACGCCAGTAGACCGAGGCAAGGACTTCAGCCTCAAGGTCCCACGGAAGCGTCCCGGCGAGGGCGCATGCCACCTCATGAGAGAGTGTGCGGTACCCCCTGCACACTCTCGTCGCCATCACTCGTTGCGCTCCGATCAGCAGGGCGGTTGTCTGCCGATCGAGCTGTCCCGCCCATATCGGGGCACCATAGAGCGCCATGGAGCTTACCACCGCGGTATACAGCCGCCGGCAGCTCCCCTCTCCTCCACCGATGTTCGGGAGGAGGCGGCTCAGCGCTCCGGCCGTTGGCGATGTCCAACGATGTGGCCAACAACACGCCTCCACTGGAGCACGCCTCCTCGGAGAGGTCGCGGACGCGCGAGATCGCGTCGATCGTCGAGCGACCCCTCCGGAAACCGAACTGGTTGGGCGCCAGGTCCGGTCCGGTCGTCTCGAGGTGCTTGACAAGGCGGGCAGCGACTATTCTCTCGAACAGCTTGCCGGCCTCATCAAGCAGCACGATGGGACGATACCCCACGGGCTCGTCCGCTGGACGACCCTCCTTCCTTATGAGGACGAGGATGCCCCTTCTCCACCGTCTGGGAAATCTGCCAACCCTGAGGCACTTGTCAAAGACACCTCTCAGGGCGGTGCCCAGGTGCTCCAAGGAGAGGGCCCACACGCGGCCCGGTATGCCGTCAGGCCCGGGCGCCGTGTTCTTGGCCCTCATCCTGAGCACTGCAGCACCTAGCTCTCCCTCGGAGATGGGGGCAGGCTCGTCCTCTCCCTCGGCGAGATCGGCCGATAGGGCGGCCACAGCAGTGGGAGGTGTGAAGTCGGTCCCCGGCGCACCGGGGAACAATCCCTCGACCACTCTTTGCAGCACCACCGGTTGGAGCGAGGCCGTGGTGGGGGGACCGCAGGGGCGGAGCTTTTGTCTCGCCCATAAGTACGGTCGACCCCACGGATCGCGCTCAAGCCCTTCCAGCAGTTGCTGCCAAGCCTGCTTCTTGGCCTCCCCTATCGCTAGGCGTAGGGCCCTGGAAGCCTCCCTGTAGGCGGCGTACAGAGACTCGGTGTTTTCGGTCTCTTGCCGCCTACGCCTTCTATACCGCTGGTATTGGCGTCTCCTCGTCACGCAGCGTCTCCGAAGTTCGGCGATCTCCTCCGACCACCAGTAGACCTGGCGTCTGGGCTGTGGGGCACGCGAACGCGGCATCGCGGCGTCGCAGATACGCGTAACCGCCTCACACAGCCTGTCCGCCATCGCGTCCGGGTCTACCGGTTCCGGTTCCTGAGGAGCGCCACTCCACGCTTCGACGAGGATCGCCTCCAGCAGTAATTCGGCATCGAGGCGCTTCAGGGCCCACCGCGGGCCGATCTCGCTCCCTCCTCTTCCTCCTCCTCCTGACACTGCGTCCGTCGGGGACGGGGAGACGCTAAACCGGATGTACCGGTGATCGGATAGCGTCTCCGCGTCCACCAGCACCTGCCAGTCGCGAATGCGGCAGGTGAGGTCTGGGGTGGCAAACGTCAGATCGACGATCGAGCCACCCTGTTGACGGACACAGGTGTTCTCCCTGCCTCGGTTCACGATACAGAGACCCACCTCGGTTGACCACTCCAACACCATGTCGCCCCGAAGATCCGTCGCCGGGGACCCCCACGCCAAGGATTTGGCATTGAAGTCCCCGAGCACGACAACGGGGCGTGGGCGGGTCTGACCAATGAAGGTCCCCACCTCACCGAGAAGAGTCTCCAGCTCGTGAACCGGCCTGTTGCCGGAGGTATACACACCGACGATGACGACTTGGCCCAAACAAGCCGTCACGTATCCCCTGCCCCTCGGGCCACCTTCGAGGGGGGGGGAGCGGGCCGGCGACTGTGTGGTGATCGCCACTAAGCCGTCGAGGTCCCCAACCCAGTCAACCCGGGGTGGGACGGCGTACGGCTCGGCGATCACACCAACGCTGATCAACCGCTCCGCCAGGGATTGAAGGAGTAAATCCTGTGCCCGGGCGGAGTGGTTGAGGTTCGCCTGGAGGAAGGTTAATGCCATTAACCCACCTCCATTTGAGCCGCAGGCCCTTTGTCGGGGGGAGGCGGCCGCGGCTTGGCCTTGGCCTCAGCCGCAGCGGCCCTTCTCCTGGCCCCTGACTTGGCCGGGGGCTTGGCGCAAGCCTTGCCCCCGGAGAGGTGGTCCGCCGACTTCCCAGCTGCTTCGCAGATGGTGCAGTGGGGAGTGGCGGAGCAGTCCCGGGCCTTGTGGGCCTTTTGACCGCAGCGATAGCACTCATCGCTGCGGTCAACGTCGGACTTACACTGGGCAGCAATGTGGCCCAGCGTAAGGCAACGGAAGCAGCGGCGGGGTCGAGCGTCTAGGACGACGACCCGGGCCGCTACCCAGCCCACCAAAATGCGTCCCCCACTGGCCATGACCCTTTTGGCCGCCAGGGTGGGACAGCGCACGAAGGCGGTCCCCATCCCTCCGGCTCCGCGGCGAATCGTGCCGACTGAGACGGACTGGGTGGGGCAGTCGCCCGCCTTCGCGAGCACCTCTGCTAACTCCTCCGGCGTGATGGAGTCATCCAGGCCATTGACCCTCAGGTCACTGGTGGTGACCGGCCTGGTGACTCGTACCTGCTCCTCACTCCCGAATACCTCCTGGAGCCTTCCGGCCAGAGCGTCTGCCTTGGTGGCATTCTCTGGACCGGCAATCTCCAGAATTCGGGCCCCGGTGGCCGCCGTTCGGATTTTCAACGGCGGCACCCCCAACTCCTTCAGGCTTATACTGGCCTTAGCCCGCTCAAGAACGTTGGCGAACGTCAACCCTTTCTCCGCCGCCCCTGATTGCAGCGAGATCACCACGGCTGCAGTTTTCGGGGGGCGGAGCTGAGCCGAACGCGCACCGGTGGTCCTCGGTGTTGGAGCGGGCTTCTTCGCCTTCTTCTTCCTTTTCCCCCTCGAGTTGGAGGTAGGAGCAGGTGCTCGAGCAGGAGGAGGAGGAGCGTCCCTCTGTCTCTCCCGACCTCGCCTCGCCACCACATTCCACGGCTCAGACGGTGGAGCCGGAACGGGGGCGGGGACAAAGCGCGGCGCCGGTGTGGGGGCACCCCGTGAGCCACGCGTCTGGGTGGCTGGGGTCCTCGCTGGGGCGCGGGCGGGCGCAGTGATTCGGCTTGTGGCCGCCGCCGGGCGTGACTCGGCCTCCCTACGCCGATCCGCGGCAAGTGGGGGCCTGACCGTCCTGGCCGGCAGCAGCCTCTCCTCGAAGGCCTCGAGACGTGCGTTCATCATGGTGCCCACTGTCACCACGATCTTCCGCATGGCCTCCTCTGAGAGGGGGGATTGAGCCGAGGTTCTAGCCGGCACCGCAGGGGTCGGGGCGGGAGGCGCTCGGGCCGCCTTCAGCTGTTGCAGCTCACGTCGGAGCTCTTTGAGGTCCGACGAGAGCTGCTTGTTCGCCTCGACGAGGAGGGCCATCTCCTCCGTAATCGTGCGGGCACGTGCCTCCTGGAACGAGGCCTTGATGGTCGCAGCGGCGTCCTTCAAGGCCTTGACACACGTGCCCTTTAAGCGCTTGGACTTGGTGGCCACCATCAAAACGGTGTCCACCGAGTCCATCACCATGCTATCCAGCTGGGCGGCATCGCAGCTGCCCAGTTGGGGATTGTCCGGCATTCGCACCTTCACTTTCTGGAAGGCGGCCCTCTTCTCGAGTTCCTCCTCGAGCGACTGCTCGGCGGCGGCCCGTTTCTCATCTTGCGCAGCTCGGGGTGATGGGTGCCTCGAGGTGGTGGGCAGGCGCCCTCTCCCACGCTGCGCAGTTGGGACCTTGGGTGACGGTGAGGAGTCACCCTGGTCCTCTTCTTCATTGGCGCCTCTCTGGCGCTTCCGGAGTCGTCTCGCATTGCTGCGAGACGAAACCGTCTCCCATACCATGGCCTCGGAGTCCGAAGTCTCCGAGGGGCTCTCCTTAGCCGCGCTTTCGTCGCAACGAAAGAGGCGAACTAAGGGAGTTCTCTTCTTCGAATCAGTGTCCGTAGTCTTGCTGTGGTCGTCATGTGGTGCAGAATCAGGTTCCTTTGTCGATAAGCCAGGGTTGTCGGTACGTGAGCTCCGGCCGGAGCTCACGAGGCGGTTGCTGCCCCCCCCAGATACGATGGGGCTGCCTTCTCGCGAAGGGTGGGCTTTACCCACCTGGGGATTATTTACAATCGCCGTATTTTCCATAGTTTTACCCATTTGAAGGGTGGGGACCCTTTGGTGCCCTAGCGGCCGGGTTCCCCCCGACCATGCATCCTTTTGGCGGGCACCGAACCGTAGGATTCGGAGACGCATTGGGCCCGACAGGGTGGCCGAGTTGACCCTCCCTGCCGCGCATCGCAGGCCTTGCAGGCCCGCCATCCTTCGACCCGAAGGTCCGCTGCGGCATGTTGCCGCCGTCCCAGTTTTGCCCGACAGGGTGGCCGGGTTGACCCTCCCTGCCGCGCCGCCGGCCTTGAAGGCCAGCCATCCACCGACCCGAAGGTCCACTGCGGCATATTGCCGCCGTCCCAGTTTTGCCCGACAGGGTGGCCGGGTTGACCCTCCCTGCCGCGCCGCCGGCCTTGAAGGCCGGCCATCCACCGACCCGAAGGTCCGCTGCGACTCGACGTCGCCACTCCACCTCGTGCCCGACAGGGTGGCCGAGTTGACCCTCCCTGCCGCGCCGCCGGCCTTGCAGGCCGGCCATCCTCCGACCCGAAGGTCCGCTGAGCCCCTCGCCGGACTCCTGGCATCCCTCCTATGACGCTCCTCACCAACCGCGCCATCTTGCCTCATCCACTTCAACCTATCAACGCTATAGGGCAGAAGTGGAGAGACGTACCCCACGTCAAGCTCTTCGCCAGCGACCCACTGTCCACTGTTGCCCGGGGTGCACCACGAGGAGGTGGCTTGACCTCGCACCCCAACCTAACCTTTTTTTTTTTTTTTTTTATCGAGGTTAATCCCTTTACGGACTTCCGCCTGTCATATGGGAGACAGACGGCTTCTGTCGGAGTCTGTTTAATGGTCTCACACCAACCCGACTATAGAATATAGCCGGGCCCCTACCGACTAAACCACCCCGGCGAGCAGACGCAGCCTGTCGGGGAGAGATGGGGAAGTACTTTCCATCCCGCCCCGGCTTAAGGTCCGGTGCCATCAACCGGACCAACGGCAGACGGAGCGGCTTAGCTCAGACCTTCAGCCGCTCCCCGGCACGTAGGGCCATTGAGTCGGTTGGGGCCCATAAACCCAACCGATGACCCTACTACACGGGTGGGGCGAGGAGGCGATCTGCAAATCGCCTTCTCCTCCCTCCCGTGCGCCGACGTCGGAGAGGATCAGCGAGGGCGTCGACCTCTCTGATCCTCTCCGCGGCCTCCTTCTGCGAAATCACGATTTCGCAGAAAGAGGCCACCGCCTGCCAGGATCTGTCGCTCTCGAGCATGGCCCGTACCACGCTCGGCAACGAGAGATCCTGGCCCACTACCGCTGAAAGCGTGCACCGCTGTGGGACCCACGCGGTGCACGCTTCCAGCGTGTGAAGCGCCGTATCCTCCGGCGCTCCACACTCGTGGCAAGCCGGGGTCGCTTCCCTCCTTGCGATTCGATGCAGGTACCTTCCGAAGCATCCGTGTCCGGAAAGCACCTGCACCAATCTGAAGGAAAGCGACCCGTGTCGCCGCCCTACCCACCTCCCGAGGACCGGGCGGATGGCGTCCACCGTCCCCTGGCCGGGGACGGGTGGTGCCAGGTCCTCCGACCACCGCCTCAACAGGGCGGCCTGCGCCTGCCGTCGCATGCGCGCCACCTCGTCCCACCCTGGGGGCTCCCCGCGCGACTTCCTCGCCGCTACAAAATTGTAGATCTCGGCGAGGATTTCGGCTTGGAGCTCCCAGGGCGGGTCTCCGGCCAGCACGCATGCGGCTGTCCAGGACACCGTCCGGTAACCGCGTATCGCCCTCGTCGCGATGACCCGCTGCGGACGTCGCAGCAGGGCCTTATTGTCGCGACCGAGGGCGTCCGCCCAGACAGGTGCCCCGTACAGGGCCATACTCCGGATTACTCCGGAGTACAGCCGACGACAAGTTGCGCTAGGGCCGCCCACGTTCGGCAGTAGTCGCCCCAGGGCGGCTGCGGCTCCCACGACTTTCGGGGCCAGACTGGCGAAGTGGGCCCCGAAACCCCACCTCCCGTCCAGGACGAGACCCAGATATTTCATCTGGGTCCCGACCCGGACAACGACCCCCTCCAGGACCACATGTGTTCCTGGCGGGGGTCGCCCCCGAGGCCCGTGGAACAACAGGGCCTCGGTCTTGGGGAGAGCGACGCGTAACCCCAGGGCACGGATGCGGTCGACCACGAGGGATGTTCCCACCGTGGCCAAGCGCACCGTCTCCCTGAGGTCCCTCCCCTTGGCCACGACCAGGGTATCGTCCGCGTAGCACGCCACCCGCACACTGGCGGGAAGCGTGCCACGCAACACCCAGTCGTAGCCAATGTTCCACAGGATTGGTCCTAAGACGGACCCCTGTGGAACCCCGCAGGAGACGCGACGGTGCCTCACTCCGTCGCGTCCTACCACCAGGACCTCGCGGTCCCGGAGGTAGTCGGCCAACAGCCTCCGCAAATACAGGGGCACTCCGTGATAGCGGAGCGCCTCCTGTATGGTCCCATGCGGGAGGCTGTTAAAGGCGTTGGCAATGTCGAGAGACACTGCCAACGCCCTGTTCCCCTCTGCGACCGCCTCCTGCGTCCACCCCTTGAGCCAGAGCAGGGCGTCCACCGTTGAACGCCCCGCCCTAAACCCGTACTGGGCCTCGGACAAGTCGGGCCCAGTCCCCCTCAGGTGCCGGATGACACGGGAAGCAACCACCCTCTCCAACAGCTTTCCCGTGTCATCCAGCAGCACAATCGGCCTGTATGCGGAAGGAGAGTCTGCATCTCGACCCTCCTTCCGCAACAGGCACACCCTCCCAACCTTCCACGGCTTCGGGAACCGTCCGGACGTGAGGCATGCGTCGAACAGCTCCCGAAGCCTTCCACCCAAAGCGACGCAGCTAATGGCCAAGACCCGGCCCGGTATTCCGTCCGGGCCGGGAGCCGTCCTTTTGCGAAGACGGCTCACCGCTACCTCCATCTCCGCCTCTGTGACAGGCGGGATGGAGGCTGGCGCCAGCTCCTCGACAACTGCTGGCGCCATCGTCGGAGGCGCGTGCTGGGGGTCCGCGTCGGGAAATAAACCCACCAGCACGCGCTCGAGCACCTCCGGCTCCAGGGACTCGGCTACGGGGGGCGTCGGGCCGCCGAGCTTTTTGCGCGCAGCCCGGTACGGACGCCCCCACGGATCCCTGTCGAGGCCCGCCAGGACCTCTGCCCGCGCCTCTTCCTTGGCACGGCCTATCGCCAGCTCCAACGCCTCCGTCGCTACACGGTAGGCGTCATAGAGCTGGCGCTCAGCTGCCAACCATTCCGGTGGCAGCTGGTCATCCGTTCGGCCGTGCCGCCGCCTCCTACTGCGCAGGTAGGGCCGCCGCGCGCGTGTGCACTGCACCCGGAGCTCCGCGATCTCGGAGCTCCACCAGTACACGGCGCGGCGAGCGGTGCGGCAGCGGGCCCGCGGCATGGCCGTGTCACACACGGCCGTTAACGCATCCCGGAAGTGACTCGCTGCGACGTCAACTTCCGGGGGCGCGGGCCCTGCGAGCCACGCTTGGACTATCGCCGCCTCCTCCGCTAATTGCGGGTCGAGGCGGCTGAGCGCCCAGCGTGGCAAGTCGGCGCGTGCGACGCGCCGACGCCCTCCATCCAACCCGTTGGAGTTGGACACCTCGAACCGTATATATTTGTGGTCCGAGAGTGTCTCCACCTCCGACTCCACCCTCCAGGCCCGGACACGTGCTGCGACATACGGTGTGGCGAACGAGAGGTCCACCACGGACCCTCCGTTATGCCGCACGCACGTGTGGACCGACCCTATGTTGAGCAGGGTCAGTCCGCTGGCGACAGCCCACTCCCTGACTAACTCACCACGAGCGTCAGTTCGTGGGTTGCCCCAGTCTCGGGCCTTGGCATTGAGGTCCCCCATGAGGAGGACCTGCCGGGGCGCTTGACGACCGACCGCTGCGGCGAGGAGGTCCAGGTATGCCTCCAGGGCCGCAACGGTCTTGTTTGGGGAGAAGTACGCGCCGACGATCGCATACTCTCCCCACTTCACGACAACGTAGCCCGCCCCCCTCTCCTCAACTGTGAGGGGGGCACCACCCACCTTCGCTATGACAGCGACGGAGTCGTCTAGGTCCCCAGCCCAATATGGATGGGAGGGGACATAATATGGCTCCGCTGCGACCGCCACATCTATCTGCCACTGCGCCAGGGTCTGCATGAGCAGATCCTGGGCCCTGGCGCAGTGGTTCAAATTCGTCTGTAGGAGGTTGTGTTGTCCGACTTGATCCATTTATTCGGACATCACAACCTCCTGTATCACCTCCGCTGGGCGAATCACGGCAGGGGCGGCGGCACTAGGTGCCGCGGCCGGGGAGCTATTGGTCCTGAAGCTCCCCTTCGTCTTAGGGGGGGCGCAGCTGCGTCCCCCCATTACGTGCGCTGACGGCCGCCCCGACTCTGCGCATATGGCGCAGCGCGGAATATTTTTCGCGCACGCGGCTGCCTTGTGACCTGTGCCTCCACAGCGGAAGCACAGGTCGCCCCTGTCTGCGGACGCCGGGCACTGAGGACGTGTGTGCCCGAGCCCGAGGCACTTGAAGCAGCGCAACGGGCGCGCTTCAAGTGCCTTCACGCGCACCGAACTCCAACCTATAAGGAGCCTGCCCTTCTGTAGCACCGCCTTCGCGGCTGCTACAGGGCAGGACACCAAAGAGGCGCCGACGCCGCCAGGGCCACGACGTATGTCGCCGGCCTTAACTTGGCCGACGTCGCAGCCTCCCGCCTTTGCGATCGCCGCCGCCACCTTCTCCTTCGTGGCCGCGTCATCCAGGCCCGTGACGTCTAAGTCGGCGGACTTGTGGGGCCTGGAGACGGTCGCCACCTCCGACAGGGCCTCGCGGAGCTTCTCCGCGAGCCTGTCGGCCTTCTCGGCGCTGCCGGAGCCAGGAATCTCAAGCTTCCTGGCTCCTGTGGCCGTCTGCCTAAAGCGGAGCTGGTCGATACCCAACTCGTGGATATCGACCTTCTCCTGAGCCGCCTCAATGACGGCGCTGAAAGTCACTCCCCTGCCCACCGCCTCAGGCTGCAGGGAGAGGACGACCACCGCCGATTTGGGTGTCGTCAGCGCCGAGCTCTTCTTCTTCTTTTGCGGCGTAGTAGCGGGGGCACGCGCTGCTGGTACAGGCGCCGGGGCGGGAGGGGACTTCTTCCCCTTGCCCTTTCCCTTGCCCCTACTCACTACCGTCGCCCAGGTATCAGCCTGAGGGACAGCAGCGGAGGGGGCAGCTACCGTGGGTGCATTCAGCACTGCCGACGACGTAGATGGGGTAGCACGCGAAGCTACCGAGGCCGACTGTTTCGGTGCTTTCCTCGCTGCTTTTTTGGGCGGCGCAGGCGCAGCAGCGGCAGTAGCAGCCGGCGCGGGCGTCGCTTTAGGCGGCGCGGGCGTCGCTTTAGGCGGCGCAGCGGCCACCCTCTTTTTCAAATCCGCCCTAAGAGGCGGGCGTACAGTCGGGGCAGGCAACAAGCGGTCCTCGATACCCGCCAAACGCGCACTTATAATTTCCCCAACTGTACACACCAGGGAGCGCTTGAGCTCCTCGACCAGCTCAACTCCCACCACAGTGGCAGGGGCCACCTCTCTCGCTGTGCTGGAAGCAGCGGCAGCAGTAGCGGCAGCGGCGGCGGCGTCCGCCTTGGCTTCCGAGAAGCCGCGACGGAGCGCTTTAATCTCCGCCTTTGCCGCCTCAATCTCGAGGCGCAGTCGGGAGTTGTCTCCTCTGAGGCGCCGCGTTTCTTCGGCCTCGCTCCTACCCGCGAGGAGGTCTACGACATCCCTCAAGAGAGACGCTGACCTCTTCAGACGGCCGACATATTCACCTTTTAGGTTGCCAGACTTCCTGGCAACCTCTAAAATACAAGCGAGCTGCCCGCCCGCTTGCGCCCTCAACTCTTGTGCATTAAGCACGTTTAGGTCGTCGGCTCTGAAAGCGACTTCGGAATCACTTCCGGTGTCGGTCACAGAGTCGACGGTCTTAGCAGACATCCCTTTCTTAAATGCCCTGCTCATCAGGACTTTCTCCAGCTCGTTATCCGAGCACACGGGGGAAGGCTTGAGAAAATCTTCCCTTGAAGGCCCCGCTTTCGCGTTCCTTCCTCTGCCCCTCCTGGCAGTACTGACCTTCGCGCCAGCCGTCGCCTCGGTCTCCGTGTCTGATTCTGAATGACCAGGCACGACGAACGAGGAGGACGGCCGCTTGCGTTGAGTCAGCATAGCCGCGATCCCTACATCGGAATCTACGTCCGAAAACACAACATTCTCCCCATCAACAGAGTCGATGGGAGAGGCCTCCGGGCAGTTGCTCTTAGAAGGGGCTTTGAGGAACTTCCCCGAAGCATCCCTCAACGGCTTTGGCATGATTAAGACACACAAACAACGAACAAAACAAACAAAACGACTTAAAAATTTTTAAACGAACGACGAAATGAACAAGACAAACAAACAAAACATCCCAACACCCCCCACGGGGGTACCCTTGGGGCAACCCTCTCAAAAACAGTGCCACCTGATAGGCGGACACTCCCTACACACTACAACACAAAAATAACCGCAAAAAAGCACGAATAAATTTTTACGATTTTTCGACGTGGAGACACCTTCAAACACGTCCGCTCCCGTCGAGTGGCCCCAACCTAACCTAACCTAACCTTTTTTTTTTTTTTTTTTTTTTTTTTTTTTTTTTTTTTTTTTTTTTTTTTTCCCGGGGAAATCCTTTATGGATACCACCGGCCGGGGGAGGCACGGTGGTTATGTGGGAGTCCCCGCCAGAGTGGCGAGTGTACCCACTAAAACCCCGGGGTGTTCCTCCGTCGTCGGCAAGTGACGGGGGGCACGGTCCCGCTTGCGCACTATCCGCAGCCCCCGTCGACGCCGCTGCCCGCCTTGCGACGGGCCCACCTCGGGGAGGGATTCCTCCCTCACCCCTCGTGCACGATGCCCTCGGGAACACATGGAGGGCATCGCCACCTCGGAGGGCTCATACTTGGGGGGTGCCAGACGCCCCCGCATCTAGCACCCCCGGCCCTCTCAGCGGAGACGGAGTGCGGGTCCGATCAGCCCGCCTCCGTGTCCGCGCTCGCCGAAGCGGGTGAGAGAGAGGATCCCTTTCTCTCTCCCGCTCCGCGGCCTCCCTCTGTGACATAACCGTTTCACAGAAGGAGGCGACCGCCTCCCACGACCTCTCATCACCGACCATCTTGGCTAAGACGACCGGCAAGGAGAGGTCAGTGCCTCCCAGAGCCGCGACCAAAGCTCGGCGCGGCTCGGCTCCTCCCGGACAAGCCTCCAGTGCGTGCTGGGCGGAGTCTTCCGCGTGCCCACACTGGTGGCAGACCGGGGAGACTTCCCTCCTGGCACAACGGTGCAGGTACCTCCCAAAGCAACCATGCCCCGAGAGGACCTGCGACAGCCTATAGGAGAGCCTCCCATGCCTCCGGTTAACCCACTCTCCGAGTATGGGACGGATAGCCTCGAGGAGTCGTCGAGCGCTATCCCCCCTCTGCGTGGGTTCTTCGAGGAGCCTTCCCTCCCACTGTGTGATGGCGGATGCTCTGGCTTCCTCCCGCCAGAGCATCACCTCCCTCGGCGCCAGTCGCTCGTTACGCTCCCGCGCTTCGGCTCTACGCCAGTAGACCGAGGCAAGGACTTCAGCCTCAAGGTCCCACGGAAGCGTCCCGGCGAGGGCGCATGCCACCTCATGAGAGAGTGTGCGGTACCCCCTGCACACTCTCTTCGCCATCACACGTTGAGCTCCGATCAGCAGGGCGGTTGTCTGCCGATCGAGCTGTCCCGCCCATATCGGGGCACCATAGAGCGCCATGGAGCCTACCACCGCGGTATACAGCCGCCGGCAGCTCCCCTCTCCTCCACCGATATTCGGGAGGAGGCGGCTCAGCGCTCCGGCCGTCGCCACAATCTTCGGGGACAGCCGTCGCATGTGCGCCCCGAACTTCCACCTCCCGTCAAGGACAACACCCAAGTATTTGAGCGTTGTCCGGACAGGAATGGGGGTACCTCCCACCACTATGGTGGAGCCTGCAGGTGGCGCTCGTCGGGGTCCATGAAAACACATGGCCTCCGACTTATGGAGCGCGACCTCCAGGCCCAGCATCCGGATCCTGGACACGGCCGTCGCGACAGCGGCTGTTGCCAGGATCACTGCCTCCCTGTAGCTTTGCCCCCGCGCGGTAACCAGTGTGTCGTCAGCGTAACAAACTACGTCGACTCCACGAAGGTTACCGCAGCGGAGGACCCAATCGTACCCAATGTTCCACAAGAGTGGTCCGAGGACAGACCCCTGTGGAACACCGCGCGTCATGGGGCTACGTCCCACCCCTTGGGTCGTCGAGTAGACTACCTCTCTATCGGAGAGATAGTCCTCGACGAGCCTCCGCAGGTACCTGGGCACATTGTGGTGCCCCAGGCCCGCGTGTATCGTGCTCCACGGGAGCGTGTTGAATGCGTTGGCGATGTCCAACGATGTGGCCAACAACACGCCTCCACTGGAGCACGCCTCCTCGGAAAGGTCGCGGACGCGCGAGATCGCGTCGATCGTCGAGCGACCCCTCCGGAAACCGAACTGGTTGGGCGCCAGGTCCGGTCCGGTCGTCTCGAGGTGCTTGACAAGGCGGGCAGCGACTATTCTCTCGAACAGCTTGCCGGCCTCATCAAGCAGCACGATGGGACGATACCCCACGGGCTCGTCCGCTGGACGACCCTCCTTCCTTATGAGGACGAGGATGCCCCTTCTCCACCGTCTGGGAAATCTGCCGACCCTGAGGCACTTGTCAAAGACACCTCTCAGGGCGGTGCCCAGGTGCTCCAAGGAGAGGGCCCACACGCGGCCCGGTATGCCGTCAGGCCCGGGCGCCGTGTTCTTGGCCCTCATCCTGAGCACTGCAGCACCTAGCTCTCCCTCGGAGATGGGGGCAGGTTCGTCCTCTCCCTCGGCGAGATCGGCCGATAGGGCGGCCACAGCAGTGGGAGGTGTGAAGTCGGTCCCCGGCGCACCGGGGAACAATCCCTCGACCACTCTTTGCAGCACCACCGGTTGGAGCGAGGCCGTGGTGGGGGGACCGCAGGGGCGGAGCTTTTGTCTCGCCCATAAGTACGGTCGACCCCACGGATCGCGCTCAAGCCCTTCCAGCAGTTGCTGCCAAGCCTGCTTCTTGGCCTCCCCTATCGCTAGGCGTAGGGCCCTGGAAGCCTCCCTGTAGGCGGCGTACAGAGACTCGGTGTTTTCGGTCTCTTGCCGCCTACGCCTTCTATACCGCTGGTATTGGCGTCTCCTCGTCACGCAGCGTCTTCGAAGTTCAGCGATCTCCTCCGACCACCAGTAGACCTGGCGTCTGGGCTGTGGGGCACGCGAACGCGGCATCGCGGCGTCGCAGATACGCGTAACCGCCTCGCACAGCCTGTCCGCCATCGCGTCCGGGTCTACCGGTTCCGGTTCCTGAGGAGCGCCACTCCACGCTTCGACGAGGATCGCCTCCAGCAGTAGCTCGGCATCGAGGCGCTTCAGGGCCCACCGCGGGCCGATCTCGCTCCCTCCTCTTCCTCCTCCTCCTCCTGACACTGCGTCCGTCGGGGACGGGGAGACGCTAAACCGGATGTACCGGTGATCGGATAGCGTCTCCGCGTCCACCAGCACCTGCCAGTCGCGAATGCGGCAGGTGAGGTCTGGGGTGGCAAACGTCAGATCGACGATCGAGCCACCCTGTTGACGGACACAGGTGTTCTCCCTGCCTCGGTTCACGATACAGAGACCCACCTCGGTTGACCACTCCAACACCATGTCGCCCCGAAGATCCGTCGCCGGGGACCCCCACGCCAAGGATTTGGCATTGAAGTCCCCGAGCACGACAACGGGGCGTGGTCGGGTCTGACCAATGAAGGTCCCCACCTCACCGAGAAGAGTCTCCAGCTCGTGAACCGGCCTGTTGCCGGAGGTATACACTCCTACGATGACGACTTGGCCCAAACAAGCCGTCACGTATCCCCTGCCCCTCGGGCCACCCTCGAGGGGGGGGGAGTGGGCCGGCGACTGTGTTGTGATCGCCACTAAGCCGTCGAGGTCCCCAACCCAGTCAACCCGGGGTGGGACGGCGTACGGCTCGGCGATCACTCCAACGCTGATCAACCGCTCCGCCAGGGATTGAAGGAGTAAATCCTGTGCCCGGGCGGAGTGGTTGAGGTTCGCCTGGAGGAAGGTTAATGCCATTAACCCACCTCCATTTGAGCCGCGGGCCCTTTGTCGGGGGGAGGCGGCCGCGGCTTGGCCTTGGCCTCAGCCGCAGCGGCCCTTCTCCTGGCCCCTGACTTGGCCGGGGGCTTGGCGCAAGCCTTGCCCCCAGAGAGGTGGTCCGCCGACTTCCCAGCTGCTTCGCAGATGGTGCAGTGGGGAGTGGCGGAGCAGTCCCGGGCCTTGTGGGCCTTTTGACCGCAGCGATAGCACTCATCGCTGCGGTCAACGTCGGACTTACACTGGGCCGCAATGTGGCCCAGCGTAAGGCAACGGAAGCAGCGGCGGGGTCGAGCGTCTAGGACGACGACCCGGGCCGCTACCCAGCCCACCAAAATACGACCCCCGCTGGCCATCACCCTCTTGGCCGCCACGGTGGGACAGCGCACGAAGGCGGTCCCCATCCCTCCGGCTCCGCGGCGAATCGTGCCGACTGAGACGGACTGGGTGGGGCAGTCGCCCGCCTTCGCGAGCACCTCTGCTAACTCCTCCGGCGTGATGGAGTCATCCAGGCCATTGACCCTGAGGTCACTGGTGGTGACCGGCCTGGTGACTCGAACCTGCTCCTCGCTCCCGAACACCTCCTGGAGCCTTCCGGCCAGAGCGTCTGCCTTGGTGGCATTCTCTGGACCGGCAATCTCCAGAATTCGGGCCCCGGTGGCCGCCGTTCGGATTTTCAACGGCGGCACCCCCAACTCCTTCAAGTTGATATTGGCCTTAGCCCGCTCAAGGACGTTGGCGAACGTCAAGCCTTTCTCCGCCGCCCCTGATTGCAGCGAGATCACCACGGCTGCAGTTTTCGGGGGGCGGAGCTTAGCCGAACGCGCACCGGTGGTCTTTGGTGTTGGAGCGGGCTTCTTCGCCTTCTTCTTTCTTGTCCCCCTCGAGTTGGAGGAAGGAGCAGGTGCTCGAGCAGGAGGAGGAGGTGCGTCCTTCTGCCTCTCCCGACCTCGCCTCGCCACCACATTCCACGGCTCAGTCGGTGGAGCCGGAACGGGGGCGGGGACAAAGCGCGGCGCCGGTGTGGGGGCACCCCGTGAGCCACGCGTCTGGGTGGCTGGGGTCCTCGCTGGGGCGCGGGCGGGCGCAGTGCTGCGGCTTGAGGCCACCGCCGGGCGCGACTCGGCCTCCCTGCGCCGATCCGCGGCAAGTGGGGGCCTGACCGTCCTGGCCGGCAGCAGCCTCTCCTCGAAGGCCTCGAGACGTGCGTTCATCATGGTGCCCACTGTCACCACGATCTGCCGCATGGCCTCCTCTGAGAGGGGGGATTGGGCCGAGGTCCTAGCCGGCACCGCAGGGGTCGGGGCGGGAGGCGCTCGGGCCGCCTTCAGCTGTTGCAGCTCACGTCGGAGCTCTTTGAGATCCGACGAGAGCTGCTTGTTCGCCTCGACGAGGAGGGCCATCTCCTCCGTAATAGTGCGGGCACGTGCCTCCTGGAACGAGGCCTTGATGGTCGCAGCGGCGTCCTTCAAGGCCTTGACACACGTGCCCTTCAAGCGCTTGGACTTGGTGGCCACCGTCAAAACGGTGTCCACTGAGTCCATTACCATGGTCTCCAACTGGGCGGCATCGCAGCTGCCCAGTTGGGGATTGTCCGGCATTCGCACCTTCACTTTCTGGAAGGTGGCCCTCCTTTCGAGCTCTTCGTCGAGCGACTGCTCGGCGGCGGCCCGTTTTTCATCTTGCGCGGCGCGGGGTGATGGGTGCCTCGAGGTGGTGGGCAGGCGCCCTCTCCCACGCTGCGCAGTTGGGACCTTGGGTGACGGTGAGGAGTCACCCTGGTCCTCTTCTTCATTGGCGCCTCTCTGGCGCTTCCGGAGTCGTCTCGCATTGCTGCGAGACGAGACCGTCTCCCATACCATGGCCTCAGAGTCCGAAGTCTCCGAGGGGCTCTCCTTAGCCGCGCTTTCGTCGCAACGAAAGAGGCGAACTAAGGGAGTTCTCTTCTTCGAGTCAGTTTCCGTGGTCTTGCTGTGGTCGTCGTTTGGTGCAGAATCAGATTCCTTTGTTGTTTTGCCAAGGTCGTCGGTACGTGAGCTCCGGCCGGAGCCCACGAGGCGGTTGCTGCCCCCCCCAGATACGATGGGGCTGCCTTCTCGCGAAGGGTGGGCTTTACCCACCTGGGGATTATTTACAATCGCCTGAGTGTCCATATTGATTCCTTTGAAGGGTGAGGTCCCTTTTTTTGGTGCCCTAGCGGCCGGGTTCCCCCCGACCATGCATCCTTTTGGCGGGCACCGAACCGTAGGATTCGGAGACGCATAAGGCCCGACAGGGTGGCCGAGTTGACCCTCCCTGCCGCGCAACGCAGGCCTTGCAGGCCCGCCATCCTACGACCCGAAGGTCCACTGCGGCATGTTGCCGCCGTCCCAGTTTTGCCCGACAGGGTGGCCGGGTTGACCCTCCCTGCCGCGCCGCCGGCCTTGAAGGCCGGCCATCCACCGACCCGAAGGTCCGCTGCGGCATATTGCCGCCGTCCCAGTTTTGCCCGACAGGGTGGCCGAGTTGACCCTCCCTGCCGCGCCGCCGGCCTTGAAGGCCAGCCATCCACCGACCCGAAGGTCCGCTGCGACTCGACGTCGCCACTCCGCCTCGTGCCCGACAGGGTGGCCGAGTTGACCCTCCCTGCCGCGCCGCCGGCCTTGCAGGCCGGCCATCCTCCGACCCGAAGGTCCGCTGAGCCCCTCGCCGGACTCCTGGCATCCCTCCCATGACGCTCCTCACCAACCGCGCCATCTTGCCTCATCCACTTCAACCTATCAACGCTATAGGGCAGAAGTGGAGAGACGTTCCCCACGTCAAGCTCTTCGCCAGCGACCCACTGTCCACTGTTGCCCGGGGTGCACCACGAGGAGGTGGCTTGACCTCGCACCCCAACCTAACCTAACCTTTTTTTTTTTTTTTTTTTTTTTTTTTTTTTTTTTTAACGAGGTTAATCCCTTTACGGACTTCCGCCTGTGATATGGGACACAGACGGCTTCTGTCGGAGTCTGTTTAATGGACTCTTACCAACCCGACTATAGAATATAGCCGGGCCCCTACCGACTAAACCACCCCGGCGAGCAGACGCAGCCTGTCGGGGAGAGATGGGGAAGTACTTTCCATCCCGCCCCGGCTTAAGGTCCGGTGCCATCAACCGGACCAACGGCAGACGGAGCGGCTTAGCTCAGACCTTCAGCCGCTCCCCGGCACGTAGGGCCATTGAGTCGGTTGGGGGCCCATAAACCCAACCGATGACCCTACTACACGGGTGGGGCGAGGAGGCGATCTGCAAATCGCCTTCTCCTCCCTCCCGTGCGCCGACGTCGGAGAGGATCAGCGAGGGCGTCGACCTCTCTGATCCTCTCCGCGGCCTCCTTCTGCGAAATCACGATTTCGCAGAAAGAGGCCACCGCCTGCCAGGATCTGTCGCTCTCGAGCATGGCCCGTACCACGCTCGACAACGAGAGATCCTGGCCCACTACCGCTGAAAGCGTGCACCGCTGTGGGACCCACGCGGTGCACGCTTCCAGCGTGTGAAGCGCCGTATCCTCCGGCGCTCCACACTCGTGGCAAGCCGGGGTCGCTTCCCTCCTTGCGATTCGATGCAGGTACCTTCCGAAGCATCCGTGTCCGGAAAGCACCTGCACCAATCTGAAGGAAAGCGACCCGTGTCGCCGCCCTACCCACCTCCCGAGGACCGGGCGGATGGCGTCCACCGTCCCCTGGCCGGGGACGGGTGGTGCCAGGTCCTCCGACCACCGCCTCAACAGGGCGGCCTGCGCCTGCCGTCGCATGCGCGCCACCTCCTCCCACCCTGGGGGCTCCCCGCGCGACTTCCTCGCCGCTACAAAATTGTAGATCTCGGCGAGGATTTCGGCTTGGAGCTCCCAGGGCGGGTCTCCGGCCAGCACGCATGCGGCTGTCCAGGACACCGTCCGGTAACCGCGTATCGCCCTCGTCGCGATGACCCGCTGCGGACGTCGCAGCAGGGCCTTATTGTCGCGACCGAGGGCGTCCGCCCAGACAGGTGCCCCGTACAGGGCCATACTCCGGATTACTCCGGAGTACAGCCGACGGCAAGTTGCGCTAGGGCCGCCCACGTTCGGCAGTAGTCGCCCCAGGGCGGCTGCGGCTCCCACGACTTTCGGGGCCAGACTGGCGAAGTGGGCCCCGAAACCCCACCTCCCGTCCAGGACGAGACCCAGATATTTCATCTGGGTCCCGACCCGGACAACGACCCCCTCCAGGACCACATGTGTTCCTGGCGGGGGTCGCCCCCGAGGCCCGTGGAACAACAGGGCCTCGGTCTTGGGGAGAGCGACGCGTAACCCCAGGGCACGGATGCGGTCGACCACGAGGGATGTTCCCACCGTGGCCAAGCGCACCGTCTCCCTGAGGTCCCTCCCCTTGGCCACGACCAGGGTATCGTCCGCGTAGCACGCCACCCGCACACTGGCGGGAAACGTGCCACGCAACACCCAGTCGTAGCCAATGTTCCACAGGATTGGTCCTAAGACGGACCCCTGTGGAACCCCGCAGGAGACGCGACGGTGCCTCACTCCGTCGCGTCCTACCACCAGGACCTCGCGGTCCCGGAGGTAGTCGGCCAACAGCCTCCGCAAATACAGGGGCACTCCGTGATAGCGGAGTGCCTCCTGTATGGTCCCATGCGGGAGGCTGTTAAAGGCGTTGGCAATGTCGAGAGACACTGCCAACGCCTTGTTCCCCTCTGCGACCGCCTCCTGCGTCCACCCCTTGAGCCAGAGCAGGGCGTCCACCGTTGAACGCCCCGCTCTGAACCCGTACTGGGCCTCCGACAAGTCGGGCCCAGTCCCCCTCAGGTGCCGGATGACACGGGAAGCGACCACCCTCTCCAACAGCTTTCCCGTGTCATCCAGCAGCACAATCGGCCTGTATGCGGAAGGAGAGTCTGCATCTCGACCCTCCTTCCGCAACAGGCACACCCTCCCAACCTTCCACGGCTTCGGGAACCGTCCGGACGTGAGGCATGCGTCGAACAGCTCCCGAAGCCTTCCACCCAAAACGCCGCAGCAAATCCTCAAGACCCGGCCCGGTATTCCGTCCGGGCCGGGAGCCGTCCTCTTACGTAGACGGCTCACCGCTACCTCCATCTCCGCCTCTGTGACAGGCGGGATGGAGGCTGGCGCCAGCTCCTCGACAACTGCTGGCGCCATCGTCGGAGGCGCGTGCTGGGGGTCCGCGTCGGGAAATAGACCCGCCAGCACGCGATCGAGCACCTCCGGCTCCAGGGACTCGGCCACGGGGGGCGCCGGGCCGCCGAGCTTTTTGCGCGCGACCCGATACTGACGCCCCCACGGGTCCCTGTCGAGGCCCTCCAGGACCTCCGCCCACGCCGCCTCTTTGGCACGGCCTACCGCCAGCTGCAGCGCATCCATTGCGTTACGGTACGCTTCGTGCAGCCGGCGTTCCTCTGCCAGCACCTCGGCTGGCAGCTGTTCGTCTGTGCGGCCGTGCCTCCGCCTCCTGCACCTCAGGTAGGGCCGCCGCGTCCGCGTGCACTGCACTCGGAGCTCTGCTATCTCAGAGCTCCACCAGTACACGTCGCGGCGACCGGTGCGGTGGCGGGCCCGCGGCATAGCGGTGTCGCACACTGCCGTTAACGCATCCCGGAAGTGACTCGCTGCGACGTCAACTTCCGGGGGCGCGGGCCCTGCGAGCCACGCTTGGACGATTGCCGCCTCCTTCGCTAGCCCAGCGTCGAGGCGGCTCAATGCCCAGCGCGGCAGGTCAGCGCTTACGTTGCGCTGACGCCCTCCAACCAACCCGTCGGAGGTGGACATCTCGAACCGGATATATTTATGGTCCGAGTATGTCTCTACCTCCGACTCGACCCTCCAGGCCCGGACACGTGCTGCGGCAGTCGGTGTGGCAAACGAGAGGTCCACCACGGACCCCCCGTTGTGCCGCACGCACGTGTGGACCGAACCCCTGTTGAGGAGGTCCAGTCCGCTGGCGACAGCCCACTCCCTGACAAGCTCACCGCGAGCGTCAGTTTGTGGGTTTCCCCAGTCTCGGGCCTTGGCATTGAGGTCCCCCATAAGGAGGACCTGCCGGGGCGCCTGACGTCCGACCGCTGCGGTGAGGAGATCCAGGAATATCTCCAGGGCCGCAACGGTCGTGTTGGGGGAGAAATACGCACCGACGACTGCGTACTCTCCCCACTTTGCCACAACAAAGCCGGACCCTCTCTCCACGACTGAGAGAGGGAATCCGCCGGCTTTTGCAATTACGGCGACGGAGCCATCCAAGTCCCCAGCCCAGTGTGGTTGGGAAGGGACATAATATGGCTCCGCCGCGACTGCCACGTCAATTTGCCACTGCGCCATGGACTGCATCAGCAGGTCCTGTGCCGTGGCGCAGTGGTTCAGGTTCGTCTGAAGGAAGTTGTGATGTCCGACTGGATTCATTATTCAGACATCACAACTTCCTCTATCGCCTGAGCTGGGCGAGTTACGGCAGGGGTGGCGGGGCTGGTCGCTGCCGCCGGGAAGGCCTGGGCTGTGGCCTTTCCCTTCGTCTTCGGGGGGGCACAGCTGCGTCCCCCCATTACGTGGCCCGAAGGCCGCCCCGTCTCCGCGCATATTGCGCAGCGCGGGGCTTTGCTCGGGCACGCGGCCGCCTTGTGACCTGTGCTTCCACACCTAAAGCACAGGTCGCCCCTATCCGCCGTCGCAGGGCACTGAGGCCGCGTGTGCCCCAGCCCGAGGCACTTGAAGCAGCGCATCGGGCGCGCCTCAAGTGCCTTGACCCGCACGGAGCTCCACCCTATCATGAGCCTGCCCTTTTGCAGCACCGCCTTTGCGGCTGCTACAGGGCAGGACACGAGCGAAGCTCCCACTCCGCCGGGGCCACGACGGATTTCTCCGGCCTTTACCAGGCCGGCGTCGCAGCCGCCTGCTTTGGCGACTGCCGCCACCACCTTCTCCCTGGTGGCTGCGTCGTCCAGGCCCGTTATGTCCAAGTCTGTGGACTTTTGGGGCCTGGAGACGGTCGCCACCTCCGACAGGACCTCACGGAGCTTCTCCGCGAGCCTGTCGGCCTTCTCGCTGCTACCGGAGCCAGGGATCTCCATTTTCCTGGCTCCGGTGGCCGTCTGGCGGAAACGCAGCTGGTCGATCCCCAGTTCCTGGAGATCGACCTTCTCTTGTGCCGCCTCCATCACTGCGCCGTATGTGACCCCCCTGTCTACGGCTGCAGTTTGGAGGGACAAGACGACCACCGCGGACTTGGGGGTCGCTAATGCCGGCCTCTTTCTCTTCTTTCCCGGCGTAGCAGCGGGGGCACGCGCTGCTGGTGCAGGCGCAGGGGCGGGAGGGGACTTCTTCCCCTTGCCCTTTCCCTTGCCCCTTCTCACTACCGTCGCCCAGGTATCGGCCTGAGGGACAGCAGCGGAGGGAGCAGCTACCGTGGGTGCATTCACTGCCGACGACGACGGGGTAGCACGCGAAGCTACCGAGGCCGACTGCTTCGGTGCTTTCCTGGCCACTTTTTGGGGCGGCGCAGGCGCAACAGCGGCAGGAGCAGCCGGCGCAGGCTTCATTTTAGGCGGCGCAGTGGCCACCCTCTTCTTCGAATCCGCCCTAAGAGGCGGGCGTACTGTTGGGGCAGGCAACAAGCGGTCCTCAATTCCCGCCAGACGCGCACTTATGATCTCCCCAACGGTGCACACCAGGGAGCGTTTGAGCTCCTCGACCAGCTCAAGTCCCACCACAGTGGAAGGGGCCACCTCTCTCGCTGTGCTGGAAGCAGCGGCAGCAGTAGCGGTAGCGGCGGCGGCGTCCGCCTTGGCTTCAGAGTTCCGCTTTTGCCGCCTCAACCTCGAGGCGCAGTCGGGAGTTATCTCCTCGGAGGCGCCGCGTCTCTTCGGCCTCGCTCCTTCCAGCAAGGGTGTCCACCACTTCTCTAAGCAGGGACGCCGATCTCTTTAAACGGGCCACAAACTCGCCCTTAAGGTTGCCAGACTTTCTGGCAACCTCCAAAATGCAGGCAAGTTGTCCGCCCGCCTGCGCCCTCAACTCTTGTGCATTTAGCACATTTAAGTCGTCGGCTCTGAAAGCGACCTCGGAGTCGCTTCCGTCGGTTACAGAGTCGACGGCCACAACAGACGACTTTTTCTTAAACGCCCTGCTTCTCAGGACGTTTTCTAGCTCGCTATCCGAGCACACAGGGGAAGGTTTGAGGAAATCTTCCCTTGAAGTTCCCGCTTTCGCGTTCCTTCCCCTGCCCCTCCTGGCAGTGCTGACTTTCGCGCCTGCCGTCGCCTCGGTCTCCGTATCTGATTCTGAATGACCAGGCACGAAGAACGAGGTAGACGGGCGCTTGCGCTGTGTCAACATCGCCGCAATCTCACTTTCGGACACCGAGTCCGACATAACAGCATTTTCCCCATCGACAGAGTCGATGGGAGAGGCCTCCGGGCAGTTGGTCTTTTTAAGGAACTTCCCCGAAGCGTCCCTTGGCGGTTTCGGCATCCCGAAACACAAATATAACAACAACAAGGCAAACAAAACAGTTCAAAACAACAACAAAACGAATAACAGAAACAAACAAAACATTTCGACTCCCCCGTGGGGGTACCCTTAGGGCAACCACCTCCAAATCAGTGCCACCTATCGGCGCACCCTTCCTTCACACTCCGACACAAAAATAACAACAGAAAACACGAATTAACAAATTTTTGAAATTTTTTGCGTGGAGACACCTTACAACCAACCTTTTTTTTTTTTTTTTTTTTTTTTTTTTTTTTTTTACGTGGGGAAAATGCATTTACGCACTTCCGCCTACCGGGAAAGTAGGCGGGGTGTGTCGGGCTCGCTCGAGCATCACCGCTCCCTGGGGGGCCTCATGGCCCCCAACCCTAACTGCACCCACAGCAGCCAGGGTCCACTACCGACTAAAACCCACGGTGTCCATCCTGCCGCTATAACGGAGGGAGCGCGGGGTACATTTGCGTACCGCGCCCCCACCACGGCCGTCCGTTTCCGGACCCCTCCAGGGGGGAGGATGACCCTCCCCCTCGCGACCGTGCCGGGACCAAGAGCACGGCCGCACCACCCCGGGGACCACACAGTGCAAGGAACGCCAGACTTCCCACATCCGACGCTCGTGGTCCCCTGCGATGGGCCAGATGGAGCAGCCCCATCGCCAGCCGCTTCGGCCGCCACCCTCCGACGGCGGCCATATCGGCGCCACAGCAGGAGACGAACTGAATCACTCCCGCCGCAGCGCCTCCTCAGCTGCAGCGCCGTCCCACAGCGCCGCTGCCCCCCTCAGTTGCAGTGCTTTGCAGCACCGCAACCTACCGTCTGATGGACCGCTCCTCGTCGGCTTGGCGAGCAAAGCCTATCGGGAGCAGTCCCGGCCAAAATACTATAAACATACATAAATAAATGGATATAAATAAACTTACATAGATATGAGACACGCGAGGCGCCGGACGATGTCTAGTTACGTCTAATTCAGAGGAATTAGACCAAGAACAGGCAGCACCGCGAGAAGGTAATCGCCAGACTTGCCTTGAGGATCATCACGACCTGCGCTTCCCCCAAGACCGTAACCTCCCTACCCATCACGGGATGAGTAAAGAAGGCCTGGACTTAACCAAAACAAGCAGCGTGAACGCCGCAAGCATAGGCATAGCAACTATTTAATGGATAAACCCAGACCCGCCCAACCTAACCTAACCTAACCTAACCTAACTAACCTACCTACTACACCTAAACTTACCTACACCTAAACCTACCTACACCTAAACCTACCTACACCTAAACCTACCTACACCTAAACCTACCTACATCTAAACCTACCTACATCTAAACCTACCTACATCTAATCCTACCTACATCTAATCCTACCTACATCTAATCCTACCTAAACCAACCTAAACCCACCTAAACCTAAACAAATTTTAAATTAAAACTGATTAAGTTTTAATTTAAAATTTTTAACTCGTATATGTCTTTACACCTAAACCTACCTACATCTAAAACTACCTAAACCTACCTACATCTAAACCTACCTACATCTAAACCTACCTACACTTAAACCTACCTACACCTAAACCTACCTAGATCTAAACCTACCTACATCTAAACCTACCTACATCTAATCCTACCTACATCTAATCCTACCTACATCTAATCCTACCTAAACCAACCTAAACCCACCTAAACCTAAACAAATTTTAAATTAAAACTGATTAAGTTTTAATTTAAAATTTTTAACTCGTATATGTCTTATTGCATACCCGCACATGTCCCGGACACAAGTTTGAGCATGCAAAAGACAGTATACAAGTTTTATATAAGTTTAACACACCACAATCAAATACAAGTGTTAAACTCCTTATACACATTCCATGTGACGTCCCCTATTTGCCTGACGTGTTGGAGCACCACGCAAGCGTGTTGTCGTCTCTGTGTTTATCATGATCATGAACCTTCTCTATCGGTACACATTTATGTGCTTTTTACTGTTTCATTATTACACAATTTTATTATGCTTATATATATGTGTGTGTGTACCCTTTTTACGACAGCGCTACATCGCCAAAGAAAGGTTTAAGCTAGGCCCCCGTTCTGTGCTGCTGACTTTTTATAAATAGCCTCTCAAGAGATTTTAATATTATTGGTTTTCATAATTATAATGAAGTATAAGAAGGTAAGTCTGTAAGGATTTTAACTTTATAGATCATGTCGCTACTTCTAGCAGTCGCAGCACAGCTATAATAAGATTAAATGCAATGCAGATGGCACCTCTTAACGAAAGTTATTTCGCCATCCTACACCTTCACTGTAAATATGAATTTTAAATTAATACTGGTTAAGTTTTAATTTAAAATGTTAATCTCGTATATGTCTTATTGCATACCCGCACTTGTCCCGGACACAAGCTTGTTTATGCAGAAGACATTATATGAGTTCTATCTTGTATCTACAGTGTATCACACGGCTCATTATCATAATTAACAAGCAGTTCTAATTCAAGTTATTCCATTATTTTAGTTACTTGTTTTTATTTTCTATACACTACGGAACTATTAGCAGCATTTCTTAATGCGTTATGTAATAATGTGTTATATAATAACGTATATAATATGTTCTTTAATAGAATGCAACGCCAGCATTTTCTATTATTGCCTTGATTTACTTTACTCTACTCCAGTATGTTTAGAGCCGGCAGCGACACGACAGGGCCGATGTCAGATATATAGTGAGTATTTAGTTCTATTAGAGTTTACTAAATCGCGTTTTCACTGCAACAATGTGCGCTCGCCAACAACAAGTGAGCCTCAGAGTGATGTCGGCACAGCTGACGGCTCCGCCCGCGGCGGGAGCACGTCACGGGTCACATTACAGGTAAGTACTGTCGAGAATACTCAACAACTAGTACTTATGTAAGTATATCTCAGGTGTGTTAGCTCAGTGTCCATCGGCACACGCGCGCTCGGTCCGGGACGCGGGCGCGCGTAGCCGATAGGACGGGCTGGAGCTCCGAGAACACAACGCAATAAAATACAAATATCCATGCAATAAAATGTAAACGTAGAGTATTTGTCTAAATAGCGTTTGCCTTATAACTCCGATGGTGTAACTAACACCATCGGTGTTCAGCTCATTCTTTGGCATATTCGCAATCGTATAAATACGATTTTATAATTATATATATATTCAAAATATTTAAATACCCTATACCTGAGGTATAGGGGGTATGCACTTATATGTACCTATACATAGGTGCCTGCCTATGTTAATGTATATACCAGTACATCAACAAAACTATAGTGATGTTTTGTGCCATCTTTTGTACACTTACATGAAATGACATGTATCGTAATGCACACACATAATACATATATTCGTATCTCAGTAGTATATATGTTTGTCTTATCGCACACACGCACTTGTCCCGGACACAAGTTTGTATATGCTAAAGGCTGTATATGCTACGAGATATATAGATGATACATATGGGCGAGATTGCTATATTTACCTGTTTGTTTTTCATATTTATAAATAAGTGCTATTTGTAAGGATTTAAATACACATATTTATTATACGTTTATAGATCATGAAGACCTGCTCTTAACAAATGCTAAGATGAAATGAAATAAAGATGGCAGCTCTTAACGAAACTTATTTCGCTAATCTGTGTTCTAACAGAGTGTTACTTTTGTAAATAGGCACCAAATATATAAATCAACATATATTATTATATATACAGTACACACACCGATCATTCAGATATTATATGTTTGTTAATTTTCAATTCATTTCGCACACACACACGCACACACACGCACACACACGCACGCGCGCGCGCGATTTCGATAGTCTCATAACTATACTATATATCAGTTAAAGTCTTTATCTATCATTTACCCTTCGTATTGAGGCGTTAATGTTTATTGAACTAAATACTTATATCTCAGTTATTGTTTACTGTTAGATCTAACTGCATTCACTCGCGTGTCCCGGACACACGCAGTTCGGTGCAACAGATAAATACATATAAACGCTGAGAACACAGCACAGTAAAATACATAATGTCACGGAAGTGGGTACGGCAGGAAACAACACTTGCAACGAAAGTGACGGTTTATTCACTCGACTGACCGCGCACAGAGTCCGAGAGAGTCCCGTGGAGCGAGTATCTCTACAGTCACGGTCACTGAGTCACTCACACTGGTTACTGCTCCTTAGGTCTTACTGCACTTTAGCACAGTTACAGTTCACTGTTCACTTCTCTTCTTACTTCACTTCTTTATTACTTCTTTCTTGTATTGTATCTCAAACCCAACTGACTCACGGCGGCGCCTGGAGCCCCCTTATTTTGATGTTCATTCATTTGCGATTGTCATATTTTCAATCATCATATTTTCGATCGCCTTACCTTGAATCTTTCTAGAATCTTGTATTATTTCAGTCATGTGTTTCTCTAGAACTTTCGATACTCTTCCCACTCACTAATAATGTTCATCCTGTGTCCAGAACCTTCCACCGATTCCTCAAAACGCACAAAAAATGCTTCGCCCCTCTACTACCGTGACGTTTGTTTGTTTGTTTCTATGTCGATGCGCCCGTCAATATAATATTATAATTTTTAATAGAGTTATTAATAGAGTCCCCTATTTCCCTGACGTTTAAGATTAAACATAATCATGAACTTCCTCTATCTTAAAGTACATTTACTTTCACCAATTTTAAATTAAAACTGACTAAGTTTTAATTTGAAATGTTTAACTCGTATATGTCTTATTGCACACACGCACTCGTCCCGGACACAAGTTTGTGCATGCAAAAGACATTATACAAGTTCTATCTTGCATGTACAGTGTATCACACATTATTATAATTAACAAGCAGCTCTCATTCAAGTTCTATGACACGTCCCCTGTGTGCCTGACGTGTTGGAGCCGCGCACGACATGTCCTTGATGACTTTGTGTTTGAGGTAAAACTAAATCATGATGACGATGACTTTCTCTATCTCTAAAGCACATTTATGTGCTTTTTACAGTTTTGTATCGGCATATAAAATCTCACACTCTTTCCGACAGCACAACACGTGTCTCAATGAAAGTCATGTCGCCTTCTGCGTTCTAAGTTAGATATATGACTAAACTACGTAGGTATATAACTATGTCTGTAACTCTGTTGTGTGCACACCATCTTTTGTACACATGAAATGATATGTAGGTGTATCATAATACACATATATAACACATAAGTTCGTCATTATATCTCAGTAGTCATATTTATGTTATCGCACACACGCACGTGTCCCGGACACAAGTTTGTATATGCAACAGACTGTGATATACTACGACACAGACACGACATAGACGATACATATTGGGCAGTTCTAAAACACAATATATTTTTAATTCATCTCACGCTAACTCACGCGCGCGCGGTGTCTTCTATATAACTATACTATGTCAGTTAAAGTTCTTATCTGACATTTACCCTCAGAGTAATGTGAGCACAGTTGATGTCTCATTACAGGTAAGTACTGTCGAGAATACTCAACATCTAGTACTTATTCCATTATATCTCGGGTGTGTTAGCTCAACGTGTCCATCGACACACGCGCGCTCGGTCCGGGACGCGAGCGCGCGTAGCCAATAGGACGGGATGGAGCCCCGAGAACACAGCGCAATAAAATACAAATATAATTCAAACAAAATGTACGACTAAAACAAGTCGTTGAACTCGTTATTTAGAGTTTTTAAATTGTAGGTATCAGTTTTCGAAGTTGTTTGTAACCTCTCAGTTCCTTTAGACATTATTTGTGAGACCCCCGCACCCTCCCCCTCCCCCTCAGCATGACAGTGAATACTATTTCTCGATGTATTCGTCGTTTCAAATTCAAGTTGCACTATATATATATATATACTTTTACATACTTTTACATTACTTTTACTTTTACATTAGCAAAGTACTATATATATATATAGTACTTTGCTAATTAGATAAAACAATATTTGTGACTTTTGCATGATTCATTGGATTCATTCATTTCTTTTTTACATATGATATAATTCGATATGAAATGTTAGATTACTTCATTTTAAAATAAACTTTAAATTAAATTGACTTCTGAAAACGGAAGCCAGTTTTAATTTAAAATGTTTAACTCGTATAAGTCTAATTGCACACACGCACTTGTCCCGGACACAAGTTTGTTTATGCAGAAGACAGTATATGAGTTCTGTCTTGTGACAACAGTGTACTTTACTTTTATATAACTATTTACATTTTACTTGTACACGGTACCATCACGGTGTCCGTACGTTCGTGTTAGTCATTATAATTATAATATTATAATTAACTAACAGCTCCATTTCAAAAGTTATAACACCATTCTGCGTTCTAAAAGAGTATTATGTTGGCAACGGTTGTGTTGTACTAACCGTTTTAATATTATTATATGATACATACTCCTTTTTTTGGTGGAATTATAGATATTTCAGTCAGTAAATCATCGATTACATATTATATTATTCGTTTCATTTCTCATTACACACACACACACACACACGATGACGATAGTCCTCATAACTCAAACTATCTGACATTTACTCTTCGTATTGAGGCGTTAATGTTTATTTAACTAAATAATGTTTCTTCTCAGTTACACGTTATTGTTTACTGTTAGATATCTAACTGCATTCACTCGCGTGTCCCGGACACACGCAGTTCGGTGCAACAGATAAATAAATATAAACGCTGAGAACACAGCACAATAAAATACAAAATATTTCTTTAATAGAATTCCACATCAGCATATTCTATTTATTTCCTTAATTTTCTTCACTCTTCTATCTGCAGAGACGGCGGCGGCCAAAGGTCTGCGCGGCCAGGTCTGTGTATAAGGCTCACCTACCACGGTGCCCGCGGCTGCGGCGCCGACAGGGCCGATGTCAGTTTACACTATTGTGAGTATTTAGTACTAAATAGTATGTTCTGAATAGAATGCCGCGTGAGCAGTTCATTCCCTTTGTAATTAATAATATTTTCTCTTCCCGGGGTGACGGCGGCAGCGTCTCCGCTGAGTCGATGCTGGTTCAGTATAAGCGTGTAATAAATATCTAGTTTACTACATATTCTAGTATATATCTATTATCTTCGACCTTATATTTGTCTGATTGCTTACAAATACTATATTTTATTCCACATGCTGTTTGATTTAATAATTTCAGTATGATCAGGGTTTACTATTTTAGTGTCGCACGCCTTACATATGTCGCGCGCGCGGCGCTCGCGACTCGCGACTCGCGCCGCGCGCCGCGCGCTCGCCGACCACAAGTAAACCATACAGTAATGACAGCACAGTCGACGTCGAGGGGGGACGTCACAGGTGACATTACAGGCGAGTACTGTCGAGTACACTAAACATAGTATAAGTACTTAGTTAATTATATCTCGGATGTAGTTAGCTCAGTGTCCATCGACACACGCGCGCTCGTCCGGGACGCGGGCGCGCGTAGCCAATAGGACGGGCTGGAGCTCCGAGAACACAGCGCAATAAAATACAAATATTATGATGTAAATAAAATGTACAACATTACACAATTATTTGTTATACAAAAACAAATAATTGAACTCGTGTGGGGTTTTAAATGTTATATTGTATTATCTATGTAGTTCGTTGTCGAATTTGTTAGTAAACTCTAACATGCGAGACGTGCACCCTCGTCCCCTCACCCCGCGCACACACTGCGCGTCGCCCGCGCCCCGCGCCGCGCCCCGCGCACCCACATATGTGTCGGATGAAGCAGAAGCGTGTGGATACAGCGTATAATATCACAAAATTATCATGTTTCGATTACATTCTCGAAATTCGATGCCGATTCTTTGCGTCTTGGGACTCGCGCGCTAACGAAAACGTTTTATATAATAATTATATACGAGGGGGGTAATGCCCCACTTCATTCTCCCTGACTTTGTTCATCTTTTGATCTAGCTAAAATTCATCAAAATGAGATTTGTGTCGTTATTGATGTGTCATATCTCTACTCCCGTACGGTTCACTCTCACCAAACCGCAGCACCTACTCTATATAGTGTGTGAGCCAAACACTTCTCCTTCTTCTTATATATATCTCTACTCCCGTACGGTTCACTCTCACCAAACCGCAGCACCTACTCTATATAGTGTGTGAGACAAACACTTCTCCTTCTTCTTATATATATCTCTACTCCCGTACGGTTCACTCTCACCAAACCGCAGCACCTACTCTATATAGTGTGTGAGCCAAACACTTCTCCTTCTTCTTATATATATCTCTACTCCCGTACGGTTCACTCTCACCAAACCGCAGCACCTACTCTATATAGTGTGTGAGCCAAACACTTCTCCTTCTTCTTATATATATCTCTACTCCCGTACGGTTCACTCTCACCAAACCGCAGCACCTACTCTATATAGTGTGTGAGCCAAACACTTCTCCTTCTTCTTATATATATCTCTACTCCCGTACGGTTCACTCTCACCAAACCGCAGCACCTACTCTATATAGTGTGTGAGACAAACACTTCTCCTTCTTCTTATATATATCTCTACTCCCGTACGGTTCACTCTCACCAAACCGCAGCACCTACTCTATATAGTGTGTGAGCCAAACACTTCTCCTTCTTCTTATATATGTATACCTCTGCGACCAAAGGTTGCGAAACAAATATTCGTCCCGACTTTTATTTCGAGTACAGTCAAGAGATCTCCTGTAGCAGACGCCTACAAAAATATATTAGTTCATAAAATCACTACATATATACAATGTGTAACATAAAAGTGTAGTAATAGTGAAAGGTGGGCATGGGTATTCCATCAGGAAACGCCTGGCAACATTTCACATTTTTAATCAATAATTATTTGTTTCATAAAAATTTAATAAACTATTATTTTTAGAATTTGTGAAGCAACCCTAATATTCACGGGTTGACTGACCGCATTGACCCCGCCCATTTTTCCTCCCGTGCTCTGCGTTCTCGCTGCCCCACCGCACCTCAACATCCCGCTCATTGCCCCGTCCCTCCATCGACACACGCACGCACACACACATGATCCGACATAAACCATCCACTAACGAGAGAGATAGGGCAGTCATGTATCGTTATCCTTTTCTGTCTCAAGTTGATTTAAATTATCGTCATTCAACGAAAAAATACCTACCTATCTAGGTGGACAACGACCTGACTAAGATCGCAGGTAAGGGCTGGATGCAGGCCGCTTCCGTCCGGTCCTTGTAGAAATTAATGGGAGAGGCTAATGTCTAGAAGTGGACGTCCTATGGCTGAGATGGTTTGATGGATCTCGGTACTTACCGAACGTTGCAAGAGTAGGCTAACGAATTTCACTTAACTGTTAGGGATAAGTACCTACCCGACCTGCATAGGTTATGTCACAGTAATAGAAGAACAGTAAAACATCTTCATACAAACGTGCCGCTCTCGGTTTGAATGTGTGCGTGCGCGCCGCGCGCCATGTCGGCACGCGATTTCACGCACACGCTAGCATAATATATGGGGGAATAAGGTGGCGGCAGTACGGGCTGTGCAGCGCGACTGTGAGCACGCGCGTACGCTTGCGTTCGTCAACTCTCGCCGGCGCGGGCGGCGGACACTTGTCGTAAATTACGAGTATCATGACTTCAAAAAGGGGAAAAAATATTGTAGTGTTTTCGGGTGCCTCAATAATGATTTCGCAAACCCGGACTTATCATTCTTCATACTTCCTACTCAACCAGAAATGTAAGTACCTACTTATACTTAAATATTATTAGAAAATATGGTATTGTATTGTTTATTTCACAGTTTATTTGCTTTATTAAGAGCGTAGCCGAGTCACATTTTTCTGAATACTATGTTTAGAGCTAAAGTTTATTTTAAGAAGTCTAGTTTTACTATAAAATAGACGATTGAGTACGAAACATCGTTTAGGTAAACATATTTTTCGCGTAGGTATAGTTGTAATAAGGGCAATTTCACAATAATTAATATTGCAAATTAATTACTTTTGAAATTATTATTTTTTCTATTGTCTGATGTGTTGTTCAATCCAAATATGGTTCCGGTAGTCTGACGATCGACTTATAGGTATACTTGTGTGTACATCGCATTTTTTTGGCCGGCGTTCGGGTCGACCACTTGACACTTGTTTTTGTTTCGCTTATCGTATGAAAAAAATGTGTTAAGAGGTCTGTTCTTTTTGTTTATTATTGTAAGGTGATGTGTATTATACTAAATGCAACAGTTATTTTTGTTAGATATGGTTTCATTTTGATAGTTAGATATTAAAGTAAGGTATCATGAAAGAAAAATAATAGGTGATAAATATTTTTTTACATATTCGCGAAAATACGTATGGAACTCTCTATTTATTTCACTTGACCAATTTGTTTAATTGTTTCAGACGCTTACAGTGGCTACGGTTAATTGATCGCGAAGACTTATCTAACAAGTCAAAACATAATGAACGAATATGTGAAGTACATTTTAAAGCAGAAGACATTTCTATGAACTCTCAACGAAAACGATTAAAGAAGAATTGTTTACCGTGTTTACGTTTGCCTAAAAATAAAGAAGATAAAGGAACTCATGTTGAAATAACGTCAGTCACCACTTCAACCCAAATTGATCTTCCATCATGCAGTTCTTCATGCCAAACAGAGACGATCATTACATCAAGCAACACAGAAGTTCAAACTGCTGCTTCGCTCTCTGCTAATACTCCGCGCAAAAGAAAATTAAAATCTGATTTGTCTAGTGTAAAAAAAAGGTTAAAAGTAAATGAAACAGGACAGACTTCGGGTGATTCGCAAAAAGACATGTTTTTTAAGCTATGTGACCGCTTTTTATCAAAAAAATTTGCCGATATTGTAAAAGCGCAAGTAGATCAAAAGTTAAGTTATAAAGGCAGCAGATACACTCTGGCTTATAAAATGTTTTGCTTGAGTTTGTATTACGTAAGCCCACAAGCCTACCGCTTATTACAAGAAACTCTTTGCATGCCATGTAAAACTACATTAAATAAGCTGTACATTCCTATAACTACACAGGTCAATGAGGATTTAATAGCAGTTCTTAAATTAAAAGTAAACAGCATGTCTGACAAAGAGAAGCAATGTACTTTAGTAGTGGATGCAATGAGTCTTAAAACAAATCTCTTTTATAATATTAAGCACGACAAAATCATTGGTTTTCATGAAGTAGATGGCGTACAATCCCCACTACCGGCAAAACACGCTTTAGTTGTGTTAGTGAGGGGTATTTTTGTAAAATGGTCCCAACCGATAGGATTTGCTTTGTTATCAGAATGTAAAAATGACAATAATATCCATTTATAATATAATAATATATATAATATAATCGATCCATTTAGATAAATGGATCGACAAAATTATACTTAAACTCTTTGAAGTCGGGTTGAAAGTTAGAGTGTTTGTATCTGATCTGGGATCAGATTTATTAAATGCGGCTAAAAAAAGGGGAATATGCGTGGAAAAAACCTATTTCACTATTAATGATCATAAAATACATTACATTTTTGACGTACCTCATTTAATTAAATTAGTTCGTAATAATTTGATGACATATCATTTTCATTTACAAAATGGCAGAGTTGCAAAGTATGAGCATATTCTTAAATTTTATGAGCAAGATAAAAACAAAACATTTAAACAGGCATATAAGTTAACAAACAGCCATATTAACCCTACCAATTTTGAAAAAATGAAAGTCAGATATGCGACTCAACTTTTGAGTAGGACTGTTGCAGTTAGCTTATTAACGTACATAGATTTTAAAATTATTGATGAATCTGCAAGACCAACAGTTGAATTCATAAAAAATATGAATGATTTATTTGACGCACTTAACTCTTCGACGCGTTATCATAGCTATACTTACAAAAATGCGTTTTGCGGTAATGACAATCAAATAGAATTTTTTAATAAAATGTTTATACTTTTTCAAACATTAAAGTTATATAATCCAAAAAACGGTAACGACGTTACGAAAACAGTCAAGTTTATTGATGGTTTTCAAATTACTATCAAATCTATATTACAGTTGTTTAATGATCTTAAACAAGAAGGGTTTGAATACTTATTGACAAGACGCCTAAATCAAGATGTTATTGAAAATTTTTTTGGAAAAATTCGGTCAAAAAACGGGATGGCTACAGAGCCAACCAGTAGGCAATTCATATCTGCATATAGAAAGATTTATTTTACAAATATTACAAAGCCTCCAATAGATGGTAATTGTTCTGAAGATATCACAGAATTTTTGATTAGTTTGAAAAATCACAAACATTTCGAAACAAGTGCCTCAGTAATCGACAAACATCTGACCAGTAGCAATCAAACACAAGGAAATGAAAATATTTTGTCGGAAATCTTACGTTCTGAATATGTACCAATACAACATGAGCTACCGGAAAAAAATGCATTTTTTTATGTTTGTGGCGCTTTGTTAAAAAAATGTGTTGATTACCATAAGAACTGCGATTTTTTAAATAATTACGTCGATGTTAATCAACGAGCGTGTAATTTAAGTGTAGAATCTAGATACACCCATTACAGGAATTACGGCAAAGATCGAAATTTACTCATGATCCCACCTGATGATTTTGTCGATAATGTAGAAAGGATGGAGCAGGTGTTTCGCAAAGCGTTCGAAAAGGACCACGTCAACATTAAAATTGGCCGGTCAATTTACGATCAACTGAATGATGTAGAATTTAAGATGCCCTGTCCATGCTTTCCCAAAAGCTTTTTACAAAAACTTTACATAAGAATGAGAATTTACTTTACATTAACAAATAATAATAAAGCGTTCCGGACGTGCAGAAACAGGAGAAAAATTTTCTCGGTATCAAATTTGTAACTTAGTATAATAAATGTTATGTGAATAAAAGCTTTATATTTTTACTAAATTTATAAATTGGTAAAATATTCAATCATAATATGCTTTTTATTTTATAAATTTAGATCAAGTGCTGCTTGTTCGAAAATATTAACTAAAAAGTAAAAGTGACAACCCTGGGTATCAACGCAAGAGTAGGCTAATAACTCGGCGGGCGGCCTTAGATAACCTACTGTTCTTCTTTTACTGTGGTTATGTCTAGGAAAAAGATTAGGTAAGTACGAAAGGTAAGATTAGGCTTGCAAGAGCAGGCAAAGGCATTTCCGATTCCCTTGTTTAATTAGCTACCTATGACCTGCAACAAGGATTTAATTTAGAATAAAAAGCGTTTTCGTTCTTTTTAGTTATTTTTTTATTCCACATAGATGTGTAGGGACATCTAAGAAACCTACAATAAAACAAACTCAATAACACGACCATCTCATCACCGACCTGCTTGGGAAGGAGCTGTTTACATGATAATTGCTTACACGTAGACAATATTTTTTAACAATATTTTGTATTGGCAGGTATGTTAGTTACATACTACTTATACCTACCTAACCAACTTATTTACCATGAGATACAAGTGTAACGCAGATAGATATCTAGCTAGTTGCACCTGATTGGTAAACGTATCCGTTTTGTGTAAATACATACATTACCTATTTACATTATTTGAACATGTACCTTACGGAGCATAGGTATTCCTTGTTATCCAAGAATGGAGCGTTCATGGTACCTACCTAGGTAAAAGGTATTTTTACGTAACGTCGTTTTTTAATGTTTCAGTTTATGGAAATATCAACACAATGCGGCACTTATTTACAACATCTTTCAACGATTTAATATTGCTGCTACCTGTTTCATATTGCACCAAGACACTGACCCACACTCAGTCTTTCCAACCGGATTAACACATTAACACAATTTAACAACGAACATACCTATCACTTATGCAGAAGAAGATCCTACTTCCTAAACATAAAGAATACATAACTTCTTCTTTCTCAGCCATGTGCGTCCACTGCTGGACGTATGCCTCCCCCATTTAGGGGGGGATTTGCCAATACTCGCCACGCTTGGCAGGCGGGTTGGCGAGCGCAGTATGATTTCCGATGCTCAGAAGGCGCTGCTGCCCACCTTCTGGTACGTGGTCCCTTAGCCGACTCTTACGGCACCCGTGGGAAGAGATGGGGGAGTACTATTCTAGGCCGGTACCACCACGGCCACCAATACATAACTATCTGATATCAAACTCATCACTGAGAATAAAGAGCAACAGTGCCACAACAGGGCTAAGAAGCTAGCTTCTCTGCCGATGTGATACCCTACAGGAACGGTTCGAAGTGCTTTCCTCCTTGCTCCAAGCACTGACTCACGCGCCGCGACGTCGAGTACATCACGTTTTGAAGCATCTGTGGGGTTATGGACTGGAATGCTGATTCAATCAGTATCACCATCTCCTCCCTGGTGTTGCACTCAACGGCATACACGGCGTTCTTTACATAACCCCACAGAAAAAAGTCCAAAGGCGTCAAGTCCGGGGACCGCGGAGGCCAAGACACTGGACCCCTTCGGCCAATCCACTGCGCAGGAAATCGAAAATCTAGGTATTCCCGAACACGACGTGCGTAGTGTACTGGCGCCCCGTCATGCTGGAACAACAATGAGCTATATGCAGCTACTGGCAGATTCTCCAATTCTTCTTCAAGCTCTTCGGTCAAAGCCTCAAATAAATTTCCGCATTTAAAATTGCAGGCAGGAACTTTGGCCCGATGATGCGATTCCCTAATATTCCCGCCCAAACGTTGATGCGCCACTGGTGCTGAAAGCTGCTTTCTGTAGAAACATGCGGATTGGCATGTGCCCATACGTGTTCATTATGTAGGTTGGAGAGGCCGCTTCTCGTAAATGTGGCTCCGTCAGTCCATAGAATTTTTGCATTTAAATTTGGATCCAACCTTTCTCTTGAGGAGAACCACCTACAGAAATCCATCCTTGCACTAAAGTCTGCCGGCACCAACTCCTGAGTGCGTCGAAAATGGTAAGGGTGCTGGCCGTCACGTTTTAATATGCGCCACACCACCATATGATGGACGCCAAAATGAGCACCGGCGCGACGAGTGCTGGTGCGGGGGTTTTCTTCTAAGTGTTGGAGAACACGGGTCTTCAACTCTGATCCCGCCCAAATGCTAGGACGACCTTCACTGCTGGTTCCTCTAATGTTGCCCGTACGATGGAGCCTTAAACACGTCCTCCGAAAACACTCAAAAGAGGGAAGCCGTCGCTGCTCCCCTGGAGGCCTACCCTCGATGAATCGCTGGCGGTACAGCTCACGTCCTCCATGGTAGCTGCCATCGGCAGCACCGACACATAACACCATACTCCGAATTGGTGAACGAGGACATACTGTTCAGCAAACGGTAATGAGTACTGCGAGTAGCAACTCTCCAGCGCGATAGATCAAAAGCAACTAACATTTTACTAAAAAATAACAATAATATTTGTGTCAGTTGTCGGAACATCAAAGAGATAGGTAGTGCCTACATTTTTTTAGGGTTCAGCATTAAAAACGACTTTACTTTCGGTTTTTTAACACGAAACCGGTTAGCATGTATTCCATTTCGACGGTCGCTGTGGCGCAGTGGTTAGTGTCAGTGACATGACCACTGTGTTTCCGGGACCCTGGGTCCGAATCCCGGCAGGGGCAAATATTTGTGCGATGAGTGCAGATTTTTGTCCCGGATCTTGGATGTTTGTGTGATGTGATCGTGTGTTCATTTTCCGATAAATAGTTAAAATTCAATTAGTTCGAGTTACCTAAGTATTAAAAATATTTTTACCAAAAAAATGGAACCGACTTCAACACTCAAAAGTATGAAATAACGTGTTGAAGTCGGTACCATGATAGTTCAAAAGTAACTGATATCAAAATATTGTGCTCATGGTAGGTACCGACTTCGACAAGTTATTTCATACTTTTGAGTGTTGAAGTCGGTTCTATTTTTGTTCACTCTTTTTAGTGACCTTTGTTACTCATGGGATCAATTGTCATTGTGGTGTAGGCATGTTCACCGATGTCTTCACCCGCTACTATAATATCGTGTAGGTATACCTACGCACGCATTTTTCAGTTTTTGACTTGTAACTTAAGAAGTGCTCGTCAGATTTTAATGAAATTGAAATGCGACTACACGGGAAGCACCAGCTTTCAAATAAAAAAAGAACGATCAAAATCGGTCCACCCAGTCGGAACTTATGCGGTAACAAACACAAATAAGAAAAAGAAATAAAAAATAAAAAACATACGGTTCGAATTGAGCACCTCCTCCTTTTTTAAAGTCGGTTAAAAAACAATTCAAATAATAAAAATAAAAATAATGTATAAAGCTCATTTGCATTTGCATTTAAAAGAATTTTGTCAGGAACCCTGCAAATTTAATATTAATAAGAAAGGTGGAGTTTCATTTTCTTTCGGATTGCCGACGGCCAATCAAATCATGCTGTCGGCATCTACAAACGATTAGACGCACGCTTATACGCTGGCGGCAATGATTGTCGGGATGAACAAATAGTGTAGTATATGTCGGGATTAGGTACGAGTAGATGCGCAACAGATGTGGCATAGTCATGAGTACCTACATGATGGAAGTTTTTCAATTAGTGCCTTGTAAACTCTCGTATAATCAATCACATAAACTAGTGTTTATTTGATGTGATATTTGAGTGAGAAAGTGCCTATGCACTTTCTTTATTACAATTACTACGAGTAGTATCGGTCACGCACGCGCAACAATTCGATGACGAATCATGGCGGTATCGAAGTTAGATCGGTTTTCAATACCTACCTAATTTGTATTTCTATGAAAAAGACCATATGCTTGAACATTATGGCCTATGTTTACTTATGTCATATTTTATCTGGAATTTCGATCCATCCATTTTCGATGATTTTGAAGTAATTTGAAAAACCATTTAAATTTGTCCGACACGGAGATCGAACCCGGAAGTGCGTGTTTGCGCGTGACAGTCATGCCACGGCACGAACTTGCTCCTTTTCATAGTTTTAAATACGAAGCCTGTCATAATTATGTAAAATGTATTTATCTTATAAAACAGTATGCTTTTTGGAATTAAATTGCCGATAAATGTTCACTGTAGACTGTAGGTAAAGTTTCAGTCACATCTGTGTTAACTTGTCTTAGGTACATTATTTGATTCTGCCGCTTGCTTTTCGTTCCTATGCATGGGTCAGGATTCAGTACTACCGACACGATACCTATTATAATACGCCTACTAGTAGGTAGGTATTCGAAAATTTTTGAAGCATGCCTGGGTAAAAGTACCTATAAATCTAGGATCAAAATTTTATTGAAAGTGTACGTACTTTAGGTTATTCTACCTAGGTTACACTTGAGAACTCGTAAGCTGAGTAGGTACCTACTTACTATCATTTCTTTTGTGACTTCTTAGAGATAAGTAGCACCGCCGAGGTTTTTTTTTTTTTTTTTTTTTTTTACATATTATAAGTTTGCGTTTGACAACTGTCTCACCTGATGTTAAGTGATCACGTCGTCTAGGTACGTAAGGATAATATCTGAGAAATCGCTAGTTAGCACATAGGCTGTGTAGTTAGATATTAGGTAGGTATGTGTGTATCTAGGGAATTCCTGTCAATCCAGTTAACTTAGCAGAGATTTCAACGCGTTTATGCCTAGATTGTTAGGTAAATTTATAGGAGAATTATGTTTGGGTTGGGTGTAATTTAAAATTTCTCTTGGTTCATCATCATCTCAGCCATAGTGCGTACACTGCTGGACATAGTCCTCCCCCATTGATTTCCCCAAGGAGCGGTTGAAAGCGGTCCGCATACAGACCTTGCCTGCGATCTTAGTCAGGTCCAACTAATCGGTGGCCGTCATATGCTGCGCTTGCCAGTCCGTGGTCTCCATTCGAGAACCTTTCGACCCCAACGTCAATCGGTTCTTCGAGCCATGTTCCCTGCACACTGTCACTTCAACTTGCTAATCCGATGGGCTATGTCGGTGACTTTGATTGTTCTATGGATCTTCTCATTTCTGATTCGATCGCGTAGAAAAACCCCGAGCATAGCCCTCTCCATAGCTATCTGTACGATTTTGAGCCTACTACCGAGGCCCATAGTCAGAGACCAAGTTTCCGTTCCGTAAGTCATCACCCGTAACACACACTGATCGAAGACCTTCGTATTCAAGCATCGCGGTATATTGGATGAGAAGACGTCGCGGAGTTTCCCGCACTTCGAGCATCGTGCTGGTTCTTCTCTTAGTTAGGCAGTCTAAGAATAGGAATCAATATGTCATGTCAAAATATCTGTGTTCACTGCTGGGACAGGGCGGTTCTTGCACTCGCGCGTCGCTGTAGGTATTGTGATCTCTTTGCGTCGCTGCGCCGCCGCCGCCGCGGACGGTAGGGCGGCGGGGTGCGGTGCGGTGCGGTGCGGTGCGGGGCTGCGAGTGGCGGCGCAGCGGCGGGTTGTGTGTGTGAGTGAACATGGTAGGGCGTGCGTTTGAGGTCTTGGTACATTTTTATGAATGAAGCGTGTTAGGGTTGAAACACCGTTTATTTTGAAAAAACTTTAACTGATTATAATTTGAAATTCTAATTACTTTCCGATATGCACTACTCAGATATCGTTTCTTCAGATGGTTCAGTATCCGTTATTTCAATATTACTACACCTTTTTGTTACACATTGTATATATCATACTCCTGACAAAAAGATTTATTATACATTTCCAAAAACTGTCTGATTATTATTTTAAACATCTACGCAGGTGAAACGATCACATTAAATTAGTTTTAATATATTATACAATAAATAGAAACAAGTAAAGATATAATAACAACGCCCGCGTGGAATGAATATTTAGCGGCGACATTAAAATAATAATTGATTGATTTGCATGCGTGCCAATATCATTGTTTGGTGTGTTTTTGGTTCACTATCTTCCAAGTGTCAAAACAAATCTATTTGCAATTTATAGCTATAGCGACATGCTATAGCTATAGTGACATGAATATGACGCCCGAGCCGGGGCTTACACTTTACACCACACGACACGACGGGCCGACGACTGCTCAATCCTACTAATATTATAGTTTACGAGTATGGATTTATGTTTGTTACTCATGAAGATAGCTCATACTCTGGATTAACACTTAGACTTATGTTAAGGGGATCGTCGCGTCACCGATCGATACAAACATAATGTGTCACTCGTATCGATAAACTCTCTGGGATCGTCGCGTCACCGATCGATACTAACATAATGTGTCACTCGTATCGATAAACTCTCTGGGATCGTCGCGTCACCGAGCGATACAAACATAATGTGTCACTCGTATCGATAAACTCTCTGGGATCGTCGCGTCACCGATCGATACAAACATAATGTGTCACTCGTATCGATAAACTCTCTGGGATCGTCGCGTCACCGATCGATACAAACATAATGTGTCACTCGTATCGATAAACTCTCTGGGATCGTCGCGTCACCGATCGATACAAACATAATGTGTCACTCGTATCGATAAACTCTCTGGGATCGTCGCGTCACCGAGCGATACAAACATAATGTGTCACTCGTATCGATAAACTCTCTGGGATCGTCGCGTCACCGATCGATACAAACATAATGTGTCACTCGTATCGATAAACTCTCTGGGATCGTCGCGTCACCGATCGATACAAACATAATGTGTCACTCGTATCGATAAACTCTCTGGGATCGTCGCGTCACCGATCGATGCAAACATAATGTGTCACTCGTATCGATAAACTCTCTGGGATCGTCGCGTCACCGATCGATACAAACATAATGTGTCAATCGTATCGATAAACTCTCTGGGATCGTCGCGTCACCGATCGATACAAACATAATGTGTCACTCGTATCGATAAACTCTCTGGGATCGTCGCGTCACCGAGCGATACAAACATAATGTGTCACTCGTATCGATAAACTCTCTGGGATCGTCGCGTCACCGATCGATACAAACATAATGTGTCACTCGTATCGATAAACTCTCTGGGATCGTCGCGTCACCGATCGATACAAACATAATGTGTCACTCGTATCGATAAACTCTCTGGGATCGTCGCGTCACCGATCGATGCAAACATAATGTGTCACTCGTATCGATAAACTCTCTGGGATCGTCGCGTCACCGATCGATACAAACATAATGTGTCACTCGTATCGATAAACTCTCTGGGATCGTCGCGTCACCGATCGATGCAAACATAATGTGTCACTCGTATCGATAAACTCTCTGGGATCGTCGCGTCACCGATCGATGCAAACATAATGTGTCACTCGTATCGATAAACTCTCTGGGATCGTCGCGTCACCGATCGATACAAACATAATGTGTCACTCGTATCGATAAACTCTCTGGGATCGTCGCGTCACCGATCGATGCAAACATAATGTGTCACTCGTATCGATAAACTCTCTGGGATCATCGCGTCACCGATCGATACAAACATAATGTGTCACTCGTATCGATAAACTCTCTGGGATCGTCGCGTCACCGATCGATACAAACATAATGTGTCACTCGTATCGATAAACTCTCTGGGATCGTCGCGTCACCGATCGATACAAACATAATGTGTCACTCGTATCGATAAACTCTCTGGGATCGTCGCGTCACCGATCGATGCAAACATAATGTGTCACTCGTATCGATAAACTCTCTGGGATCGTCGCGTCACCGATCGATGCAAACATAATGTGTCACTCGTATCGATAAACTCTCTGGGATCGTCGCGTCACCGATCGATGCAAACATAATGTGTCACTCGTATCGATAAACTCTCTGGGATCGTCGCGTCACCGATCGATGCAAACATAATGTGTCACTCGTATCGATAAACTCTCTGGGATCGTCGCGTCACCGATCGATACAAACCAATCGCTCAACTTTTCCACCATATCTTTCTGGCATACGAGTATAATGTATTGATTGATAATCATACAAAATATAATTAACGTAACATCAAAAAATAAAAACATTGTTTTTGAAAATGATAAAGGACGGCGAAGAGTAAGAGCAGCCATGAGTTAAATAGATTGTAACTTCGCTGCCGTAAAAAAATAATTGAGAAATGCAAATGATGTCATAAAAAATTTTTTTAACAAAAAATGCAACCGACTTCTACACTCAAAAGTGTGAAATAACTTGTCGAAGTCGGTACCATGAGCACAATATTGTGATGATAGTTACTTTTATGTGAACTATCATTTTTCACCCTTTTCAGTGACCTGTGCTACTCACGGGATCAATTGTCATCGTGTGTTCTGCGATGTGTTCACCCGCGACAATAATATCATCAAGATACGCGTAGCACTTTTCAGTTACTGGAGTATAACTTAAAAACCGCTTGTCCGATTTTAGTGAAATTTGAATGGGGTCCCATTCAAACTTCCCACCACGGAAGTATACTCTATCTAACAAAAAAAGAATCATCACCATCATACGGTCGAATTGAGTAACCTCCTTTTTGAAGTCGGTTAAAAAGAAATTGTGGCAAATTTTATTCGGTTAACCTCAAACTAAGAATGATTGTATCTCAGAACACAAGGGGAGTCTGTGCATTTATTGTTCGCCAACAGTGGATTAAATTAATGTCCAACAAAATTGCTAAAAAATGTAAAGGGTAAGGTAAGTTATAAATTGTTTTTTTTTGTAAGTGTAAAGTTCTTTAGCGCCGTTGTACACCTTTGTATGGGGGAAAATGTTAAGCTCGCGTCAGGACACCTCGCGTCAGGCGTCAGGACGTGACGTCATCGAATTCGTAAGACGGAGGGACGCCGTAGAAAGGTGTTTTGAATAAGGAACGTTTTCGTTTATTGGTATTGTTTTATTTGATAAAGTCGTTTTGTTTAGAGTATTATTGAGTTCGGTTAATTCTGTGTACATGAAATAAACAAACGTAAATACCTAGTCATGCGACCAGAACCCCACACGATCACCATACGTGCTGACTAATGACAACCATATCTTGCTGCGTTGCATTCACACGAGGCGTATGAGGCGATAACGCGGGTGGTCTTCTGTGTCCGGTGACGGCAGAGATGTCTAGAATTAAGTTAGAATTAAGTTGGCTCTTGCATTGAATAGACGTCTAAAAGTCTCTTGCGTTTCTTTTTAAAAAAGCATCCTGGTGCCGTCCCAATTTGACTGGCGCAGCCGGTAGGATACTCGCATTGTCCTACTGCCGTGCTTACGCTTAGTAAAGGCCCATAAATCGGTTTTGGTGCGTACAAGTACGGTGAAAGTGGTTCGAGTATCCTGACGAACAAACAAATAAGTCTCCCGCGACGCGCAATCCAGGGTGAAGGAGCAGCTGATTCTCAGGAGAGGAGATGTGTGGCTTGTGAGTAGTTCACTTCACTATTCCTTGTTTCCCTATCTTATCCAATCCATAAAATCTGTTATACTGTATTTTAGGTCTAGAAATTACCTAATTTAATTTGCGTTAACTGATTTTCGGTATAATTGTACTAGAATTGACAATTATATATCTTTAGTTTACATAAGTATTTTAGTATAGCATATTGACTTCGATCGAGAAGTGTTACTCGTATTATAATTGTACTAAAATTGACAGTTATATATCGTAGTATAATATAATATAATTATATAATCTTTACAAAAGTATTTTTAGTTTAGCATATTGACGAGAAATATTATTATAATTGAGAATATAGAGCAATTTTGAAACCGTGACATTTTAGATTTATTGTCTAGCTTTGATTGATTTACATACTTAGACGACTATATATTAATTTTAATTTGTGTAAAAGTGTATTCTTTAAACTTTTAAAATGACGGAAGCTAGTACTACTAAAATCCAATCTGTGCCGATAGAGATGTCTTCGATCATCCCTAAATTTGACGGGGATGAAAAATTACTAAATCTTTATATAAAGAAATGCGAATATGTGATTAGTTGTTTTGTACATGGAACCAACCCAGCCCAAGAGTTGTATGTGTTTCACGTTCTTACCAGTAAGCTTACTGGCAAAGCCGCTCACCTCATAAGTGAAAGACAGGATATAGAGTCTTGGGCCGAGTTGAAAGCCGTTTTAACTCAACATTTCGGAGATCCGCGTTCAGAAGAATGCATTGCCATTGAACTGGAGACCTTAAAAATTAACCATAACGAGTCATATCTAGACTTCTGCAATAGAATCCAGCAGGTTAAGAGTACGTTAATAGCGAAGGTTAATATGATATCAGATAACAATGTTAGGAAAAGTAAGATCACAATTTATGACAACATGGCCCTTAACGTATTCCTCTATAACCTTCCTGAGGATTTAATACGCATTGTCAGGCTTAAGGGTAGCGGAACTCTAGAAGAAGCATTGAGTATGGTGCTGGAAGAAGTAAATTTCCAATTTCAGTACAATGCTCGAAATAAGATGCTGCGAATAGGTACAAATAAACCACAACCATCATCGTCTCACAATCCTTACGTCGAAAAATTTGGTCTAAAACCATACTTCTCGGCCAATAGCACTCCTCAGCAGCAAGGAGGTTTTAGATTTGGTATTCCTAACCAATTCAAGCCCAACGTCCCACAAAATCCAAACTATGGGGCACAACAGGCTCCGCAGTTCAAATTCGGAGTGCCTCACAATTCAGGTTATAGACCACAGCTACAACAACAGTTCCAACAACCTAATCAGAATTTCAAATTTGGTATTCCTCATCAAGGAATTAGGCATGGTAATCCCCAAGGGTACAGACCCAACATACCAGGACCTCAAGGTTATCGACCCACTTTTGGTCAAACACCACCTAGGCAGGCGTTCCACCAGCAGCAACCAAACCAATTTAAATTCGGAATACCATCCCAATCTAAACTTGACAACACAGACGTCACAATGCGTACAGCATTGCCTGCGGCACGACCTAACGCTGTATTCCACAATGAATTAGAAGTGTATAGTGACAACTATGACTATTACGACTATGACAATTACTATGAACAAGCCGATTACACCGTTGACATGCCCGAGACCTATGACGAGACAAACAACGATGAAAATTTTTACAAACCAGCCTCGGACACGGACAATCCGAAATAATAAATATTAATTGCGATAACTTTGCTAAACTACCCTACATTAGATTACCTGAAATAAACGCAAAATTCATGATTGACACCGGTAGTTCACGATCATTTATAAGCCCCCATAAGGTTGATGAGTACTTTAAGGAGTATAAGTTCTCAGTTCCGTTCGAAGTAGTAAGTACTCATGGCCGAAGTGCCCATGGAGAAGCAATCCACATCCCACTTTTGAAGTCGTTTAAAAGTAACCAACAACATACATTTTATATATACGAAGTAGACAAAGACTACGATGGACTTATTGGTTCCGATCTGTTGGCGCAAATTGATGCTAACATAGATATGAAAAATCAAATGATACATACTCGTGATACGGCTATACCATTTATATACAATCCAGAGCTAAATTTACAGTTGGAACCGCGAACTGAAACTCGCGTAAGACTACCGACAACCATGCAGAATGGAACAGGTATTATGGATTTTAGAGAATTTGAAGATGGCGTCAGAATGCCGTGTGCATTAGTTAACTGTGTCAATGGACACACATATACAGTTATACAAAATTCATTGGAGAGACCAGTTAAACTTAAAATTAATCAACTGATTAACATAACCCCATTCAAACCTCAAGTATGTGACTTAAACGTTATCACTGACAATGACTTAGAGATTGACGATTATTTAGTGGAAAATTTAGGAAAGCTGAGACTTGACCACATGAATCCAGAAGAAATGGATGCAATAAGTATGTTGTGTTTAGAGTACCGAGACATATTTTATTGCGACAAGGTCCCGTTGTCGTTCACCAATAAAGTTAAGCACCAAATAAGAACGACGAACGAAGACCCTATTTTCGTGAGACCTTACCGACAACCACATACAGTGAATGATGAGATTAACAAACAGGTAGACAAATTACTGAGAGACAATGTAATCCAAGAATCACATTCACCATGGAACGCTCCAGTTCACTTGGTTCCCAAGAAAATGGATGCTTCTGGAGAAGCGAAATGGCGCATGGTCGTGGACTTTAGACGGTTGAATGACATTACGATAGACGATAAGTATCCACTGCCTAATATATCGGACCTATTCGATAAGTTGGGTAAATCGACCTACTTCACTACCTTAGACCTGGCCAGTGGGTACCACCAAATTGAAATTGACAAGAAGGACAGACCGAAAACCGCGTTCAGCTCCCAGGCAGGCCATTTTGAATTCTTACGTATGCCCTTTGGGCTCAAGACAGCCCCGGCTACATTCCAACGAGCCATGGATAGTATCCTGCGAGGTCTCCAAGGGATACACTGTCTAGTATATTTAGATGACATCATCATCTTTTCCTCCAGCCTCCAGGAACACGTGGATAAGCTGCGTAAGATTTTCGATCGCTTAAGACAAACAAACCTAAAAGTTCAACTAGATAAGTCCGAATTCCTTCGTAAGGAAGTGCTTTACTTGGGACATTCTATAACTAAGGATGGGTTAAAACCCAACACGGATAAGATCGACGCTGTCATTAATTTCCCATTACCTAGGACCCAAACAGAAATCAAAAGTTTCTTAGGGTTAGTGGGCTATTATCGAAAGTTTATTAAGGACTTCGCTAAACTAACTAGACCCTTAACTGTATGCTTAAAGAAACACCATAAGATAGTTATTGATAGAGACTATATTGAAGCGTTTGAGAAATGCAAGGAGTTGCTTACAAATGCACCTCTATTGCAGTTCCCAGATTTCGATAAACGGTTTATCTTGACAACGGATGCCTCTGATTTTGCTATCGGAGCCGTCTTATCACAGGGTACAGTTGGTAGTGATCGACCTATTGCTTATGCCTCGCGGACATTGAACGATGCCGAGAGTAGGTATAGCACCGTCGAGAAAGAGGCTCTCGCAATTATATGGGCTGTTAAGCATTTTCGCCCATATCTTTACGGTAAACGGTTCACTATATATACCGACCATAGACCGTTGGCTTGGCTCAGTTCATTCGAGGAGCCGAGTAGTAAGATCACTCGATGGCGCCTAAGACTCGCCGAATACGATTATGAAGTTGTGTATAAAAACGGACGCCAAAATACAAACGCAGACGCACTCTCTAGGGTTAAAATAAATGCAATAGGAAAAGCCGCTAACGATGACAGTTCTATACAAGTAAATGTAGACCAAAGTGAAATGGAATTGCAAAGACATTGTGATAGCTTAACTAATGAAATAATCGAGTTAGGAAACAAAAAGAAGACAAAGAAAGTACAACCAAAATCTCCGATCGCTCTCTCTTCTGATTCAGAAAAAACTCTAACTGTCTCTGATTTAGAAAGCACAATCAGCATATCTGAACATGGTTCAAATCACCTTCCATCACCTTCTAGTGGAACAATTACAGCATCAGAATCAGAGTCGATTCATTTAGGTTCCGAGACTGTGCACTCTGAACGTAACACTGACTCGGTAGGAATCTCTATTTTAAAAGAAGCGGTCGACACAAAGCCGAACCAGATATTGGTATACACGTGGTTTAGGGATGAAACTGCAATTAAGGATATCTCAAACAAAAGGCAAAGAATTTTAGAAGTACACATGCCTTTAAATAGACCTGACCTTATACGAGACTTCCTAAAGAAATATATACGAAATAAAATTAAATACTTCATATACTTTGAGGACCAACATCATAGGGCAGCGTTTACAGAAGCAGTAATAACTCTATTCAAAAAGGGTACAGTTAATATTTTTGAATGCACTGAACGGGTAGTTAACGTAGAAAACGAAGACGAACAAAAAGAAATTATACAAAAGTACCACATTGGCAAGAACTGCCACCGCGGTATTAAAGAAACAGTATCGCATATAAAAAGAACTTATTATTGGCACAACATGGATATTACCGTAGCTGCGGTAGTAAACGCATGTGAGGCTTGCAAAAAATTTAAATACGATAGAAAACCATTTAAACCCGCATTACAGCTCACACAAACTCAGAACCGACCTTTTGAGGAATTATTCATTGACATATTCAAAATAGAAGGGAAATCATTCCTTACTATTATAGATGCATTCAGTAAATTAGGTCAAGCATTCGAGGTATCTAATTTATCTGCACCAGAAGTTGTAAGAGCTTTGATTAAGTATTTTTCCCTTTATGGAACACCTAATAAAATAAGTGCTGATTCAGGCTCAGAATTTAACAACGCGCTCATAAAAGAGCTACTAACGTTTTATAAGGTCGAGCTACATCTAGGTACACCGAATAACCCGAGTTCTATGGGTCTTATAGAAAGATTCCACTCCACTCTTCTTGAGACATACCGACTCGCTAAGTTCGAACAAAAGTTGACTGACGCAGCGTCAGTAATGACATTTGCCATTATGGCCTATAACCACAGCATCCATTCGGTAACGGGTTTCACGCCCTTTGAAGTAGTATTTGGACACACGGAAGCTAAGAGTCCATTCAATATAAACTTAGATAAAAAATACATGCAGGTATTAATTAGCGACCATGTTAAACGAACTAAATTCTTATATAAACATATAACTGATAAAATGATTAGGAAAAAAGAAGATACCATAGAGAAGAAGAGAGGAGAAACACAGTTTCATATAAATCCCGATGACGTTGTTTTCTTTAAAGGAACAAATGTCAGAAGGAGTAAAGACAAACCCAGGTATGAACGAGGTGTAGTTGTAGGAGAAGTTGATAGAAATGTAGTGACTGTTACAGCCAAAAATCGCGAGGTAAGAGTCCCTATTAAAGATATCAAACGTCCTTCACAGAAACACCCGAAACCTGGTGCTGGTCCTGATGGCAGTGACCCAACTCCAGGCCCTTCAAGTTCAGTCACTTGAGGGCATTCCCGGGGTCTTACCTATTAAAGAAGGAACTGCGGTCGTCAGCACTGAAAGTTGGACGTTACTTAAAAGACTAGACTTTAACCTTATATCAGAAGATCTAAATCTTAACATTTTGAAGTTTTCAGAATTAAATAGTATTATAGACACCACTTATAACGAGTCGTATACAGCCATTACGTTCTCTAATTTTAAAATCCAAACCGAATATGTAATGAACCAAACTATCACCAAGTACAAACAATTAGTCCCTAGTTATAGGGTAAAGAGAGGTATAATTAACCCTTTAGGCTCTATAATTAAAATCATTACAGGAAACTTAGACAATGATGATGCAATCAAATTTGACAAACTAATTAACGATATCCAGTTAAAACAGAATCATCAAATTAAAAAGGTCACGCTGGTTTCCGAAGTTGTTGAAGGGTTTTATAATATTACACAATCTATTAAGAAAAATGTGATTCAGCTCAATGTTAAATTGGAAAATATTCAAGAAAATCTAGAAAATGCACTGAAGGCAGAAAATGTACACTTTACTAGCAATATGATAATAAATCTATACTCTGTGATTTTACATAATTTCCAAAGTATTTCTTTGAAACTAAGTGATGTCGAAACTGCTATAGCATTTTGTAAACTTAATACTCTGCATCAATCAATTATCAATTCTAATACTTTGTTGACTGAACTTAAAAAGATTGAACAAACAGACAAGTTGCCTTTTCCGGCTAACCATGAAAACCTAGTTAGAATTGAGCAGCGTATTGGGCTGAAGTCATTTCTCAAAGAAAATCAGTTAACATTTGTAATGGAAGTTCCGTTGATTAGTAAAGAGATCTATATATATTACAAATTGTATCCTATACCTGTACTCCATGATCACAATACCTACATCATCCTACCTAAATACCCTTACCTTTTAGTGAATGGACTTACCTCCGAGCCACTATCGCAGCCATGTAAGCCGTTGGGTGACTCCAGTTTCATGTGTTTTGAAGACAGCACTGCCCAAATCATTGAAGACAAATGCATTTCCGATCTAATGAAATACGCGAAAAATATGAGTTCCTGTACCCTGGTTCCAGTAAAAATAGACAATACACTTATTCAGCACATACAGCCTAATAGGTGGATAGTATATTCCAAAAACCGGAAACGTATTCAAAAAGTCTGCGCAAATGAAATAGAGCAGAAATTCATTCAAGGAACGTACATAGTTACGCTAGAAGATACCTGTGAAATAAAAATAGATAAGTTTTCTTTGAAACTACGAGCGCATCAATTGGAAAACGTAGAATATGCCAGACTGCCTATTGTCAACCTACCTCATATAAGTGAAGTACATACTGAAAGAGGAAATCCTGTGGTACTAGAAAGTATGGATTTGAAAACGGTTCAATTGAAGATTAACTCCATAAAAAGCATTGACTCAAGTGAAATAAGTGAAGTTAAAATCTATAGTGTCAGTGTTTGGACGATCATACTATATGTGATTATTGCAGTTAGCGGATTAGTTATTTTATATGTTAGACTAGTAAAAATGGGTTATAAGTGTACAATTCGAAATTCTCCAATTCAGGATAATTTCGAATCTGAGGAGGGAGGAGTCATGCGACCAGAACCCCACACGATCACCATACGTGCTGACTAATGACAACCATATCTTGCTGCGTTGCATTCACACGAGGCGTATGAGGCGATAACGCGGGTGGTCTTCTGTGTCCGGTGACGGCAGAGATGTCTAGAATTAAGTTAGAATTAAGTTGGCTCTTGCATTGAATAGACGTCTAAAAGTCTCTTGCGTTTCTTTTTAAAAAAGCATCCTGGTGCCGTCCCAATTTGACTACCTATTGTAATGTTTGTGTACGATAGCGCAATAAATAAATATTGTATTTTACCACATAAATGAGAGTTCTTTTATATATATGCTGCTCTATAAATAAAGCACTTCTGCTCTAACTCAAATAAACTTACTTATCGTAATTATGTTCATTATAAGGTAATAATTTTAAAATTTAGATTATTTTATATAAATATATTTGTACATACAGTCAGACGGTTGAGTTAGAATGTACCATAATAATTGAATGTACTAAATAAATTTTGTAATCAATTAATATAATTCAATTTTGATGTAAGGTCATCAGATAACCTTGTTGTAAAAACTACTGCTCACTCGAGCGTTTTCTACAGCAAGTCTCCTAATGTGCTAAGCGTTCGTCTGTGGCATCGCTCTACAGTTGCAAACGCCTTGTGAAAACTCACTACCTACTTTAATTCAACTTATTAGTATGTCAGAGCGTATTAGAGGAGCGTACTAGGTATCGCTAGTGTCTGACAAACATGATAGATGGCGTTGTAGGAGCGTGTTAGATATTGGAAGACGATAGATGGCGTTTGGTTTGGCGAATGATGGTGAACCTGGCAATGAAACAGCCCAGACTTCACCGTTGTTGCCCACGATGACGCGTGTCGCTCACACCGCACACGTAACCGTAGTAACTCTAGAGGAGCTGCAGTTCTTTACACACGAGACGTCATCTTTCTCAAGTTATGTAACAATTACTATTTTACTGTGTATATTCCAAAGAATGATACTGATATTGTAATAAGAACGCATGACTATTGTATATTTCTTATAAAAGTAATATTTTGTGTGCACTGTGCAGTGGATATGGAATGAGATAAATAGTTATCATCTTTATTGTATTTACCACAAATAATGTCTATGTCTGACATTCATATCGAACCGCGAGTAACCTATCATAAGTGTGATGATGTGATGCAGTGTGAAGGTCTATGCTTGACTTTACTCTTGTGTGTAGGTAAGGATACAAATACATTTTCATTTACTTACATATTCCACATTATTTATTAAAAATAAATAACGTGGAATATGTAAACAACAAAAATGATCAAAATTAGTTTTCCACGCGACATCGTCATTGACCGCTTGGCCTCGAGCGCGGAGTGACCGTATGCGCCGCGGTTGAATGGTTCCCGGCGAAACCTTTAGTTCTCGGCGTTATAAATGCATTTGAAACGCTACGATCGCAGAATTATGATCCCGAGACCTCTATAAACGGTACCAATATGGAGAATGTTGATCCGTAAGTTAACCTACCTATGTTCCTAGGTAAATGTAAAACATACTAAACCAAAACAATGATCATTCCATTCCCCACTGTTGCCCACGACGTCGGGTGTCGATATTCGCCGAGGTGTTTGTTCTCACAGCACATTCACACGTCACGACGAGTCGGAGCATGCACGAGAGCGGCTGCGCGGGGCGACGCGAGTGCAGCGGGCGGCGCGGGGCGGCCGCGGGCCCGAGCCGAGCCCGACAGCGTCAGTTGGCTTCCACCAGCGACGCGCGCCGCACGTCGTCCCACCCGCGTCCGCGACCGGTGATCTTACCCCGCGGAACCCGTGGCCGAAGTGTTTCGCTAGATGCCGGCACGCGCGTGATTGCATGCTTGCCCACAACTTGCAGCGACAGATTAATATAACGTCTCAACAGGTGAACTTGTAGTATAATGATCTACTGCGATGTTTTGTAGTATCGGCCGAAGTTCTAACTTCTAGATTTTCTAACTTTTTGCATGGATACTGCTTTCCTTCAAAGTGTCGAGCGATGTACTGTTTGTAAGTCGTTAAAAGTTACTTTTTATCTATTTTGACATCCTTTTTATATTTCTTTCTGTCCAATTTATAATTTAGCATCTCGTCAAAACGGCCTTTTTGTGAACGTAGCACAGCGTTTTAATTAAATAAATATTAGATGAAAATTTCGTTTGTGGTAAGTAATCGTACGGAGCGCGCAGGTTGTAGTGGGCTGCAATATTATATTTAGCACCGAAAATGAGATTAAACACGTGCAAGCAAACCCCGCTCGAGGCGCGGTGTGGCGCGGTGTGGCGCGGTGTGGCGCGGTGTGGCGCGGTGTGGTGTGGGGCGGCGAGGCGCGCCGTACACGACACAGGTGTGGGTATTGTTTACTCGCGAGTAGCGATCGGACTCGGCGGCGCGCGGTACTACTCTGATCACTTCGTCTCGGATTTAGGTACCTATATATGAAATGAGATAAAATACGATAACTCCTTCATCATCATCATCATCTCAGCCATAGGACATCCACAGCTGGGCATAGGCCTCCCCAATTGATTTCCATGAGACCGGATGGAAGCGGCTCGCATCCAGCCCTTACCTTCGATCTTAGTCAGATCGTTTGTCAACCTTATCGCTGGCCGTCCTATGCTGCGCTTGCCAATCTGTGGTCTCTGTTTGGGAACCTTTCGACCCCAAAGGCCATCAATTCTTCGAGCTATGTGCCCGCCCACTGCCACTTTAACTCGCTAATCCGCTATGTAACCTACATGTAACAACATTTCCTACCAAATAATGGAACCGACTTCAACACTGAAAAATGTGAAATAACTTGTTGAAGTCGGTACCTACCATGATAGTTTTGATGATAATTACTTTTGTACTATCATGGTACACATTTTTTTCCAAACTTTTCAGTCCACCATCGCTACTCACGGGATCGATTGTCATTATGACTGTTCACCGATTTGTTCACCCTCAATAATAGGTTCAGATAGACGTAACACTTTTCTATTTTTGAGTGTAACTCAAAAACCGCTCGACCGATGTTGATGAAATTTAAATGGGACCACCACAAAAGTATATTCTATCAAACGTAACAAGAATCATCAAAATCGGTTCATATAGTACCTACGAGTAGATTGAACACAAAGAAACGCTCGATAGTCAGAGTAGTAAATGTTGCGTTACGCTCTAATTATCTGTGAGGACAACAAGTCACCTCTAAACATTCCAGTTGGTGTGATACACTACACGTTTCGCGACTGTTTCAGGTACTTAGTGGAAACATTCAAACTGTTCATTGTATATTTATGGGCTGTCTATGTTTTTGGTGACCTAGTGCCAGAAACATACAAATCCCCTGCACATCAGACTATAAATAACATTAATAATATTTTTAAGCCATTGCATAGCTTCTATCGCGGACCTAGAGCGTGGGGACCGACTCTAGAAATTTCGTAACGACAATAACCTAACACCCCCCACTCCGACCGGCACACCGGTGATACTTTTTAGTTTTGCCATCTATCGATGAATAGCAGAACTTTTAATGACTTTTTTGAAATATCACGCTCGTCTGTATAGTTCAGCAACTCGCCTTTAGGTGGCATTGGTTGTATCTACGTTACTGCATAAGTTATTAATATATTAATTGCATAAGTTGATAAAAAATGCTATGCTATGCTTTACCGCGGCAGTCCCCGAGTGCCACACGTCTTTTTTGTAATCAGTAGAGAATTACAATAAATTATTGTCTAAAGCTTATTTTTTACAAACTTTCATTAGTTTTTTTTTTTGCTGCTATCCCCCTTTATATATGTCTGAGCAAAATTTAGGTTTGACCATTTTGATATTTTGACCAATTGGCAAGGTTTTACAGTCTTTACTAAAGCAAATGTGCCAACTGCTAGAAGTAACTGCTAATAATTATTGCAAAACTAAGTACAGAGTCACTGAGATCTACCAGGCAGGTGTAATCAGGAACGAACCGGGTGGTATTTAAATGAAACATAACAGCTATGTAGTTGAATTGTTTTTAATTATTATTGCAATCAAGTTTGGAGGGTATCACTATGAGAAATAAACTCTTAGGCCTTGATTCTTTTCAATAGCCACTTCTTAACACCATCACATTTAACAATTTTATGCTTAGAAAAATAAATACTTGACACTTCAATGGTTATTTTCAACACTATTTCTTTAAAAACCGTTTTTGTAATTAGCTATTGTCCAGGCGAAACGAGCGATAATACTCCAGTATTTATTATCTGGTGTCCGGGAGAAAAGAGCGAAAATACTCCAGTTATTAGCTTGTGCCCGGACGAAACGAGCGATAATACTCCAGTTATTAGCTTGTGTCCGGATGAAACGAGCGATAATACTCCAGTTATTAGCTTGTGTCCGGATGAAACGAGCGATAATACTCCAGTTATTAGCTTGTGTCCGGATGAAACGAGCGATAATACTCCAGTTATTAGCTTGTGTCCGGATGAAACGAGCGATAATACTCCAGTAATTATTATCTGGTGTCCGGGAGAAACGAGCGATAATACTCCAGTTATTAGCTTGTGTCTGGGAGAAAAGAACAGAAATACTCCAGTTATTAGCTTGTGTCCGGATGAAACGAGCGATAATACTCCAGTTATTAGCTTGTGTCCGGATGAAACGAGCGATAATACTCCAGTAATTATTATCTGGTGCCCGGGAGAAACGAGCGATAATACTCCAGTTATTAGCTTGTGTCTGGGAGAAAAGAGCAGAAATACTCCAGTTATTAGCTTGTGTCCGGACGAAACGAGCGATAATACTCCAGTTATTAGCTTGTGTCCGGATGAAACGAGCGATAATACTCCAGTTATTAGCTTGTGTCCGGATGAAACGAGCGATAATACTCCAGTTATTAGCTTGTGTCCGGATGAAACGAGCGATAATACTCCAGTTATTAGCTTGTGTCCGGATGAAACGAGCGATAATACTCCAGTTATTAGCTTGTGTCCGGATGAAACGAGCGATAATACTCCAGTTATTAGCTTGTGTCCGGATGAAACGAGCGATAATACTCCAGTTATTAGCTTGTGTCCGGGATAATACTCCAGTAGAACGCGTTTATATATTAGAAAACATATTTGAATACAAGCTGTATTCGAGCACACGCTACTTTGGCTGGGATCGCCTCCAATATTTCCCTTCGCCGACGCCTACGACACAGTTTACACTAATGAGATAATCTGCAACTAAGAGTTAGGACTACAAAAATAATGTAATGTAGAAAAATATGAGAACTCCACAAAGCGGCGTAGGTAGACTTGTGATTCACCACCATTATTATGTATAAATGGTTGATGTTTACATTTGAATGTAGCAATTTTATTAAATAGAATAGAACTAGGAGGTACATATCTGTAGGCTGATGGTGGAAGCTAATGTTTAAAAATTGAAAGGAAGAGTCTATCAAAGCAAACCTCGCGGAATAATATCCTCCGCAAGTTCCTTAACGATGCCCTTTCATTTTATTTGTTAGACATTTCACCGGCTCCTGATTGCCTCCCACAGAATGTTAATGTTTATAAATAATGTAGATTAGGACTCGATTATTCAGTGAATTAATTCAAAGCACGTTAATATCCTCTCAATTATACAAGATTGTTGAAATTTGAATTAAGTTCAATCACGCTTTATGTTTATCACGTTAAGTGCGTATCGGATAGTTCCAGAACCATGTTGGTACATAACCCTATGACTGTGCTCACAAGGTACACTATTCAATGATGAAATAAATAAATGGCCTCGGGTCTTGGATGTTTGTGTGCTGTGATTGTGTGTGTCCATGCCTCCCGCGTTACAGGGAATCCTAGTGTGGGGGTATGAGTGTGATCAATTTGTGAAGGTTTTGTCTTTCGGCGAATGGGAATGATCTTGCGACGTTCTTAGTAGCCAGGATCAACAAGACCAGGATCCTAGTTATTCCTAGGGGTTTATTAATTATACAACTAATACGTTTCAAAATATATTTTAGGCAGACCGAAGGGCAGGTAGGTAAAAACACGAAGGTCGGGGTCCGATCACTGACCGAACGTATCGCTCAGCCTATTAACAACCACTGGCCTTTGGTAGAAGCCGGACGTCTCCGAGTGGTGGTAACTTGCGAGGTGTAAACCGCGCCGGTCAAGGTATCTCCACCGTAGCTGGTTGTAGGGGCAACAGTATCCACGGTGCAGGGTTGGTAGGCTCGCAGACACAACAAACGTTGCCGTAACGGTGAACCCCAGTTTGGGGCAACACAGACACAGCACAACAATAACATTTAGAAACTAATATCTTATATCTATTTAGGGTAACGAGTTTTTACCAAAAAAGTAGCACGTCCTAACACCACAATTCATTTTACAGTACTTAAGGTGGAAGGGTGTTTCCCACCTTGTGCCCGCCTGACTAGCTACCACCCTAGCATAATTACTCCTTCGACCGCATCTTCGCCTATCATCCTTTTCGATAGTGAACAAATGCTAGATATATAAAATACTAGCTGCGCCCTGCGGTTGTACCCGCGTGGTGATCAAAAATGGTGATGATGAAAATTGTGTTAATCCAGAGTATAAGCTATCTCCATACCAAATCTCATTGAAGTCGGTGCAGCCGTTTGAGCGTGAAGAGGTAACAAACATACGCACACGCACACATACACACATTACACAAACTTGCGCATTTATAATACTTAGTAGAATAAGATTTATAATAACAAATGTATACCTTTAATCCATGCTTAAAACTGTGTACGCGTAACCTCCGTCGTTCTCTCGTTGTCGACATGTGTCGGTAAAACAGTGTGTCACCGAGCAGAATGAGCGAGATAGGCAGATGCGAAGAACTTAAGCGAGTGAGCGAGACAGTCACACGTTAATTTAACCCAATCACTAATTACTCAAGATAGGTACCGCGCAGCTAGTGGCCGACAGCTCCAAAGGCACAAACGGTCACGTGACTAGATTACTGTACTGTACAGTGCAGTGCAGTGCTACATCTATATACCTAGTGTAGGAATCAACTGTAAGTCCGTAAGCCGCACTCATCATAATGTATTTTAAAATGTATAAAACTCAGGCGTTATAATTTTCAATAATTTCCAGTTCCGATCTTCAAGTATGATGAAGGTCCGTAAAAAGGAGAGCGGTCGCGAGTTGTGGAAGTGACGTATGCGAATGTGCCCGCCCCACCCCGGCCCGCCGGCCCGCCGGCCCGCCCGAAGGCCCGAAGGCTCGCCGCCCATCAATTATTGCACGGATTAATGTTAGCGTTACCTCCCGAAGCGAACAAACTAATTTCTAACCGTTTTATTTATACAAGATGTACCTACATGAAAACACGACTCGTCTCTTCTCCAGGGCTACGTCTCTTCGTACTGGTCTCGTCGTCTCGCTGATCGTTACTGGTGTGGAGTGTACAGTGTGGAGTGTACAGTGTGGAGTGTACAGTGTGGAGTGTAGTGTAGGATTAGGTTGTGGTTAGGCAGGTAGGTATACAGTTAGGTAGATCTCTCCTTATTCTCTTTTCATCATCATGTTGACAACACTACAGTACCAGTAGTCTTAGTTAGTCTTAGTTAGGTATATATATAATATCGCGATCTAAAACCCAAACCATTTTGGACAAGACACGCCTTCCCCGAAACTAACTATTATCCCAGACTCCCGAAGCCAATTTACTTTAAAAATTATATTCTTAGTTTTGTTATTATTGATAGAAAATACTCGCTTAGTTTCAAGTGTCCAAGTATTGTCAACCTGACATCATTGTCTCATCAAAAAAATTATGAAATAAATTGACATAAAATTCGGCTGGATACCACAAGTCCGCACGGGCATGAGGACTTGTTTATATAATAGTTACTGGTTCGGTGCCGACAGCGAAGAGTATTCTCCAAGTGGCCAGGACATGTTATTGTAACGGAACTGTAACCCGGCTCGTTCTGATTACACGCGAGCTCCGGCGAAGCTCGGCACCCGCAGTCTCGGCCGGGCATGTCCGTTTGTATACACCGGTTGGTAATTGGCCATTTTGTTTGTTAAATCAATGTGTACAGATTTGGATTCATTTAATTTCCACTTTGACTAGGAATATACATTGGATAGCAGTGATCTGCTCTTCCGTTTAATTGCAGGTGCACTAGTACCTACTCCGCGCGGATTTTTCAATATTCAGCATACATTTTCTAACATCCGTATCTAGTTGTTGCGGGTTTTTAAACGGGACTCTTAAATCAATTCTGGTATCCATGTCTAGCGCGGTGAAGCACGCCCACTCCGTGTTTCTATTGGATGAACTGGTGTTTGGTTCAAACTGGAGTAAGTTATCGCTGAGGGTTAGTAATAACGATGAGTGACCAAAGTTCACACGGTCACTTTATTCATTGTGCGAATAGCGGCGTGAGAGATGTTTGTGTATGAAAAAATCAATGAATCAATAAAGTGGGCTTTCCTGTTGATATTGTAACACATTTCGTTTCTTCAGCACTTAATCCTTTGGTGTTGTGTCGGTCAATCGAGAACCCCAATGGGTATTTTTTGCATTGAAAACACCACCTAGTATAAATCTGGGAGCAAGCTGTTTTAATACGCTAGTATAGTGCTGGGCTTGCGGCGCATATATCGGCGGACTATATATATATATAGCAGATATAGTCAAGTCATACGTCACAACAGCGACAGCTTGCACAGCTCTCGTGGCATGTATACTGTTGGTAACGGTGAATGTTCTCTGTATGATAACGGCACTGCCGCCTCCAGCAGAGTTTGATATCCTTTGGTTTGAAGATATATTTGTTCAGTAAAGTGAGTCGCACAACACGTGAGACACACATCGACATTGTTAGTCATTAGGAACACCTGCAGTTCATTCCGATGCTGCAGTGCTCCCACCACCTTCGCGCCACCTTCCTGTTCCTGGAAGGATCTGGAGGATGTTCCCAGGTGTCGGGCCGATGTTAAGGGCCGTCATGGTCTGATCGTCGCCCAGCGCAGCTTCGGGCCGTTTATTTATCTATCGCGTGTTGTCTCGGCCGTAAACACTCGCTTCTAACTATCGGCCCCGGCGGTAATAGGTTATAAGTGAGAAGTTAATTAAAAAAATATGAATATATATATATATATATATAGAAAATTAATGATCATTAATATGGTTAAATGCCATTTGACTAAAACTTTCACACATTAATAACTATAGGGAAATGATTGGGTGCTATCAATTATGAGCATCATTAATTCATTACGTTAAAAAGAGCTGTCAGCAACGATGATTAACGGGTGTTTTGTCAATTATGTAAATATTTTGGTCAAACTTTGTTTTATATGCAGTTGAACATATAATGAGACTATCGTCCCCGGAAGCGAGGGGGCGGGCGCGAGGGGGCGAGCGGTCACTCGCGGATGATCTACGAGAGTTTTATACCCATTTAACTACGCTCCATGTATTCCACAGACAAACGGTAAAATTGCCGCGACCATTTCCTTTTCCTCGTAAAGAGCAGCAGAACCGTACAAGCCCGTTAGTTGTTATGTGCCACATCTGCCGACGCAGCCACGTGTGGAGCAGACCGGCCCGCCATTAGGCGAAACTGACGTTGGGCCGTCTGTCCCGGACCGAGAGGACGCAGGCACGTGTGGAGCAGACCGGCCCGCCATTAGGCGAGACTGACGTTGGGCCGTCTGTCCCGGACCGAGAGGACGCAGACACGTGTGGAGCAGACCGGCCCGCCATTAGGCGAGACTGACGTTGGGCCGTCTGTCCCGGACCGAGAGGACGCAGACACGTGTGGAGCAGACCGGCCCGCCATTAGGCGAGACTGACGTTGGGCCGTCTGTCCCGGACCGAGAGGACGCAGACACGTGTGGAGCAGACCGGCCCGCCATTAGGCGAGACTGACGTTGGGCCGTCTGTCCCGGACCGAGAGGACGCAGACACGTGTGGAGCAGACCGGCCCGCCATTAGGCGAGACTGACGTTGGGCCGTCTGTCCCGGACCGAGAGGACGCAGACACGTGTGGAGCAGACCGGCCTGCCATTAGGCGAGACTGACGTTGGGCCGTCTGTCCCGGACCGAGAGGACGCAGACACGTGTGGAGCAGACCGGCCCGCCATTAGGCGAGACTGACGTTGGGCCGTCTGTCCCGGACCGAGAGGATGCAGACCGGCCCGCCATTAGGCGAGACTGACGTTGGGCCGTCTGTCCCGGACCGAGAGGACGCAGACACGTGTGGAGCAGACCGGCCTGCCATTAGGCGAGACTGACGTTGGGCCGTCTGTCCCGGACCGAGAGGACGCAGACACGTGTGGAGCAGACCGGCCTGCCATTAGGCGAGACTGACGTTGGGCCGTCTGTCCCGGACCGAGAGGACGCAGACACGTGTGGAGCAGACCGGCCCGCCATTAGGCGAGACTGACGTTGGGCCGTCTGTCCCGGACCGAGAGGACGCAGACACGTGTGGAGCAGACCGGCCCGCCATTAGGCGAGACTGACGTTGGGCCGTCTGTCCCGGACCGAGAGGACGCAGACACGTGTGGAGCAGACCGGCCCGCCATTAGGCGAGACTGACGTTGGGCCGTCTGTCCCGGACCGAGAGGACGCAGACACGTGTGGAGCAGACCGGCCTGCCATTAGGCGAGACTGACGTTGGGCCGTCTGTCCCGGACCGAGAGGACGCAGACACGTGTGGAGCAGACCGGCCTGCCATTAGGCGAGACTGACGTTGGGCTGTCTGTCCCGGACCGAGAGGACGCAGACACGTGTGGAGCAGACCGGCCCGCCATTAGGCGAGACTGACGTTGGGCCGTCTGTCCCGGACCGAGAGGATGCAGACCGGCCCGCCATTAGGCGAGACTGACGTTGGGCCGTCTGTCCCGGACCGAGAGGACGCAGACACGTGTGGAGCAGACCGGCCTGCCATTAGGCGAGCCTAACGTTGGGCCGTCTGTCCCGTACCGAGAGGACGCAGACACGTGTGGAGCAGACCGGCCCGCCATTAGGCGAGACTGACGTTGGGCCGTCTGTCCCGGACCGACACGAGTAAACCGCGCTCGAACATTTGTTTCTCTCATAGACGACAACTGTATTCAGACTTTTTGCTGCCGTCAAACAAATGGCTGCACGTCCGAAACATCCGCGCAGAGTAGCGCGGCTATCGGTTTTCTATCGGATCCATTTCCCGTGGGCCGAGTCCGTCTGTGGTCGCGATAGGTGCAGCTCGCGGTGCTGGAGTCACGTGCGGAGGTGCTGCTGGAGCAGCGGCTCCACCGACATTGTACAATTCTCATAACTTGAACGACAGTACCTCTTCCGGAATTCTAATATATATTCTAGGTCACAATACCGGGAACAACCGTTACTCGGTAAAACAGTTGATACTCGTGCGGGGGCGGGGTGCGGGGTGCGGGGCTCTTTACATAATTACACACCTCATCTATATGATGACACGATTATAGGATACAGTCTATACTGTATCCTATAATCGTGTTGTGAAAATATGTAACATGGTGTCCTGAACATGTACTTAAATAAAGGATTTATTTACCTTAGACCGCGTCATCACTTAACATCAGTAGTCGAACGCGAGCCTATATAGAATGTAATAAATGTCATTATATATAATTATGCGCCCGCGGCGATGACGCGCCTGATATTTCACATTAAGGAATATATAAAATAAAGGAACTCCACATCTCTTTACGTTCTACATATAGTAGGTAGCAGACACGTGGTGTCCGATTTGGACCAATTGGCGAGCTTAGTGTGGTTCGATGGCGCGAGCGCCGGCGCCCGCCGGCCCCGACGATCACTTTCACCGTGGAAGCCGAACTGAACGGACGCTCCGGTCGCCGGTCCTAGAGGAGCCTGGTAGTCTCCGATTGCCGTATTAGTAGGCGAGTAGCAGCGGAATATTGAAAGTGATTAATTGTATTACTTTCTAACTGATCGCACCTATAACTGACTGACGTACATTGAGTGTCGACTCTGCGTCATCGCATCGGCCATGGCATCTCCCCTCCCCCCTCCCCCCTGAACAATAGTGTGTCCAGCCGCCCCCGCGTCCCGCGATGCAGGTCGCTTCATTGATCACAACACAATATTAGGAACAAAAGTCGTACAGAAGAGTATGAACCGTTGTCTTCGATTTGCATCTTGCGGCCATCTTTGAAACACAATTTGTCGTTATGTAAATGAGAGAATACTTATAGGAATTAAATACCCGAGAGCGAAGAGACCTTCTCTCCCAAATTTACGAATTCATAAATACCCAATGAATTTTCGAAAGTATTAGAAACTTTTATTTCGATAGATACCGACCGTTTTATTTCGAGGAAAATTACGTACATTTATTTTAATATGTCCGTTATTTGTATCTAAGAATGATAAAAAGTCTGCGTTTCCTAAATATTTTATGTTTTATTTTTTTAATTAAATATTGTGTGTTGATCGACACACTCGACGGTGTCCGCACAGTCGAGCGCTGCGCCCGCGTACTCGCGCCGACGCGACGATTGCGAGTGCGCGCGCGTACTCGCGCGGGCGCACTCCGGACCGTAGTGTATCACTCCATCCTCGCGCTCGAGCCGGGCTCGGGAACAGTTAAAAACGCCCACAACGCTCTCGGTCCGCGTTCCTTTTGGCACACGGGGCATTTTTAACTGCTTCCCTTCACCGTTCGAGATGCATGAAAAGTGTTAAAAACGCTACCGTGAACTGCCACGTTTGACCCACCTCCGAGGCCGAGTCTTTTGACAGCTGCGAGATTGACAGCTACAGCTGATGTGAGTAGATAAACAAACTTGAAATAATGCGCCCGTGTAATGTTTTCTTTCTATTTCTGTTACGAAAATGTAATTCTCTTTATGATTCAAGGTAGATAATATTATAGGTATCAAAACATTTTTAAGTCATGAATATTCAAATGAATATGCGTCGTCCGAGTTGGGAAAGATAGTGTTTTCCACCAATGCCACATTGACAAATGGATCGCTTGTGCAGTGGTCCACTGCTGGAAGCTCCACTGGTCCATCTCGGACACGCCTTATTACGCCGGTACACAGTCTGTATGTCACGGGAGTCGCTCCCGCCGTCCGCGCACAGTCTGTATGTCACGGGAGTCGCTCGCGCCGTCCGCGCACAGTCTGTATGTCACGGGAGTCGCTCGCGCCGTCCGCGCACAGTCTGTATGTCACGGGAGTCGCTCGCGCCGTCCGCGCACAGTCTGTATGTCACGGGAGTCGCTCGCGCCGTCCGCGCACAGTCTGTATGTCACGGGAGTCGCTCGCGCCGTCCGCGCACAGTCTGTATGTCACGGGAGTCGCTCGCGCCGTCCGCGCACAGTCTGTATGTCACGGGAGTCGCTCGCGCCGTCCGCGCACAGTCTGTATGTCACGGGAGTCGCTCGCGCCGTCCGCGCACAGTCTGTATGTCACGGGAGTCGCTCGCGCCGTCCGCGCACAGTCTGTATGTCACGGGAGTCGCTCGCGCCGTACGCACACTTACATCGTACATAATAACTAAGAAACGAGTTTTAATGCGAGTTCCATCAATAGATTAAGATCGACTAGAGATGAAGGTTTCAATCATAGCGCGCGATTTATACCACAGAACATTCGAGAATTCATGGATCTCCTATGTGAGAAGCACGTTTTTGTGCGCAGACGTCTCAAACGTCGGTTCAAACTTACGAGATAGATCAATATAATGTACAACGGAAATGTGCATCTTAAAAACATCTACATAAAAGTTCGCGAGGGTACCTAGATGGTTTCTAGGTATGTCTTTGTCAAATAAATAATTCTACTATATTCTACCAAGGATTACCCACAGTTACCATTTTTATCTTTTACGTAAGTAGTGCAATAAGAGTTATGGTTACTTACGAAGCTATTTTAAACGATACAGTATTATTGCTTATCCAATTATATACATACCATATACATTGCACCCGAGCAAAGCCGGAGCGGTCAGCTAGTTGGTGTAAGAACCTGTAACTTCGAACTGTGCTAGTGAACGAACTGCACTAGAAACAAAACTGATCGTTACATTCCACGTCCGCGGTAGGTCCTCCCTCACATCCGCGCAGAATGAACGTGACGTTGTTCCTCGAAACGACTGGTGCGCCCTCGGTCGGCGGCTCGAGCGAGGCGCCCCGCGCCCGCAGCGCCCTCAGCGCCCGCGCCCTCGACACCCGTCCCTATAGTAAATCTGATTTCCCTCCGACTCGCTCGAACATCTGATAAACAACACGTTTCGCCGGCAAAGAGTATTCTAAAAGTGTGAATGAAACTTGTTCCAATTTTGAATAGAGCAGCCACGTTGCTTTTGTTTTCGGCGAAGTTGCGATATGGAAAACTGGGATGAGGTAAGTTGGGGAAGTGCGCCTTTCGGCGAGGGAACGTGCCAAGCTTTCGTTCTGTGCTCGGGTGTTGTGACTATGTGACACCCGGCCCGGGGCACGCGAGCCGCGAGCCGCGAGCTGCGAGTCACGAGCCGCGAGCCACTCTGCATGCTAATCGGATGATGAAGAGAAAGGCCGTGGGTTATTCATGTCGTAACGATGTTCCCGTCTCCCGTCCCCCGTCCCCAGCTCAGCTCAGTATGAGTGACCCTGAGTTGTTGCAGGGCATGCCAAGGTAGCATGCGCGCCTGCCGCGACGCAAGGTTGTGAATATGCATTTATTCGTTTATATGCGAGCGCAGACAGCGCGGGCGCGCCGCCTAGTGAGGCTAGCGCTGACGGCGCGAGCGCGCCGCCTAGTGAGGCTAGCGCTGACGGCGCGAGCGCACCGCCTAGTGAGGCTAGCGCTGACGGCGCGAGCGCGCCGCCTAGTGAGGCTAGCGCTGACGGCGCGAGCGCGCCGCCTAGTGAGGCTAGCGCTGACGGCGCGAGCGCGCCGCCTAGTGAGGCTAGCGCTGACGGCGCGAGCGCACCGCCTAGTGAGGCTAGCGCTGACGGCGCGAGCGCGCCGCCTAGTGAGGCTAGCGCTGACGGCGCGAGCGCGCCGCCTAGTGAGGCTAGCGCTGACGGCGCGAGCGCGCCGCCTAGTGAGGCTAGCGCTGACGGCGCGAGCGCACCGCCTAGTGAGGCTAGCGCTGACGGCGCGAGCGCGCCGCCTAGTGAGGCTAGCGCTGACGGCGCGAGCGCGCCGCCTAGTGAGGCTAGCGCTGACGGCGCGAGCGCGCCGCCTAGTGAGGCTAGCGCTGACGGCGCGAGCGCACCGCCTAGTGAGGCTAGCGCTGACGGCGCGAGCGCGCCGCCTAGTGAGGCTAGCGCTGACGGCGCGAGCGCGCCGCCTAGTGAGGCTAGCGCTGACGGCGCGAGCGCGCCGCCTAGTGAGGCTAGCGCTGACGGCGCGAGCGCACCGCCTAGTGAGGCTAGCGCTGACGGCGCGAGCGCGCCGCCTAGTGAGGCTAGCGCTGACGGCGCGAGCGCGCCGCCTAGTGAGGCTAGCGCTGACGGCGCGAGCGCACCGCCTAGTGAGGCTAGCGCTGACGGCGCGAGCGCGCCGCCTAGTGAGGCTAGCGCTGACGGCGCGAGCGCGCCGCCTAGTGAGGCTAGCGCTGACGGCGCGAGCGCGCCGCCTAGTGAGGCTAGCGCTGACGGCGCGAGCGCACCGCCTAGTGAGGCTAGCGCTGACGGCGCGAGCGCGCCGCCTAGTGAGGCTAGCGCTGACGGCGCGAGCGCGCCGCCTAGTGAGGCTAGCGCTGACGGCGCGAGCGCACCGCCTAGTGAGGCTAGCGCTGACGGCGCGAGCGCGCCGCCTAGTGAGGCTAGCGCTGACGGCGCGAGCGCACCGCCTAGTGAGGCTAGCGCTGACGGCGCGAGCGCGCCGCCTAGTGAGGCTAGCGCTGACGGCGCGAGCGCGCCGCCTAGTGAGGCTAGCGCTGACGGCGCGAGCGCGCCGCCTAGTGAGGCTAGCGCTGACGGCGCGAGCGCACCGCCTAGTGAGGCTAGCGCTGACGGCGCGAGCGCGCCGCCTAGTGAGGCTAGCGCTGACGGCGCGAGCGCACCGCCTAGTGAGGCTAGCGCTGACGGCGCGAGCGCGCCGCCTAGTGAGGCTAGCGCTGACGGCGCGAGCGCACCGCCTAGTGAGGCTAGCGCTGACGGCGCGAGCGCGCCGCCTAGTGAGGCTAGCGCTGACGGCGCGAGCGCACCGCCTAGTGAGGCTAGCGCTGACGGCGCGAGCGCGCCGCCTAGTGAGGCTAGCGCTGACGGCGCGAGCGCACCGCCTAGTGAGGCTAGCGCTGATGGCGCTGTGCCACTAGGAGAGGACGAGGCGACTAGCTCAAGGGCACCACTGAGGTTCGGGCCTCGGCTTGAGCTGTCGCCAGGACAGGGAGATATCGGATCGAGACGATGTGGAGTCTTGAGTCACTTGTACATTTATAGGTGCAGCTGAACTCAGATTAGTAAGGGAGGCCGAGGTGGACGCTCCTGACTGGCCCAGGCTAGTCGAGGGGGCGTGGTCCCCCAGTGCCGGATCTGGTGTTGGTTCAGTCACGTTTGGAAAGTGGTGACGAGCGGACCTCAGTGCTGGATACCAATCAATCTTTTTGGAGATGAAAGCCTTCGTTTATTCAGGTCCGAAGGTACCCCAACTGTCGAGTACCGACCCGCCTGGCCCGCCTGGCCAGCCGTGGTCACGGACGTATAACCGCACGCTAGGTCTAGAGTATTGACTGGGTCTCAATGACCGCTGCCCAATACATTATGTGTTAGGTTTTTCAAACTCGAGGGTGGTAGCTAGCCAGGCACTTGCCTGGCTAGCTTCCACCCTCGAGTTTGAAAAACCTCGAAAATACCCTATCACCATGCTGGCAAATCGATAACGGTGTTTCTATAACCGTAAGCTCGAGCCGTCGGCGCGGACCGAACCGGCGTTCGTCCGTTCGACAGCCGACACTCCCACCGTTGAGCTATCATCTCTTCAAAACATGCGTACCACGGTCGCGCAAAGCGTAACTCTAAACGTCTCTTTTAATCTCCTTTACCAATTGTTATTTCCCATGATATCATTTCGGTCGGCGTCTCCCAGAGCCGTCGACACGCCAGCTGACACATGTCACGTGATCTCATCCTCGTTCTGTATCAGATTATACATGTCAACGCACGCCTCGTTTATCTCGGGACGCGGGCGCGGGCGCGGGCGCGGGCGCGGGCGCGGGCGCGGGCGCGGCCGGCACACGTGTTGTAGAAACCAATTCCCACCTTTTGGGAACATTTATAAAAGATTGCCGGAACGGAAGGAATAAGCCGTGTCTACTCCTCGCACCCACGATAGTCGGACAAGTTCATTTGTGGCCGGGCATTTTAAGGGTTCCCTTGAACGGAACGGAACTTGAATTGAACGGAACCCTAGAAATGTATATCTTTATCGAGAGAGTATCAAGTAAGTTAACGTTTAAATTAACAGACAGAGTTGTAAACACCATACTGTAGTACTCACATAACAAATAAACATTGTGCACTGAAGGGCTCCGTGCCACAGTCTTGTACACAACACTCACATTCGTGCGTTTGTCCGTGTAACAACATCACTCACAGCCTTTGTGTATAACTCATACGTTTTGGCGAATACCGCTTCCTGCCCCACAGAAGGTTGGTGCACTAAAGCAGGAGGTGGGGCTCGCGGGGCTCGCGGGGCTCGCGCGCACCGGGCCATGATTGTTTTGTGAAATAAAATGATTTGTACAGTCTATTAGTTGATCCCCGGCGAGGGGCGGCTATGTTGAAAACAAGACTGATCTCGAATCTCGATCTGTAGTCCGACGATACCCGCGGGGTGGGCGCGTGCGGCCGTCGCTCTGTCAGTGCTCGGCGTCCCCGGGCGCGCGCGAGCGGGGTGTCCCCCCGCTCGGCCGGGATCGCGGAGGAGTTCATTATTATGGTAACGTTTTAGACCTAGTCTCGCCCAGCGACGCCGGCCGTTAAACCTCATTCTTATTGAATATATTCATATCGGAAAGGGGACTATGAATCATTATATAAAAATATTACGTATGTATGTACGTAACGTCAACAGTTTCTTCGCAATCAAGGGGGAGGCCTATATCCAACAGTTCTATGGCTGAGATGATGATGATGATGATGATTTCGTAAAAATGAAGGCTCAAAATATGAAACGATCTCACGACACACGCGCGACATACCTGCGCAGGCCCGCGGACTGCCTCGCGTCGAGCGACACTCGCCGCGGCGCGCCCTCGGGCGCCGTCGCTCCGAGTGTATCTACACACACCACACACACCACACACACCACACACGGCAGTCGGCCCCGCGGGTCACAAAGGCCGTATTATGTGATATTTGTGCGTTGTTAATATGTAATCCGATAATATTTTCTTTTATACCGTAAGGCTTTGATGTTATTCGTCATAAATGCATACATATTTTAGGGATACCATGTTTGTTCACGCGGGATAATGGACCGGCCCGGTGTCATGGCGACAGTGCGTCGCCCCCCTCTCGGGGCGGGGCGGGGTGACTCGCGCTGTGTTCCGAGTTCTCGACTCGAGCGTCGCGAGCGTCGCGAGCGTCGCGAGCGTCTCAGGTGAACACATATAGGTACAAATGAGACGATATTTTAGTTCGTTCACGGATGTATCGTTTCTCCCATTGCCTCGACCGACTCGATAGAAGACATCTTTGTTTCCGTGTAGTTATTCATTTATTTCATACGGGCTTCTGTATTCTATAAATCTTTAAATACAAACGACGGCGATAGTTTATAATATATTATTGTTAGCTGTCACAATAAGCTGGAGGGGGAGAGGGGGAGCGCTCCCTGTGAAAGCCGGCGCGGGCACGTCTGCTCGCGCACTGCACGTTCCCTTCGCGACCGCCCTTCGGTCTGTTCGTGCGCTAACTCCTCCTATGATAAACCGTGCAACGGATTTCGAAACATTCTTAACCTTTATCGTCGGTGGCGCTAGTTATTATATTATACTGTATAGATACAGATACGTTTGACCACTATCTCACTCGATGGTCAGTGACGATGTGGTCGAAGATGTTTTCACGCTAGACCTAGAATGCTCACTGGCTCTCAAGGACTGGTGCCTGAACACACTGTGTTTAGGTGACAGTTTTTCAAACTTGAGGGTGGTAGCTAGCCAGGCGGGTATTCGAAAGCACCCATGCTGGGAATTTGATAACGATGTTACCTTCATCGGAAGCTCAAGCTGTTGTTGGGGATCGAACCAGTACCCGTCAGTTTGACAGGCGACGCTCCCCCCGCTGAGCTATCATCGCTTCATATCGACGCGTAGGACTAAAGTGCTAAAGCGCGGTCAGGATGGTATCTGGCAAAATATCTCTGCCACGGACTAGCAAACGCAGCATAGGACGGCCACCGACAAGGTGGACAGATGATCTGACTAAGATCGCAGGTAAGGGCTGGATGCGGGCTGCTCCCATCTGGTCAGTGTGGAAATCAATCGGGAAGGCAAGTCCAGAAGTAGATGTCCTATGGCCAAAATGATGATGAGGATAATTATGGTTATCTATACCTTACTAATATTATAAAAAGGAAAGATTTGATTGTTTGCATTGAATAGGTTCCGAATCCACTAAACCGATTTGGAAATTCCTCAACTGTTGGGAAGCTACACTATCCCCGGGTGACACAGGCTAGGATATATTTTAAAAATAAACAAATAGGGATCTTTATATTATTTAATTTTGAAGGTAAAGGGTAAATTATGTCAGGATGGTATTTCATAACGGTAACATTATCATAGCATAGCAGTAACAGAATCACACATTAACATCTCCTATTATAATAACGTTCTTATCCCAAAGGAGCGAACTCGGAAGCCCCGGGACTGTGACCCGCGGTGGTGGATTTATGGACCCTTTTACATCATGAAAACACTCTCTCTCCCCTCCGGTTCTAAGGTTTCTCCAGTTAAAGCACACATACAAGAATACACAAGATCACATGTTTTTCCAGGATACACTGTGGACTACACAAGTACCCAAAGTTCACACATACATAAAACTAGTCAACAGTTAGGAAGTGCAAATGATGCCCTCCTTAAGCTCGAGCCTGTGCTTGATACGGAAACTCTAACTTCAGCGTGTCTACTCTCGATACTGAGCTATGGTCTTTTGTAAGAAAGGACAATCATACTGGATATACCGCGACTGTGGACACGAGACATGAGGACAGACTATGTACTCCTGAGACAAGACTCGTGAAGGCATGGCATATATACGATAATAAATATGTACAGTAAGTTACCTAAACCTGCAACTAATTAAAATACCAAGAGTTCGAACGTAAAATCAAATATTTCTTGACTAGTAATGCATTCTATAAATTACATTAGTTCATGGATATGAAACTTTCAGAAAAGTCTTTTCAGTGACCTAAAATTATAATAAAAATGCATTTGCTCCTTATCGATTTGATCAAATAATTGACGTCAATATTTCCACTTTCATATGGACCAGTCTTTAAAATATATATTATTAATTAATCAATTTAATAAATAATTATAAACATGTATTGACTTACCGAAAATAAGGCATGTTATTATGGTTAATAAATAATCTGAATCTGAATCTCATAGGTTATTCAGCAGTTACAAGGCATCTCTAGATTACTCACAATTACTCGCTGTACGCGTCCAGCTGTCGTCCATCGGTATGAGGACTAGAGACTCCCGTTGGATAGCGGTACTAACTTCACTTTACTTCACCATTAACAATGGCGCCCCTGGTACAACTTAAGCGTCCGTTCCACGACTAGACTGTTCGCCTGACCGAGGCTCTTACCAACTCAACCCTATTCACAAACTAACCTCTTATTGACCAAATATAATATGACGTGACTCCTACCTCCACCTAGTTAACCAATCAAGTACTAGCTACATCTTTAAATTTAGCGCCATCTACTTTAAACATCTTAAACGCTTTGACAACTCCATCTATCATATTTGTTAGACACTAGCAACACCTTTACATTATAGTTAACGCCATCTATCATATTTCAATATCTCACACTCTGACAGAAAAGTCACACAAAATCGTCAGGAAGATATTGGAGAGTTCCCATCCGCTCTCCCGTGTCGGATGGGAAAGCGGCCGGAGCCAATTACACTCGTCCACTTCGCTCTATCGATCTATCGCTAGTTGCAGCGAACTATTGATAACGATTCGTGTCGATTTGTTGAGTCGCTTCATATCGATACATAGCTTAGTCAAATTCGATTTCAGAAACGAATAATTTGTAATATCGGGAATAATAAGAATCTTCGTCCCGGTCACATCGCTGGAGGATCAGCACCGCCGCCGATCATATTATTGTATAGAAAACTCTTCATACAACTTGAACTACCGCAGGCTCTGTAACAGAATTCCTAACACGGATTGTATAGTTGTAGCAGCGGACCCGTAGAACATATAGAAGAGCCTGTGATCCTGACACTCGTGGATTATTTACAAACCTTTTTAAACTATCCGAGGAAACGTTAAGCATGCGGGATTCAGTTTAAAAGCTTGTGCGTAAGCTTGTTGCATAATGGACGGCGCGCGGGGGAACCATCCCGAGTGAAGGAAATCTTCACACGCCGCTCGCCGCTCGCCGCACGCCGTTCGCCGCACGCCGCTCGCCGCCCGCCGCCCGCCGCCCGCCGCCCGCCGCCCGCCGCCCGCCGCCCGCCGCCCGCCGCCCGCCGCCGCGTACATATTCCTACAATTTCAAGTGTTTGGACCCAACATTATTCAAAGTGTATAAGAAAGGAAGGAAGCGCGACCGACGCGACGTCTGTAGGCTTGTGTCATAGTAGTTTGCAGCGGTCCGTGACGGGCGCGCGCGGGTCCGGGCCCGGACCGTGACGGGCCCGGGCCCGGACCGACAAAGTGCCGTTTTGTCGGAAATGGCATCGCATCGTTCTACAGGTTCGCGTTAAGCTGAAGTAAAAAGCTCGACACAACTTTTGAAATGTGAAAGGTTTGTTTTCCCGATGCGGCGAGGCTACAAGAGAGGTATAACGCGAGCTCAGGCGCACGTGACTGGTCTCGCGCCTGTGAGACTGCCCCGATCCAGTTTTCCGATTCAGTTTCCGTTGGAATATAATTGAATCGCACTCCTCTTCTCACATTATATGAATAACTGAGATCCACACATCGAGTACCTTCGCAGTATTGTTGATGTATAATTTAATGTATATTCATTTTAAGATAATTATTGTTGCCAGTCGAAAAATATATCGTAGGCTATAAATTCAAATGGAACTTTGCTTGTCTTATTCTCTGAAGCGAAAATAAGTTTACAAATTTGACTCAATGTAATTTGCTCCCATTTTAAAAAAGAACCAATTCGTACAGGAATATAGGAACACGGTTCGAGCCGAACCTAACAGCCCAGTGTACAATATCCGCACACCGGTTATAGCCGGTTATAAACCAGTAACGGTGACGTCAGTGACTCTTGTTACACAGCGCACGCATGTGTCTACAACAAAGCCGTTCCCGATGAGTGCGTACGGCCGAGCCATTTATCACACAAAGTTCTGCAAGGCAATGAATCGTACGTAAAATAAATTAAGTCGGTAGATGAGTGTTGTTGTTGCAGACTTGCGAATATTTTTAAATTTATAAAGCGCGCGGAAACTGAGGCGGCAAAATTAAGTCAATTGTAGTAATTTTCATTGCGACGCGTATTTCAAGCGCAAGTCTAAACATATAGCTATCCTTTCCTATATTATTTGTACCGTATTATCAGTCGCAGTAAGCATGTGTATGTCGTAAAGGAACAAAATCTGAGCACCGCGCAGTATGGATATACGTCATCTTTAGTGAAACATCGTTGGTGTACAGTCGTACATGTGTCATAAACGTTATCAAAACTGCACGTTCCGCGAACGGGGCGGGAAGGTCAAAGCTGATATCTTATAAGTCAGTTTAATAATATGACATCGACAATGACAATACAACAATATAACAATAACTAATTATAATAAACTTTTGTCAGCCGCCAACACCGCTATGTAAGTTGTTTGCTCTATATCCGAGTAACCAGACTGTTAAACATATATCCGAGTAACCAGACTGTTAAACATATATCCGAGTGACCAGACTGTTAAACATATATCCGAGTAACCAGACTGTTAAACATATATCCGAGTAACCAGACTGTTAAACATATATCCCCTTAACATTATCGAGAAGAGGAGGAACTGGTCTGACATTGTATTTCTGCACAAACTGATCAATGGCTTCATAGATAGTCCTAATTTACTTAGTAAAGTGGGATCGCTTGTCCCCCGCCCCCCGCCCCTCTAGCCGTCTCAAAAATAGAAAAACTTTCAATGTTCAAATCACTCGCACTAATTACGGTCAGCATTCATCTTTGTATCGGCCGTGTTGTTCCTACAACCATATTTGCCAGGATATAGATATATTTAACTGTTCACTCTGTTCATTTAAAAGACTTTTCAATGATCCTATGTTCTCGTGGGTAATTTAAATTTATTTTATATGTTATTCAGCTTACTTTTTTATCATTAATATAATCTTAGAGAGCACTCTTTATAATAAGCATGCTGTGGTCACACCTAGAAGGGTGTACACATGAACAAGCCATACGTATAACAATTGTAACTAAGTGATTCTTATACCTTGCTGTGTACAACCAGTTCTGTGAACCAAAAAAAAAAATTACATAAATGTTAATAAACATGTGTCGAATGGTCGCAATCACTGTCCTACAAATAACACACAAACACACACACGACGAACAGCGAGAGGCCCACGGCTCCACACCGTGGTGTGCCCAGCAAGCCCAGCAAGCCCAGCAGAGACGTACTCGTGGGTATAACTTCGGTGATTCGATACTGTGCGCACTCTGATAGTAGAAACCGCGTTCGTGCCAAAACGCGCTTCTGAAATAAACATCATAAAGTATACAAGGACTTGTCGCCAGGCTTCGGAGGTGCGATGAGGGTGTGCAGGTGAGGGCGCGCGCCGGGCGCCGCGGGCGCAGGCGCGGGCGCAGGCGCGGGCGCGGGCGCGGGCGCGGGCGCGGGCGCCGGCGCGCCCATGCCGCGCTCGCCCATGGACTCGGCTCTCAGCCTCAGGTATCATAGTCATTTAACACGAAACTCTCAATAAGCGATTCCTTTAACATATTTAAGCGTCATTTCTTTTGTACTTTATGAGTTTAGCGTTTGACCAATATCTCGGTTGATGGTCAGCGTCGATGCGGTCGAAGTAAATTCGTTAATTATAATCGAGGTAGGCGGGTGGATGGTGGCTCGCCGAGCGGGTAGGTACTCGTAGCTACCCTGCCGCGATGCCGGGACTTCGATAACGGTGTATCTTTCTCAAAACGTTACAAATAACTAGTCGGATAGCGTAGATGTACAGCGCACTCTACCGGTGACATCGAGGTACCAATAACGAGATCCATGTACGACCAACACTCTCTTTGGATAGAGTTCACATATTCTCATAGTGTACGTAAAACAATCTCGCCGATATTGCCACCCGCATTTCTCCAGTCTTCTCGTGACCACGACCAATGCGACTTGGTCGAAACGTCGAGGTAAATAAATTACTAAATGTTTTTCTCGCGATGAAGCCCCGATTGATTCAATAACGAAGTGAATAATATTCCAAATTAATTGATTCCATTATTCGCTTCTATAGTTGATCTATAAATATGATTCCAGTGAGTGGGTGGTGCGGTGGGTGGTGGCGGCGGCGGCGTGCGGCGCGCTGTGCGGCGCGGCCGGCGTCGGCGTCGGCGGGGCGGGCGCGTCGGCGGCGCCGGCGCGCACGCCGCCGCCGCCGATGACGCTCGCGCCCGCAACGTCGCCGCCCTGCCCAGCTCACTGCATCTGCCTCTCACAATCGCAGGTAAACCTAGTTAACGTGTATACAAACACAAGTATTTGTCCCTGGCAGGCCAATCTATCATCATCATCACAATCATCGTCCGAGCCCATAGGATGTCCCAGCCAGCCCCGGCCTGCCCCGGCCTGCCCCGCCGATATCCACAAGGACCGGTGGGAAGAGGCCCGCATCCCAGCCCGCCCAATCAATACTAGAATAAAACTCTAGAGCTAAAACAATTAAAAATAGTTTTAACGGCACAGGTTCGTCAATAGTAGTTCTGTACAAACCATTGGAAAAAGGGCTTTTGAGTGTAAAGTGTTAAAGTTGTGTCAGAAGCTGTAACTTGGAGCGTTACAGATATTACCTTTAACGGTTTATTGGTTCTGTCCGAAGACTACTTAATAGTTTTGAGTGATGTGAGCCTATGAGTGATGTGAGCCTGAGTGATGTGAGCCTGAGTGATGTGAGCCTGAGGTATGACTTTTGACTAATTTTCCAGTTAAAAGTAATTTCGCCCGGTTAATAGTATTGCCTGTAACATGAATATAAAAATCTCAAACTTATATGCGATTCGTAACAAAACTGTTAATAAAGCACGGCGATGTCACTAGAAATTAAAAGTAGGTACATGCGAAGAGCGCTTCATATAATGGTGGAGGACAGGCTCGGCAGGCGCCCCCTAGCGACACCTATGGGCGGCCGCGGACGGCGAGGCTCAATCAGATTGATATTTGCTCTGTCGATTGTTTGCGGGCTCAAGTTCGAAACAATTCAATCAAAATAAGCGAGGATCGAGCCCGCGCGTGACGCCGCTCGTGTTCGGGAGGGATTAGGGCTATTGACTGCGTAAACATCGGAGATAGCGCTCAGGCCGCGACATTTCGATAGCGATAATACAATTCGAAATGGCTATTCGTTGACACCGCCCCGGGCGGGTACCGGGTCGGGGGGGTGGTCGGGTCGTGGTGTAGGTGTCGAGCCTGTTCATCCGTTTCCAGGTGGTGTGCAACAGCGCCGCGCTACGCGGAGTGCCGGCGGCGCTGGGCGCGGCGGTGACGCAGCTGTCCCTGTCGCGCGCGGAGCTGCGCGTGCTCGGCTCGGACGCGTTCGCGCACGTGCGGCAGCTGCGCCGGCTGTCGCTCGACGCGTGCAACCTGACGCGCATCCGCCCGTTCGCGTTCCGCGGCCTGCCGCGCCTGCGAGACCTGCGCATCCAGCACACGCCGCTCGCGACCGTCGACGCGTTCGCGTTCGCCGCGCTGCAGAACATCACGTGCATCGTGCTCTCGCACAACAGGATAGCGCAGATCGAGGGCTACGCGTTCGCCGGCACCACCTCCATCAGGTCGATATCGCTCCGGAACAACCCGACGAAGCGCATCCGGGCGCACGCGTTCTCCGGCCTCAGCGACGTGGGGCAGATAGAGCTCCCGTCGGGGATCAGGCACATCGAGCCGCAGGCGTTCGCCGGCCTCGAAGGCGTCGGCGTGCTCGAGCTCGCGTACATGGACTTGCCGGCGCTGCTGCCCGACACCTTCCACGGGATGGCGCGAGTGGGGCGGCTCGCCCTCCGCGAGTCGGACCTGGGCGTCGTCAGAGAGGGGGCGTTCGACGGCTTGCGACGCGTCGACACGCTGGAGATTTGCAATAATAAAATCGATCGTGTCGAAGAGCTGACCCTCGTGCACAACAACAGCGTGCACACGTTCCGGCTGACCGGGAACCACATGCTGGAGACGCCCGAGGCGGTGCTGCTCGAGGTGGAGAGCGTCCAGGTCACCGGGAACCACGTGCCGTGCGAGTGCGGGCGCGACCCGCGCGCCAGCCCGCTGGCGCTGACGCCCGACTTCGCCGATCACAACTTTTGCATATCGCCGCTAAAAGTGCGCGGGCGCAGCTTAGCGAGCGCGTGGGGCGGCGGCGGCGGGTGCCGCGGGGAGGCGGCGGGGAGCGCCCGCGCGCGCGCCGCGGCCGGAGCGCACCTCGCGCTCGCTTCGTCTCGCCTCGCGCTCGCCACGGTCTCGCTCGCTCTGCTCGCGAGCAGCTAACCGCCCGCGGCGCGGTGTTCGTTCGTGTGATGCGCGAGCTTGTAAATATTGTAATATACGCGAGTCCGTATGCAGGTATAGATAATGCGAAGTTTAACATTGAAAGGGTCCGCTCACTGTGTATGCGTTGGACCATTAATAAATTTGCCTTTGGAAATAATCGTCGTATTGTTCTGATTTGTTTTGTTTTCTGACCTGATTTAAATAATCCCTCGTACACGATATGACAAGTTGAATAAATCAGGATCTTTTTAGTTTTAAATGAGATTTTCACTATAAATTGTATGGTAATAATCTAAGTTAATACAATGAGACGGGTTCGTGATGTGATAATGATATCATAAAAGGTAAATTGTAACAAGCCTATGTCCAGCAGTGGACGTCCTATGGCTGAGATGATGATGATGATAAAATTGTAACAAGCATGACAGTAGGTATTCTTTAATTCATTTGGTTCACGATTGAGATGTAGCACATGGATTAAACACAATAATAAAACTGGGGTACAATCAGTGCATTCCGATACAAAACTGGGGTACAATCAGTGCATTCCGATACAAAACTGGGGTACAATCAGTGCATTCCGATACAGAACTGGGGTACAATCAGTGCATTCCGATACAGAACTGGGGTACAATCAGTGCATTCCGATACAAAACTGGGGTACAATCAGTGCATTCCGATACAAAACTGGGGTACAATCAGTGCATTCCGATACAGAACTGGGGTACAATCAGTGCATTCCGATACAAAACTAGGGTACAATCAGTGCATTCCGATACAAAACTGGGGTACAATCAGTGCATTCCGATACAAAACTGGGGTACAATCAGTGCATTCCGATACAAAACTGGGGTACAATCAGTGCATTCCGATACAAAACTGGGGTACAATCAGTGCATTCCGATACAGAACTGGGGTACAATCAGTGCATTCCGATACAAAACTAGGGTACAATCAGTGCATTCCGATACAAAACTGGGGTACAATCAGTGCATTCCGATACAAAACTGGGGTACAATCAGTGCATTCCGATACAAAACTGGGGTACAATCAGTGCATTCCGATACAGAACGTTACTACGGAAGACACACAAGTGATGTTATACGGGAACGGCAACTAACAATTTGAATGACTTTAGTGTTACGGTGTGTGTCAACTCGGGCGCACAGCGCGCGCGTGCGCACGTGAGGGCTTAGTACCGACAGTGCTGACGCTCGTAAGCAAATCGGAACGGATTGCGTGCGAGTTCTTTAAATGTTTGTTCCCATTTAATTCATATAAAATAATTCACTTCCGTACTTCACGGGCACTAGATGGGTCATTTTTTCTGATAGTTTGAATTGCTTTTTTATTTTGTGTGGACGAACTACCAATTTTTCGACAGATTCTCATAATGAGTCAGATGTTTGACCCTCAGTGAATAGTTGTTTATCTGTGTGTTCGACAGCGCTCACACTGCTCTACGTCGTACTCGTGAGCGTTCTCAGCACAGGATGATGACGTCATATACATTTTGTGTGCAGCTGTCAGTGCATTTCGGAATGACTTTGCACGCTCTCTGTGCTCAAAGCGCTTAAAGCGCTAAATGAACAATAAACGCTGAACAATCATGAGAATTATTGAGTGTTGGGCGAACTCCATTATAGTCAGATATCATTCTATAGAAGCGAGAGTGTTGGCCTATATATATTAGTTGGACGATTTAAACGTTTTGCGGTTGACTAACCTACCCCCAGCCCCCGGGGTCTCTTGGGTGTGTTGGAGAAGACTGGATTGACCACCAACATAATGGCTAGGACGGTATAACAGATTGATAAAACATAAGTTAAATGCGCTATTTTATTTTATTTTTATTCTCTTAGGAAAACTACAGCTTGCTACGAATGCTAATGGATATTTGTAAGTAAGTTAATGTAAGCTTTTTAAAGTTTCCGCACATGGGTAATAAAGTGCAGTTTTTTTTTTATATTGGGAATAGGCAGGCGTTTGACCACTATCTCACCTGATGTTAAGTGATGATGCGGTCTACGATGGAGCACGCCTGCCTAGAAGATACCTATTCACTCGTGACTTGAAGATACCCAGGTTGTATTTTTTCGGAAATACAGAGTTAGGCAATGAGCTCCATTCGTAATAATAACTCACAGTACATAATAAGTTTGTAAATATCACGATACAACACATCTCTATGTGGGTATATGAATATATATAGTGTTTGTATAAAACCTAGGTACTCTCAGTTATGCCGGAGTAGGCTTGTGTAATTGTATTTTTAAATATGCTATGTCTACTGTTAAATATATCTATGCTCATTGAGTAATGTTGGTTATAGTTACTACACGCACGTGGTATATACGAGTTTGTTCTATAGTTAGTATGGCAGGGTGGGTAACTCAGCCGCAGGTGATGACGCCGCACCGACGGTCTCGTAGGGGCCACAAGTCCGATAGCAGATAACGATAAAGGTGTATCGATTCTGCTGTTTAATTTGTCGTGTAGGAATGTGACTATTAAAGTTATGCGTCGAACGGACCGTGCGACAACGAGTCGAGTGAGCTCTGCGCCCGCGCCCGCGCCCGCGCCCGCGCCCGCGCCCGCGCCCGCGCCCTCGCCTGCGCCCGCGCCGTCTCGAAACTTACACACTCTTCGTTTATCGTTTGCTACTCGGGGCTGCATCAATACATTATTATCGTTGCGTTTATGTATGTAGCGGCGCCCGAGGGCGGGGCGGGGGGCGAGGGGGCAGCATACTGAAGCTCGTTCCACAGATAGTTGATGGTTCACTTCTGGGGAACTGAAGGAATTATATCAAATAATATTACAATTAATGATTGGATAGAAACCAAAACTATCTAAAAATGTACCGTTTCCTACTCCGGCGTGATCCATTTGATCGCTCACCGCAACTGTGCCCGTAGGCACGGTCCGTGCGAACGCTCCCGTGTCGTTTTAACCTCATTATGTTATGTAGGAACGAGATAGAATATATATGTGTATGTGTGTGTGTGTGTGTGCGAAGATGACTAGGCAACGGTAGTTTATTAGTGACGTATTTCCGCAAAGTGAAGCGGGTGTCGAGCTGTGCGGCGCGGGCGGGTGCGGGCGGCGCGGGCGGGTGCGGGCGGTGCGGGAGGTACTCTGCGGTTATTGGAATAGGATTCGTGTTTGCGGAAAGCGGCTCGGACGCCAATAGGCGTTCGAGAGAGCATATGTCACGCTGACGTGTGCGCGCGCGCCGTCAAACGGCTGCCTCGACGATATTATAGTCGCGGGTGAACACATCGGAGACCATACACAATGACAATTGATCCCGCGGGTAGCAATGGTCACTGAAAAGGTTGAAAATAAATGTTTACCAAAGAATGGAACCGACTCAACACTCAAAAGTATGTAATAACTTGTCGAAGTCGGTGTATAGCACAATATTGTGATGATAGTTAGTTCTGTGAACTATCATGGTTCCCGCTCCGACCAGTAGTTGACGAACTGAATCCCGCGTTTTCCTGACTGACGCCCCGGCCGACTCACAATAATAAATAATCGTGCCAATATTCTGCCGACGCGGCGCGGGGGGGGGGGGGGGGGGGGGGGGGGAGGCTCACGTAGCTATTGGTAGCCCGTAGATAACTCAACCCGCTACCGGCCGGCAGCGTGCTTAGAATGCTAGCAACATTGCCTCGTTGAATGCTGCTGATTCGTTGAGCCAAATATGTGCCAGCATTTTGGTCACGCGTCGCATCGATCAAACGCTCAGATATATTTTGAAAAATCCGATGAGCTCCCGGTCCACATGACGAATGATGTCGTTAGTACAAGCGTGGTGGGAAATCGACCAGCAAGCTTCTGGAACAAGGGAGCCCGTGGTGACCGAGCTGATCAACTGCAGTACCACACTGGCAGTGATGGGTTTCATAGCATTTTGCACCCAAACGTAAGCTAGCAGCTAAACGAAAAGCAGATGGGTCTAAAAGATTACCTGTGTTGATGCTGAATGCTGGTAACGCAACACTCGAAATTTTGCGGATCCCTAGACCTCCCAACCTCACAGGTAAGGAGGCCTGCGACCAAACCCTGTCACTCATATCTGTACTCAAAACCGACATCAGGGTATTCTTTACGATGTCGTCTAAGCTGGAAAGGAGGTCACTGTTCCCACGGCTGACAACATCGTAAAAAGTGAGTAAATTTTAGGCAATAACTATATACATGACTATCTCACTTGATGGTCAGTGACGATGTGGTCGAAGATGTTATCACGCTAGACCTAGAATGCTCACTGGCTCTCGAGGAGTGCTGCCTGGACACACTGTGTGTTTGGTGGAAGTGGTGGTAAAAGTTTTAGAGTATTAAGCGCACATAGTACCGAGACGTCTGCGATTCATTTAATTTAATATAATATTGTTTTGTACTAAACAAAACTAAACAAAATATGGTCGACTGAAAGTATCGTGTGGAGCCGACACGTGACGTCACGGCGATCGGCCCGGCCGCTACGAGCGGTGACGTAGCGGGCGCTACGGCTACGGCGCTACGTGTCGTAATGAGCTACGGCTGCACCGGCCGGACTCAGGGAACGGGTAATTAGGGAGTATGTCAAGGGAGCGATGCCAGTGGTTTTTTTTTTTGACGTGATAACGTTTTATAAATTGATGAATGCCAAAATGAAAAATAGTAACGTTCCGTGTAGCGTTCCGTGTAGCGTTCCGCGTAACGTTCCGCGTAACGTTCCACCTGAGTTTTGTATTACATAAAATAATCAAAGTCAAAGTCAAAGTCAAAGTCAATGTCAATGTCAATGTCAAAGTCAAAGTCAGTCAAATTCAAAGTCAAAGTCATACATGATTATGTCGTTACACGTAAATCTATCGTCCGTAAACCGACTTTACAGACAACCAATTTTTTTTATTTATATTAAAGCTTACGTTTGACCGCTGTCTCACCTGATGTTAAGTGCGACGCGGTCTAGGATGTAGCACGCAAACTTAGAAGGTACATATTCACTGGCGACTCGAAGACCCCGCGGTGGTACCTGTCGGGCGCACAGTCTCGGGCGGGGAGTCCCAGTCACAACAGACGCAATACAATAGTGTTCTGTAGTTTATATCATATTTTCACTCCCTTTTTACTTTTCACTTTTTAGATGTTTGTAAAGATCTAATTCAGCGGCCGAGATGGCTCTCGACACAAAAAAAGAGCTGATATCAATTATGTAAATAATTATTTCTCTAATATTGGTAAACATCTTGCCAGTAAAATTCAATATAATGACTCATCCAAGGATATAATTGCACTCCCTTCACAAGCGAACTCTATTGGTATATTAGAAACAAATGTAGACGAGGTTCTAAATATCATAAACAGTATGCAAAACGGCTGTGCAATAGGTTTTGATGGTATCTCATCTCGTGTTATCAAAGAATCGTCACTATTACTTGCCCCAATTATAACTCACATTTGCAACATGTCATTGGAATCTGGAACATTCCCTAACATTTTTAAAACCTCTATTATTACTCCTATCCACAAGAGTGGTAGCAGAGATAGTGTTGAAAACTATAGGCCTATTTCCATACTGTCCTCGATCTCCAAAATATTGGAAAAAGTTATAAATAAACGACTTAAATTATACTTAGAAAAATATCACATATTGTCGCGTAATCAATTTGGATTCAGAACCGGACGATCATCTGAACATGCAGTTAATGAGATGACAAATTTTATAATTAACGAATTAGATAAAAAAAATAAGGTTATAGGTATATTTTTGGACCTTGCAAAGGCTTTCGACACTGTCTCTGTGCCACTACTTGTTAAAAAGCTTGATTTAGTGGGAGTAAGAGGTAATGCCCTGCTACTTATCGAGGATTATTTGAAAGGGAGGACTCAAAGGACGCGAGTGGGTGACATGTTGAGCAACGAAGAATTCGTTTCTTATGGAATCCCTCAAGGCAGCGTCTTGGGTCCAAGCCTATTCTTGGTTTATGTAAATGACCTGTGTAACTTGAATTTAAATGGAGGCAAAATTTTCTCTTACGCAGATGATACCGCTCTCATTTTTGTGGGGAAAAGTTGGGAAGAAGTTCGAATACAAGCAGAAGCTGGGTTGCAAATCGTTACCCGATGGTTGCAAAGTAACTTGCTCTCGTTGAACGTCAGCAAAACAAAATTTATCACTTTTACAAACTCTAGAGGTAGATTACCAGACTTTGATATCAAAGTTCACATAAACTGTGTTGCAAGTACATGTAGCTGCGCTTCGTTGCAAAACGTACCTAACATAAAGTATTTAGGTGTACATTTGGACCACAGATTGACCTGGAATACACATATACAAATCCTCAGTAGTAGGGTTCGTAAACTTATATTTGTATTCAAACAACTCCGGGAAGTGGCTGATAGAAGTCTGATAATCAATGTTTACATTGCTTTATGCAGATCAATCCTAACATACTCTATTACTTCGTGGGGAGGTGCAGGTGTAACTTATATGTTAGCATTAGAGCGAGCTCAAAGAGCCTTATTAAAAGTAGCAACTTCTAGACCACGCTTGTTCCCTACTTACAAATTATACAAGGATTGTGGACTATTGACAGTTCGTCAATTATACGTACAAAATGTAATATTGGCCCAACATAAACAAGTGACTTCATTAGAAATACTCTCACTAATAAATAAACGTAGAAAAGACAGAATTGTAGGTATACTAAAATGCAACACAAAACTAGCTCAACGTCATTTTCCTTTCCTCGGTCCATATCTGTACAATAACAGTAACAAAGTTATTGTTGGACTAGTCCACTTAAACAGCAGAGAGGCAAAAATATCTGTGGGCAGTTGGCTGAGTAATCTCAGCTATGATGAAACCGAAAAACTTCTTAAGATAATCAATTAGGCAATACGTCTCACTCACATACACACAACACCACACACACACAAAACACACACACTCACACACACACAAAACACACACACACACACACACACACACACACACACACGTTTATTAGTTAAAGGACACAATTTATTCATCCCCTGGGACCTTACTTTAATGAACCAATCGAAGGTAATGCAGAACCTACGACACAAGAATCACTTCTTAGTGTAGATTCTGCACGTCAATATTTAAGTGGAATTTGTATATTTTTTACGATAATAAATTGAAATTGAAAATTGATATAAGTTTGACGTGTGGATCTGTCTGTCTGTGTGTTGTGCGTCCGAGGGTCTGGCGCTGCACTGCACTGTGGCCCCCGAACGGATGAATTTATTGGTTTAGTTTAAAGCTTTTTTTTTTTAGAATAGACAGGCGTTTGACCACTATCTTACCTGATGTTAAGTGATGAAGCGGTCTACGATGATTCACGCCTGCTCAAAACATAACCGTTCACCCGTGACTTGAAGATGCCCAGATTGTATCCATGTGGAAACACAGACCTAGACAATGAATTCCACTCGTTAGCTGTACGTACTATAAATTTGAAAGCAAAACGCTTCGTGCGACAGGGTGGAACGTTTTCCATATATGGATGTCACATTGCAGTCCGTCTGGTAGTTCTTTGATGGAATGGGGAAGGAGGAACCAAGTTATGTAACTCCAGAGCACACTCCCCGAAATGTATCCGGTAAAAAACCGATAAACTAGCGGCTGTACGTCGATGCTGCAGGCTTTGAAGTCTCGTCTCGACTAAAGAATCCTTGTTAATGAGCCTTTTCTGAGAGAGAACTGAAAAGAAAAAGAAAAAAAAGCTGACTCGACCGAGTCGATTGGAGCTCATGAACGACGCCGAGAGGGTAGTTCAGTCAAATAAACTTTTAATGTGAGTGTAAAGGCTGCCATTCTGATATTATGTAGTTTTACATCGTACAAAACAAACGTGTAAAGATTTTAGGGTCCGACGGCAAATGTTGTAGAAAATGTTTTGAATATTTCTTTTCGCAATTAGTCGAAAATAGTAAAAGTTAGAGAAAAAGGTTCTGAAGAAGATTTATAGAACTTAAAATTTTACATTAAAAAGGTTCCATGACTTTTTTCCTCCGGTCAAAGTTAACCGAGTTAAGAAGGTTTCCGAGTTTAAGAGATAAACGTAAATGTTAAACAATCGCAGGTATTAGAAATATAAGCTAATTATGTTTTGCGTACAATTATTATATAGATAGATTATACTTATATCAAACACCAGTTTCAATTTCATATCTATATCTACATAGTTAGATAGACAGAGAACCCCATTCGATAAAGTCTTCATATTTCCGTAAACACAATATAACACTTATTATTATTATTATCTCTTTATTTTCTTTTTTTCTTAGGTTTAGTTTTTTTACAGTATAAATATCAAAAACAAAAATTAATAAAGATATTATAAAAAACCTAAACCTAGAGTTCCGCCAGCAGCGGGGCAGGGCCCAAGCTACCGGTGGTTAGGGCCGCAGAGTGAGGAACCTCCGGACAATACGCGCCGTTTCAAGGAGTACCGCCTTCTGCATCTGACCCTTGATCCAACCGTCTAGCGAGAGCCTCTTAAGATGTTGATCGAGGCTCTTCGCTATTAAGCCGTTCGTCGAAATGACTATCGGGACAATGATCGTCGAGTCAACATCCCACATGGCGGTTACCTCGTGAGCTAAGTCAAGGTACTTGCTGAGTTTGTCCTTCTCAGCCTTTACGAGGTTCTCGTCATGCGGGATGGTGATGTCGATGAGCACTGCCCGGCGTTGAGACCGGTCGACCAAAACGATATCAGGCTTATTGGCAACAATAGTCCTGTCCGTGATGATAGAGCGGTCCCAGTAGAGCAACGCACGACCATTCTCAAGAACTGGCGCTGGTGTGTACTTGTAGTACGGCACTTCGGATTGAACAAGGCCATATTGAATTGCAAGTTGCTGATGGATGATTCCGGCTACTAGGTTATGCCTGTGTAAATACTCTCCGTTAGCAAGATGAGAACAACCAGAAATAATATGTCTGAGGGATTCTCCCGGACGGCGGCATGCCCGACAAACGTCGACCGTACCGTCCTTCAGAATATATTTCCGATAGTTATTCGTCATGATAACTTCGTCCGCAATTGCACAGACAAAACCCTCGGTTTCCCCAAAAAGGTCACCGAAACGTAGCCAGTTCACGGATGCGAGTAGGTCTACATCGGGTCTTGTTAAGGCCCGATAGAACCGGCCGTGTAGCTCTTTGCCTTTCCATATGTCCTTGCGATCCTCAGTGGTCAACACCATTGGTTTACGCCAGTTTTCGATAGCCAAGGAGAGCGGGGTGAAGCCTCTGTCAACTGCCACAACATCACGATGCATCCCGCACTCGTTGTTTAGAAAATATGTCCTGAGATTGTACACTTCGCGGTTGTGAAGGTTCTTGGCATTTAAAAAGCCACGACCTCCCCATTTCCGCGGAATGTACAGTCTCATGACAGACGAGCGCGGGTGCAGCATGCGATGCAATGTGAGCATTTGACGGAGCCTTCTATCTAAGGCGTCTAGCTCAGTCTGAGTCCACCTTAATATGCCAAAAGATTATTATTATTATTATTATAGTTATTATTATAGGTTGGAAGCTGTTACACGTGAGAAACCTTTGAAGCCCTTGTTATTTATCAAATTGTGTTGGGTTCATTATTTAAAAGTAAATAATTCCCCAATGAACCAATGAAAACGCCGGATGAAGTCGGACGGCGTGACTAGTTCACAAAGTTAATTGTAAGAACATGATTCGCTCAACCTTCGGGGCGGCGCCCACGAACCGCGTTGGTCGATCCGATACGCGGTTCCAATGATGGATAAACTACTTGGTTACTTAACTTTTGATAATTATATGCAAAAAAGCAACTATATTTATTATCAGCTTTTATTAGGTATTTATTATCAGGATCGCACCGTCGTAGCCGCACCGGTAACCGCTAGTACTCACATGCTAGCTATTATATTTTTCTATTATCTATATTGCGCCATTAACTGAGTCATTGATCCAAAATGAAGTGTGTATTGTGTGAGAATGTATTCAACGACGGAGTGCAGTGTGGCTCTTGTAAGAAACACTTGGATTTTGGATGTTCGCGACCGCGACGCTCGCTCGCGCTGCCTCACTGGCACTGCCTCGCTGGCACTGCCCGACATTTATGCATCAATGAGTCACGTGACGAGGTGGGAGGCAATATACATTGCCAAACTATAAGCTGCGCTGCGCTGGGCACATAGACACTCAGGACGATACTAGAGTATCTTCCCCCCCCCCCCCCCCCCCCCCCCTCCTCACTCCGGCGCTGTCACCTCGTAAACCTCATTTTATATTTGTTGTCATCTTCGGAGCGTTGATCCCTGCTCTACTCTCCTCACTCCCAGCGGTGGGAAATCTCTGGATAATACTGACGCAAAGCTGTCTTTATTTATAGGTAGACCTTTTTTGCATATTTATGAACGAAACCTTTGCGGTTCGTTATAAGTTTGATAATAAAGGTACATTATCGGTAAGAGTGAAGATTAACGACACGCCCGGTCACGCGTGAATTAATTTATCACACTCGCACTAGCACTCCCCGTGTCACGGCAGGCATGCCATACAATGCACACACAAACATCGAAGATCCATGTCGATCGCACGAATGTTTGCCCCTGCCGGGAGTCACCCGGGGACCTCGCGGGACCAGACATCACGTCACTGACCACTGAGCCACGGCGACATCAACAATGACAAGTCGCCGTCTCGTGTCGCGGCCACGAACCCGGGATCGTGGCCGCGCGCTCGTGTCACTCGGTCCGTACTCTTGTTTGATTCATGTTCCGTGACTAGTGAGGTCCCGCGCCCGCGCCCGCGCGCGTCGCGACCACACGCTGATGGTGTGAGGTCCGCGTCGGGTCCACGCGGGGACCCGTGCTGTAATGTGTTTCCAGTTTTGAGGTCTTCAAACAAAAATAAAACATCGCAGCATCGCATTCAAGTAATTATACAATATATGGAATGTCTGTCTGTCACGTGTAACACAGAACATTGACGCACTTATATATACAATATATGGAATGTCTGTCTGTCACGTGTAACACAGAACATTGACGCACTTATATATACAATATATGTAATGTCTGTCTGTCACGTGTAACACAGAACATTGACGCACTTATATATACAATATATGTAATGATGAGTGTTTGCGGCATTCATTTAACATGATTACAACATTTTAGTATAGAGAACGATTAGTCAATAAATATTTAGTAACAGCGAATAACATTGATCATTTCGCATGAGTGCCGCTCGTGTCAACATTGAACATATTGGGTCGTTCGAAAGGTCGTCGTAGTCCCGGCTCTCCGGCGAGCGAGGGCGTGGGCCGGTGTAGCGGCCTGTGCGCGGGGGGAAGGACCGCCGTGACGACATGGGACATCGACAGGAGAGGCTGAGTATTCATATAACCAACAGTTATATATGTATATTTACTGTTGGTTTCGAAACCTGGGCCTGCTGGGAACAGTGTAGCAGTCATCCGGCTGGTTCCAGGTTTACGAATCGAGAGGAACTAACTTGACCGCGCTGACACGGCGCTAACAAACAATTCTACAAGGTCGCCAACACGTGGCCAAACAAACAAGTCACGTGTTCGGTGCTCTGTCGGGCCATTATGAGTGATTCTAATCAATATTTAGCCTAAACAAGAATGCATTCGTGTTAATTACACATATTGAATTGGACATACTTTCCTCGCTGCGGAGGGGGGAGGGGAGTGGGGGGGGGGGGGGGGTCGGTCCAAACAATCAGCCAACAAAATGCGATCCCACAAGGTACAGTTGTTCACAGTATCACTGAATTTTCACTCAAAACTACACACACTGCAATTATACACTTACGATCCAAATGCGGTCGATTTCAAACAAACTTAAAAATCAAACAAATTTTTCAATTCAATTTCAATTTATTTATTTGGAACAAAAACATGGTTTGTTTACAAACATATGAGAAAACGATGACAACTGCAGAAGTATATAACTGTGTCGCAGATGTCAACGCCCTCCTCCGAAAGTTACATATTAAGTTCCTATATATACGATAACTAAGGTATTTACACGTTTAGACTTAAAGGAAGAAGGGAATAAGTAGGTATGTACTTATAAGAGGGTGTGTGTGTGAGTGTATGCGTGCGTGTGTTGTGTGTGTGTGTGCGTGAGTGTGTTGTGTGTGTGTGTGTGTGTGTGTGTGTGTGTGTGCGCGTGCGTGTGTGAATGCGTGCGTGCATGCGTGAGTGTGTTGTGTGTGTGTGCGCGTGCGTGCGTGCATGCGTGCGTGTGTGTGTGTGTGTGTGTGCATACAGGAGGTGACATTTATTTTAAAACTTTTAGAAGATTTTCAGTGTCATCGTATGATAACGATTGAAGCCATTCAACACACTTTTGTTTACATCTATGTGATGTAAGAGGATAAATGTTTAAATTTTTATTGACTTTATTATACAACATTAAACTTATAATATAATAATGGCGACTTGCAACTGCCGTCCGTCTTATTTCCTCGCTACAAACCCTGTCATATCTACGTTTGGACTTGACGAAAACTGGCTTATATTTAAGTTCAACATGCTTTTTCAAAACAGTTTCCAGAATGAAAAGTTGCCTTACAGTAAGTACTTGATATATCGAGTACAAATTTGAAGTGGGAAACTGAATGGGTTTGTTAGAGAGAACCTTGAGTACCGCTCTTTGTGCTCTCTCTAAGTATAGCATATGTGATATCCCAGAACCACCCCAGGAAGTTATGCAATATGAAATGACTGATTGGGCAAGGGCGTAGTACACAGTCTTTAGGTATTTAAAATCGACTATTTGTCTAAGATTTTTAAAAATAAAGATCAGTTTTCGGACCCTGATACCACAGATGCTATGTGGTGTTCCCACGTTAGTGCTGTGTCTATCACGACACCCGAGTATTTGATATTATTCAAACGTTCTATCAAACTACAGTTGCAATAATTAGAGTCGCCAGTACCACTGCCATCCTTACACATGTGAGCACGTGTGTCAAACGGTAGTGGTGGTTGTCCTGCCACACTGAGAGTAAATGCGATAAACTTTGTTTTGGATAGGTTAAGAGTTAAAAGATTCGAGCATAACCATTTCATTACAAATATCAATAAATGTTTTTTAAACTCCAAAATTGTACTGTTCGCGGATGGTATGAAATGTACAAGGTTATCAAATCAACCCACGACTGTCCTGCACTCCTGTGTGCTGCACTCTCTCAGGACCTCGACAGGCTGCCTCGCGTCGTTAACGAACTGGACTTTAACATACCGCAATGTAACCGCGTTACGTTCAGCGGGTCCCCTAGAGTACGTCATAGTGACTACACACTGAACCACCGGATATTGACACGAGTACATATTGTTAGAGATCTTGGTCACTGGCACAGGTCTGGATCCTCGCTATGAAACATATATCAGCAGAGTAGAAAAAATACAGAAAAAGTTTATACGTTTTGTTAATTTCAAACACAAACTCGATATTCATGATTACATCGATAGTTGCTAACACCATCATCTGTTGCCATCGGAACAGCGTAGAGAGGAGCCAGACCTTGTGTATCTCCACAGTATCGTTCTCGGTGGGGTGGACTGCTGTGAGCTCGTATCACGCGTCAAACCGCAGGCGCCTCATCGTACTGTATCCAGACGAAACCACTTAATACTTCATGTGGAATTGTGTTCCACAGACTATAGACAAAATTCTTTCTTTATCAGAGTCTGTATTATTTTTAATTCTAAATACACTATGTCGATTTGTTTAATGCGAGGTACAACTTTTTTAGTCAATTCTTTTAACGCATTTTTTGACTAAATAATAATGTTCTGCAACTAGTAGTAACAGGATTGATTTGCCTGTGAATAAATAGATAGACGTAAACACAAATATTTACATAATAAGGTTTTAGACATTATATATATTTTTTTTTTAATTCTCCTCTACTTTTTTTTTAACGATTATGTAAATAACTGGACTGAATAGTGTTATATGTGGAAACTGTAATAGCTTGTTCGTACCACACTAACTATGTTCTGTAGACTTATTCATTAAGCTGTTTGTTTTCGATTAAATAAATAAATAAATAATACACTCTATGGAGTGAACTCTCCCCCTTCTCCATCGCGCCGCCGCGGGACGAACGCGATGTTTCGTTTAACCACATTTTATTTTACAAAAAACTATAATTCAGGAAATTAGACTAAACTAATTAAAAAAAACTTTTATTTAATTTAGTCAGTGACGCCTTTACGATCGTCGTATGACGTCAACAGATCTAAAAGATTAAGATTCAAACGCAAAGTGTCAAAATAAGCAGAGCGACGCACACTCACGTTACACTCACAGCTCTGTAACATTACACTCACAGCTCTGTAACATTACACACGCAGGTAATGATGTCGTAATGAACTGTGAATAAACGTTGGACAAAAGGTAAAAGATAATAGTGGGACTAGCCGCATGTGTGGAGCCACGCACTCGTGTGTAATGGCGGCGGGCGCGCAGCTCTCGGCGACAGACAGCCGATTATCGCTCACGTCTCCGGAACAAGTCACACGATGTGATTAATAACAAGGGCGCGGGCGGGGGGAACTTATCAGTTTGTTTTGATCCTCCATGCACTGAGGTACTATTACTGTGTATAGAGATGGCAACGTATATCATGGTCTTGCGCCACGAGTTGCGGTACGCTGTACCGCAACTATCCAGTGAGTAGCCAACGTCCGACGAGACGAGACGTGCTTACTCACATAAAATACGTATAAAAATGCCTAGTTGCGTGCTCATAGACTGCTCAAAACACTTCAGAACATCAAAACAACTGCGATGGTTTAACGTTTCACCGGTAACTAGACGTAAAAACGGATAAAACTCTCTAATTCAATATTTTTCACCATCTCGCAGCACTCACGAGAATCGAGTTGGTGGGTGCCATATTGCAATACGAAAACATTTTAAAGCGTTCTAGCGCTTTGTGTTTGTACTGTCTAGTCGGCGACTAAGTATTGTTTATAAGCGCTGCAGCGGACTTTAGTTTAAACTCTTAGCAAAATGGAGCATGACCTTAGCTTATGATAGCGCCTCTATACGTAGTAATAGTCCCTCAGTGCCTTCACGTCGGTGAGCGGACATGAACTCGTGCATCGACTAGAATATTATGAAATAAAGCAAACACTGTCGAATATACGTCCATATCACACATGGACCTGATTTATGCGCTCTGGGTTGAAAAAGATTATTGACAAAAGCTAATAATACATTTAGGAAACCTTTCATCGACGGTGTTGTCTCGGACGTTGCGCTAAGAAAGGCTATTCTAGTTATCGACAAGTTTCGTTCATAATTATAATTGTACCGTGTTTGTCCGCGCGGGTACGGCGCGGCGCTGACGCGTACTTAATGTATTTTGTCTAGTACTTAATGTAATCAAACCACAAAACTTTCTAGAACGTAATTATGAAGTAATTCATGTCCTTAATGTTTACTCGTAGATTGTCGCACCAACACAGGTTTAGTTTAATTGTATAAAAAGAAAAGCCGCATCTCAAGAGTTGTAAGACACAAGCCTTCGCTCGGTTTGGAACTCGCTGGACACCGCTGTATCTAACACATATAAAAACTGTTTTTCCGTGATTAAGAAATGTGTATTAGATTAGTTGTTTATTGGAATAAAATTATTATTATAAATTATATATATATATATATGTATATTGTTAGGAGCAGAAGTGGAAATATTTAAAAAAATATATAACACGCGTTCTCCCCAACCTCAAAACATCTTTGGTTTATTAATTGACCATTACATCACAATTGAAATAGAAAGGCACATGAAGTTGAACACAAAATAACAAATAACGAGTCTGACACAAATGAACCATATAAAACAATTAGAAATACGTATGTCACTCACTAATCGCACCGAACAACAAACCAGCAGAGCTTCCGCACGCAGCCGAGGCCGAAGGAAATATGCGTCACTGGTCCGGCCCGCACTGGCTTTTATAGAGACTGTGCCTCTCCACTACTTCTAGTTTATGTTGGCAGCTAACAATTTATTATAGACTTCTTTGGGTAATAAATAATTATTTATTTATTTATTATATCGAAACATAGAGAGTATGTATACTGAAGCTTCGGCCCAAAACTGACATAAATACTTAGTATATACATAAATGAGACGTTTCCTGAAATGGCGAGCGAGCGCCGCGCACGCGCGCACGCCGCGGCCGCCGCGCGCGCCGCGCGCTCACACTGTTGTGTGCGCGTTGTTTGGTTTTATATGGCGCGAACTCATTGCCATCGGTGAAAGTGAACATCACACCATAAAAAATAAAAAAGTTGAACGTGAATGAGAAAGGTTAACTTCTTCCAATAAGACAGAAAAGACCGGTTCAAGCGGTACCCGAACCCCTATGTTCTGCATCTGGATATACAATCCAGACCTGCACTCATTTTTTACGATGCTTACATGATACAATAAGGCACATAGCACTTGTCTCCCCGACATTACCGTGGAACGTCTGCAGAACTCCGCACGGATGCTGCGATGGACCGAGCGCTGGTGACGGTACCTTGTGTCCACTCTTTGGCAAGATTATACATAACTAATTAATTACTATGAAGAAAAAAATCTGCAAATTGAAATCATTATATTGACACAATGACATATTGACAGTATGTATGTAACCGGAGTCAGTTATTGGCTTCTGTAATTGTTACATATTCCTTGACTACGTTGTTTTGCACAAGTTTGGCTTTCTTTAACATATTAAGGATGTTCAGTACTTTAGGTTTTTACTTTTTGTTTTGTAATGTTGCCCTTGAAGCTTCACCGGACCCTGCGCGGGCGCAGCGAAAAGTGTGCTAAGAAAAAACTCTAATGGCCGATTTAAATGATTTGAAAATAATGTACAGGTGTTAAAATAGTCTCAAATACGAAATGATTTATTCGATTATGGATCAATACTCAGGTATATATGACATGGGCTGGTTTGGTCGACATTTCTATCAAATTATCAAAATGTAAAAACAAAGTGTCAGGATCGTACCCACAACAGTGGGACCCCCGTGCCGTGGGGCCTCCGTGCCGTGGGGTCGCCGGGCTTGTTGGACATGTTGACGGTTGTGGAGTATGTGTTGTTCAATAATCGGTAGTTCCCGCAGCCCACGCGAGAGGTTTGGCGACTTGTTCACACCGCGGAGTACATTACTGAAGTGACAGTATCATTCTGTGTCGTGATAAGTACAGCCCGCGTCATCCGCGGATGTTACAGCATTCTGCAGATGAAAGGATCATTTAAATCGGTTTAGCAGTTTTGTGTGTCCTCGTTACAAACATAACGTTGTGTATTTGTATGAAAAAGGATGCTAGTTTATATTCTTACCTCATTTGTGTGGAAAAATATTGTTTACCCTAATAATGAATAATACATTTCTTATAGCAGCCTTTGTATATAACATACCCGGAGTATAATACATGCAAACATGCTTTTTTCAGAAGAGTGTATTTTCCAAATATCTTGTTTTTACGTTATACGTAAACAGAGAGAAGAGAAACGAGAGAGGAGAGAGGAGAGAGACAGACGCGCGCGGACGCCTCGGCAACGAACGGGAATAAATCACTTTTTAAATTACAGACAGATATATTTCATGAGCCATTGAAATAATAAAAAAGTGAATAGCAATGGGAATAATCAGCATCAGTCAAGCGCGGCCTAGTTGAAGCGAGATAATATCGTACCACCCCGCGCGCGCCGCGACGCCGCCGCGACGCCGCGTCCCGGAATGAAAGCGCGTGAAAAAATGATGTAGCAATTTTGAAAAAGATTTTTTTTACAATTTATATGCAGATCCGAGGTAACGTGAGGGAATATAGTCGCAGCGATGACATTCCCCGCTCCCCCGCGCCCGGCCCGCCCCGCGCACGGCGGTGTCGGGACTCGACATCACGATAATGTGTTCTCGTATCGACTAATGGCCGTCCCTACACAGTGTCGGCGCGTGTACCCTTATCCCAGTACTACTGGTGTATATCGTTTGTATTGAACGACGCGTTTCTTGTCCAATCGTTTTTTCTTTATTGAAAAGAGCATAATGCTTATCCATTTTTGGAATTATTGTAAATGATAAAAGTTCATTTACAATAATTCCAAAAATGGATAAGAATTATGGTGTCAGTGATGCGACAAGAACGCGGTGCACAGGTGTCAGGCGCCGTGACCTGTCGGCCCGGACCAGAACCACCGTGACTCTGTCGGCCCGGACCAGAACCCCCGTGACTCTGTCGGCCCGGACCAGAACCACCGTGACTCTGTCGGCCCGGACCAGAACCCCCGTGACTCTGTCGGCCCGGACCAGAACCACCGTGACTCTGTCGGCCCGGACCAGAACCCCCGTGACTCTGTCGGCCCGGACCAGAACCACCGTGACTCTGTCGGCCAGGACCAGAACCCCCGTGACCCTGTCGGCCCGGACCAGAACCACCGTGACTCTGTCGGCCAGGACCAGGACCCCCGTGACTCTGTCGGCCCGGACCAGAACCACCGTGACTCTGTCGGCCAGGACCAGAACCCCCGTGACTCTGTCGGCCCCGACCAGAACCACCGTGACTCTGTCGGCCAGGACCAGAACCACCGTGACTCTGTCGGCCCGGACCAGAACCCCCGTGACTCTGTCGGCCCGGACCAGAACCACCGTGACTCTGTCGGCTAGGACCAGAACCACCGTGACTCTGTCGGCCCGGACCAGAACCCCCGTGACTCTGTCGGCCCGGACCAGAACCCCCGTGACTCTGTCGGCCAGGACCAGAACCCCCGTGACTCTGTCGGCCCGGACCAGAACCCCCGTGACTCTGTCGGCCCGGACCAGAACCACCGTGACTCTGTCGGCTAGGACCAGAACCCCCGTGACTCTGTCGGGTCGGACCAGAACCCCCGTGACTCTGTCGGCCCGGACAAGAGCCCCACCCTCGGCCGAGCGCCGCGCGGTATCACGCGGCGCTCTACAGCTCGACTCCCCCAAGAAGCAAGTTTGCGCGTTCACCGCTAACAACATCACAGTCTCCGTAGCACTTCGATTTCAGGACACTCCTCTCAAGGTCTCGGAGAGTCTGGGTGTAGACGTTCCTGCTAACGTGCAGTTCCGCAAGCATACCTGTATCATTCAAAGCCAAGCTCGCACCCAAGAGACTTGGTGTGCTTAGGCAACAGGGCAAAGCGGTACTTCACACCGAGGGGAAAGCTATTACTTGTGACTATCACGTGGGGTACTGCTCTCGCCTATGGAACGGTGCGCCCGAGTATCAGCTCGAGCCTCTGGATGCTTTGCAGCGTAGAGCTATCAGAATCGTCAACGACCCCAAACTCACCGAAGACCCAGAGCCGCTCCGTGTCCGCAGACACGTTGGCTCTCTGTAGTATATACGAGTACAACGGGGAGTGTTCTGAAGAACTCTTCGACCTTATTCCAGCGATTTCTGCTGGTGCGGTGGTGGCCTTGATGGTTTTACCACCGCACTAGCAAAAACCGCTTAAAAGCACATACACATATAATTGACACACGGGATTCACACACTGTGCGATTCAACCGATCGTTTTTATATATTATGTTGTATAGATCTAGCGTTTGACTACTATATCACTTGATGGTCAGTGACGATGTGGTCGAAGATGTTATCACGCTAGACCTAGGATGCTCACTGGCTCTCGAGGCCTGCTGCCTGAACAGACTATGTGCTTGGTGACAGTTTTTCAAACTTGAGGGTGGTAGCTAGCCAGGCGGGTACTCGAAAGAACCCTACCAATAGTTTTACTAACTTTTGTTTCTGTCACACACCTGCAACATGTGGAACGAGCTTCCTCCCTCGGTAGTCCCGCGGATTCTCCCCGGCAGAGTGAGCCGAGTCTAAAACAGGGTCGGCGACGTGTCGTAATGCCCCGGTGTCGCGGATGTCGCGGGAGACGGCGGTCGCTTACCATCAGGCAGATGTGTTCATGAACTGAAAACAGTATCAACAACTGATAAATCACCAAAAAACATTCACGAATCCCTATAATACATCCAATCGCATAAATTTATAACTTGCGACATAATTTTCTTGAGATATAAAAAGTTATATAATATGTCTATCGGAATTGGTTGGTAATAAATGATGGTCTCGAGCTGGCCAACTCGGAGCGAACTCGGCGCGGACGGATCCGTACTCGTGCAATAATCGACCGAGTGCCAGCTATGTACCACTTATGTGCTTCTCCTAACTTCTCGCGCACTTCGGTAAAACTTCTTGATTACATCTAGGGTGAGTAATGATGTTTCTTCTTTAATTTACACAAGTTTGTTAATATAATACTGTTCGGACAAACACAATCGTAGACTCCACATACAATGTTACAGACGTACGAGCCCGCTCAAACATGTCGCGGCGTGATACGTGACACGTCGCCTGTGATGTGTCCACACGTATCCGCGTACGTGCGTCACGTACCCGTCCGTCTGCACTACGTGATACGTGATACGTGACACGTCGCCTGTAATGTGTCCACACGTATCCGAGTACGTGCGTCACGTACGTACGAGCCCGCTTTAACATGACGCGGCGTGATACGTGACACGTCGCCTGTAATGTGTCCACACGTATCCGAGTACGTGCGTCACGTACCCGTGCGTCTGCACTACGTGATACGTGATACGTGACACGTCGCCTGTAATGTGTCCACACGTATCCGAGTACGTGCGTCACGTACCCGTGCGTCTGCACTACGTGATACGTGATACGTGACACGTCGCCTGTAATGTGTCCACACGTATCCGAGTACGTGCGTCACGTACGTACGAGCCCGCTTTAACATGACGCGGCGTGATACGTGACACGTCGCCTGTAATGTGTCCACACGTATCCGAGTACGTGCGTCACGTACCCGTCCGTCTGCACTACGTGATACGTGATACGTGACACGTCGCCTGTAATGTGTCCACACGTATCCGAGTACGTGCGTCACGTACCCGTGCGTCTGCACTACGTGATACGTGATACGTGACACGTCGCCTGTAATGTGTCCACACGTATCCGAGTACGTGCGTCACGTACGTACGAGCCCGCTTTAACATGACGCGGCGTGATACGTGACACGTCGCCTGTAATGTGTCCACACGTATCCGAGTACGTGCGTCACGTACCCGTCCGTCTGCACTACGTGATACGTGATACGTGACACGTCGCCTGTAATGTGTCCACACGTATCCGAGTACGTGCGTCACGTACGTACGAGCCCGCTTTAACATGACGCGGCGTGATACGTGACACGTCGCCTGTAATGTGTCCACACGTATCCGAGTACGTGCGTCACGTACCCGTGCGTCTGCACTACGTGATACGTGATACGTGACACGTCACCTGTAATGTGTCCACACGTATCCGCGTACGTGCGTCACGTACCCGTGCGTCTGCACTACGTGATACGTGATACGTGACACGTCGCCTGTGATGTGTCCACACGTATCCGCGTACGTGCGTCACGTACCCGTGCGTCTGCACTACGTGATACGTGACACGTCGCCTGTGATGTGTCCACACGTATCCGAGTACGTGCGTCACGTACCCGTGCGTCTGCACTACGTGATACGTGACACGTCGCCTGTGATGTGTCCACACGTATCCGCGTACGTGCGTCACGTACCCGTGCGTCTGCACTACGTGATACGTGACACGTCGCCTGTGATGTGTCCACACGTATCCGAGTACGTGCGTCACGTACCCGTGCGTCTGCACTACGTGATACGTGACACGTCGCCTGTGATGTGTCCACACGTATCCGCGTACGTGCGTCACGTACCCGTGCGTCTGCACTACGCGTGGATGTTTAGGCTGGCGGAGTTTATCATCGTATTATAATAGAGCAAGAGGGGCACTTGCTTTATATAGATCATTTAAAAAGAAACAAAAGGCCCATACTTTAACTTGTTTTAAATTGATAATATATTTCCAATAATCGGTAGCTATTTTATCTTTATAAGGTTGATAAATAATGGTTTGAATTGTAACACGATTGGTTCGTACCAACCAAACGAACAAAACCCCGCACATGCGAGCATCGTTCGGTGGGTTCGGTCATCGAGGACAGCACCAAGCCTCGGCTCATGTCGGAGAGCCCCAACTAGGAAGTATTTCTAAAAGAACGGTCTTCAGAAGATCACGACCCTGTACGATAATCGATAGCAATATAAATATAACACAAATTGTAGTTATATAATTATGTATAGTGATATATTAAGGATCGAACACAAAAACGATTACACTACAAACAAATAAAACTGATCGCTAAAATCAATACCGATCGTCTGGTAACGTTTCACCGACACACGGCGATACGGCTACTCCGAAATCTCGATACTCGACGGAGTTAAACAATAGCCGCTGCGAGCGCGACGCACCGCCGCGCCGCCGCGCCGACACTCCCATGAGCGATTCGTTAGTAAAGAGAGAAAAACCTGTTGTCCCGGGCTGCACTCCCGCGTGCTGCACGGACGGCGTCGGGCCGGAGCTAGTGAGGATCTCTGGCGACGAGTGACTCCATTCCTCGCATCGCGAGCTGTGTCAGTTCGTTTCTGAAAACAAATTATAAAGTTTCTCGATATGTTTAGCCTTCTGAAAATGAGAGCTCTTCGTGGGAACTAGATCTGGCCGGCGGCGGCGGTGCGGGGGCGGCGGTGCGGGGGCGGCGGTGCGGGGGTGGCGGTGCGGGGGCGGCGGTGCGGGGGCGGCGAGATCATTCCAATGAACATTATCACGATCGTAAACGGACAAATGTTTACCGTAACGCGGACCGTCGGTGTAACCTTTCTTTCAAAGTTTGAATCGTGGTAGCGTACTTTGTAGTGCCCGCCTAGCTAGCTAGGTCCTTCAAGTTTGAAAATCTGTCACCGGCGAGTGAATTCTCACTTATCGCGTTCGAGAATAAGGCAACATTGTAGGTGTAATGTGCTTCCACCTTCGACCACATACTGTGCGACCGAACATAGCTATACCCGATTAAGGGATGTACCTAAAGGTTAAATTAATAATTAGACCTCACTGAATCATACACTGAACCTGTGGGAGGAGTCTGCAGTGAAGGCGAGCTGGACGTCGGGAACACTCATTTTAGTTATTCATATAATTTATTTGGTTCTGTATTTGTATTCAATTAAAATAGTACACAAGTTTTACAATACTGTTCTAGAACAACATCACGCTACTATATCAGTGTCAGACAGATATAGTAGCGTGATGTTGTTCTAGAGGAGGGGGATAACTCAGAACCGAACAGAGGGGCGAGCTTTAGGGGAGGCCTTCGCGCAGACGCAAGACAATCAAACAGTACCGGTGTCATGTCATTTGTAAGATTAGGTTTAATATTATATTTTTTAGATATGTAAGATTGTTGAATAAAGGCTACTAATACTATATCAGTGTGCGGGTTATCCACTAGAAGCTGCCGGCCTACAGATAGCTCACAGCATAAAGTTCCACCCCTCCCGCGCGAGCGGATGGCATCGTTGCCCCGGGGAAGCACAGCGGTGACTCGTGTAGCGTGCCAGCATCATTGCCTCGGGGAAGCACAGCGGTGACTCGTGTAGCGTGCCAGCATCGTTGCCCCGGGGAAGCACAGCGGTGACTCGTATAGCGTGCCAGCATCGTTGCCCCGGGGAAGCACAGCGGTGACTCGTATAGCGTGCCAGCATCATTGCCCCGGGGAAGCACAGCGGTGACTCGTGTAGCGTGCCAGCATCATTGCCTCGGGGAAGCACAGCGGTGACTCGTGTAGCGTGCCAGCATCGTTGCCCCGGGGAAGCACAGCGGTGACTCGTGTAGCGTGCCAGCATCGTTGCCCCGGGGAAGCACAGCGGTGACTCGTGTAGCGTGCCAGCATCATTGCCCCGGGGAAGCACAGCGGTGACTCGTGTAGCGTGCCAGCATCATTGCCTCGGGGAAGCACAGCGGTGACTCGTGTAGCGTGCCAGCATCGTTGCCCCGGGGAAGCACAGCGGTGACTCGTGTAGCGTGCCAGCATCGTTGCCCTGGGGAAGCACAGCGGTGACTCGTGTAGCGTTCCAGCATCATTGCCCCGGGGAAGCACAGCGGTGACTCGTGTAGCGTGCCAGCATCGTTGCCCCGGGGAAGCACAGCGGTGACTCGTGTAGCGTTCCAGCATCGTTGCCCCGGGGAAGCACAGCGGTGACTCGTGTAGCGTGCCAGCATCGTTGCCCCGGGGAAGCACAGCGGTGACTCGTATAGCGTGCCAGCATCATTGCCCCGGGGAAGCACAGCGGTGACTCGTGTAGCGTGCCAGCATCATTGCCTCGGGGAAGCACAGCGGTGACTCGTGTAGCGTGCCAGCATCGTTGCCCCGGGGAAGCACAGCGGTGACTCGTGTAGCGTGCCAGCATCGTTGCCCCGGGGAAGCACAGCGGTGACTCGTGTAGCGTGCCAGCATCATTGCCCCGGGGAAGCACAGCGGTGACTCGTGTAGCGTGCCAGCATCATTGCCTCGGGGAAGCACAGCGGTGACTCGTGTAGCGTGCCAGCATCGTTGCCCCGGGGAAGCACAGCGGTGACTCGTGTAGCGTGCCAGCATCGTTGCCCTGGGGAAGCACAGCGGTGACTCGTGTAGCGTTCCAGCATCATTGCCCCGGGGAAGCACAGCGGTGACTCGTGTAGCGTGCCAGCATCGTTGCCCCGGGGAAGCACAGCGGTGACTCGTGTAGCGTTCCAGCATCGTTGCCCCGGGGAAGCACAGCGGTGACTCGTGTAGCGTGCCAGCATCGTTGCCCCGGGGAAGCACAGCGGTGACTCGTGTAGCGTTCCAGCATCATTGCCCCGGGGAAGCACAGCTTTTTGCTTTAATTCGCTTCTATTCGAATAAAATAAATTCATAAAATTGAGATTGAATTGAATCAAAATCCGTTGAACAGTGGAGGCGCACAAGCTAAACAGACAAAGAAATTCACTTTCGCATTTACAAAACTAGGGAACAATGTTTGTATCGAACAAGAAAAGTGTGGGAGCACAGCATCCTTCGCTTCCCACGCCTGGGCCTGCTGCTGGGCGTGGGACGCCACTATAATATTACCGGACGGTGGGATCGGACCAGCGCCACGCCCGCGGTATTGTTACCAATAAATGATTGTTGTCTCTGTAACAGCCTCCTCCACGCGCGCACTACTGCTACTACAGTAGAACCTCGATAACTCACACCTCGGTAACTTAAAATACGCAACCTCTATAACTTAAATAAGTAATCTCTGTGTTGGCCCTCAGTAACATAATGAAATGTTGCCACAACCTCTATAACATACAATTGTTTGTCAATGAGGCGTTTTGGAAGAGTGTGCAAAACAAAAGGTTTCGGTATTTATGGCTTGCACGTGGTCACTAGTTACATTATTAACGTAAACAATACGTATGTCACCCAGCGCTTGCTTCTTCCACATTATATAAAGCCTTGCGGTGGTTAGCCTTCAAACAAAAGAAAATCACAGACTTTTTTAAGTAGACTAAACCTTTAATTGTTGTTCTGTTTTTATGTAACGTGTGCAATGGGAATAAATAAATATGACTATTGAACCAATCCTTCTGACGCAGTCGAGTATAAATATGAACAAGGGTACATACATACATATGTGTTGTAACCAACCTCTATATTAACCTATCCCTAACATAGACCCTTGATAACTTAAAACCTCTATATCTTACAATATGTTGTGTTTCCTTTGGACTGTAAGCTATCGAGATTCTACTGTACTACTCCCAGGGGGTACTCGCTGTACTACTCCCAGGGGGTACTCGCTGTACTACTCCCAGGGGGTACTCGCTGTACTACTCCCAGGGGGTACTCGCTGTACTACTCCCAGGGGGTACTCGCTGTACTACTCCCAGGGGGTACTCGCTGTACTACTCCCAGGGGGTACTCGCTGTACTACTCCCAGGGGGTACTCGCTGTATATCCGAGCATGTCGCAGAGACACCCCCTCACTAACACGATGTAAGATCATGAGACACCGAATGTTGTGAACGCGCGGTTTCGTGGTTTTAATTCCCGACACAAATATTTCAATTAGGAAAGAAAAATGAAAAAGACAACAAAGATGGCGGAGAATATTTACTAATATTGTAGTGTGACCGTCGAACAACGCCGAGTGGGCACGAGCCGGGCTGATGTTGAGAGGACGCGACGCGACGTTTTGTTTCACATCGGAAACGATCCGAGCCGCGGGCGATAGAAATCATATAAATCATATAACCTCAAATAATACTTAAGTGATTTCCGAACGCATCCGTGACTTGTGTTCCGCCAAACCCACCGGGAGCAATTCTACTTCGTTTACGAATAAACTTGGCGTTACAATCGGAAAGGAAAAAGCTTTTGAAAGCGGATAGGTAAATCGATTTATGCAAAAGAGATGGCTTTTTGTATGCAAATTTTTGTTGATTTTCCAAAGATTGAAATCGGTGGGTATTATAAAATGGCAAATATTTATTATCTCTTGGCGACGAACATCGGGCACAGTGTTGCCCGGATGTACAAGTTGTTTGTAGTTTAAAAAAATGCCCAAAACTTGAACCGATTTCAACACTCAAAAGTACGATATAACTTGTTGAAGTCGGTTCACTTTTTGGTAAAGATTTTTACTGCACTCTTTTGAGTGACCTTTGCTTAAACACGGAATCAATGGTATGTATGTATGTATGTATGTTCGCCGATTCCTTTACCCTCAATAAGGAACTCATCCAGGTAACACTTTTCAGTTTTATGAGTGTAAATGGAAAACCGCTTTACTGATTTTCATAAAATGTAAACGGGACCACCTCAGGAATGTACTCTATGAAACTTACAAAATCATCAAAATCGGTTCATAACCAACATATAACCTTCTCCTTTTTTTGGAAGTCGGTTAAAAAGAGACGGCCGATATATCCACTGAGAGCGCACTTCTCGTAACAACAATGAAATGCAAAATGAATGATCGCTCGTCGGCCTCTCCCGCCCCCGCCCCCGCCCCCGCCCCCGCCCCCGCCCCCGCCCCCACCCCCGCCGAGTAAATTAGGAGCCGCCCGAACCTCAAGAAGGTGATAAATCTCTGTCGAATTCGTCAGCCAACACTTTTATTTCTTTTAACTTTTACACCGGATTTCTTTTCAACAAAGTTACAACATTATTTACATTGAGTTTACGCTGCCAGATCAGTGGTCGCCGCGATCTGGCAGCGTACACTCACCCGAGGATGAGCATCGGACATGCTCGAGACCCAGGTCGAACCTGCGACTATAGACGTGAGTGAAGCCGGATACCAACATACATATAATAATGTGTCAAACTCACGAGAATTTCCGATAAAAAAAAAGTTACAACAGCTCTCATAGGTATAGGTATAGGCGTCTACTGTGGAAGAGTTCAGAGCTCCGCGGAAATTGGTTCTACATGAATTAGCATCGAGATGCTTAACATTCCTGCGGACAGTGCAACAGTGACCCGCGCGCCACACATGCGCGTGCGCGAGCGCGTGCGCGCACTGAGCGACAGATTATATAACATAAATTGAGACTGATTCTGTCATTGGGAACTGGCACCGAAACGGTGCCACTTCGCACTACTTAACACACATATACTAATTCTGTAACTAAACAATGTATATAGTACAAAAGAGTTATACAAACACGAAAACAAAAGTATGATTCTGTTACATATGTGTGTGTCGATACGTATGTGTGCGTGGCTGCGCCCACCGCTATAATAGATGAGTGCGTCGCTAACCTTCACTAACATCCGTAGGGCCCACTTACGGACCACTCTGGTACCGGGGCAAGTCGATCCGATAACTCCCTGTCCTGGCGACAGCTCAAGCCGAGGTCCGAACCTCAGTGGTGCCCTTGAGCTAGTCGCCTCGGCCTCTCCTAGTGGCACAGCGCCGTCAGCGCTAGCCTAACTAGGCGGTGCGCCTTCTGCGCCCGCACAAATACCGGGCTGAGCACCATCTGTGCTCGCCCCCCCCCCTCCGGTGAAGCTGTAAATGCCGGTAGAGGCAAACAGCATTAGTCCGATAGAAAAAAAAAAAATTATTAATAAATATTTAATATACATTATTGTTGTAAATATTGGCATAACGGAATTATTCAAGCTGAAAACCTAGGTGAGGCGGATTTTAAGTCATTTTTTATTATTTATATATATTATTGGGCATGAAACAATACTATAAAAATAATGTGTTTAATGATTTTATAATACATTGAAGCTTCGAATTTTTTAAATCGAAAAATGTTAAGTAAACTCGGGAGAACAATTGTCCAACAAAATGGATGGTTCGACTGGAGCGCCCTCCACGCCGAGTGTGTCGAAATAAAGAGGTGTTTAATCATTAGAGGATTAAATGAAACTCCCGAAACTTGGTTTAACATGTATTTCTTGTATTGCTTTGGTTTACATAATCAATATAAGCGGGAACAACAAAAACAACGTGTCTCGCAAACATCACACTGTGCAGAGTCGGCGCGCGGGCGGCGGCTGGAGGTGGAGGTGTTTATACCTCCTTGCTGCTGGTCGCAAAGTGAATTCGAAAATAAGTGTCGACGCGCACTTGCGATTGCATCTGCCGCCTTCGTGCGCGCGACACAATTCTGCGTGCGACGACAATACGCCGAAGCAATTTGTTCTCGGAATTGCATCGTTCCGCCGTCACCTGGCACCGGGCACCTTCCACCCGGCACCCGGCACCTGGCACCTGGATCCGGTCGGTGAAACCTTTCCAAAAGGAGCGTTCGTCGGCGCCCTCCCTGTGTCGAGCCGTGAAACTGTCGGGAACAATAACAACAATGTGAGCGTGTTCACTGCTGCGCCAATTTCTACGTTTAACCTACTTTCATTTCCACAAAAGTTTAAATCGAAGTTTACTCTCTCTTTTAAGATTATAGCTAAATAATTTTAAAAAACCCGTAAGAATTGGTCAGGTCTGGGCTTCGTTAAAATTAAATTATCTGACAGTGAAGCATCACACACAACATTATCATCTAAGAACCGAGTCGGACGCGCGTGAGAGCGTCCGACGGGCGGAGCGGTCCGAGAGTTATGTTTCAGCAAACATCACGTGAGGCCGACACGCTCTTAGATGTCTGCGATAGCTTAACCGTAACGGGTCATACACATACATGAACAAGTCCGACGGGTAGTTTTGTTCTCGTTTGTTATTCCGGAGCGATTCCGATCGCGCGACTGTCCCGCTCCCCTCGCCCCACATTATACTCGCCCCACATTTGATAACACGTCATGTTCAAATTCGTTTTAACTTCGAGAGATTTCAAATTAATGTCCCTTCGACAAAAATATATATACATACTAAAAGAATTATTTATATAATTATGTTAGCCGCTTCGCTCACGCTTACAGTCGACCGAGTGTTCGGGCGCGTCGAGCGAGAGTGCGCGCCCGACCCGCGCCGACGCGCCCGGCCCGCGCCTGCAAACACTTCCGCTATAAATGTGGGAAAGCCCGTTAACATACACAAATGATAATGAGCCGGCCGCATGACGATTTCCTATAAATATGATATGATAGTAACCATTAGTTTAGTCCGTAACACTCGCGAGCAGCGCGCTCTCTTCGCGCGGGGTCGCTCGATAAGGCGTCGAGCACATCTCTCGCTACGCCCCCTTCAAAATATAGTCACTGCACCGATTTGCCAAAAGCCATTATCGTCGTGTTGGACACGGCGCTTAGCGCGTTAATGACACGTTTCAAATGTTAATAACGCATCGTATCTGATTCCATCGTCGGGAAACGAGCGAAGCACAAAGAGATGAAACCTTTTCAGAGATGAGCGACTATTAGAAGAGCGTTAATATCAAACACTGGCCGTTAGTCGAAGGTCTTAGTGGGACTGAGATGGTATCGTCTAAAGTCCGAACTGACGCTGGAATGGGATTAGGGCAAGAAGGATCCGAACTTTGGCGATTTTATTAACTTTTCATAACTTATGTATTCTCGGGGGTTATTGGGCTTAGAACAAAGTATTTATCGATCGAGGCTCGAGCTGGTGATGCTTATGCAATAAAAAAGCTTAGCGACGACTTTCACTTGTTTAATTTTAATAACTCTCTACGATATTTACTGATAACCGTAATTGCTTAATGCTCATCTTAGAAGCACATATGACATGAAGTTAAGTGTTTTAATGTTCATTGTACTACAAGAGAGCAAAATAATATTTTTACGACGAGGGCGCCTCGCTGCGCTCGGGACTCACAATAGTGCCCTCGCCCTGAAAATATTATTTTGTCCCTTGTTGTTTGGTACAATGTACTTATTTGTAAAAGATTAAAGTCCATGATAAATTATTACAATGGATTGATCGATCGGCAGTAGTGTTTGCTAGTATAATTGATTGGTTAACTAAGTGGAGGGAGGTAGCACGTGATATTCCGTTTGGGCCACGGAGAGGTTCATTAACAGAGTAGAGTTGGTGAGAAACCCGGTCGCGTGGACGTGTTAGTAGTACCAGGGGTACCTTCGCTAATAGTGAAGTGAAGCCAACCGGAGTCTCTAGTCGGCACACTCAGCACGATAATGACACGGCTGTACTGTAGCGGCTGTCCTGGGCGCGTTTCGGCGTGTACCGCGCCATGCGCCGACACATATATATATACGAACCAATAATATTTTCTTTAGTTATATTAAACAAAATGTAGAAGGTTATTTAACATAATAAACTTTAAAACAACAGGATAATGTAAATGTATGTGCTATCGTTGTGACGATTAACATTGTACACTTCCGGAGTCGAGTTGCGACCAGTTCGCGGTGACACGCCGGCTCGCTCAGATGTCGACCGAGTGACGTCACTACTCGGTGAACAGCCCGACGACGTGGTCTAGAGCATGGCGAACCTGCGGCTGTACCAGCGCGAGCGCTCACTGAGCGGTTTAACTTCGCTCAGCGATTAGAAGATGGTGGTAAAAACAATATTTGGTTCGGTTGCACTACAGCACTACAGCACTACAGCACCATAGCACGCAGCACGCACACGCAGCACGCAGCAAGCGTCCCTACTGCGATTTATTGAACGAGGGAGTGAAGTTCGTTAGCAAGTTTGGTCCATACAAAACACAATAGAAGGCAGAACCACTTTTATAACTGTAATTTGTTTACGAAAACTCGGTGCAGAATGTGCATGAATAAAGGAACTTGTGCGGTACGAGAGGGAGTCCCAGTCTGCAGGCACCAATCGGAGTGACACATCTGTTTACTGCAGGGGAGAGGGGAGAGGTGCGGGGAACAGAATGGCTAACGAGTTTCTGTGTGGTGTTTGTGAAGTTCCAGGTCACGGTGAGAGCCGTCCGCGGGCGCGCCACCTGCCCGGTTCTGACGTAATCAAATATCCGTCTGACTGACGACGCTTCTGCGGTCGCCTTTTGTTGCAAACTTTAACATTGATTCATTTTTTTAATTCATTCGCTTACGTCATCTTACTACAAAAAATAAACGTTAATTTAAGCGTCCTTTATTCTGCTACATTGGGGACATTCAACATTATTTTCAAGCACGGCACGTTATGGAAATGCACGCGAGCGCGGGAGCGGGAGCGGGCGCGGTAGCGGGAGCGGGAGCGGGAGCGGGAGCGGGAGCGGGAGCGGGAGCGGGAGCGGGAGCGGGAGCGGGAGCGGGAGCGGGAGCGGGAGCGGGAGCGGGAGCGGGAGCGGGAGCGGGAGCGGGAGCGGGAGCGGGAGCGGGAGCGGGAGCGGGAGCGGGAGCGGGAGCGGGAGCGGGAGCGGGAGCGGGAGCGGGAGCGGGAGCGGGAGCGGGAGCGGGAGCGGGAGCGGGAGCGGGAGCGGGAGCGGGAGCGGGAGCGGGCGCGGTAGCGGGAGCGGGAGCGGGAGCGGGAGCGGGAGCGGGAGCGGGAGCGAGCGCGGAAGCGGGAGCGAGCGCGGAAGCGGGAGCGCGCCCATAGTAATGAAGTTTCGTTATGTTGTATCGATCAAGTATTGTTTTACATCAAAATATCTAGAATTGTGTTCATAAAGACAGCCTAATGTAAATTATAAGTCGTTCATAAATGATATATACGTCGGTCCGCGGCACCTGGCCCGGCTGTGTCAGTCGGCACGGCGCAGGTAAAGGGAATCATAGCAATCGTAACCTATCTGTTATGAATAACTCTTAAACATGAGAACCCGAAAATTCAATCTCCGAGCGATGGGATCGTATTAGCATACAAAAGGTTTCACATATTTTACGCACATCCGTTATATTTTGAGTTATCTTCTCGCAAGAAGGCTATGTTTTCCTTACACGCCCGCAGCGCGCACGACAGTTTCGTGAGTGACGCTGGAACAGTGTTGTTTCCCGTTCGTTCAGCGAATGACAGTGACAGTTCATTATCGCTCCGAACGGAAACTTTTAATGATCGATGTTTTCGGCCAGCTGTTAAAATGAGTCTTGTGTCCGTGCGGGGAACGGGGAGCGGGGAGCGCTTCCCTCGCCATCATTATCTTCTCTCTACTCATATATACTACACGTATTAAACTAATCTTGTAAATTAGAAGTGGTATAAATTAAAAATAAGAACGAACATGGTGTAGAATTATATTACAATGTTAGTCTAATACAAAAAGGTTTAACCAAGTACATGTTAAAATGAAACATTTATACAAAGACACAAAATGACATAAATTAGAATGGAACGATCTTACGGTATGCAGCGTCGAGCCCGAGCACCTCACCGACCGACGACTGAACAAAATGTGGCGGTACGCGACTGGGCGCTTGCTTTTATAAGTGACAGTGGGACATTAATGTTGCCTGTGACAATTTTGCCTGTGACAATGTTGCCTGTGACAATTTTGCCTGTGACAATGTTGCCTGTGACAATGTTGCCTGTGACAATGTTGCCAGTGACAATGTTGCCTGTGACAATGTTGCCAGTGACAATGTTGCCAGTGAGTGGCTAATAGCTAAGACTAAACTATATAATAATATAACAGTTTAGTTTAATACCAGTAGTACCTATATATGAGTAGGTACGTAGGTAGATAACATCAGGGTGCCAATTCTCTTATTTATTAAGACAACTAATTCATAAACGACGGTCGCCGTGGCGCAGTGGTCAGTGTCAGTGACATGACTTCTGTGTCTCCGGGACCCTGGGTTCGTATCCCGGCAGAGGCAAACATTTGTGCGATAAGTAAGTTCTTTTTTCTTTTTTTTTATTTATTCATCATCATCATCATCTCAGCCATAGGACGTCCACTGCTGGACAAAGGCCTCCCCCATTGATTTCCACAAGGACCTGTTGGAAGCGGCCCGCATCCAGCCCTTGCCTGCGATCTTAGTCAGGTCGTCTGTCCACCTGGTCGGTGGCCGTCCTATGCCGCGCTTGCCAGTCCGTGGTCTCTACTCGAGAACCTTTCCACCCCAACGGCCATCGGTTCTTCGAGCTATGTGCCCTGCCCACTGCCACTTCAACTTGCTATTCCGCTGGGCTATGTCGGTGACTTTTGTTCTTCTACGGATCTCCTTATTTCTGATTCGATCGCGTAGAGAAACTCCGAGCATAGCCCTCTCCATAGCTCGTTGTGCGACTCTGAGCCTGTTCAGAAGGCCCATAGTCAGGGACCACGTTTCAGATCCGTAAGTCATTACTGGTAACACACACTGTTCGAAGACCCTCGTTTTCAGGCATTGTGGTATTTTGGACGAGAAGACGTCTCGGAGCTTCCCGAACGCTGCCCAGCCGAGTTGGATTCGACGATTGGCATCTTTCTCAAAGTTGGACTTACCTAATTGGACTGTATGTCCTAGGTATACGTAGTGGTCAACAACTTTGAGAATCGAGTTCCTAATTGATACTGGGGCGGGCGCAACATGGGCATTCGACATAATTTTCGTCTTGTCCATGTTCATTTTGAGGCCCACCCTTAGGGAAACTCTGTGGATGCCTTCGAGCATCGTACTGAGATCTTCCATCGATTCTGCCATGACCACAATATCGTCGGCAAACCGAAGGTGAGTGATGTACTCGCCGTTGATGGTGATGCCGAATCCTTGCCATTCCAAGAGCTTGAAGGCGTCTTTCAATGCGGCAATTTATTTATTAGGTCTACAAAACTGGTTCATACATTATTTACATTATTAATTTTAACATATTGACATTTATAAACTTAGACATATGTATGACCTACTCGAAGTAGACACAGCATGCTAATAAATAATCATACACTATGCTAAAAAGTCATAAATAACTGATAAATATTAAATAATTTCATATATGGTAGGAAAGTTGTGTCCTAGACAAAACTTTCGGAAGGAATTTCGATGCATTAAAGATGTCGATGTCACAGTCTATACTATTGTAAGATGAGCACATGCGATAGCTGGACTGCGCTGGCCGAGGTCGGTGCGTGTCACGGGCGGGCTGACTGTGTCTCTGTTATGAAGGCGACTACTAGATCGTGGTACTGCCCATTCAAGCATATTTAATAAATCAGTGAGTATAGATATTTGTCCCGGGTCTTGGTTGTGATTGTGTGCATCCATGCCTCCCGCGACACAGGAAATCCTAGTGCGAGAGTCTGAGTGCGATAAAAAAAAGCAATCCAAAAGTTACTCAAATGTCATCGTAAATAAACTTGGTATTTTGCTTAAATAACAATTACATCTCTACTGCATTGTTAGTGTAGTTGATTGCATTGCGTTAGAAATAAGATCTGTGGCTGCACAGATCTTCTTATAAAATAACACTCCAAGTTGAAATAGAAAAAACGATATTTCATTAACAATCTATAAGCGATGTGTTAGTAGAGTTGACACAGTGCGCCGCGCCGCGTCGGTCTCGTTTCGGCGCCTTGTCAAGTTGTCTGTTGTACTCGCCTGTGCCGCAGCTTATAGGAACAGCTAGCCCACTCCATAACGTAGATTTCTATAGCTATACCTCCAAAATAAGGCGAATAAGGCGATTACGGCAACGCATCAGTGTAACTAGAACCGGCGGCCGAGAAGATACCGATAAAAAACGAAAATATTGCTGGGTTAATAATATGGGTGCCTGAAAAATTCAAAAAAGATTCCTGAGCTGATATATTTCTTAAAAACCATAAATAAGAAAAGGTATGATAATGTTGGGGGGTGTTTATGGGCGAGGCATATGTACAGCAGTGGACGTCCTATGGCTGAGATGACGATGATGATGATGATGATGATTATGTTTAGAATTGTAATTGCCTACTACGAATTATTTAATAATTTATTGGAACTCAGGTAAAAGCAATGATTGTAACAGTACTCGTTAACTTATGGTGTTGTTAGATACTTACGAAAATATGGTTGTAAATAAATAATCACTGTCCAAGGGCGAGTCAAACTCGCGCTCCGAGTGACAGGTTTGTAGGTACGTATACCTACCAAAAAGTTCGTAGCGCTAGTTAGACTCGCAATTGGCTGATTGTGATTATTGATTGATGTAATGGTCTCAAGTAGGTAACTATCCCGTAATGTGTAACTTTGTTATTAATTTTAGATGCTAACCGTACATAATATATTTTAAGCACTTTAGTAATCAACACAATAAATGAATAGGCTATGTGCGTAGCGTCTAGGCGAGTGACGCAGTCACGCTTACACGAGCCTAGTACTCGACATTAGTGCTGATCGCTCGGCATTAGCCGGCTAGTGGTAGTGACGAGTGGGAAGTAATAGTGAACACGTCGCTATTAGCAGAATGTCATGTATCGGTGACCAGATATCCGCTCGTATAAGCATCAGCATTTCCATGAGACTTGCACTGCGATGTTCCACTACAAAATCGTATTCCTGGATTAGTTTAATCCACCGCGCGACTTGGCCCTCTGGATTCTTCAACTGCAACAGCCACATTAACGCAGCATGATCTGTTCTTACATTTCTTGAAATGCTGCAGAGTTATGACTACAGCCAAAAAAAGATATATTTATCGGCGCGTACAAGCCTAAAAGCCAAAGCGCAGTCAGGATGGCATCCCGGTGTTATGCCCGTATGGTAAGACGGTCACATTAGTATAGCATAGCAGTAACAAGCACACATTTAGCATTTCATGTTCTCACAACCTTCTCATCCAAGTGGAGTGAACTCGGAAGCCCTGGGAATTGTGACGCACGGTGGTGGATTAAAGGGCCCTTTAACATCATGAAAACACACTTTCTAACCTCCGGTTCTTAAGTTCCTCCAGTTAGAGAGAGATAGAGAGATCCAACAGTTACAAGAGACCACAATAGATTCCTCACAATTACTCGCTGCACGCGTCCAGCTGTCGTCCATCGGTATGAGGACTAGAGACTCCCGTTGGATATCGGTACTAACTTCACTCTACATCACCATTAACAATGGTACCCCTGGTCCTACTTGAACGTCCGTTCGGTACGGCTTCCACGACTAGACTGTTCGCTGGGACCGAGGTTCTTACCAACTCAACTCTGTTCACAAACTAACCACTTATAGGCCAAATAGAATATCACGTGTTTCCTACTTCCACTTAGTTAACTAATCAAGTACTAGCTAAACCTTTAGATTTAGCGACATCTATTTTAAACATCTGAAACGTTTTGACAACGCCATCTATCATATTTTTCCGACACTAGCAACACCTTTACATTATAGTTAACGCCATCTATCTCACTCCAATATCTACCACGCTCCGACATACAACTAAACCGATGTTAAGGACTTGTCGTGCTTGAGACTAAACAAGGTACGGTAGGGTAACATGTACAATGATTTTTTGTGTACTTTATCTCTAGCGTCACTTGATCGTCAGCGACTATTTGGTCGAAGGTTCATAACAGTGTTGCCTTCACAGGAACGGGAACGCCGCTCGAACGGTTCGCGTCGGTGGGCATCAAACCGGCGACCATCAGCTTGTCAGCCGACGCTCCCACCGCTTCAAAGATAACCATAGCATTATAGCATAGGTTATATCGAAACCTGGTAATTGGTCGTCAGGCGTGTTTGAAGACGCCCAGCTCGACCGGTGTAAATAAAATAATTTCGTGGTTCCGTACATATTTACTAAAATACTACACAATCAAAAGATATTTTATGTACAGGTATAAGTCAATTATCAGACGAACGATATAGTAAATAAACTAAGCTAGATTACAGAACTATGCTATGCTTATATGCTTTGAATATTGAAAGCGAACCAGCTACGATAAGTTCGATAACAACAACCCAAACCTGTCTCATCAATATGCAAGGCGCAGCCGAAGGCGACAGGTAGAGAGGTACAGCGGCCCGCTCCTCCACGAGAGTTTCAGTTTGTTGCTAACTTCATTCATTACAGTGCGCCGTGTTTGAGTTCGGTGAGCGCTCGCCGCTGACCACGTGTGAGCCTTGGTGAACTTAAAACGGCTAACAAAATGGACACCCAAGGATCGAATAGTAAGAAATACTGCTCAGGTTACTAATACCTCAGTTTTCGTCCTCACCAATAGCTGAACTGATTATGATGAAATCCTAACAATATTTGTAAACTTTTGCCTCAAGTTAACCTATTCTTATCACCGTAACCACGCTATATCTAATTATTGTTTGAGTTCTTGTCATTTGGTGAGTAATCTTAATAATAATTACGGAATTATCAATGATATTACATGTTCTTTGGGAAACATGATATTCTTTTTTATATCTGAACGCGTTCACTGTAGTATTGAAGCTATACGTGATTAATTATATCAATACATGTTGTCCTTACGCAGATAGACCTCTTTGCTATACTTCAACTAATTATGGAAAGACGCAATATTTTAAAATATTTAGACAAAATGTGTGTAACGTTACGTTCACGTAATGAACGTAAACGGGGACCAGATAACAATACAAAACTGGTAATAAGGAACCTTTACGACATTCTTCCTCTTCTTAAAAAAGTAACTCTCACATTCGCCGCCATGTTATCTTTACATCACAAGCTGTTATTTAGTTCCGCCCGTCCCGGGCCCGGCGCCTGTCGTCAAACCGGGCCCGGCGCCCGTCGTCAAACCGGGCCCGGCGCCCGTCGTCAAACCGGGCCCGGCGCCTGTCGTCAAACCGGGCCCGGCGCCTGTCGTCAAACCGGGCCCGGCGCCTGTCGTCAAATCTTGCACATTAAATTGGATCCAATTCCCGGTTACCGAATGAGCTGAGATTGTGCATACCTGTGTAAATGATGCTATATTGTGATGACGCGGTGCCGATCTGATGCCGGAGCTGGAATGTGGCCAAGGGAACCTCGCGATGAAACGGCACGACCTCATCGAGTTTGGGCTGGTACGCAGTAGCATTAATAATGCAAAGATTTTTTTCATATTAATCATAATGTAAAATAAAAAGGTTTTCTAAAGCGTACCTATCTCATATAACTAACTTGGAAAGGTTAGAAAAAAACAAGCTAATTCAATTATAATGTCCCGTCAAATACAAAGAGTTGAAGGGAGCGAGTCGAGCCCTCCCGCGCCCTCCCGCGCCCTCCGCGCCCTCCCGGGCCCTCCAGCGACAACTAATTACCGTTACAAAACAAATCTTCTACTTAAATTACCTCTCGATTCTCAAGATTCTCGACAAAAACGTCTTAAATGCTTTCAAAGGGGTTAAATTTGAGCTCCAAATAAATCCTTAAAGCGCGTACTTTCCAGCCCTTCTAAACAATCGTGTATACGGAACTCAGCGGACGCACAGCTTCTGTGACTTTCATCAAATTAAAATATATATGAAAAATTACTGAATTTGAATCTGGCTCGATTCCCAGGAGACTAAGGGAGATAATTGTATTGCAAAAGTGCTGCGAGGCCCCCCTCCCCCCCGGTCGAGGAATCAAATCCTATCGTAGAAGAGATAGAGTGAATATAATACCCACGGAGGCCCTCGGCTGAAGCACTTTGAATTTGAATAAGACGACGAGCTCATGCTCTTATGATGCTCTAATGATTTAAAACATGCTGAACGATCAGACAGCACCGCCCCATCAGCGCCCCGGGGCTGCAGCTGTCCACCGCAAATCAGCGCCCGGGGGCTGCAGCTGCCCGCCGCTTATCAGCGCCCCGGGGCTGCAGCTGTCCGCCGCACATCAGCGCCCGGTGGCTGCAGCTGCCCGCCGCACATAGGCGCCACGGTGCTGCAGCTGCCCGCCGCACATCAACGCCCGGGGGCTGCAGCTGCCCGCCGCTTATCAGCGCCCCGGGGCTGCAGCTGTCCGCCGCACATCAGCGCCCGGTGGCTGCAGCTGCTTGCCGCACATCAGCGCCACGGGGCTGCAGCTGCCCGCCGCACATCAGCGCCCGGGGGCTGCAGCTGCCCGCCGCTTATCAGCGCCCCGGGGCTGCAGCTGTCCACCGCACATCAGCACCCGGTGGCTGCAGCTGCCCGCCGCACATCAGCGCCACGGGGCTGCAGCTGCCCGCCGCACATCAGCGCCCCGGGGCTGCAGCTGTCCGCCGCACATCAGCGCCCGGTGGCTGCAGCTGCCCGCCGCACATCACTTCGTGCACTCCTTCCGAAGCGCACTTGGCATTATGACTCGCTGACTTGTAAGGGCTTATTATGAAATGTGCACGTGACGAGGTGTCGCTACAGCAGTGCGTACAGTTTTTAACTCACGGATCCCCAGTTCGACGGGTCGTTGTTGTATTTAATATAAAGATAAGATTATTCAAAATATTTTCATTGTCATGAGATAAAAACCGTACCCCCGTGGGAAATTACCGCCGAAATCTCACCGCCTTCCGATAGACAGCGCGCTCGCTCCTTTGGGCCGCGAATCAATTCCCGTAACTTAGAGAGAGCGAGGTGCGGGTGCAACGTCGGGAACTCGCTCTCGGGGTCTCATCTCGTGGGGTACCTACTACCTACCCGTCTACCTACCTACCGATGGAAATGGTCGATTGACAAACTCATACTTACTAATTTTAATTTTTGTCTAAATGACAGAACTATTTGATCACTCTTTTGAATTGTATTAATAGCAAATAAAGTATTTTTCTAAACAACTGTACATTTTCATAAACTATTGACTACTCTATCATTATATTTGCATGGTGTTAGGATACTCTCGTGTACCCGCCTGGGTAGCTACCACCCTCAAGTTTGAAAAACTGTCACCAAAATCCAGTTTCTCGGGTGCAGATTGCGCGTGCGGGAGTTTCACAAAAAAGTTGTGCAGTATTCGAGGTTGTACCACGACGCCACGTAAGTGATGCGCCAAGCATTGCTCTTATTCGAAAATGGGTCAAAAAGTTGAAGGGCCGGTACAACGCCGGGAAAACCAAAATCCGGGCAACCCAGATCATCAAGAACGGTAGGAAACGTGGTCAGCATGCTCGCGACGACCGGAACCTTTCGATTCGGAAGCGTGTGTTAGATTAAAATAAAAAGTATACTGTGGGTACTTAGAAAATAAAAGATTAAACTAATTCTATAATCTCTTTTTTAATCAAATAAATATAATTACTAATAGTTTTAAATAATGTAATTAGATACTCGACATATCGAGGCACGACTCAGCCGAGGTACCAGGATTTACTGCTATGTTAGGAGTCACTGTGATTTATCTACCTAATCAGGAACTAAACAGGTAATATTGGAATGAAACATAACAGCCATCGGGTTAACTTGCTTTTAATAATTATTGTAATCAAGTTTGGAGGGTAGGTATAGCTGCGTCTGTTCGCGAGGGACTACCGCTATGAGAAGAACAGACAAGAAACTCATAGGGCTTGATTCTTTTCAATAGCCACTTCTTAACACTATCTCACATCACATTTTACAATAAGTTTAAGACAAGTTAAATATTAATTATACATAATACACCAAATACATAAAAAATATATAATAAGAACAGTTATCGTACCTGAGTTGTTCACTCCGAGCTTGCCAAGGTGAGACTGGCGTGGCCTGGCGTGGCGTGGCGTGGTGTGGTGTGGCGTGGCGTGGTGTGGTGTGGCGTGGCGTGGTGTGGCGTGGTGTGGTGTGGTGTGGTGTGGCGTGCTGTGGCGTGGTGTGGTGTGGAGTGGCGTGGTGTGGCGTGGCGTGGTGTAGCGTGGTGTGGCGTGCTGTGGCGTGGTGTGGCGCGGTGTGGTGTGGAGTGGCGTGGTGTGGCGTGGCGTGGTGTAGCGTGGTGTGGTGTGGTGTGGCGTGGTGTGGTGTGGCGTGGGGTGGTGTAGTGTGGTGTGTGAAAGTGTTTTTACGTCCGTTTTAAAAGTCTAAGAGAAAAGAGCTACCTACTTTGTTCGCGCTTACAGATGACCCAATCATTGTTTTTCGAATAGAAGGAATGATATATGACTGGCCGGTTGGCGCAGTTGGTAGCACTCTGCCTTCTGAGCCGCTGGTCCCGGGTTCGATTCCCGGACAGGTCATTTGTGTGTAGGAACATGTTTGTTTGACCTGTGTCTGGGTGTGTATATGTATATAAGTATATATATCAATCATCAGGTTACCATAGCACAGGCTCTGCCTAGTTTGGGGCCTGAACACCTTGTGTGAATGTTGATAAATAAAATGAAATAAATATATATATATATATATATATAAGAAGTACTATACGCCGTACACCGAAGTAAAACTCAATTTCAATATCATAATATAATCATCGTGGGGCTTTTATATATTTATTAAAGATAACAGGATTCAATCAATTCCATAAAAGGGACTTTGGTCCAGATCAAAGGCTTCAAATTAAACTTTATTTTACGATTGTTTTAACGACTTTGCTTTAGATCGCTGATATTAACTCGCTGCTGGAACGCCTTATCGCTACATTTCAGATACTTTCCACTTTAGAAGTCTTAAATCGACGTTAAACGATCAACTTTTGGAAAATATTTCAGATAGAAATCGAGTCAAACTTAAACATGCCAAGAACCATAAACAACAGTGACATCGTTCATCGCGGCCGACCCTTTATATAGATGCTAGTCGTCTCCCGTACTTGTGACAGTTCCTCGTGACACTGGTGCGGGGCCCGTTCATTATCGCTATCGACACAAACATGGCCAATTTGTTTCAATGTAAAGATAATCGATGCTCCCGAGCGAGCGCGCGACTAGAACATTACACGACAGGCTCTCGATGAAGGAACTTTATCTCTTATTAATGAGAACCTTGTTACGGATATGTTTATCCGTAACTTATTTGTGAGAAAATTATTTTGCAAAGTCATATTTTATTATGTTACAACGTTTTTGTAGAAGAGACGGTGAGCCGAGGCGCGGGCGCGGGCGCGGGCGCGGGCGCGGGCGCGGGCGCGGGCGCGGGCGCTGCCGGTGAAGTGTGGCTTATGAAGCAGTCGCCCTCCCCCCCTTTTATCATAGAGGGGACGAAAGTGAAAGTTTCCTGGACCCTGGCGGTGGTTTCTCCGTCACCAGCAACCGCCTGTCACTTCTGCATCACCTCTGCCGATCAGAGACGTACCTGATGAGAGACCCACCTCGTTGGGCATATATTATACAATTAAATACAAAATACAAAACACAAAAATACAATAAAAACATACATACAAATATACATACATCCTACTAATATTATAAATGCGATAATAGGCTAGCTTTCATCATCTCCCCGCCCCGCCCCGCCCGAATCGAACCCGGGACCAGCGGCTCAGAAGGCAGAGTGCTACCAACTGAGCCAACCGACCAGTCAGTTTTAGTCAGTTAGTCAGTTTTAGATTCAGGTTCAGATTAACTTTTAGATGTTATGACCTATTTCATTGAAATCCTTTATTTCCTAAGCGTCTCGTGAAGCACACCCCAACTGTACTTTTAGATTATTTTTTGTATTTAAATACATTCGAGCTTTACTCTATCGCGGTCCACTTCTAATACCCATCGCCATGTTAATTTCAAAAGCAATATCGCCATCTGTGCTTATGTTCTACAAGTTGAACAGTGATCCATTTGAAGTGTCAGATTAGAGGGTTCTAGCGAGTTTGCTCAGGTGGGGTTCGGTCACGAACGCTGTCGGCCACTGGCGCAGATGTGGCTCGCCCGCCGCGGCCCCGGTCATGACCGCGCGGCCCGGACCCGGACAATGCCCGACAACAGCCCGAGCAGCCGCTACTCCCAACTAGCACTTCGACTATTCTATGAACAACTTGTTTTTTTATTTTTTTATAATTTATCGATCTAGCGTTCATCCAGTATCCCACTCGACGTCGGTGACGATGTGCGGTCACGGAAGGAGGAAGTGAATAGTGAGGTTTTTTATTAAACTGCGTGTGGATGTTGTCCCATATATTAAACACTATAAAAACATATCTGTTTAACTACCTGTGCTCCAGGCACTTGGAGCTTTACTACTCACCTTAATTAAAATAGAACAATATACATTAAACACTGTAACGGTGAACAGCACTGAGCTAGATGGGGCCGGATAAGTAGGTGTTTCATTAATATTAACGTTAATGATTGTGGTATGGACGGTCTGTGGCGCGGCGTGCGCTGAGCGCGCGGGCTGTGACGTCACCCGCCCGCCGGCGGCCGTTGTGGTCACGTGACGAGTGGCGGCCGTTCGTCGCTCTAACATAAATGTTACTAATCATTTCAAGCCAAACCGTTTGCTCTAAATGTTATTCGATTTACAGTTTTTTATTTATTATCTGGATCGTACAATATATGCTTTTACAGCAGGCTTAATTTTTTATTCTTCTTTCTCTCCTTACCAATGATATTATATGTTTATATTATTAACCGTACTGGTTTAACACTCAGAAGCAAGGACTTTGAATCAAAAACACTCTTTGTGAACTTGAAAATCAGCTTTATTGCTTTAGTTGCTATTGCTATATATATTTAGAGGTACAATCTTACTTAACAAAGCCTACAGCGGCACGATACAAGTTACTCAGACAAATTTCGGAAAACGAATGGCGGCATACTTCCAAAATGCGTTGCCTGTTCGCTTACCCCCCACTGTTATACTCTTGCTTGTGATTGGTCAAGTCCTCTTGAACAAATCACAAGCAAGCTGTCGAAGTCTCGACCGATCACACGAAATCAATACAATCTACTTTAAATCTTACAACTTTATAAAAATGAACGTAGTTAGTCGAAAAATATATAAATAACTAAGATATAATTTAGATAATTATAACAGCTCGGCCATCCGATTTTCAACGAGTCCCTCGTTGTTAAGTATAATTACAAAAATATTACATTACTCTTTTCCACCACATAAACTATAAATGTATCGTATATTGAACATAATTATATTTTACCACATTAGTGCTTAATTACTCATCTTGACTATACAAACTTAAGTTCATAGTTCAAAGTTATTTATTGGTATAGGTATACAGGTCAAATTAGCATTGAAATAAATAATAATAATAAATAACATTTGAAAATTAACAATATTATATATAGACATCAGTACGTAGTACTAGTTACAATTAGTTATACAATAAATTTCAGTCATATTATGTCACAAAATAAGAATAACAACGTACAATAAAATAACAAATAATATAAAATAATATTTTATCAAATTTCAATATGTCACATATTCGTTCATTCAATCTTTTAAATTCCTCGTAACTATAAAACCTTTGGTTAATAAGCCAATGCTTCAATCTTAGTTTTAATAATGCATTTGTTTAAATAAGTCATCAAAGTAGCACATTTCAGTATTTAAGTCTCGAATGCAATTGTATTAATAATATATTTACATGACCTATGATTGAAACTGTATGTTTTAACAAAACAGAAGTACTGCTACTACCTACTTTTTAAATTTATAGTTATATGAATTTAAATGACCATATAAATATGTATTATCTTTGAGGAGATATCGGTTGCCTGATATCCCCAACTTAAAGTACTTTGTTATCAGATTAACAGTAAGACATTTATTTATTTACAAAATAAATTAATTAACATTACAGTGGTGCATTGCATTTAGTATCTAAACAACGCTAACTTTAGTAACTTTACAATAGATAGAACTCGTCAATGTACCTACTTATTATACCATAACCTTAGTTAACAAAAAATGCTTATAACTTAACCTCATAATGTGTCGGTCAAAAACCTTGACCAGCACACCTATACCGATGTACAAATTGTTAACATGAGAGGCATCCGTTACCTGATACCCCACACTGACCCATCGATACTTACTCTAACCGATGGATCAGTATTTACAGGTCCATGACGTTGACCAGCAAATATTCCAGCAAGTAGTACACAGGATATTTTAGATGATACATGACATTAATCATCCAAACTTAAAACCACATAACCTTTGCATTTACTATGCACATTTATATACTAATATTACTTAAAGTGGACCTTGTAAATTCATTACCTGCTTGTTTAACTCTGTGTACAATATTTATCTTCATAACTTTATTAATAGTAAACATTATCTTCACTATACATACATCTCTTTCCAACTCTCATATTCAGATCCGCAATCATTATTCTCGGGTCTACTACCACGTCACCTTCTTTAAAACAAGTTCTACTTTCTTTTTCGTCTATATCTATTATACCGTTGCTTATCCTTGTCCTGTTGCCTGCTCTTTATTCATTACACATTCAAGGCCCTCTACCAGAAATTCACTCCAAGCTTAGTATACCTATTCTAAACCCGTGACGACCATTCAAACACAACTTGCGACTGCATCAGACACTTTTCAGACCAATTCAAAAGTATTGCTAAATGTAGTCAAGCCCTACACGAGTAAATAGTTCAAGTAATCCGTACGTTCTAAGAACTAGACTTCATGCTCGATCTAATAACGATACTTCCCGCTCGTTTGACAACGACAGTTCATGGGGCGGAACCCGCCACGCGCCATAAATTAGTATTCACATCGGTTGAAACCATGTTTTGAACATTAAACCACAACAACTGTCTTTCTAGGACATGGCTGCACCTGACCCTGAACTTTAAATCTCCCGATTAAGCTACTTCAGCCGGAAGTAATATGAACATGATGAAGTAATGTTTCGTAGTAAGAACAATGAGATTAAGTATAAGGAACTATTTAGTTCACGCTTCATCCGATTTGATACAAGTAAAGCTACCCCTTTTCTGTTTATAGCGCGTCCGACCTTATCGCACAGGTGCCCTTTCAATTTAAGAATGCATATCAAATAAATACACTCGCGCATATTTATGTCCAACGCAATAGTTCTAACAACATGAGTGAGTAGTCTTTATTCCCTGTCTTCGTATTCTCCATTATACATTATATATAGAATGTATAATTATATACATATATGTATATTATGTATGAATGTACATATACACAATATGTATAGAATTTTTCAGTTAAGACGTTACAAAGCTGAATAAGTTTTGACATTTTGAAGTTGATATTCATCTACCGCGTAGATAGATGATTTATCCATGATCCACCGGTTCATTAGTTCGTAACTTTCTGTCATTGTGACATTATCTTTTTTTAAAAATGACACGACACTAATAATATCTACTTTAAATAATACTGAGACGATATAACCCTGTCCTTTTATTTAATAATGATAACACATTGAATGCTTCGAAGAGGGATTTCAAAATACCAAAACGGTGTGTAAGAGCCATAAGCAAGGCATGGTATCTGGGCGGTTGCGAGCAGTTATTTGGTCAATGTAATAGTCTCTCACTTCCATGTATGTGCATTAGGGATTTATGCATATTTGTAAAAACTCATCTTAAGTTCTTTCAAGAACGAAATGAAATTATTCCAAGACAGAGACGAACATCAAGTTTACAAACCTATGTTATACCAATCTCCTTGACATAAAAGTATTTACATTACTATGCATACGCATTGCGACATTTAAGGTAAATCCCGATTAATCTTAATGGACACATCGCGCGCGCAGCCTTTGCATGAGCCACGGGAAGCAATGGTTCTAAATACGAAATACTTGATAACTCATATTAGATTCCTTCTTATTATTTAATTTAATGTAGGATCGTATTCATTTTATGGATTCGGGAGTTCTTAAGTAGACTTATTACAAACTGGGACTCAACGTCGTAGGACATCTGAATTTCGAATTTCTAATCAAATCTAAAAAAAACCTCAATACACACAATATATCACGCATATCGAGATTCGACAAATTGCTATCCAGCACGCACAATAACAAACATAACGCCTTAACTCTGTACTGTCACAAGCACACACATCGCTTCATACCTACTTATTATCAGAACTCGCTAATCACTATAGCTACCTAAAGTATACCAACGTGTAATGACTTGTAAGACCCAAGAATAAGTACACTTCACTAATAAAAATTTCAACGATACCTCTACCCTTGACTTTAACACAACGTAAACTAATCACGGCTCTTTATCTGTACAGTATAATCACCGAACTCAAACGTTACAATCTTTTCCTTCATACCAAATCGCAATATTTTAAGTCGGCTTATAGTAAGCACAACACATAGTTACACTATTCATTAGAGACATTATTGTGTGATTTGAGTGAGTATTGAGTATTGACAAACGTTTAGCGACTGAATCAATTAAAAAAACATTGCTGATGAATAGATTTTGTATAGATACGACTTATCGCTAGCTTGACTTCGCCTATTGCGCCCCACCATGCTATTCATTACATATCTGTTTTAGAGTAGTTCATACGCATTGACTAAAGCACACTCATAGGACAATGGTCGTTAACCAACTGTCACGACGCTTCTTCATTTCTTTACTAGAACAACCTATCCCTTGGTAGACAATAATAAAAGTGTCCGAATATTATTTTTACAGTCTATGTAACTCATGAATGCGTCGATTACAACCAACACCTACATTGTACAAATTTTGACATTTGTTGAATATATCTTGTATAGTCGCGACTGTTACGTGCTATTCGAAAGAAACACACACACACTTGTACACGTTAAAGGTTTCTCGGAAAACAATTTACCCAAAATGAACTGTTAATAGTTTTCTAATTTCGGCAATCGTTCAATTACTTCAACAGAAACAGCGAAGCCTACGCAAACTCAGAGTTAAAAAAAAACCCATTGAAGTAGATAAATAAAACTTTTACTACGCTTAGACACAATCGTCTTTGACAACTTTTATATTATGGTTAGATATCGATGTCGAGCATAACAATATCAGACGTATTTTAGTCACTTTGAACTGTAGGTTCCGTATGCCCATATAAGCAAACACTGGCAAGGGGACACATTTGAGGTTCGGTTTTCATAAAGACTGTATATATCCATGGTTTCTTTACGGTTCTATTCATTTATTTCTCATAAGGATACACAAGAAAGTTCACTTACAGAGAAATGCATTATTTTAAATGGCTTATTCGTCGTCAAGCGTAGCCGAGTACTTTAATATGTATGCTAAATGCATATTTATACAAATAAAAATACATAACTACTCGAGTTCATTGCAATATCTACATGAATTACACCTACATATAAACATTTAAAACAAAATACCGACATGAGGATATTCTGACAATGCGACTACAAAAACAAGATGAGTTGACACCATGAACCTTTTCTAGGTTCGTGGTTGACACATACACGACTAATTGTAAGCAGTTACTCTATAAGTTATTCATTAAGGCCAATTAGTCCTTGATCATAAGAATAAGATGTATTTCGTTACATAGGTAAGTGTTTGATTAATGAGAGTTTTTGGTGCACATAAAGAAGATCAACACTTAAGTTTAATGAGGGGAAAATCTTTTAAAACATGGGTTTTTTGATAACTTTTTGAAAGTATTCAGCGAACTAGTCTCTTTGATATCCTATGGCAGTCCATTTGGTTGAATATGAGAACATTATTATTATTATACCTATCAAATGTTACATTTACCTGGAATAAGCGACTTGAAAATTATTATTTTTACCAATAAATATCTGTTTCTCTATTTGTTTCTAAGCAATTACCTTCAATCGTAAGTAAATAAATCTTCATGCGATCAGCGCACATCATTTCAAGAAGAATACAGTGTCATCGACTTATACACACATAGTTTAAATAGTTAATAAATGATTTGCGAAATCATGCGCCTTCTTAATACCTATGGTCCAGCCAAGGACATTAGACTTAGTAAATTGGATTAATCTCACTTGGTTAGCAAGCCGCTTAGCCACATGGGTGTTGAAGCTGCATAGTTTGTGTAGCCGACGGTCCGGCCCCCAAGGCGCCCGCTGCGCCGTCAGCTCCAACGCGTGCCTATGATGAGCAGGCACCCGGCGCCATTTCACCGCGCCAAAACAGCATGCGTTCAGCGGCCGGTTGCTCGTGTACCAGGTGAACCCGCCTTCAGCTTCAACACGTGCCGATGAGAAGCGGGCACCCGGCACCCATTCGCCGCGAGCTTGTCCTTGAAAAGCGTGACCGGGGACGAGACCGACTAATCGTCAGTCGCGATTGTCTTCCTCTCGAACGCCTGGACCGCGACCGACGATGACGGCTGCCACGGCTGCCGTGACCGCGTACGCCTTCCACCACTGCGTCGGCCTCATGAATTGCGTCATGACATTTTAGCGACGGAGTCAGCGTCACGCGAGAGGTTCGCCTTGGTTCGTCACGTCCTTATAAAGAGCTAAACCTTTGCTCATCCATGCCTCGCGATTTCAACATGTGAAAAAAAAAAGAAACACCCGAGTTAATAAACCGCGCTATATTAGACAAGACTTTACAAGATTTTTATTGACCTGCACATACTTTGTTATAGACCATCTAACATGTCAATCTCCAGGGGGTACCCTGGCAAGATTAACATGCCTGACTAACCATATAAACCTCCGGACTGTCTCCGTAACGGTAAATATAGTTCGGTCGTGAACTTTTTCAAATAGGACAGTCGAATCATTTAAAGAGGGTAAACGTATAGAATGCACATCGAAAAGAAAAATTCAATTAATTGAGCAAAGAACACTTACGTTTCTTTTTCGATCCTTGTGTGGGCACTAAGTTGCTATCCCACTTCTGAGATATTAACCGTACTGGTTTAACACTCAGAAGCAAGGACTTTGAATCAAAAACACTCTTTGTGAACTTGAAAATCAGCTTTATTGCTTTAGTTGCTATTGCTATATATATTTAGAGGTACAATCTTACTTAACAAAGCCTACAGCGGCACGATACAAGTTACTCAGACAAATTTCGGAAAACGAATGGCGGCATACTTCCAAAATGCGTTGCCTGTTCGCTTACCCCCCACTGTTATACTCTTGCTTGTGATTGGTCAAGTCCTCTTGAACAAATCACAAGCAAGCCGTCGAAGTCTCGACCGATCACACGAAATCAATACAATCTACTTTAAATCTTACAACTTTATAAAAATGAACGTAGTTAGTCGAAAAATATATAAATAACTAAGATATAATTTAGATAATTATAACAATATGAGGTAGATGTCGCACAAGCGCGCGGAAACTGAGGCGGCAAAATTAAGTCAATTGTAGTAATTTTGATTACGACGCGTATTTCAAGCTAAAACTAAACATGTAGAAAACATATAGCTGTCCTTTTCTATATTATTTGTACCGTATTATCTGTCGCAGTAAGCATGTTTATGTCGTAAAGGAACAAAATCTGAGCACCGCGCAGTATGAATATACTGCGATCTTTAGTGAAACATCATTGCCGTGACCCGTTTTTTCCCCTTACGTACTTGTAAGCTTAAGCGTGTTGGTGCTGGCTGCTCCTATGCTCGCCTGGCTCCGTGTTGCCCTGGAGCGTCACACACACTCAAACGGGGATAACCTTCTGGCGGCTCTGACCGGATGTTGTGGAGGAGGACACCCTCGCGCCATCGATATTTCCTCCTATGACCAGTTTATTGAGGGTTTCAGGATGCTCTCTTGCCGTATGACCGAAGAATTCGTCGAAAGCAGACGGTCGACATTCGGATAATAATGTTATTTTTTTTATTAATAACGCCATAATTTTAGTTTTTATCAGATTACTACATAAATTGAAATATAGAGCAGGGACAGGCAGAAAGACGGCAATAGCGTTTGAACCCCGCGATGGACATAGCTTTCAACCCATGGTCCCGTGGGCTTGTCCAAAACTTATCAGAGCGTTTGATCGATGCGACGCGTGATCGAAATGATGGCACATCTGCGTTACAATTCAACGAGGCAATGCTGCCAGCATTCTGGGCACGCAGCCAACTGGAAGCGGGTTAGAGCATTAGAGTTATCTATAGGCTGACAGCAGGTAATGGATTGCTCAAATGTAATCGTAGTAGGCGCAGTAATGTAACTTGTAATTGTAATAAAGTATAATTATATATATTCGTATTTTATTTTGATAAAGACAAAAAGGCACGTGTGCAACCCGTGTGTGGAAATGGAGCAGCGGAATGGAGTACATTCCCATTCAATGTAATTTAATGCGCCCCCAAAAATCCAACCCTTTTCCATCAGAAGCCAGACCGAAGCATAAAAATAGATAATCCAATGCTTTGTCTACGAACAAAACCAGAATCTGTCTCGAATTTCCGGAATTCTCACACTCGGCTTTATTTTCCTTTTTGCGAAGTATTTCGTGAAAGTAGACACTTTACAATGTACCACAAATCTAATTCATTATACATACAAGATTTTCAGAACACGTATTTTCCATGAGGTTATTACTCTTTTTATGAACGCGTCTCGCTTGGCATGACAGTTCAGACGGGCACCCTCCCTCCCCCCCCCCCCCCCCGCACCGCTCTTATCCTCGAGTTCAGAGCGGGCACCCCCCGCACCTCTCTTATCCTCGAGTTCAGAGTGGGCACCCCCCGCACCGCTCTTATCCTCGAGTTCAGAGCGGGCACCCCTAGCACCGCTATTATCTCTGAGTTAAAAACGGGCACCCACCGCACCGCTCTTATCCTCGAGTTCAGAGTGGGCACCCCCCGCACCGCTCTTATCCTCGAGTTCAGAGCGGGCACCCCTAGCACCGCTATTATCTCCGAGTTAAAAACGGGCACCCCCCGCACCGCTCTTGTCGCCGCTCGGACCTAAACCACTGAAGATGTCGACCGCAGTGATCGACGAAACGTCTGGAACACAAGTTTCACTTAGACCACGGCCAAACAGCCCGGAAGCAATACATACAATTTCCAAATCAAATAAGTTTATTTGCAAAGGTTAATGTGTTAGATATCAGTAAGTAGTGTTAGTAACGTTACTTATGTTCTCTATATTTCACCATTACTGGTATGCAAACTATTCAGTTCAATCACTTCAATTGTCATTTACTGTTTTTAATGTCACTATATTTGGTTACAACTTTTTCTCTTATATAAATGTACACAGGTATAAATAACTGTAACATGCGTGGTTCCGCGTCCACAATACTGGGGTGACCATGTATGTAACCATACTATCTTATCACTAGATGTACAATGTTTACTGGATCTCAAGGACTGCTGCCTGAATACACTATGTGTTTGATGACAGTTTTTCAATTTGAGGGTGGTAGCTAGCCAGGCGGGTACTCGACAGTACCTACCCATGTACAAGTATGTACCTGGTCGGACGAATACGGTACAGAAGGGGCTCAGGCGGGGTGCCCTGCCTTTACACAGTTCTCGAACGACACTCGAATAGAACCACACTGGCACATATATAGTTTTCACAGACTAGAACTCGCGTTGTTACCATTATAGGTTTATAAAGTACATCACGGACTGCTAAGCACAACGCATCTCAACTCAACCACCCACGACAGAGACCAGCATCTCGGGGGAGGCCGCAGGACTACAACATGCCAGCCGCTCCCGATGGGTCCTTCTAAAAGATGAATGGGAGAAGTGTAGCCAGCAGGCATACCATCTAGACATACTAGGTGTCTCCTTGAACTCGACGCTCAATTTTGGGTCATACATTGAGTCTAAATCAGCCAAAAAACTGGGCGTCCTTGCAAAGGTGAAACAGTCCTTTACACCGGAACAGCTGCTCAACCTGTATCAAGCACAGGTTCGATCGTGTATGGAGTAATTCAATTACGAGTGCGGAGAGCCTGTCATTGCAAAGAGTTCCGACAAATGTCGACCCGAGCCGAGGCGCAGCCGAAGGTGAGGGTTGACAGTCGGAACAAGTTGCAATGACGGTTCCGCACGTGTACTGAACAACTATTTTTAATACAGTAGCGATAAAATGAAGCAATTTAATAAAATAATAAAAACACAAACAGTTGGGGAAGAGAACGCACGAGTTCGGAAAAGGCAAAGAAAAAGCTCGAGTTTGTAATAGCCCACATCCCGAACGCTATACGTCCCTGCAATACGCCACTTTTTTCGCAACTGTATAAAAAATAGTTGTTCAGTACACGTGCGGAACCGTCATTGCAACTTGTTCCGACTGTCAACCCTCACCTTCGGCTGCGCCTCGGCTCGGGTCGACATTTGTCGGAACTCTTTGCAATGACAGGCTCTCCGCACTCGTAATGGAATATACTATTCCGTGAACACATCACCAGAGTGGGTGTTGTACAGAAGCAACCAAACAAACCTTTGTTTTGCCAACCGCAGGGGGCCGCCCCGCGCCCCCCACCGCGCCGCTGCCGCTTATTGCACATTGTTTCGCCAGCTTCCATTCAAAATGTCGCCTGTGGTTTTGCAAGTGCCAAGAGTAGGTGTCGCGCTACTCGCAATTTGGTTACCGGCTGAAAAACGTGCAGGTACGAGGTTCAAATTCGCGCGAGGTACTTTGTACATATTAATGAATACATTATTCGGAACGTAGACGTTACTTACTAATGTATATGTAACCGGGCTACTTCTATATTAATGGAGTATTAAGGCGCGGGCGACCGGCCCACGGACGATATCTAGTTCCATCTTACAATGTGTAGCAAGCAAAACGTTTGATAATTGCAAGGTTAATGACGACGGCGCGCCGCCATTTTAAAAGATACCATGCAGTTGTAAAACGGTCTCAATTCAGTGAACCATCCGCCAGCGGAGTACTGGTGAGTACTGCATCCGCCAGCGGAGTGCTGGTGAGTACTGCATCCGCCAGCGGAGTACTGCATCCGCCAGCGGAGTACTGGTGAGTACTGCATCCGTCAGCGGAGTACTGGTGAGTACTGCATCCGCCAGCGGAGTGCTGGTGAGTACTGCATCCGCCAGCGGAGTACTGGTGAGTACTGCATCCGCCAGCGGAGTACTGGTGAGTACTGCATCCGTCAGCGGAGTACTGGTGAGTACTGCATCCGCCAGCGGAGTGCTGGTGAGTACTGCATCCGCCAGCGGAGTACTGCATCCGCCAGCGGAGTACTGGTGAGTACTGCATCCGTCAGCGGAGTACTGGTGAGTACTGCATCCGCCAGCGGAGTGCTGGTGAGTACTGCATCCGCCAGCGGAGTACTGGTGAGTACTGCATCCGCCAGCGGAGTACTGGTGAGTACTGCATCCGTCAGCGGAGTACTGGTGAGTACTGCATCCGTCAGCGGAGTACTGGTGAGTACTGCATCCGCCAGCGGAGTACTGGTGAGTACTGCATCCGTCAGCGGAGTACTGGTGAGTACTGTATCCGCCAGCGGAGTACTGGTGAGTACTGCATCCGTCAGCGGAGTACTGGTGAGTACTGCATCCGCCAGCGGAGTGCTGGTGAGTACTGCATCCGCCAGCGGAGTACTGGTGAGTACTGCATCCGTCAGCGGAGTACTGGTGAGTACTGCATCCGCCAGCGGAGTGCTGGTGAGTACTGCATCCGCCAGCGGAGTACTGGTGAGTACTGCATCCGCCAGCGGAGTACTGGTGAGTACTGGATCCGTCAGCGGAGTACTGGTGAGTACTGCATCCGTCAGCGGAGTACTGGTGAGTACTGCATCCGCCAGCGGAGTACTGGTGAGTACTGCATCCGTCAGCGGAGTACTGGTGAGTACTGCATCCGTCAGCGGAGTACTGGTGAGTACTGCATCCGCCAGCGGAGTACTGGTGAGTACTGCATCCGTCAGCGGAGTACTGGTGAGTACTGCATCCGCCAGCGGAGTGCTGGTGAGTACTGCATCCGCCAGCGGAGTACTGGTGAGTACTGCATCCGTCAGCGGAGTACTGGTGAGTACTGCATCCGCCAGCGGAGTACTGGTGAGTACTGCATCCGTCAGCGGAGTACTGGTGAGTACTGCATCCGCCAGCGGAGTACTGGTGAGTACTGCATCCGTCAGCGGAGTGCTGGTGAGTACTGCATCCGCCAGCGGAGTACTGGTGAGTACTGCATCCGCCAGCGGAGTACTGGTGAGTACTGCATCCGTCAGCGGAGTACTGGTGAGTACTGCATCCGTCAGCGGAGTACTGGTGAGTACTGCATCCGCCAGCGGAGTACTGGTGAGTACTGCATCCGTCAGCGGAGTACTGGTGATTACTGCATCCGTCAGCGGAGTACTGGTGAGTACTGCATCCATCAGCGGAGTACTGGTGAGTACTGCATCTGCCAGCGGAGTACTGGTGAGTACTGCATCCGTCAGCGGAGTACTGGTGAGTACTGCATCCGTCAGCGGAGTACTGCATCCGCCAGCGGAGTGCTGGTGAGTACTGCATCCGCCAGCGGAGTACTGGTGAGTACTGCATCCGCCAGCGGAGTACTGGCAAGTACTGCATCCGTCAGCGGAGTACTGGTGAGTACTGCATCTGCCAGCGGAGTACTGGTGAGTACTGCATCCGCCAGCGGAGTACTGGTGAGTACTGCATCCGTCAGCGGAGTACTGGTGAGTACTGCATCCGCCAGCGGAGTGCTGGTGAGTACTGCATCCGCCAGCGGAGTACTGGTGAGTACTGCATCCGCCAGCGGAGTACTGGTGAGTACTGCATCCGTCAGCGGAGTACTGGTGAGTACTGCATCCGCCAGCGGAGTGCTGGTGAGTACTGCATCCGCCAGCGGAGTACTGGTGAGTACTGCATCCGTCAGCGGAGTACTGGTGAGTACTGCATCCGCCAGCGGAGTACTGGTGAGTACTGCATCCGTCAGCGGAGTACTGGTGAGTACTGCATCCGCCAGCGGAGTACTGGTGAGTACTGCATCCGTCAGCGGAGTGCTGGTGAGTACTGCATCCGCCAGCGGAGTACTGGTGAGTACTGCATCCGCCAGCGGAGTACTGGTGAGTACTGCATCCGTCAGCGGAGTACTGGTGAGTACTGCATCCGTCAGCGGAGTACTGGTGAGTACTGCATCCGCCAGCGGAGTACTGGTGAGTACTGCATCCGTCAGCGGAGTACTGGTGAGTACTGCATCCGTCAGCGGAGTACTGGTGAGTACTGCATCCATCAGCGGAGTACTGGTGAGTACTGCATCTGCCAGCGGAGTACTGGTGAGTACTGCATCCGTCAGCGGAGTACTGGTGAGTACTGCATCCGTCAGCGGAGTACTGCATCCGCCAGCGGAGTGCTGGTGAGTACTGCATCCGCCAGCGGAGTACTGGTGAGTACTGCATCCGCCAGCGGAGTACTGGCGAGTACTGCATCCGTCAGCGGAGTACTGGTGAGTACTGCATCTGCCAGCGGAGTACTGGTGAGTACTGCATCCGCCAGCGGAGTGCTGGTGAGTACTGCATCCGCCAGCGGAGTGCTGGTGAGTACTGCATCCGCCAGCGGAGTACTGGTGAGTACTGCATCCGTCAGCGGAGTACTGGTGAGTACTGCATCCGTCAGCGGAGTACTGGTGAGTACTGCATCCGTCAGCGGAGTACTGGTGAGTACTGCATCCGTCAGCGGAGTACTGGTGAGTACTGCATCCGTCAGCGGAGTACTGGTGAGTACTGCATCCGTCAGCGGAGTACTGGTGAGTACTGAATCCGTCAGCGGAGTACTGGTGAGTACTGCATCCGTCAGCGGAGTACTGGTGAGTACTGCATCCGACAGCGGAGTACTGGTGAGTACTGCATCCGACAGCGGAGTACTGGTGAGTACTGCATCCGTCAGCGGAGTACTGGTGAGTACTGCATCCGTCAGCGGAGTACTGGTGAGTACTGCATCCGCCAGCGGAGTACTGGTGAGTACTGCATCCGTCAGCGGAGTACTGGTGAGTACTGCATCCGACAGCGGAGTACTGGTGAGTACTGCATCCGTCAGCGGAGTACTGGTGAGTACTGCATCCGTCAGCGGAGTACTGGTGAGTACTGAATCCGTCAGCGGAGTACTGGTGAGTACTGCATCCGTCAGCGGAGTACTGGTGAGTACTGCATCCGACAGCGGAGTACTGGTGAGTACTGCATCCGTCAGCGGAGTACTGGTGAGTACTGCATCCGCCAGCGGAGTACTGGTGAGTACTGCACGTATGTAGAAAGCCACATCCTTAGCTATTTACAGAACGTTATTTGCGAGTCTCGATGTAGACCGAAGACGACTGACAATGCTATATCAAAACTTGATTGAAAAGAAATCTCTTTTGTGAGTGAAAATATTGAAATATATCACCGTCCTGTCGCTGTGTACATCTAAGGTATTCTGTAGTCGTGGGTTCGAGTCCCACTGGTAGCCGAATAATTTGAACGTAAGTTCTGCCTAGCATGTTGTTAACGCAAGAAACGAAACGCAGAATTGTTGAGAACTATGTGTTATTTTTCCTATTATTCAACATTTTCTTCAATGAAATGTGATTTGCCGATAATAAAGATGAACACCAATGTCGACCAGAGCTGACCCCGCGTGGGAACATAAGTGCTCTCTCTTCAGATAAATGGAAACATACGCTTGTACGGAACTGAATTTCAGATTTTGATTTTCAGCCCGCGGAGAACACTCTCTGCGTCAGTTTCGTCTCCAATAATAGCGATATATATAATCGCCGCATCACTTCACTGTCGACCGATCGCTCGCTCAAATACTTACTCGTATATGTATTGCCTTTTATTTTTAAGTTTTCGTTTGACCCCTGCCTCGCCTGATGTTAAGCGATGTCATATGAGATGTAGCACGATCGCAAATTAGAAAGTGTGTAATCACTCGAGGTTCGAAGATTCCAGGACGGGACCCATCGGGCGCGGGGTCGGTCGACGAGTGCGGTCATTGCGTGACGTCATGCTTTATTTTGTGAGTGATACCTGACCTACCCCAAAGATGAGAGATGTACTCGACGCACACATGTACTAGCAGCACCCGTTCGAGCCGGAATGGCCGTAAAAGTGCGCAGTAATTCGGAAATCTTAAACTCTACAATACTCCCGGAATGAGTTTGTCTCAATCCTAATCGTCTTTTTCTGTTTATTATATTTTATTTTTATTTTCTAGTATTCGTATTATGAGATTCTCACGAAGAGTAATGATGTGAAGACGAGAATACTGCTCGTGGAACTGACTCAAATGGAAAGGTAACTGAATATACATATGTATCATATTTTTAACCAACTTAAAAAATAAGGTGTTGTATTCTCTTGTTATACGCTACTTAAGTACTTATTTAACATAATTTTTCATTTCATTTTCCATTTTGAAAGGAACTGGCCACGAAAACAGTCTGTTCGGATCGCTGTAATATTATAAATTCGAAAGTTTGTGTGTATGTTTGTTATTTCTTCACGCTCAAACGGCTGCATCGATTTCGGTGCAATTTGGTATGGAAATAGTGTAAACCCTGGATTAACACATGGGCTACTTTTCCCCGAAAAAAGTATAGTTCCCGTGGGATAACTGAGGTAGCGGAAAGTACGGAATTAGCTTCCGTAATTCCCGCTTGAATTACGGTTTACCGTAATTCAAGCGGGTGAAACCTTTCAGCGCTAAGTTTCGTTTTTGTATGTAAAGAGTTTGATTGAATGTTTTATTTTATTTTATTTGGTTCGCAAGCCGGTCGGTACTTCAAGCAATCATAATATAAAGATATAATAAAAAGCAACGAGTCTGTGTGTACGACTGCTAGGGGCGAACCAATGACTACAACATCATTGGGGCGAACAGATCACGCTTATGGATAAATAAATGAATTATGTGTATTTACATTCAGTATGGTTATCATCTAGGACGTTTCTCGGTTGGAATATATGTAAGTACTTATTTACCTAGAATATATAACAATTTCGACAGACTACCGACAGACCGTCTCGACTCGACTCTAATGTGTCCAGGGCAGCTGGCTATGCACATCTGGCTGTTTCATGTACAAAGTGTTCGAGGTCTCTTTGGGTGGTACCGTTCTTGCTTATGCCAATCGGGCGCCCGCGTCGTCCTGCACAAGGTTGAGTTATCGCTCAGCTTATTTTGTAGAAAATTAATTCTAATCGAACAAAATTTGATTTAACTCGCTAATTAATTAGGGATAAAATATTACCGTGAGAGCATTATTATTCCGATCTGAAAAATCCTCGCGGCAACAAAAGAAAGAAAAAAATGTTTGGGGAAGAATTACGCCGTAACAATACTTACACAATAACCTCAAAGCAATAATGAACCCTTCTCGAGTACAACGACAGAAACGTCCTGACGTCACAATATTGTAGCTGATAATATATTGTTAGCTGCCAACATAACCTAGAAGTAGTGGAGAGGCACAGTCTCTATAAAAGCCAGTGAGGGCCGGACCAGTGACGCATCCCACGGTCATCCCGGTAGAATCCCACGGTCATCCCGGTAGAATCCCACGGTCATCCCGGTAGAATACAAGGTCGAGAGTCCCTGGTATACTCAGTCAGACACCGAGCTCGACGGCGAGCTCGAGGCAAAAACATCCTGGTTAGATTCTCTCCAAATAGTCAAAGAGCAAACATCCTTAAGGCCCACTTACGGACCACTCTGGTACCGGGGCAAGTCGATCCGATATCTCCCTGTCCTGGCGACAGCTCAAGCCGAGGTCCGAACCTCAGTGGTGCCCTTGAGCTAGTCGCCTCGTCCTCTCCTAGTGGCACAGCGCCGTCAGCGCTAGCCTCACTAGGCGGTGCGCCTTCTGCGACCGCACAAATACCGGGCTGAGCACCATCTGTGCTCGCCCCCCCTCCGGTGAAGCTGTAAATGCCGGTAGAGGCAAACAGCATTAGTCCGTTAGAAAAAAAAAAAAAAAAAAAAAAAAAACCAGTGACGCATATTTCCTTCGGCCTCGGCTGCGTGCGGAAGCTCTGCTGGTTTGTTGTTCGGTGCGATCAGTCGCTATTTGTTATTTTGTGATCAACTTCATGTGCCTTCTATTTCAATTGTGATTTAATGGTCAATTAATAAACCAAAGATGTTTTGAGGTTAGGGAGAACGCGTGTTATATATTTTTTTCAATATTTCCACTTCTGCTCCTAACAATATTATTAAGTCGCGAGTTCGCTACCGAAGTTAGCTTAAGAGCGCTTATTCCGGTCAAACCATTTTACACGCGTTTTGTCAAGGCTGTTACGGCTCGGGTATCAAAAATATTTGTGACAAACGATGGAAAAATAAAGTTACATGTTTTTTAAATTGAGTGTATTACCCAAAACTATAAACAAAACTACCCACATCCGGCAAAACATTATTTTCAACTGTTATCTTCAGAACTTTGATTTATCGGAGCGATCTCACGTTTCATTGTAACGAAGAAAAATATTCGTTCTTCATTTTCAGAAACAGCAAAAGAACGAGTTCCTTCCCATCCTTCAGGTGGTTTAATAACGTTTTGATATTATGTAATTTTGGTACATTACATTTGAGAAAATAACGGATGAAAACACCCAGCATGCCAGCCCACAAGATCTGCTATTTAAAACGAAATAAAAATATGCAATAGTTGAGTTGAAGTTTTTATTTTACGGATAGCTTTATTTGTACGATGATTTAGCTATAAATGTATTTAATAAAAAAAATTCTAAATGACCTATAATTTTCGGAACACAAAGCTTTGCACGTCATTGCGCCTCGAGCGCTCGTCCAGCGGCCGTCAGTCTGACAGGCGACGCTCCCCCCGCCCCCCGCCGAGCTACTCGTATTCAAAACCTAACGTGAGTGTGATATACAGGATATAGAAGATATAGAGGATATAGAGGTAGAGAAGGCCGAAGACGGTGTGGGTGGACCGTGTGCCGAACGATATTATGTTTATGAAAGGGTGAGCACTGAGACGACTAATGATAGAAGAGAATGGAAGAGGAAAACATGTTGTGTGAAACATGAACCCCACCTGGTGTGGGATAAGGACAAGAGAAAGAAGACAACGATGTCATTAATCGTTTATTTGTTATGATGGGCTTCTTCTCACTCGGGGATTCACTCTGCTGTCACAAATGTAGATAATAGTTTCTCGAGAACTACTCTCTTGTGATAGCGGAATTTTCTGGAAGCCCGGGGGGTGCGAGCGTCGGCCGTCGATATGTCGCATGCCGTTCAAGAACAGATGTTTGTAATGTGTCACAGGTCGAGACTAGCCCACACTGACCCATCTGCGTGACCCACCCTGTATGCTGCATGCGACCATACGTTCATTAAATAGCCAATACGGGACCTACCGGGAGAGGCTCGATCACGCTAATAAATTAAATTAACCGCTGCCATATCATAGGATCCCGTTTTCATATTTCGTCAAACCAATATAACTCAGTGATAGGATCAAATGTTAAACGTATCGAGAGCTTTGCAAAATAGACTCTCACAAATGACGAGGCTCGTTTGGTGGGCCACCATCATACACACACATGCGGAGTATCTAGTATATCTCACCATTATTATGTAAAGTGACAGTGGAGTCCTCGACGCCGACGCCGACGGATGACGGATGACGCCGACGCCTGTCCATGTACAAGAACTATTGACGCGTCACTCGCACACACTAGTACCTGTACCGATATCCCGGTTGTAGTTGACCGACTGTTCTTAAGTAGCGGCGCGGGTCGGGCCCACCCGGCGACTATACTTAGTCTTCCCGTCACCTCTCGTGAATGTGTGTGAGTGTGAGTGCGCGGATTGAACCCTAACCAAACGGAGGGTTAGCAACACTCAAATATCTATCTGCTCCTACACTGGAAGTCCAGAGTAAAAGTCATTCTATGCATATCTATATATATATGTATCTGCCAAACGAGTGGCCATCATTATTAATGTGGTTAAATGTTAAGAGGTTACTTTTTATATCAGTTACATAACACTTCTCAACATTATGGCTAATTCATATTTTTTATACTGTGTAGATCTAACGTTTGACCACTATCTCACTTGATGGTCAGTGACGATGTGGTCGAAGATGTTATCACGCTAGACCTGGAATGCTCACTGGCTCTCAAGAACTGCTGCCTGAACACACTATGTGTTTGTTGAGAGTTTTTCAAAGTTGAGGGTGGTAGCTAGCCAGGCGGGTATTCGAAAGTACCCTACCACCATGCTGGGACTTTGATAAAAATTTAAAGCAATTATAGTTATTATAGCTTATATTTTATTTATTTATTTATTTATTTAAATATCACAATTAGTATTATTATCTCATCTTTCGCTGTCTATGCACTGAGTGTGCTGTAAACAAGATGGTTCAAGCATTTTGTTATATTTGTCAAATAATATGTTTGTGCAATAAACAGTACTTGTATGTTATCGTACCCGTCGTCTCCCGCCCGCGGCGCTAGTGAGTTGGTGCACAGAGTATCGACATACCCTGAAAGCGCGCGAAGTATGCTGTGTTTGTACGCTTCAGCACTCCAGCGCACCAAACACGTTTGTGTGTGTGCGTCGATGTTATACGTGTCTGTCGGCCCATACACGTGTGACGTAGCTGTTTTATAGTCAGCCCGACAGCCAGCGGTCACCGTGGCTTATCGCCGCCGGCGGCACCATCGGCACCGACCATGCGCTTCGGTGACATGGCCACCCTCGAGGACGCCGTCCACGTCCGCCACTTATAAACTATGCCCAATTCTGAAACTTGTAAGACATGACTGTATTTGGCAATGAGAGGCAGCCGAGACCGCTGGCTCGGCCGGCGGTGACGCGGCTCGGCTAGTGCGCGCGCGGGGGGGGGGGGGGGGGGGGGGGGGGGTGATGTGATACCTTCAGCCTTAAACTTGTATGCGCACTGTTCGTTACGCACGTACTTATGACCTTACAATAATGAATACTAATATTTTATAGAGTTGAAGCTTGAGAGGTTGCTTTATAGGATCTAAATCGTCATCATCAACGTTTTCATTACCAGGTGAATGAAACCGCCAGTTGTAGCTAACTAGCTCCGCCCCGCGGAGTGGTACCCACGTGGTGATGAAAAACGGTGATGGTGGTGATGATGAAAATAAGTATATGTGTTTATCCAGGGCCACACCGATTCCGATGAAAATTGGTATGAAGATAGCTTATATTAGCTACCTTACTTACCATACCAAAATTCATCGGAATCGGTGCAGCCGTTTGCGCGTGAAGAGGTAACAAACATACACACAAATTTTCGCATTCATAATATTAATAGAATTTCCTACGTTTATTTGTAGCGGCAGAAATGTATCATAATGATGTAACGGGAACAGTGTGTTCGGTGTCCGCCGAGATATGGTTCAGATACAACCGACTCTGGTGTCTCTTTATAATTCTATGTAACTAAGTTATGAGTTTAATGAAGAAGAAAGGTGGACGCCGTTACGAGAAAATGTCAAAGAAAGTTGTGCAGTCCCCAGACGGGCCAGAGGTCGCTGGCGACTCGCAGAGACGGCGAACTGGCACGCTCGGGGTTTCACCTCAAGTATTTTACTTTCTCCTATTGAATAGCAAACAGAGTGTCTGTTCTAGACACAATCAAACCGACAAACCTTGGATACATCTGATCGACCCTTGTAGGTAGCCAGCGGACAGGTACATAACACAGCGTTTGCTCAATTTATCAAAATATTGAGCATATTCCAATCGTTGTTTCAAGCTCAAGAATCTGATGACTGATCTTCGCTGTATGTAAATACAATTTACGTATAGTCATTATTGAAACGAAACCACAAAGCAGCGTTGGATTAAGCGATTAGTGAGCTACGAACTCTTTTGTTTGCGATGGCATAAATGTTAACAAAATATGTACATATGGGTCGGCGTGAGTTAGATATTCGAAGATAATAGTTAGCGTTAGAAGTGTGAATTTGACGGTAGATTTCGATAATATTATATCTGTGTCAATTAAGCGAGGGTAGTAGGAAGTAGCCAATTCTTGTACCGTATGAGTTATAACCATCAGATAACCGTGTGTCACTTGTCCATGTCTCGAACGGAAGAAACGCGGAAGTGAGGAGAACGTTCTCGCAACGTAGAAACCGACTCTGATCCTGCACGACGGCGCCAGGGTTACACCCAGGGCTCCATGTTAGCTCCAGTGCGATAGAGCGGGCACCGACCGTGGGTCACCACAGTCGCTCTGATCCTGCACGACGGCGCCAGGGTTACACCCAGGGCTCCATGTTAGCTCCAGTGCGATAGAGCGGGCACCGACCGTGGGTCACCACAGTCGCTCTGATCCTGCACGACGGCGCCAGGGTTACACCCAGGGCTCCATGTTAGCTCCAGTGCGATAGAGCGGGCACCGACCGTGGGTCACCACAGTCGCTCTGATCCTGCACGACGGCGCCAGGGTTACACCCAGGGCTCCATGTTAGCCCCAGTGCGATAGAGCGGGCACCGACCGTGGGTCACCACAGTCGCTCTGATCCTGCACGACGGCGCCAGGGTTACACCCAGGGCTCCATGTTAGCTCCAGTGCGATAGAGCGGGCACCGACCGTGGGTCACCACAGTCGCTCTGATCCTGCACGACGGCGCCAGGGTTACACCCAGGGCTACATGTTAGCTCCAGTGCGATAGAGCGGGCACCGACCGTGGGTCACCACAGTCGCTCTGATCCTGCACGACGGCGCCAGGGTTACACCCAGGGCTCCATGTTAGCTCCAATGCGATAGAGCGGGCACCGACCGTGGGTCACCATAGTCGCTCTGATCCTGCACGACGGCGCCAGGGTTACACCCAGGGCTCCATGTTAGCTCCAGTAGGTACGGTAGAGCGGGCACCGACCGTGGGTCACCACATTCGGAGCTACGCCTCCCATCACACCGTCCCTATGTCCCTGTGGTTCAGGTCCATAATTAGTATTAGGAATTAAACTATGAAATTATACATTTGCAGTGAAAAATTGAAACTCGTTTTTTTCTAAGACATAATAGACAAACATACTCGTATGAATAAAGTCAACCTATTTACCCCCATTATCTACACATTGGTGCTATCTAATCACAGGTTCCCCCTTCTCGTGCAGCGTGAGGTGTTGCCTTATCATGGAGCAATAATGGCGAAGATCGATGCTCGAGTCCGGGCTGTTTCACTGCCAGTTTCGCCGTCATCGTTCGTAGCAGGGCACAGGTAGCATTTGCTATTATTGCTGGACCAGACCTGAGAAAGCTCTGGATAACACCACGCACATACACCAAACAGTTACCATTACCTATTCGTTGGTAAGCTTTGCTTTGGGGCACTGTTCCGGCGTTTGACCTGGGGTCAGCCATTGCAGTTTTCGCTCACGGTTATCGTAAAGAATCATTTCTGTACCGATTCAACAAGGCTTTATTTTATTGAATTGATGCAAATGAGTCAATTCCTGAGTAGTTTGACTCGGATCAGGTTCCACCATCTCCTTCAGCTCAGCGTTATTCGCCCGGGGACGCTCTTCCATGTGGTTTGTACTTCAAGTGGAAGTTTCCATTAACAATATATTTATGTTTAACGGTAGCCCTAACACCGGTTAGACAAGTGCCACTACTTGTAAAAACTGTAACTAAAGGGTCTATCGCTGATATTAGCCACTGATATTCAAAATCTGGGTGAATGGTACCCAAAAATGGTATATCTTGTGGCAGTAGCCGTGTTTCTTGTAGCGCCACCGAATCGGCATTGCTACGCGGGTCCTGGACGCCAACCGCAGATCTTTGATCGATTTGCAATAAAATCTTACGAATATACATTTTTGTTGATCTATTTTAGTTGTCTTATCCTTATTCATTTTTAGTCATAACAAGCAGTCTCCGTCATGTCCGGGTACAAGAATTTTGTAGGCTTTATATTCTTTTATTATTTTGTTTTATTCACGAAGTTCATGCCGCGATGGTTCCGCGTCGGAACTCGTATTAAGAAATGACCCGGATATGCGAAGAATCCATCTTCCCCGTCTAAGCTGAATAAAACAAAACTAATTGAAAGTAGAAATTGGAGTGTTGCACATTTTTAAATGAATAACCTCATGAGTGTCCTGAAAAAGGTTCATTCGAAAATCTCAAACCATGAAGGTTTTATGTCAATTCAAACTATCTATTACTATACAACGGGAATTTCATACGTTAACCCAACGAACTATAACCCATTGCGTCATCCTTGCGTAGGGTACAAGTACCCTAAACCTAAATGGTAACCTAAATTTAGACTGCCAGTGATCGCCCTCAACGAATTCCGAAGGAAAATTTCTGAAATTTTTGAAATTTTCAATGTTGGCCCTTTTTCAGCTAATCCGAGTGGGCTACTATCAAAGTTGGATTAACGAAATTGACGAGATTCGGTGTTTTAGCATTCAGAGCGCCTTGTCCATTGAATTCGGTGTGTGGTCGGCCCGCACCGTGGCGCGGCGCACGGCGTGGCGCGTCGTGGCACGCGGCGTGGCGTGGCGCGCGGCGTGGCGCGTCGTGGCACCCGGCGTGGCGTGGCGCGCGGCGCGGCGCGGCGATAATAACCAATGACACGTGCCCATTTGTCGGTCGCTCGCAGCGGATGGCAATGGCTTTACCTGTACCGCTATATTGCCCCCCTGAGAGTATATATTAGGTATAGTATTATGGGCCTACACGATGTACCCGCCCCTGTCCCCGCCCCGGGCAGTACACCTGATATTTAGTAATACGATTGGGATGCGCTGGCTGTTACCAAATCTAGATAAGGCATGTGCACGATATATTGTAATAAAGTTAACTTTTACTAAAGTTTGATGTCTTTTGAGATGTTATAGGTACCTATGGCTGCGCGCACGCGCACGGCTATTCGTGGGTTAAACATTTGAAGAAGACGGATTTTTTTAAATAAAATTAGAATATAATTAGCATAATTTACATTATTTATATTTTGGAAATAATTACAAATAATTTTTGTATGAAACCCCTTTGGGTAAAAGTGTCCCCGAGGTGTTCCACTCACCAGTCGGCATCTTTAGCAGTGTGTGTCCAATGTTTGGCTGCACAGCCCCTGTTTCCTCCGCCCGGCGCCCGGCCGGCGCGCGCTGGCTCTCGTGCTTGGGCCGCGTGGACCCGGCCGGCGCTGGACGCCCGCGCCCGCGCCCGCGCCCGCGCCCGCGCCCGCGCCCGCGCCCGCGCCCGCGCCCGCGTGACCTGGCCCTCTTCGTGTCCTCTGTATAGGTTAAGCATCCATTACTTTGCTTTTCTTACGGATGTCCGTATTCCTCACCTTAGTTTTATTTTATTAATATAATACACAATATAAAATATTGTATTGATATTCTGTTTCGCCCGCGTGAATTACAGTTTTCCCGCTACCTCAATTATCCCAGGGGATCTATACTTTTTTTCCATACCAAATTTTATCGAAATCGGAGCAGCCGTTTGAGCGTGAAGGAGTAACAAAGATACCCACATACGTACACACAAACTTTCGCATTTATAATATTAATAGGATCATATGAGTAGGTGCAGGTGGTAGGTGCCTGGGCGAGGGCGAGGTGTGTAGCGCGCGAAGGCAGGAGCCGCAGTCTGTATGAAACGTTTGATAAAATAATCTTAGAAAACATTATATTATGACGTGAATGAAGCAAAAGAAACGTGTCTGGAGCGTAGCACTCGGAAAGCTGTGGTTTCTGCCTAACTCTGCGGGAAAGAGGCATGATTGTAACGTTTATGTAATTGTAGTGTATATATACAGTAGTAGTGTAGTAGTAGTAGTGTGTATACACATACACGAGTCGATACATTTGGTTGTTCATCACAAGTTTATTGTATAACACGAAAAAGTTGACCGATTCGAAGAAGTATTCGAATCAGTTGCAATCAGGAGGGAATCCTGAGGCTGTTTGTATTTGTTCCGGTGGAAGTCCAGCGGTGGGGCTGGCTCGGACCCGGCACGTCGCAACTTCCCAACACTCATTAATTTGTTTGAAGTTACCGCGACTCTCCCCGACAACTCTTCTGTACTGTTCCCAACAATTATGAACAAATTAGTTCTGCCCCATTACTGCGTGAACACACGTACCCCCCGCGCAGGAACACGCGCCCCCCGCGCGCACCAGCACCGACGTCGCGTCCGTACCGAACATTCAGAAACACGACGCCCACGTCGTGTGGGCGTCGGCTGTCGACTCGACGATCACTAGTTTGATTCCCAGATTTTTATGTCGGTCTCGGTAACGTTATATAATCCACAGCATGGCTTTAACAGTTACATGAAACGAAGAAGTGCCGCAACGGCGAACGACAAGCAGCTCTACGCTCTACGTACGTACAGTCGCTTCTCGCGTGTTCAGTTCGGGCGCGGCGCGACCTCTATTAACATTTAATGCAATCATCATCAAATTTATCAAATCATCTTAGAGTTTTAATTAATTTCATCTTGTATTCGTTAACGAAGATCATATTTTATGTTATTGCGCTTACGAATAATGATGTACAGATACAGGTTCATAATTGTACCCATTACGGGGCATTTTTGATTTAATTCTGTCTCGAGAAGCTCATTGTTTCCGCATTTCATGAGTTTTGGACTAGTTTAACTTATATTCCGCCTACACACAAACATACTACAGAGAGCGTATATGCTCTCAGCCACAACTGTCAGAAGACTGTCAGCTCCCGCGCACGCGCACGCGCACGCGGCTCGTCAGGGACGCGGTTCTTTTCCGCATGATGGCATAGAAGTCATCAGTGCCCGCATCAGCGAACATCTCTGACGCGCTACGCAACCGTGGAAGCCCCCTCAGCATCCTAAGTCCATTGTCATATTGGATACGTAGAGTATTGAAAGCGTTTTGTGTATATTTAGCCCACAGACCAATGATATTATATGTTTATATGAGGTAGATGTCACACAAGCGCGCGGAAACTGAGGCGGCAAAATTAAGCCAATTGTAGTAATTTTCATTGCGACGCGTATTTCAAGCGCAAGTCTAAACATATAGCTATCCTTTCTATATTATTTGTACCGTATTATCTTTTTTTTTTTACATATTATAAGTTTGCGTTTGACAACTGTCTCACCTGATGTTAAGTGATGACGTTGTCTAGGATTTAGCACGCAAACCTAGAAGGTACCTATTCACTCGCGACTTGAAGACTCCAGGATTGTGTGGATTGTCGCAGTAAGCATGTTTATGTCGCAAAGGAACTAAATCTGAGCACCGCGCAGTATGAATATACGTCATCTTTAGTAAAACATCATTGGCACAGACCGCATGTGTAGAAAGATGTACAGTTCCTATGCTTTGAATATCGTAATCTTCAGTGGCCCTGTACAACGAGCAAACCTGCGCGCCGACATACGAGCGTCGCACCTCAGCGAGGACGCCCCCCGCCCCCGCTCTAGGCCTGTGTCATCCGACACGTCCTCGGTGAGCCAGCGACCCCGGCACTTCAAACGGGTTCTCCGTTGAGCTAAAAAGCTCTGTTTAAATTGTAATTTTTAAACTTTTGCGATTTGAACACATTGTTATTAAATCAATCGGGGCTTGATCGCGAGAAAAACATTTAGTAATTTATTTGCCTCGACGTTTCGACCAAGTCGCATTGGTCGTGGTCACGAGAAGACTGGAGAAATGCGGGTGGCAATATCGGCGAGAGCGCGTAGTTTCTCCAACTACCCACTCTTGATCTTGGTAAACTGTAGGGCTGTCACAGCCCTGCAAAAGCACAGGGTTCTCACGACACACAACACTGACAGTATCTTTAGTTATCTCAGGGAGAAAACCGCCGCGACGCGAACATCTATCAATCACTGGGTTCCAAGATGTAGACAACCTGAAACCATCCTCTCGATTGAATTTTTTATGTTTCCTGATTTCAACCGCTTCGCGTTTATTCGCGTTATTCTAGGAAAATAATGGCGGTCCGTGTCTGTTTAAACATTTTGTAATTTCGTCAATTCCTTATTCCGCCGTCGAGCAACGCTTCAGAAATACGCGCTGTATGTGAACAATTGCATGCCATTTAATGCTTCAGAAATACGCGCTGTATGTGAACAATTGCATGCCATTTAATGCTTCAGAAATACGCGCTGTATGTGAACAATTGCATGCCATTTAATGCTTCAGAAATACGCGCTGTATGTGAACAATTGCATGCCATTTAATGCTTCAGAAATACGCGCTGTATGTGAACAATTGCATGCCATTTAATGCTTCAGAAATACGCGCTGTATGTGAACAATTGCATGCCATTTAATGCTTCAGAAATACGCGCTGTATGTGAACAATTGCATGCCATTTAATGCTTCAGAAATACGCGCTGTATGTGAACAATTGCATGCCATTTAATGCTTCAGAAATACGCGCTGTATGTGAACAATTGCATGCCATTTAATGCTTCAGAAATACGCGCTGTATGTGAACAATTGCATGCCATTTAATGCTTCAGAAATACGCGCTGTATGTGAACAATTGCATGCCATTTAATGCTTCAGAAATACGCGCTGTATGTGAACAATTGCATGCCATTTAATGCTTCAGAAATACGCGCTGTATGTGAACAATTGCATGCCATTTAATGCTTCAGAAATACGCGCTGTATGTGAACAATTGCATGCCATTTGCTCATTACAATTAGATTATAATTCGACCTCGACGTTTTAATTGAAATAAAAACTGATTAACTGAATAAGTAATAATTAGAGTGAGAGTTCGAACAGGTAAGTAAGTAAACATTTGTGATTCTGAGCACGCGCTGGACACACGGGTTCGCCCGAGTCGGCTCGCCTCGCCTCCACTAAATAAGATCACTTAAATTCCAAGCCCGTCCCGTTACACCCAGATAGCGTTGCCAGTTACTTCTGTTGCTCGTGTGAACCCCGCACGGCGCGGGCGCGGCATTACACAAAACAAACTGGAGCGAAGGAAGATGCTCGGATCGCTCGGCGCCTCGCGAGACGAACACACGTGATATTGTGTATTAGCGGGCCGCTATCACATTGATCAAACGTCAATGCTTAGCGATCGCTAGCTGACAGAATAGTTACTTTTAAATTAAAATATTTTTCGTAACACAACCTACATTGTGCGAAATTGGTGCATTAGGTATTATATGGGTGTACATCGTACGAAAGGGCCCGGCCAAGATAACTCTCAATCGACGCTCCGGTTGTAGCACCTCGCTTTTTCAATAATAAAAATCTTACGAAATAATTATAAATAATTAATCAATAGTCCGCATTAGCGCCATCTAGCCATTCGGCCACTCTTGTAATATTTCACGAGCGACATTGTTGCATGGAGCGAGTACTCATTCAGCCACTCCCTGCTACAGCCCGCGCTTAGCCGATCCAGAACCTTCCATTGCACGTCGCCGGGCAGGGCCAGGATGTGCGCATACCTGACGAATGCCGTCAGTGTACCGTTCGCGGGCGAGCGGCGCGCGGCGCGGGCGCGGGCGCCGCGGCGCAGGAGCCTCCTCCCGCCGCCACCCGCACCCCCGGGCTCACCTCACACTCAGTTTATTGCTAACTAAGAGACGCTGAAGACGTTTTTGAAAAGAAATGGATTGAAGAGAACTGTTTGCGCTTAATCGAATCCTCGGCCATCGTCACGAGTAAGAAACTGACGCAACGACTACATGGACGCAAACTGCGCGCGCGGGGTACTAACTCTACTAACTAACTACTACCAACTAACTCTCCTATTGTGCTAAAACCAGGACCCTGAATCTAGGGGTTCCAGGCTTCAGTTTCAGTATACAGTCTACGAAGCAAGAAAACGAGACAAACTTTTTAGGAGTAACAATTGATGCATAGGAGGATGGCAGAACCAGCCTCGCACCCGAAAAACGAAATGACAACCCGTTCATGAATTCTTTATATATGAAAATTTAGATTATATTTTTGTGGATTCCGTGAATAATTTGCATTATTTATAAAGTTGGGAATCAGAAGTACTTTTATTTATTTATGTGGTGTTTGTAGTTTTCGAACGCACCCTATACTTCTCATTATGTTTGTTGCGTTCGAATACTTACGCTCTGACATTAATTGTTATTGTTACTCTATAATCTGTAGTCAGCTGCTCTGTAGACCCGGACTGCGTTCACACACCAATCCCTTTTTTTTTTTTTTTTTTTTTTTTTACGTGGGGAAAATGCATTTACGCACTTCCGCCTACCGGGAAAGTAGGCGGGGTGTGTCGGGCTCGCTCGAGCATCACCGCTCCCTGGGGGGCCTCATGGCCCCCAACCCTAACTGCACCCACAGCAGCCAGGGTCCACTACCGACTAAAACCCACGGTGTCCATCCTGCCGCTAGAACGGAGGGAGCGCGGGGTACATTTGCATACCGCGCCCCCACCACGGCCGTCCGTTTCCGGACCCCTCCAGGGGGGTGGATGACCCTCCCCCTCGCGACCGTGCCGGGACCAAGAGCACGGCCGCACCACCCCGGGGACCACACAGTGCAAGGAACGCCAGAGTTCCCACATCCGACGCTCGTGGTCCCCTGCGATGGGCCAGATGGAGCAGCCCCATCGCCAGCCGCTTCGGCCGCCACCCTCCGACGGCGGCCATATCGGCGCCACAGCAGGAGACGAACTGAATCACTCCCGCCGCAGCGCCTCCTCAGCTGCAGCACCGTCCAACACGGCGCCGCTGCCCCCCTCAGTTGCAGTGCCTTGCAGCAGCACCGCAACCTACCGTCAAGTGGACCGCTCCTCGTCGGCTTGGCGAGCAAAGCCTATCGGGAGCAGTCCCGGCCTGAATATAATAAACATACATAAATAAATGGATATAAATAAACTTACATAGATATGAGACACGCGAGGCGCCGGACGATGTCTAGTTACGTCTAATTCAGAGGAATTAGACCAAGAACAGGCAGCACCGCGAGAAGGTAATCGCCAGACTTGCCTTGAGGATCATCACGACCTGCGCTTCCCCCAAGACCGTAACCTCCCTACCCGTCACGGGATGAGTAAAGAAGGCCTGGACTTAACCAAAACAAGCAGCGTGAACGCCGCAAGCATAGGCATAGCAACTATTTAATGGATAAACCCAGACCCGCCCACACACCCATCCCTAGTTTATTCCAGAATAATATAATAAGTAATCTGTATCTGTAGCGTGATCCATGCAATATTGCTTTCTCTGTCTACGACGCTATAGATGGATAGCGATCCATGAATGGTTCGCATATGGACGTGTAGCACACTGATACACGTATCGGTGTGTCAGTGATACGTCTCAAGTTAAATGATAACTTTTTACTCCTAACTTCTAGGAAAATGATTGACTATACAATATACAATGTATTTATTGCTCTATCGATACGTATAAGTTTCATTCATGAACGCAGTTTTTTCTTCTAGGCTGCAAATGTATGGGAGTGTGCCATCCTCCTTTAAACTGGAAATCCCATATAAATAACATAAACAGAAAGCTGTCTCAATATTGTTTCACTTTATCAGTACTTTCATAAACATGCTAGATCCCAACTAACTGTGGCAAACGTTTACTACGGCTATGTTTAACCTTTATTAAGTTACGGAGTAATATTCTGGGGAAATTCAGTAAATGTCTACTTTTATTCTTCAAAAGAAATGTCTTCGAATAATATTTAATTTATGTAGAACTGATACTGTTCGTAATATATTTAAATAAAATGGATTTTTAACATTAACAGGTATTTATAAATGGTAAATTAAAGGTTTTATAAATAAACATATTTAATAAATATAATTAAATATGTTTATTTATAAAAAAACAAGGAAAGCTACTTTTTTAATTCTCATTCCAGTCGTGCTGATAATTTACGTTCCGTTTATAAGTATAATATTTGCGAACCACAAATCTACAATGCTACATTCCATAAAGGTACTTATTACATGGCTATTAAAGTTTATAACCATTTACCCGTAGAACTGAAGTTATTAAAAAATAATCAATATAAATATAAAATCAAGAGCTGGCTGGCATCAAAGCAATTTATAATAAGGCAGAATATTTTGACGAAAATGAATTCCTTAAAGTTGTTATTAGAAATAGGTACCATAATAAACATGCCATTGTAATGTATGTGGAAAACATTGTATGTAAAATTTATATTATATAATATATATGAACAAGTAAACCACTTGTACGTCCGAAATGGGCGAACTGTTGAAACTTATATTATAACCTGGACCATCTTATGCACACAGTATATGCAATAAACATATTCTGTATTCAGTGTACTATACTCCAGCCTGCAGACTCGTCTACAACCGCTGGCTCCCACCAGCCACCCAGCGGTCCCACCCGGCCCAGCATCTGCGGACCTAACACCTGGACTCCTGACCGCATAACGTTACATTTGAAAACACATCTAATCGAAAATATAAATAAAAAATGAAAAACTTGATTTAATTTTTCTGTCGCTGAACTCGCCTTCTTTTAATTCCCGCCATTTAGGTTTAACTCGCTCCCCCCGACCTCACCCGGGGGGAAGGGTCCGATGTGCGTGGGTGAAGCGAAATACTTGTGTCCGGATGAAGCATTTGGAAGCTTGGGGTCTCTGCCTACGCCTACGGGAAAGAGGCACAAATATATGACGTATGTATTAAGTACCTCAAGTTAATCACATACTCTGTTGTATATCGCCGTGTGCATCATTTACGGTTTTTTAAATTAATTACAAATATACCTGTGACAATGTTACCAAAGAGATTCACATTTAGAGAGTAAATGCTGAATGATCGAACCTGCAAGTCATATTCTGCACACAATTTAAATATGTGACCAAGGTAGTGATTGTCTCGATCGATCAAAAATCAGAAATGTCTTGCAGTTACGATTAAGTTCAAATCGCTATGACAAGCCTAAAATGAGTTAGTTCCATTACATCGCGGGTACTTTTACATTTTAAAAGTCGGCTCGTAATTTGGAGCTCACTAAACTACCCGCATAACAATAAAACTGATCTAATATAGGAATAACATTGTTGAGTTGTAAACGATTTTAGCATTAACGGTTTGGTAAGTTTGGGTGAACGACAGAGTAACAATCGATGGATGGTTGTCATTGTTGAACGTTTCAAATATATTTACTGATCCCACTCGATAAAAATCTTGTTTTCAATGTTGACATCAAGCTTCACGTGTACTTGAGAGCACGCTACTTAATTAAGTATTACTGACTTTATAAGATCCAGTGTTTTGTTTTGAACACGCATGCAACTTAAATGTACTGTGAGTAATCAGATCGATCGTGAGCGCTGAGACAAATGATCATTAAATGATAATTTATCATTGGACACAAAGTCAATATGTTTCCCGAACGCATATTCGTAATTCTGCCTGATTTAGCATTAAAGTTTGAAAAGAACAAAGCCAATGGGATAAGTTTACATCAGATCTGATTGTTATTCCCGATGTTGTAACCTCCATCAAAACTCGTATCGAATAATCGCAGACGTCGCACGAGTGCGAAACTCACTTTGTGTACGTGCCATTAGCGCGAATGCGTAACGGGCAACACATTATCTACTTTATTATTCACAGGGGAAGGTTAATAATAAATCAGTAATCAATTTTTTATGTGATGAACGGCAAACTAGCCCTGTTATATATACTATATATATATAGGTATCGAGTATTGAACCGACGATGTGTGCGTCGCGCTGTTATATAGTATCTGGCTGGAGCCGGAACAAGTGGTCGGTGAGCATTCTGTGTTTGACAGAATTGAAATGATAACATCCTTACATGTTCTAAACATTTACGAGTACTTAGTTAGCCATACCGATTTCGAGCTTGACAGGGGGCTGGCTAGTGGGGCGCAGGAGTTAAGGGGGAGAGGAGAACGGGGGGGAGAGGGTTATCCTTCGGTACCACGCGGCGCCGCGGAGGCCCTTACATTTTAAGATATTGATATTTTTAAGGTTATTTAACTTAATTGAGTTTATACATTGTGAGTGTTCCGGCTGCGGGAGGTGCAGGTGCACTCACCGATACTTCCAAAGTACCACTGTACTTAGATCTACACGACAATCGATCTCAATCGAGCGAGCCGTCCGTCTGCGACTGCGACTGCGACTTCAACTGCGACTGCGGCGAAACCGTCCGGGTTCAACGAGCTCCTGCAGCCTTATGCCGGGAGAATTGAGTTTTCCTTTTTAAAATAGTTCTATTCCCTCGAAGGTAACGAAGGGTATTTTGCTCAAAAATATTGTTTATGTATGGCAGCCCCATCTCGTATACGCGTCCTCGACGACCGAGCGTATATATACTTCTATCAGCGGAGAACATAAGCGCCGCCCCGGACCGACGCCGAGGTCGCCGACAAGTGCGAGTTCCAGAGTTGCTCGCGAATGGAAGCTAACGATGCTAGAGCATTGCATTAAACTTTTAATCGCATCAACTTGTGTGAATATCGACTTGAAAACTTGAACTTATCGTACATATATATATGTACTTATCTAAACTAAATATAGTCACGTTGTTAGTGTTAGTTGAAGTTGAAAATATAATGCTTATTTTTGTTTTACTTTCTACTGCTGGAAAAGACAGCCTCGAGGCGCTTTAAGACCCGTGAAACCTCATCCGGAACCCTTCATCCGGATCCCGTCTCGCACGAGCCGTGACGGGACTCGGTGCGAGACGGGACGTTACGTAGTATACTTATATTGAATGTTGATTAAATAAATAAAAAACAACATAAATATAATTTAGTCAGTTTATGTAAAGTTGTGATATTGAGTACAATTGTTTTCAATATGCCCAATCAGCTCTATTCTTCACCTTAAAGGAACGATAACAATTAGGAACCCAGGCTATAAAAACACAGCTACGCAGAACTCACAACAGCGCTACGTGTCGAGTGCGACAAGTCAACGCTCGATAGTCACGACACGACGCGACGCGACGCGACGCGACGGAGCCGAGCGACGAAGTTAGAGCTAATTGAGACGTCGCAACGTCCCGCGGGCGTCCTCGCCCCTCGCCCCTCGCCCCGCGCCCCGTAACGAGACGCGCACCTCGCATACCGAGTGTCGCGTCCGCGTCACGCTGCGGCGGGCGTTCGTTCACACGACAAACCACAACACGCTCGAGCTCTACCATGTGGCACTGTACAACACTCGACAGCTGGAGTAGTCTCAGTGTGACCTGTTATCGAGCTATGATGCCGCTGAGAACTAGAAGCGCAGTAGAACATGTATGAAGGCTACAGACATCCGTCTCATAGTGCGACATCACAGCGATGTATGTGCGCGTAGAATGCAATTAGGATTAGGGACAATATTTGGTCAGTTAATAGGCGTGTGAGGTTCGGAGCGTCCGCGTCATGCGTCTGTTTGATCAGATTTGAGCGCTATGGTTAGAAGCACAAGTTTCATGTTGATTTGTATTGTAACTGTAACAACATTGTTTAATATTGTAAAATCAAATTGAAGCTGAACTTGAATTTATACGGTTTTATTGTTTCGTAACAGCATACAATACTATAGTTAACATGTGATACTCGTATTATTTATATTCATTGTCCGATTTACATTATTTTGTCCCGAAGCGGGGCTTGCACCCACCGCGTCACCGCGACGTACCGTGGCGGGCGATTAGTGGCATTTAGACCTGCCAGCTCCCTCGGTCGGCGGGCGCGCCGAGCCGTCCGGGCCCAGTTGTTGTCTTAGGATTGGAGGCCCGTGGCCGGTCGTCGGTAGGTAGCTAAATCATAATTAAGCTAAGCTGAAGTATTTAGTATTATATCAATTATGTTTTTTACTATATCAGCTTTATTAAATTTGGTTTGAATTTAACAAGTCCAAAAGTAAATAAGTCTACGTGTATATCGTCAGTATGTTCGTAATGAACCACCGGTGACACGAGAGTGACAGTCGCGCGTCATGTTCGCGTCGGGACTCACGACATGATAACCAAGTACACGCCGCGGAAACCTTGTCTCCAAGTACTGACATAGACACTTGTGCGGAACAACATGGCACCGCGGATCGCGCACGCACATTAATCATCCTCCAGCCGGATATAATCACAATAACACATTTGTGTATATCCGGAAGCTCCACGTCACGGCTCCGGTGAACATCCAATCTCGAAGTACGCCAGGTCCTTCGAGTGAGTATACCTTGCCTTTGCCGAATATACCTCCTGCCTGCCCTGTGATGCGAGTATCCGGACTTTAGACATTATCTTGTATGTTTCTACTAGGTACTATAACACATCATTTTTATAATCCGAGTATTTGTACTATCATCAGTGAACAGGCTTTAAGTCTTCCCTTCTCCTTCCCATTTCCAACTTCATATCCTAATTCAAATCTACGCGCCACTACCCTGCCAACACAAAAAAGAACAATCAGTGCGCATCTAGCTGTCGAATCGTGAACTGTGTCCGTCACCTTCAACAAAACGTATCAAGTCCCGCGGGCAGTGATTACGGAATAAATATATACTTAAACACAAAAACAATGACAAAGTGAAGTGTGTGGTGAATATCCTGGTGATAGACTGTGAGTACCCAACTATTTCTTCCATCCATCTGATCCTGACAAAGCCTCAAATCTCATCTCAATAACATAGCAGTTTTCCTTTTAATCTAAGCTTATCCATAAAAGGTGGTCCTATTCGAGCGCGAATTCCTATGGAATTTACATTAAATAACTATTTTTAACTATTTATTTGGTATAAAGTCGTTAAATAAGTAAAATCGTATCAAATATTCATTGTAAAAGTATAACCCGTCTAAATCGCGTAGGTTATACATTAAGCTCATACTATACGGAGTCATTTGTCAACGTAATTTGGTAGTGTTATACCGGTAACCTAACTTGATCTTTAACTCAACATTATTTTACCAATCTTTCAAATAGGTTTTATCATTTATATCAATATTATATTATCAATACATTATTAGATGTTTATAATTATTTGTCACTACACACATCACGATAACATTGAAACTTAACTTTATTTTTGTGCTAACTACGTTTACCTACCTACTTCATATATATAAAATATCTTCACTTGATACCAACCAGAGTTGTTTTCATCTATATCTTATATAACTTAGCTATTGTTCTTACACAAAACAAATAATGGCAGAAAGTAAACTCAAAATACTTCGGTCCCGACGCGAATATGTTTTCCGTAATGTCCAAATCCTTTACGATCTTGCCAAACAGATGGTTCAAGATCGTTCAAAGGTATCGGCGTTTAAATCGAGATACACGCGAATACATTCAATTCGTGAGGAGTTTGTTCAATTGTGTGAGGACATACAATCATTGGAACTAACCATTAAGCCTGACCAAAATATCGATAATTCGCTATTGGATTCTTTCGATGATTTATATTATTCGGTAATAAGTGCAGCCGATACTTTGATTACAAAAGTCGACACGAGCGTCGACGTCAGCGCTCATTCTGACGCCGCCGATGCGCCGTCAGCTGTGAAATTATTGAATGCGCGTTTACCTAAACTTGAGTTACCTAAATTTGGCGGCGATATTGAAAATTGGCAAACTTTTTATGATACGTATACAACTTTAATACACGAAAATAAATTAATATCGGAAATAGAAAAATTTCATTACCTCGTGTCATGTTTACATGGACCCGCGTTATCTATTGCGAAAGGAATTCCGATGACAGCGAAAAATTATGAAGTTGTTTTTAATACTTTAGTCGAGCGTTACCAAAACAAGCGTATCTTAGCATTGACATATTTAGACAAATTTTTAAACTATCCCGCCGTTAAATCGGGTAGCTTCCAGGAATTGCAATCATTAACAAACTCATTCCACGAATCATTCTATGCACTTCAAGCTCTGGATATTCCAAATTTAGGGGAATTTATTCTGTTTTATTTAGCTTCGCGGACACTAGATGCAGACACTCGTAAACGTTTTGAGTCACAAAATAGTTCACAAATACCTACCCTAGCGGAACTATTAAAGTTTCTTCAAGACTACGTAAAGATCTTAGAAACTAGTCGATTATCCTCCGGTAATCTCAATCTTACCCGAACCTTTAAAGGGAAAAATCTTTCGCCGGTGGATAATAGACAAAATAGCGCCGGGCCAAAACGTACATCTTATCTAACTAAGTCTACCAGCCCGCCAACAGCGTCAACAGCCTTAGTATGTTCCTGTTGCGGCGAAGCGCACTCTATCTATAAGTGCCCCGTATTTCAATCTTTAGACTCTCACGGTAGACTTTTACTAGTAAATAAACATAAAATGTGTGCAAACTGTTTACGTACAAATCACCCCATAGACTCATGCTTCTCGAAAGTATCTTGTACATCATGTGGATTACGTCATCATACCTTATTGCACACTGACCAAACGCAAGCAAATAGCTCTCCGATCAGCCAGGCTAGTACTGTAGCTCATGTTGGAAACAGCCGTGGTGTAGTACTTCTAGGCACATGTCAATTACTCGTGTGCAATGCCGCTACCGGTGCACAACATATTGTTCGCGCCTTAGTCGATAGCGGCGCCCAGGACTGCTTTCTGACTACTGCCTGCGCACGGATACTCGGTTTAAAGCTCCGTCGCTGCAATCTTACGGTAGCTGGTCTAGGACAAAATACCGTGTTCCACATCAAAGGGATGACAGAATGTGATTTACGACCACTCGACCGCGACCGTCCGCAGTATCATATCAAACCAATTGTACTTGATAATATTACAAGTCAGATGCCTAGTGTAAATGTACCTTCCACCGTTCGCGATCATTGTAAGCATTTAATCTTAGCTGATCCAAAGTACGACATCCCCGGACAAATCGACTTATTGATAGGGGCTGAACTCTTTCATGAAATTTACGATGGTCAACGTATTAAGCTGGGGCCCGGTTTACCGGTCGCTCTGCATAGCGTTTTTGGCTGGATACTTAGTGGTATGGTCAATAGCGATTCATTAATACCTCCTTCCACTGCATCATCATTACTAGCTTCCACCTACTCTCTAGATGAGCTGGTAAAGAGGTTCTGGGAAGTCGAGGAACCTCCACGATTACCTCTTCCTGTACCCGAGGATGATATGTGCGAACGTTTGTACAAGGACCTGTCTTATAGGAAACCTGACGGCCGTTATGTGGTGCCAATCCTCCTAAAGGATGGTGATAGTACCTTAGGCAATTCATACAGCAGCTCATTGTCGCGTTTAACAAACCTAGAAAAGAAACTTAGTCGACAAGAACAACTTAAGCAAGAATACGTAAACTTTATGCACGAGTATAACAGTATGGGTCATATGTATCCCATACCCAGCTCGAATCCTAATACAAATCTTACCTTACAACCGGGAAAGCGTTATCTTATCCCACACCATTGCGTCATTCGTCCTGAAAGTACGACTACTAAGCTTCGTGTGGTGTTTGACGCAAGCTGTAAGACCACAAATGGTCTATCTTTAAATGATATTATCTACACTGGACCTAAGCTCCAAGTTGACATTATCGACATAATAACGGGGTTCAGACTCCACGCGATTGTGTTCACATGTGACATATCAAAAATGTATCGACAAATTTTAATTAGACCGGAAGATCGTTGCTATCAACATGTACTATGGCGAGAGTCTCCGAGCGATCCAGTAAAGGAATACGAACTCGCGACTGTCACTTACGGAGTCAGCAGTTCGCCTTATCTCGCTATACGTACTCTCCATCAATTGGCATCAGATCACGGCGATGATTATCCGCGCGCTGCAGAGGCACTTCTTCATGAAACTTTCATGGACGATATCACTACCGGGGCGCCTTCTGTGAGTGAAGCGATTGAACTAAAAGATCAACTTGTTAAGTTGCTTAGTCATGCACAGTTTGAACTCCGCAAATGGAGTAGTAATTCCAAGTCCTTCCTGGAAACCTTGCCAGTGGACCATTGTCAATCTCCGAAACCTTTCACAGAAGAAAGTAACAAATCTACGCTTAAAATCTTAGGGGTTCAATATGACCCTTCGGGTGATGCCTTTACCTATTCCCACGCTTCCATCGACGATGTCGAGTTCACTAAGCGATCAATCTTATCCAATGTGGCTCGCGTATTTGATCCCTTGGGGTGGCTGGCACCTTTCATTATAAAGGCAAAATTACTCCTTCAAGATCTATGGCGTCAAAATGTCGCTTGTGACGAACCTGTGCCAAGAGACATAGCAAAAGAATGGCGGAATTTTATCCTTGATCTTCCAAACTTAAACCTTATTGAAGTTCCCCGTCAGATAATACCGCCTCAGTCAGCAAAGCTCACAGAAGTTGACCTAATTGGCTTCTGCGACAGCTCGACCAAGGCGTACGGATGTTGTCTTTATCTCCGCGTTGTCACCTTGGATAGGGTTGACACGCACTTATTAATCGCAAAATCTAAAGTAGCACCACTTAAGGTCCTTACCGTAAATAGATTAGAACTTTGCGCTGCTGTTTTGCTATCTAAGGTAGCAACTCATATTTATGATTTACTCAGCCCGAGACTGAGCATTAAGCGGGTCGTGTTATTTACTGACAGCTCGACTGTGTTGTCATGGTTGAATACAGAACCTCATAAACTTAAAACTTTTGTCGCGCACCGTGTGGTACAAATCACAGACACTACCATTCCAACTGAGTGGCGGCACGTTTCCACTCGTGACAACCCAGCCGATTATTGCAGTCGTAGTTTATCATGCTTGGAACTAGCTACTTGTGTAAGTTGGTGGTCAGGTCCAAAATGGCTGACTAGCGATCCAATCGACTGGCCTGTATCAGCAGTCGTAAAGCAGGACAGCGTACCAGAGTTGAAGCGATCGTCACACTTGTGTCATGCCAGTTTCATGACACAGGAAGCTGATGTGCTGGAAAATCAACTGGAACGTTCTTCCAACCTTTCACGCGTACAACGAGTACTAGCATGGATCTACCGGTATATAAGTAACTTGAAACTTAAGCGATCTGAGCGTAAATTATTACCGTTTCTGACTTCCACAGAACTAGATTATTCTATAGAGCAGCTAGTTAAACATGTTCAGCGTAAGCACTTTAGCGATGCCATAAATCAACTTAAATCTAACAAACCACTACCTCGGCATCTGCTGAAGCTAGCTCCTTTCCTCGACTCTAGTAATGTCTTGCGAGTGGGGGGACGACTGAAAAATTCATACTTACCTGACTATGTGAAACATCCTTACCTCTTACCTAAAGCATCTCAGCTGAGCAATCTTTTAATCGATCATTATCATGCAACTTACCTTCACTGCGGGCCTCGCCTCCTGCATTCATTGCTTCAGCGTCGATTTTGGGTGCTTGGCATTCGCAATCTTATTCGATCTCGCTTATCCAAATGTGTCACTTGTTTTAAAGTAAAGCCAAACTCTTTTCAACCAATTATGGGCGACCTTCCGTCTTCCCGTCTGAAGCCGGATCAATGTTTTAGGAGTGTTGGAATCGACTTCGGGGGTCCGTTTATGGTTAAAGAAAGCAGGCGCAGGAACGCTAAAATATATAAGGCGTACTTGTGTCTCATGGTTTGTCATGCAGTCAAGGCAATACACCTCGAACTGGTCACTGAGTTGACCACGGAAGCTTTCATAGCAGCATTAGATCGATTCGTGTCTAGAAGAGGCCTATGTCAGTATATAGTTACCGACGGCGGTACCAACTTCGTAGGAGCGAAACGCTATTTATCCGAAGTATCTAAAATGCTTGAAAAGAACAGGAACATGATTTCAGGCCAGCTCGCATCTCGCGGCATTACTTGGAGGTTCAATCCTCCTTCAGGTGCCCACTTCGGTGGTATCTTTGAGAGTGGTATCAAATCTACAAAATACCATTTAAAGCGTATCGTGGGGTCACAGGTTCTGACCTATGAGGAGCTGTATACGGTCTTAACTAAGATAGAAGCGATGTTGAACTCCAGACCTTTGGTGGAGCTCTCTTCCGATCCCAGTGAGATTGATGCTCTTACTGCAGGGCACTTCTTGGTAGGCCGACCTTTGGTTTCCCTTCCTGAGCCGGTACATACAGAAAACGCGCCTCTGCGTACTCGCTGGAAACTAGTTCAAAGCTTGTCTCAAAGCTTTTGGCGAGCATGGCAGAGAGTTTTTTTGAATAGCCTTCAACAGAAATGCAAATGGTTAAAGGGCGACGGTAAAAAACCTAAGCTGAACGACCTTGTAATCATTCACGAACCTAACTTACCGGCAACTGAATGGCAATTGGGCAGAATTGTTCAATTACATCCGGGCAAGGACAACATTGTTCGGGTCGTGTCCGTCAGAACACGAAAAGGCCTATTCGTTAGACCTGCAGTTAAAATCTGTCCTTTACCTATAGATGAAAGCAATTAAACTAATATCTAACAACTAAAATCTATCTTAACTTCATATAAATTTATCTATCTACATATTTTTATTTACTTACCTAACTTTACCTTATATACTTTTATTTATCTTACACTACTATCTTATTATAACTAAGTCTTGCAATTCTATGTACACACATAACATACACAGAGTAACAGTATATCATCAACCAAATGAAACCGTATAGCATGTGTGATCCGAGTTCTGAACTCTTATTTATCTTGTGAAATCCGCGGTTGATTTCAAATGGGGGGATATGAACAGGCTTTAAGTCTTCCCTTCTCCTTCCCATTTCCAACTTCATATCCTAATTCAAATCTACGCGCCACTACCCTGCCAACACAAAAAAGAACAATCAGTGCGCATCTAGCTGTCGAATCGTGAACTGTGTCCGTCACCTTCAACAAAACGTATCAAGTCCCGCGGGCAGTGATTACGGAATAAATATATACTTAAACACAAAAACAATGACAAAGTGAAGTGTGTGGTGAATATCCTGGTGATAGACTGTGAGTACCCAACTATTTCTTCCATCCATCTGATCCTGACAAAGCCTCAAATCTCATCTCAATAACATAGCAGTTTTCCTTTTAATCTAAGCTTATCCAATCAGAATATTATTGCATTGTACAATATATTATTATTATGTTATATATATATTCATATAAACATAAGTGCAATTGTGATATATTTCATATATTCATATTCATATAATTTATTGGTATTTATTCCATACACGTCAAAATGCACATTATATAAAAATAATCTAATCTAACAGTATAACAGATTATAAACAGATATAATGTCAAAATACCTAATATTATGTATAGGTAAATAATAGTAACAATAGGAATAACTATGAGCAATTTCATTTTAAGGGAATTTTAGTTAAAAATTCCGCATAGGAGTAAAAAACTTGATCGATTAGCCAGAATTTCAACCTCGATCTAAACACTGTCATACTGGAAGCCTGGAAGTAGGTTGTTCACTGCGGGGCCCATAATATGTGTTGACTTCTCTGACTTCGTGAGTGATCGCTTCACGGCTGTCAACCTTCCACCACATCTGGTGTTATACTGATGCGTCTCACCAATTTTTGAATATGAGTCCAAGTTCAATCGCACGTATATTGCCATTTGGTTTATTACTATTCCTGGCAGAGTGAGAATTTTCAGCGATTTAAAATACGGCTTCACGGACGTGTCTCGTGGAAGTCGTGCCACAGCACGGACGGCTTGTTTTTGGAGCCGGAAAACGCGGTCTGTGTCTGCACCGCGTCCCCACAGCTCTGCCCCGTACTGTAGGAGAGAATGTACTGTAGCAAAGTAGCACGATCGTACCACCTCCCTGGGCAAGAATCTGAACAACCGCCTCAAAGCAAAGCATGCGCCTCCTAGTCTTCCACATACCTTGTGGAAATGGGAATTCCAGGTTAGACCTCTGTCCAGTTCGAATCCCAAAAAGTTTGTGCTTGCCGATTGTTCTATTTTACACCCATTGATCTGCACAGTTACATTATTAGTTCTGCGCCCGGATAGGTCGAACTGTATCTGAGATACCTACTACTATATGAGATCTTCCGTGCAAGAAACCTGTCAATAGACTTAGTGCCTTGTTTACGATGCCGTAATGTCGCATTTCTAAAGTTAGAATCTTGTGGTCCGCTACATCAATCGCCGTATTTAGAATGCATGTTGCAAGAAGTACCAGTAATGCCGAGCACCTGAACAAACCGCACCGGTTCGTGGACACGTCGCGGGACCAGCTGTCAACGTGCGCCGATAACAGTCAGCAACATGACACAGGCGCTTGTTCTCCATTTGAGTTTGGGGAAGAACATTACAAACTCGCTTTTATTAATTATTGTTTTGTTGTGGATAATGGTAATAGATAGAAAAGACAAATATTTTTATGTCAGTAGCATTTGCTCGCTATAACTGAAAACACACCAAGTACACCATTTGATTGATTGATTGACCGTGGACGTAAGTAGAGTGTTCGCGGATGTAGTCGGGACCGCGTCGATGGTCGAGCCCCGGCACTTACATTAATCGATCGTGACGCTCCTCCTCCGACCTCATCTGAACGTTTGAGTCGAACATTCCAATTTATATCGTCCGCTGTGGGCTTTAATCCGCCGGAAGGATAACATCGTTCGCATTTCATCTCACTCGGTTAGCTATAATACCCCTGCAATATTATAATACCTCTGCAATATTTAGTACCGTTTAATTAATTAAATTAAGCTTCCAACTGGAAAGTGGATGCCATTATTGTGATTAATAACGTACGGGAGCATCTGAACAGCTCTCGTGAGAGCTCGCTTGTCGTCACATTACACACCAGCCCCGTTAAAATCGCGACGTCTAGCTCTCGTGAGAGCTCGCGTATCGTCACATTACACACCAGCCCCGCAAAAAGCGCGACGTCTAGCTCTCGTGAGAGCTCGCGTATCGTCACATTACACACCAGCCCCGCTAAAAGCGCGACGTCTAGCTCTCGTGAGAGCTAGCTTGTCGTCACATTACACACCAGCCCCGTTAAAATCGCGACGTCTAGCTCTCGTGAGAGCTCGCGTATCGTCACATTACACACCAGCCCCGCTAAAAGCGCGACTTCTAGCTCTCGTGAGAGCTCGCGTATCGTCACATTACACACCATCCCCGCTAAAAGCGCGACGTCTAGCTCTCGTGAGAGCTCGCGTATCGTCACATTACACACCAGCCCCGCTAAAAGCGCGACGTCTAGCTCTCGTGAGAACTCGCGTATCGTCACATTACACACCAGCCCCGCTAAAAGCGCGACGTCTAGCTCTCGTGAGAGCTCGCGTATCGTCACATCACACACCAGCCCCGCTAAAAGCGCGACGTCTAGCTCTCGTGAGAACTCGCGTATCGTCACATTACACACCAGCCCCGCTAAAAGCGCGACGTCTAGCTCTCGTGAGAACTCGCGTATCGTCACATTACACACCAGCCCCGCTAAAAGCGCGACGTCTAGCTCTCGTGAGAGCTCGCGTATCGTCACATTACACACCAGCCCCGCTAAAAGCGCGACGTCTAGCTCTCGTGAGAGCTCGCGTATCGTCACATCACACACCAGCCCCGCTAAAAGCGCGACGTCTAGCTCTCGTGAGAACTCGCGTATCGTCACATTACACACCAGCCCCGCTAAAAGCGCAACGTCTAGCTCTCGTGAGAGCTCGCGTATCGTCACATTACACACCAGCCCCGCTAAAAGCGCGACGTCTAGCTCTCGTGAGAGCTCGCGTATCGTCACATCACACACCAGCCCCGCTAAAAGCGCGACGTCTAGCTCTCGTGAGAGCTCGCGTATCGTCACATCACACACCAGCCCCGCTAAAAGCGCGACGTCTAGCTCTCGTGAGAACTCGCGTATCGTCACATTACACACCAGCCCCGCTAAAAGCGCGACGTCTAGCTCTCGTGAGAGCTCGCGTATCGTCACATTACACACCAGCCCCGCTAAAAGTGCGACGTCTAGCTCTCGTGAGAGCTCGCGTATCGTCCTAATACTAGTCAGGGATAGCGTAGCGTCCTAATGGTGAATGTATTTTTCAAATCGGTTTTGGCGTTTCTTCATTTGTAATCGTTACAAACGTATAAAAATTTCAAATCTTTCCTCTTATTAATATGATCATATTCGATAAGCATGACTTTTGACAAATTTCTTATAATTAAAGCCCTAATTAATGACTCTATACTAATCTTATAAAGGGGAAAGATTTGATTGTTTGTTTGTTTCCATTGAATAGACTTAAAACTATTGAACCGATTTGTAAAATTCTTTAACTGTTGGGAAGCTGCACTATCGGGGGTGACAGGAGGTAGGGTGGGGTAGGGTGACATATTATATAATATATATAATAATAATATGGGACAATATTCACGCAAGGTGTTCAGGTCCCAAACTAGGCAGAGCCTGTGCTATGGTAACCTGATGACTGATATATATACTTATATACATATACACACCCAGACACAGGTCAAACACACATGTTCATGCACACAAATGTGTTGTTTGTTGTTCGCTTAGTACTGTAGGTACTAGGCGAACCGCGACCGCGTCCGCGAGCGCCCGTATTCTCCTTGAATAAGACCACCGAATGTGGTTGAAACTATAGTCGGAACCCTCCGACTTATTACGTGAGTAACTCCCGTGTCTTGTACATCCATAACTGAGGGATGTTTATCGTATATTGTTGTATATATCTCAACTCGTCAGCGGCCAAATATTTGGTCCAGTCGGAGTACATAGTAGTTAATAGATTATAATACAAGTAAGCTAAGGTGTTCATTACACACGAGCCTTCATACATACCTACCAGAGCCGCAGGCGAGGCCCTCATTCAGTCGAGTGTGTAATGAGCTAATGCTCGAGCTCACGGGTTCATGCGCCGTTTTCGAACACATTTTCGAGGACATTTTATCGTTTAGTTATACAATTGAGAATGCTTTGATTACTCGCAATAAGGTAATAATTTAACTTTGTAGGTATAATTAAATTACGCACTAGTTGTATTGCTATTACGAACGTGTGTGTTCTAGTTATAGCTCAGTTTTACACCGATGTAACAAAGCTCACTTTACGAGCAAGTGCTGTTGTAAAGTATAACAGTAGAGACAAAATAATCACTTTTTATAGTTATGGTTTATTTTACTCACAATATATAGCTACATAATAATGTATATTTTCATGTGCATTTATCAGCGCTCCTATTTCTGACAAACGTAATAAGAGTCCCCCTGACCCCCCGGTAACATCCTCGCAGAGAAACAACCCCCCGGCTCTGTCCCAGTGACACAGTCCAACAGTGAGCGAGCCATCAGCCACACTGTTCAATAAAAACGTAGGAAGGAAAAATAAAAACTATTCGATGAGGGAACAGACGTGACTCGGCCCACAACGAGCGTGACGTCATCCCTGGGCGCGGGGCGGGGGCGGGGGCGGGGGGGTCACACGTCTGTTTATATCGAACATATTATGATGTAGAATAAGGTCGATGTATGAAGCACTGACGCTTGTCACAATATCCCGCAATGGAAAGAAAAAAACCCCATCAATTCGTGTCAGTCGACAAGCTTCTTAGATTATACAGCTTATTCGCTTCGACAGCATATTATCGTGTTAAAGGAATACAGACGCGCTGGACAACACGGGCACTTACTACAACAAAACAGACATTATACAAACGATGATAAAAATGGTACTTAAATAAATGTTATAGGTACAGGCGGATAAAAGAGACGGGGTCCGCTTCAGGAATCACTTTAAAGAGAAATGAGAACAGATTGGGAGAAATAGAATCAATTCAAACGGAAATCATAGATCTCCGTAGTGCTAGTAGTGCTAGTAGTGCTAGTAGTGCTAGTAGTGCTAGTAGCGCTAGTAGTGCTAGTAGTGCTAGTAGTGCTAGTAGCGCTAGTAGTGCTAGTAGTGCTAGTAGTGCTAGTAGTGCTAGTAGCGCTAGTAGTGCTAGTAGTGCTAGTAGTGCTAGTAGTGCTAGTAGTGCTAGTAGTGCTAGTAGTGCTAGTAGTGCTAGTAGTGCTAGTAGTGCTAGTAGTGCTAGTAGTGCTAGTAGTGCTAGTAGTGCTAGTAGTGCTAGTAGTGCTAGTAGTGCTAGTAGTGCTAGTAGTGCTAGTAGTGCTAGTAGTGCTAGTAGTGCTAGTAGTGCTAGTAGCGCTAGTAGTGCTAGTAGTGCTAGTAGTGCTAGTAGTGCTAGTAGCGCTAGTAGTGCTAGTAGTGCTAGTAGTGCTAGTAGTGCTAGTAGTGCTAGTAGTGCTAGTAGCGCTAGTAGCGCTAGTAGTGCTAGTAGTGCTAGTAGCGCTAGTAGTGCTAGTAGCGCTAGTAGTGCTAGTAGTGCTAGTAGTGCTAGTAGTGCTAGTAGCGCTAGTAGTGCTAGTAGTGCTAGTAGTGCTAGTAGCGCTAGTAGTGCTAGTAGTGCTCGGCTGAAACCTCGACTTCGATCATCCATGCGGTGTTGATGATAATCTTCACATCTGTGTGAAATTTATTTACTTTTGCATGAACATCGAAGACTCGGGACATACACCTACACCCATCGCACAAATGTTTGCCCCGGCCGGGATTCGAACCCGCAGGGCACAGGAGTCATGTCACTGACCATACAGCCACGGCGACCGTCAACAACTCCCTATATAATTGTTATTTGAATGTATTTCAACGTTGGTTCATAACAATCTTATCGTTACTGTTCCCCTGCACCTGTCTCACTTTGTTATAATACTGCTCACTTAGGTTCACTGGAGGAGATCTCATTCAGCAATAAGTCAGCCCTTAGTACTGCTTCGGCCCCGGCCCCGCGCTCAACAAGCCTCTAGTTGGAACACTGTGCCACGTTATGAAGAAAATCCACGTTTCTCCATCGAGGCATACTTTAAACTGACAAAATGTATATTATATTGACAAGCAGGTGAGCCGCGCAGATGGGCCAGCACGGGTAAGTCTGAAATTACAAGAGAAGAGAGAGGAAGAGGAAGACGCTGCATGTGGGTACGCGCCGGCCTGCGGCGGTGCGGCGGTCCGGCCGGCGCGGGCGCGGGCGCGGCCGCGCCGGCCGGACCGCGGGGCTGAGCTGCTGCAGCACTCGAGACGAGTGTACTCCCTGTTAATGAAACGCCAACTGCTGGGAACGTTATAGGGAATGCCTTCGTTCTCTGTGTACATAAGGCACCGATGCAAGATGTTACGAATTTTTTTTTTTTTTTACATATTATAAGTTTGCGTTTGACAACTGTCTCACCTGATGTTAAGTGATGACGTTGTCTAGGATGTAGCACGCAAACCTAGAAGGTACCTATTCACTCGCGACTTGAAGACTCCAGGATTGTACATATCGGGAAACACAGACTCGGGCAACGAGTTCCATTCCTTGGCGGTACGCATTAAGAAAGTGGAAACAAAACGCTTCGTACGTATAGGTGGTATATCTACCATATAGCGATGGCGAATTGCCGTACGTCAAGTCGATCGATGATAGAAAGGGGATGGTGGAATCAGATTATGCAATTCCAGTGCACATTGGACATATCGATTCAGCTGCAGCAGAAATGGAGATCATCTAGAGCTCGATGATTCACATATAATTATGTTGATGGGTATATATATATATATATGACGGCGCCACCGTCATTGTTGTGAAAACTGCGCGTGCAACGGGCAAACGCGGAACAAACTTCAATCTCACCACCGAGTGGTATAAAAGGCAGCGCGAGCGAACGACTCGGTTCATTCGTTCGTCGACCGTTGGCCAGTGCACACGTTACGTTATCGCTGAGTAATTTTAGTGTCGGGTAGTTTATTATAATCAGTGCAGATTAATTTAGTGAATTATAATTTAAATTAATGTGAAGTTAATTAGGTTTATTTAATTGAAATAAACCAAGTGATTGTGTGAAGACTTTTGTGTTTTTTTTAAATAATGTCGGACCCTGACGCTACATATATATATATATATATAGTTATTTACTTCAAAACCATGAGGTTGACGGTAGAGCTAAGTTTAAGCAGAACTTGACGATCAGGTTTCGAAGGAGAATCGGAGAGAGGTTTTGTCGTCCTCCAGTACATCTCACGTCGTCCGGGAAAGATAATAATAATATTACTGTATATTATAATTAAATGTAATATTTATATTCATTTGGACATTTGTTAGTAGCGCGCGGTACATTTACACAAAATAATGATTTTTGAAGAAAACATTAAATTTCAAAATTTAAAAAAAAAACAATATCTCAAAAACTAAGTCCCACCGCGGGGGGGAGGGGGAGAGTGGTACCACGGGATAACCCTCTTTCCCCGTTCTATGGGCGGCGCTCTGACAAAACTATGGAATTTCAATTCGTGGTGGGCGAAACATTTATTTGATAGGTTTCAAACGTTAGCTCAGTGCGCGTGATGCCTGTACTCCTCGAGCAAATATTACTGTTTTGTTCGGTCGGCACGCGACTGGTAACTCGAAATAAATGCAGCCAACAGAAAATAAACATAAAAGTGAAATAAAGGGGTCGACCGGTGATCGGGGAACTCACAAAAACTCAATTATCGATGTCTCCGGGCGCGGGCGCGGGCGCGGGCGCGGGCTCGGGCGCGGGCGCGGGCGCGGGCGCGGGCGCGGGCGCGGGCGCGGGCGCGGGCGCGGGCGCGGGCGCGGGCGCGGGCGCGGGCGCGGGCGCGGGCGCGCCTTACTCTGGATACAAGTTAGGACCTACAGAGAACGAGGCTTTGAAAGTTTCCATGAGCTTGTCCAACATTGACGCCACGCACACTTATTTTGATGTACGAGCATATTGTTTGCGATATACAGATACAATGTACAATCGAGCCGTTTGAATATTTTGAACGATAAGATGTCGTGACAGTCGACAGTCACTGTCGCTGTCACTGTCGACTAGTCGACAGCGGTGCTCATAGACAGACCAACACTTCACTTTCGTGCGTCTAAGATATCAACAATCAAAAGCGACGCTGTCACCATCCATCGAACAACCGTCCAATGAACTCCGTTCGGGGGGGGGGGGGACCCGTGTCCCACGTGACCTTGTATGTTTGAGCTGAAGGGGCTGTTCGCAGTATGTATTACACGAACCATTCAGCTGAACAAGCCCATTCAACCGGAGTGATCTAGGAGCAGCCGGAGTGAGATCACGACACGACACGTGTTCACCTAGATATATACATAAGTAGGGGGCTCTATGCCCGTAGCATAGAGCCCCCTACTTATGTATATATCTAGATCGTTAGATATAGTGTGATACGGATAGCGTGACGGCTGCGGAGCTCGCGGCCGAGGTCGAGGGGCTTACACTGAGCTGTAAACTTGTATAACTCGGCCTGGGGCTCTGCTAGGGCCGATTATAGACGGTCGCCGTGGCGCAGTGGTCAATATCGGTGACTTGACTTCTGCGTCTCCGGGATCCTGGGTTCGAATCCCGACAGGGGCAAACATTTATGCGATGAGTATAGGTGTTTGTCCCGGGTCTTGGTTGTTTGTGTGTTGTGATTGTGTGTCCATGCCACCCGCGATACAGGGAATCCTAGTGCGGAGGTCAGAGTGTGAAAAAAAATAATTACCACGTCATACTAGTCCGTTTGTGTAAAATGTAATAAGCAACTTCCGATAATGAATCTTTAACTATCATAGAATATAATTAGTAAGTGTATAATATCGAATATGTGTGAATCGAATCGTCGCTTACCTACACATCGAGAGTAGGCTTCAGAACTTTGACGTAGGGTTGCTTGCGTGTCGGCTTGTAACCTTTTTGAATCAAGGAAAATCCTCATTAGAGATATTTTTTTAATTTCTTGTAAATTATTTATTATCTAGTATTGTTTTAAACTTTCATAATATATCTAGAAGAGTCTCCGGAGAGAGTCTCCGCGATCACGGTGCGTGGAACCGCGCCCAGACACCAGGACCTCAATCATGCTGTGTGTCCCGCGTTATACAATATATACATACATTTATTATGTAATTCTGAACTTAGGCAGCCTCTGTGTGAAACAAGTCACTGCCAGAGCCATAACAGTAGTGATAGCCGTAGGAAAGTCAAACCACAACATAATTACCACCAGTGTTTTGGCGCCGCACTTCAGTTCCGCTAGGTGGCGCTGTTCCTGAACGTCTCGGCGGTATATATCTGGTAAATAATGCTCTATCTTTATATATGTATTTATTGGCACTTTTAGATATGTTTGGTCCGGACCTGGATCCCCATCCCCCCCTCGTTTGTGCGAAATAGTCCATCACACACCCCGGCTATGGGGATGTAGACTGGAGGAAAACCGCCTCAATCCTTTCGGATAGGGAGCCCGGCTAGTGAAGCCCCTGCGGTGTAGAAGTCTTCGTTAGGAGCCGCGACTTTGGCGAAGGTCAAAGCTTACACACACGTTATGTGGGACAAATTCCCAGTTCTCGCCATGCTTGGCAAGTGGGTTCGCGAGCGCAGTATTTTAGTTTTAACCGCAGTAGGCCTCGCTGCCCACCCTCTGGTACGTGACCCTTAGCCGACTCTTATGGCACCCGCGGGTGGAGATGGAGGGGAGGAGGGGGATACAATTCTAGACCGATACCCCACGGTACTCTATAATTATATTAATTGAAATAAGCTTTAAATATAATTAGAGTCAATCCGAGTCTAAACAATAATGGCTTTCATATAAAATAAAACAACTGAAATGGCTAAAAACACAAAGCTATCTAATGACTCTCGTTTCATTCAAATGGTTAGAGTGACTTATACAGAACACAACAAATATTTATTGTATTTGAGGGTTACATCATATACATATACATTTGGGAAATAGATACGAGTTCTGTAGAGTTATCCCGTAAACATCCAGGTCACTATGTGAATGGTAAGCGTAATGGTCGTAGTGAATGTAATCGCCTACTGGTAAATAAACTATTAGTTACTCGTACGATCGTGACGCCGGCCTGAGTTCCACCTGCACCTGCACATCACGGCGACGGTGACCACCTTAGCGTATATCATGGCCTGGGCCTTCTTCTTCCAGGTGTACAGGGGAAGAACAGCCCGTTCTTCTCGGTTGCTCTCCCACATCTTGCCACATAATAATATGTTGATTTTAGTCATCATCTGTAAGATCCCTGTTTTGTTTCTATGAATGCACCCTATGGCATGTCAGGGTATTTGTTTTGTTAATGTATTTACACTCGGCTCAGTATAATATTATAATGTCAGGTACAACTGTCACAAGCCAACACCATCATTACTTCCATTGCAGCAGTTCCAACACCGGTCCCGCTGGTATGGAAGTCAAGTTTGTATTTACTTTTGAATACTTTCAAAGAAATATTACACAGTTTTATTGTTTATTGTATTAACAACACGCCGGGCGGAACTAGTAGCAGCCGAATTTCCCTTCACATAATTTAAACGTAAGTTAATACGTAACCAAATATTTTATTACGGAATATTACCTTCAACTATCAAAAACGAATGAAATGTCTAATGAACTGTTGCCGAACACGGTTAGGTTATAGAAACAATGGGCGCTAACCTACTCAATAGCTTTATTTCTAAAGAGAACTGCTGAAACTGAAAAATATAAATGTGCATTTAGACACCTCGCAGAAATGTGGTCAGCGTCTTTGTAACTGGGTGTAGGTACTGGCCCGGGCTGACACGCGAGAGCTGTGCGCTCTCATGTTGGTTCTATTGAGCCCCTACCGCGTATACTCGATATTGATGCCTTTTGGCTCCGCACAAGACTAGTGCCTGCGTAATTAATGTCTACTTTCACTGAAGGGTCAACGGGCATGGATGTCATAGAAATAAAAATAAGTAAGAATAGTTCTTACATATTATATAATTTAGAATCTATACCAGCAAGTGATATACCGGCCAACTGTAATACCTACACCAATATTACATAAAGATCAAGTATCATATTTCTATCGTTATATTGATGATTTGACATCATGGCATACATTTTGGTATAATTCCGTTAACAAATGATGTTTGTTGCATTTAATATTCCGTTGTGATGACTAGTCCAGAGCAAACTCATATATAAATATACGACGAAGAGCGAAGCGAGGAGACGGGTTTGATTCCTTCTGAGCACACCGCGCGAGCGCGCGCCTCGCGATAACAAAACTTCTGGAGCAGTTAACTTGTCATAAAAATTAAAAGTCTTGGGCAGTCTTATATATGTGTTGTCACAGTTATTGTTAATGATAACTATCTTTTTAACATATTTAAAAAAATCCCTACTCTACGTAAGAAAGGCAAAAAATACTGAACAGTGTAATACAATTCGTGTGTGAGAGTGAGTGAGAGACTTGATCTTTTGCTTTAAGCATTTTTTGTTTACTTTTGAAATACATTAATAGGTTTCGACGCTTAATTTTATAAAGTTTAGTAAAATTCGACTAAAAATAACTATATGTAGTAATCATATTTTCTATAAAAGTTATTTCATTTGCTGCGTATACACATGGATATAAATATTATTATTGGTTTTATTTTGAATTTAATTATTTTAAATTTCGACTAAAGGTTTGTCATATACGAAATGAAGGGTATATCATAATAAATATGAGTTTATATTTTGTTTATATATATATTTATATATATCATTAATCGAACATATATTATATTACCTATCCGGTAGTGCATATTCAGAACAATTATTTAACATAGCATCAAGGCACCGCACGATCAACCATTGGTAATTCTTTGGTGTCAGGTCGTCATCTAGTCACAAATATGGTTGTATGAAGGAATTAATTGAAATTAAATCAAATTGAATTGAATTAATTAATGATTTCCTCAATATAATTAATACTAATTAATTATTTTGAGGAAGACCATGGCTGGCACGCGTGTCAACTCGTGAACGGGTGCTGTATGCAGACACCAGCCTGCTCTAGATTCATACGAAAATAGAAATTAAATTAACCTATTTAAAGAAAAGAAGACGTGCGGCATTCAGGGACTGCCGCGGTAAAGCTATTTCATAGCATTTTTTAACAACTTATGCAATTAATATATTAATAACTTATGCAGTAACGCCGATACAACCAATGCCACCTAGAGGCGAGTTGCTGAACTAAACAGACAAGCGTGATATTTCAAAAAAGTCATTAAAAGTTCTGCTATTCATCGATAGATGGCAAAACTAAAAAGTACACCGCTGTGCCGGTCGGAGTGGGCGGTGTTAGGTTATTTTCGTTACGGAATTTCTGGATTCGGTCTCCACGCTCAAAGCCCGCGATAGAAGCTATGCAATAGCTTAAAATAGGAATATCGTTATTAAATTATATACCTACCTGTATATAATATATAATTATGTAAGAATGTCTTTGTTTTGTATACAATTCTAGTAAGATAAATGTTAAAAAATGGCGCGGACTCTAGAGTATGTGGTGTGTAACGTTTTTATATATAAAAAAACGTATTTTAAATATTATAAAGTCATAATGAGCGTGAGTTCGAACAATATAAATCCAACGAGCGTGTATCCAAATAAGTGAGTGTTCGATAGATACGAGTGAGTTAGTGCACAGTGGTAGTGGTAGAGGCGGTGCGGTGCGGTGCGGGTCCCGGACGGTCCCGGCTGCAATTACGTAATGATGCGCGGCGGTCGCCCAATTACGCCGCCTGCTGCATCCGCGGGTTAGTTCTGCTGACGCGGACGCCCGCGCCCGCGCCCGCGCCTGCGCCCGCGCCCGCGCCCGCGCTCTCTTCCCGAACCGAACATTAGTACGCCGCCGCGCCGGTTAACGCCTAATTAACGTTCGCTGGTCTCAGCGATTCAACATGTTTTATTTATTTCTAGTTCTGTTCAATGAAACTATTTTTGTTATCGTTTTGAAAACTCGTCAACTAAGCTCTGCTAAATATATTATATAGAATTGCGTAGTTTTATCGAGTATTTATTTAAAGCTATACAAATCGACTAAATAACATATCCGAATCCCTTGCTTAAGGACAATTTCCAATATTTTTTATATAAATAAATATATTGCGGAACATAATGAAAAAAAAATGTTCTATATGAATCCATAAATGACGGAGCCTGAGGCCACAAACAGAATTCGGAAGGGCCTCCTCTTTGTTTCGGTCAGGAAATTCTAACACATTTTCGTGGCTACATTATTGTACATTACCTATAGTTTTTGCTGAATTCGCCGGCTGTTATATAATTAGTTCGTGGCATGTTCAGATAATGACTTCCCGAGAAACCTTTCAGCTTTTGTACTAGTTCATTACATAGTTCGTGACAGCAGAGGTTCAGGAGCGAACTTTGCAGCGAGAGCTGGTCGCGGCGGCGCCTGTCCCGCACCACACCGGCCACACCATACATGTTGGACGGCCGAGGGTTGGGCAAGGAAGGCACTAAGCGAGTGAATCTTTATATCTGGATAGCTGACAAGCTATATACAACACAACCGACTTTCCACTCGGTACTTATCCGAGGAACGTTTCCAATATTTCCGGAATCCAAAGAAAAATACTTGACTGATTATTGTGATCCTACTAATATTCTTCTTCTCTTCTCTCAGCCATGTATGTCCACAGCTGGACATATGCTCCCCCCATATAGGGGGGATTAGCCAATACTCGCCACGCTTGGCAGGCGGGTTGGCGAGCGCAGTATGATTTCCAATCCTCAGAAGGCGCTGCTGCCCACCTCCTGGTACGTGATCTCTTAGCCGACTCTTACGGCACCCGAGGGAAGAGATGGGGGAGTACTATTCTAGGCCGGTACCACCACGGCGCCACGACTACTAATATTTTAAAGGCGTTTATGTCTGTTACTTCTTCACGCATCATCATCGACCATCACCACGCGGGTGAGACCGCGTGCCGCAGCTAGTATTAATACAGAGACAATCGAGAAATGTCACCTCGAGAACGGAAGGCGATGTTGTAAATGTCGGAGTGACGTCACGACCTTCCAAACGTCCAAACTACAGGTCAATATTGAATCGATTACGAACACTTCACAGTCGAACTATCGAATAGACAACAATTGTCTAATCGCCTCCCTAGTGACGGAGTTAGTTACGCCTGGATGGGAAGTTCCTCCTTTTATCGAAGTCGGTCATAAGCGTCGCGTCGTGGTGAAGCTTCTCGCGAAGTGTTGTTGACCAACAAGCTAAAGTTCTCGATGAGACGGCGGCGCGCGCTTCCGTACCGAAGACACTTTAGCGAATAACCGAATTAAAATGGTTGTGGCATCGCGGGTCATCACTGAACTGACTGACACCTTCTTCCCAAGACTAATTAGATTCTGTCGGAGCAGCCTCCGCAAACAAAGTGAAAGAGATGTTAATTTAATGTAGTACCGCGTCACTCCGACGCCGCGCCGGGGCTGGCGCTAGGGCTGGGGCTGGGGCTGGGGCTGGCCGCACCTCCCACTGTCAAAGGAGCAGGGCGGCCACGGAATCTCTATTATGTAAATTTTATCGTAATTTTCTCTGTGAGAGTCCGCCCGGCGCTCGGCCGGGACCCGCCGACCGGCCGAGGCCCGCCGACCGGCCGGGGCCCGCCGACCGGCCGGGGCCCGCCGACCGCCTTTGTAACGGGAGCCTCTCTCATTAGTGCGTACCTGTGCTCTACAGTTTCGGAGGTGTCCATTTTGGGCGTTTGAACTTTAATTGCCGTTTTAATTAGCTTTATTGATAAACTAGAAGACAACTCACGGACATGATGGAGCTGTGGAGGGCGAACGGCGGGGGGAGTTATCGGACGAGTCCTCCTGTGCGACACACTGCGGCTACAACACTGTTGTAGTTCGCTCAAAGTTACAAAAACATTGCAGATAACTTGACAACAACAAAAACATAATAACACAATATATATATATAGCTATTTAATATAGGGACTCAGGCGTGCTCTGGCCCCGCCGAGCTCACGGTGTGCACATGAGCCGCCGGCGCCGGCGACACGGGCCGGCGACTCGCACCCGTGCACGACGCCCGCGACCAGGGGTCGCCGGGGAGTGCGGCGGTGCACCATACACGTGCACGCAGTGTACTAAACCGACAGCGGCGGGAAACGTGTCTGATTCCATTTTTAGACAAAATATAAAATATAAAGATGCCATCGTGATTGGAAACGATGTAAGTTAGTAATGATTGAAAGCAACGTTCGGGGTTTGTGTCGATGTACACGCGGCAGCTTCATAAAGAACAGTTCGTGAGCCGAGAGCTGAACACGAGCAACGAGTTCACTCGCGCGGCGCGCGGCGGCGCCGAGCGCGCAGATATAATAATCCCGATACGACAATGTGCCCAACAATAGTAATGGAGCAAACGTCCAGCGCGGGAGGGGGCTCGTCATCTCGACGTCCGAGAGCGGAGCGGACGGAGCGGAGCGGAGCGGAGCGGAGACTCACACATTAGTAATGTGGGTGACATCACAGGAAAACCTAACGTTTAGTAATCCGTAGATAAGCCGCAGCTTTCGGAGGAACATCTGCGACCGCGCCGGGCGGGGCGGGGCGGGGCGGGGGCGCGCGACGGCCGAGACAAAAACGGAATGAGAAAGGTTCGGGACTCGCATTGTGCAACTGAACACACATTGTGACAAGTTGGAGTGAAGCACTGACGTGGCGGCCCATTGTATACTGTGCACTGTGCACTGTGCACTGTGCACCGTGGAGCGCTCGGCTTGCAATGTTCACCTCTGCGCCCCCGAAATAGCCTCGTCCGTCATTTCAGTACACCTATAAAACATCACAATTCATAGAGTGATTTTTGTCAGCTTCTGTCAATTTAGAACAAAGACTACTGCTTATAATTCTACTACTATTATATATTTGTAAAATATCTAAATACATAAAAATAAACTAGGGAGGTGTAAGTAAATTGAAATTTATTTCCATAAAATATGATATGTTTGGTGAAGAGACACGCGGAATGTGGCGGCCGTTCTGGATATGGAGGGGATCGATCGACGTCATCGAATAGTGGACTAACGTCAAATCAACGCACATCGTAGTCGGCTTAGCCTTTACCGACGTCCGCGCCCGAACGCGAAAGGACTTGGAGCGCACACATGTGGTCACGACGGCCACACATGTGGTCACGACGGCCACACATGTGGTCACGACGGCCACACATGTGGTCACGACGGCCGACCGTTTGTACATAAAACACTATCTAATAGTTATTGTCAGTTCAAAAATAAATCTAATGCATCTGTTCACTAAGTGAGTAGCTGATGACGAAAAGCATGATTCTATAAATCGTTATAAATTATATATATATATATATATATATATATATATATATATATATATATACTTCCTACTTAAAGAAAGAAAGAAAGAAACCACATTTATTCAAGACACTCACAACACACATTACACAAGAGGTACTTAGATACTTGTACTAACCGTAGCTAGTTGTAAAGCTTTATTTAAAGTTTTTATTGAATTTTATCATTCGATAATAGATCGATCGTTATCCGAAATGGTTTGATCGATTGCGTCCTTCCCAAATATGACATAAAGCGACACATCGAAATGAATAGGCGATATAAAACGGAGAGATGGGCACTATATAGCTCCTCGGACACGGACCGCACAAATTAGGTTCGTGCACCTAATTTGCTTGAATCGCAATTGGGCTTGCAGTTTTGAAGCTTGTGTGACATATTTATATAACATTACACTAATATTATAAAGAGGAAAGTTTGTCTGTAATTTATATGTTAGGTACCTACTCCTTCACGCGGAAACGACTCGCGGATTCGGATTTGCACGAAGTTAGGAGGGAACATAGCTTATAGCCCTTCTTATATCTGGAACACATCGACACTCCCCTTGGGCTGACGATGAACACACTACAATCACCAGAACCATGAACCATAACACCGCGGGTAACACCGCGGGCCGCAACTAGTGATATTATTACAAATGTGCGTGTGAGTTTGTTTATTACGTTTTCACACTCAAACTACTGGACAAATTTTGATGAAATTTGGCGTGAATTTTGTATAACTGAGACCCTCAAATAACACGTAGCCTGAGGATGTCTGGTGACTTTTATCATCATCATCATCACCATTTTTCATCATAACGCCGGTTGCAGTTAGTATTTTTATAATTACGCAGAAATAATACTTACCTTTGCTTTTATAAATTTTGATTGTTGGTCCCCGGGGACCGTGGGTTCGAATCCCGACCGGTGCAAACACATATGTGATGACGATGGATATGTTTGTTGTGAGGTCATTGTATGTGCTCATGTAGTGTAGTGTAGTGTAGTGTAATGTAGTGCGTGGGTGAGAGAAACAGATCGCCACTGTCGGATGAATGCATTATGTACCAAACGTGTCCTTGTGTATTGTCGGAATGGCCGCGGGGCGCACATTTATTGTGAGAGTGATATCAAAAAAATAGAAAAAATATGATCGGAATCGCGTCATTCTGATGATCATGAACAGGTTCTTGAGTTACAAATGTAATATCACCGAGTTGCAAACGTGTCAGAGGTTCCACTTTTGTAAAGCGTAAAGATAAAAACCAATTATAAATACCTCTTGTGAAAGTTTAGCGGCAGGAGATAAGTAGGATCATCCCCGTCTCGGGGTACACTCGTACTCACGGAATGGGGTATTAAAGAGACTCTTTAATGTTAGTAACTCGTATTTCAGGGAGAGTGTAAACCGTTTACGAGCCGAACTCGACGTGAGCTGCTTCAATTCAATTTGAACCGGTGTTCGTTACGGCTTATATTTTACAAGGCGCTGTAGCTACCTTTCTGATTTGCTCCAACGTTGTGTTTTGTTTATAAATTTCAATTGAGTGCCTCTACTGAGGGATTTCGGTTTTACAATATTATATTCCATCACATCTGACACAGCGAACCGTTTTATTAGCGCGCGCCGGTTTTAATCAATGAATCTGGTCATCTTAAACCGACTTTAAAAATAGGAGGCGGTTCTAATTTATTTTTTATTGTAACCTCAGAACTTTCGACTGGGTGAACCGCTTTTGATTATTCTTTTTTATTTGAAGCAGGAGCTTCCCGCGTGCTCCCATTTAAATTAATCAAAATCGGTCGAGCGGTTTCTGAGTTCCTCTCCAACAACTGAAGAGTGCTGCGGCTACCTGGATGACTTCCTAATTGAGGGTGAAGGCATCGGAGAACATACATGATGACAATTGATCCCGCGAGTAGCAAAGGTCACTAAAAGGGTAAAACAAAATTTTACATAAAAATGGAATCGACTTCAACACTCAAAAATGTAAAATAACTTGTCAAATCAAAGTGACACTTCATTAGGTACTTAGTAAAAATGTTAAACTCGCGTCAGGACACCTCGCGTCAGGCGTCAGAAGTAAGTATGTATTATTGAGTTCGGTTATCAAAACGCCGATATTATAAAGAGGAAAGATTTCATGGTTTCAAACAAACGTCATCGTGTTAATTCTATGTGTGGGAACATACAATTAATAAACTTAAATACCTATTGTCATTTTTGTGTATGATAGCGAAATAAATGAATATTGTATTTTACCACATAAATGATAGTACTTTTATACTGATAAATAAAGCAATTCGTGCAAAATTATTCCCTACCCGTTCCAAAATATTCCAAAAAGCCTAACGCTAATGTTCAAGTTTTCAATTCTGCCGGCACTCCCGGAGTGCAGCCGGTTTTGTGTGTATATTTTATAATTATATGTGTGTTCAGATTTTTTTATGAACGGATTAAATACTATCACATTATGAGTGGGTTATATTTGGGTAAAATTAACGCAGCACTTGAGGGCCTGAGTCGAGGCCATTATATGCCTTTAACAGTGTTTGCCGAACGGTGACATGAGCGCGAGTGCTGTAGCACCCTACACCACCGTGGCGTATTTGATCGTTCTTTTTTTATTTAAAAGCTGGTGCTTCCCGTGTGGTCCCATTTAAATACATCAAAATTGGACGAGCACTTTTTGAGTTACAAGTAAAAAACTGAAAAATGCGTGCTTATACCTATACGATATTATACCGCATAACTTCCGACTGGGTAAGCCGATTTTGATCGTTCTTTTTTTATTTGAAAGCTTCTCTCCGGAACGTTCGCGTCGTGCAGAAGGCACGCTACGTCGCCAATCTCGGTTGTTGTTCCAGCACGCCAGTCCTAGGAATAGCTTCGATACTCGGTCTCCCCCCCCCCCCCCCCCCCCCCCCCCCCCCCCCCTACCTAAACATACCTCGTATATAGGTATATAGGTATATTATGTTTATTTTTTTCTATATCTACGACTTTAAGCACCTTGTTATGGGCAAGTTTAGAACTCTTTATCAGCTTAGCGAGGCTGCTAATCTAATTGCTTTAACTGAAGCTCAATCGATGAGGTTTATTTGATTACCTACACGTAAACTTTAACCATTTCGGAGCTCCACAAACAGTCGATGGAGAGAGTGGCCGGACCTGGAGCCGGAGCCTATATTAGAGTTATATTATGAGAGTGGCCGGACCTGGAGCCAGAGCCTATATTAGAGTTATATTATGAGAGTGGCCGGACCTGGAGCCGGAGCCTATATTAGAGTACTATTATGAGAGTGGCCGGACCTGGAGCCGGAGCCTATATTAGAGTTATATTATGAGAGTGGCCGGACCTGGAGCCGGAGCCTATATTAGAGTTATATTATGAGAGTGGCCGGCCCTGGAGCCGGAGCCTATATTAGAGTTATATTATGAGAGTGGCCGGACCTGGAGCCAGAGCCTATATTAGAGTTATATTATGAGAGTGGCCGGACCTGGAGCCGGAGCCTATATTAGAGTAATATTATGAGAGTGGCCGGACCTGGAGCCGGAGCCTATATTAGAGTTATATTATGAGAGTGGCCGGACCTGGAGCCAGAGCCTATATTAGAGTTATATTATGAGAGTGGCCGGACCTGGAGCCGGAGCCTATATTAGAGTTATATTATGAGAGTGGCCGGACCTGGAGCCAGAGCCTATATTAGAGTTATATTATGAGAGTGGCCGGACCTGGAGCCGGAGCCTATATTAGAGTTATATTATGAGAGTGGCCGGACCTGGAGCCGGAGCCTATATTAGAGTTATATTATGAGAGTGGCCGGCCCTGGAGCCGGAGCCTATATTAGAGTTATATTATGAGAGTGGCCGGACCTGGAGCCGGAGCCTATATTAGAGTTATATTATGAGAGTGGCCGGACCTGGAGCCGGAGCCTATATTAGAGTTATATTATGACAGTGGCCGGACCTGGAGCCGGAGCCTATATTAGAGTTATATTATGAGAGTGGCCGGACCTGGAGCCAGAGCCTATATTAGAGTTATATTATGAGAGTGGCCGGACCTGGAGCCGGAGCCTATATTAGAGTTATATTATGAGAGTGGCCGGACCTGGAGCCGGAGCCTATATTAGAGTTATATTATGAGAGTGGCCGGACCTGGAGCCGGAGCCTATATTAGAGTTATATTATGAGAGTGGCCGGACCTGGAGCCGGAGCCTATATTAGAGTTATATTATGAGAGTGGCCGGCCCTGGAGCCGGAGCCTATATTAGAGTTATATTATGAGAGTGGCCGGACCTGGAGCCGGAGCCTATATTAGAGTTATATTATGAGAGTGGCCGGACCTGGAGCCGGAGCCTATATTAGAGTTATATTATGACAGTGGCCGGACCTGGAGCCGGAGCCTATATTAGAGTTATATTATGAGAGTGGCCGGACCTGGAGCCAGAGCCTATATTAGAGTTATATTATGAGAGTGGCCGGACCTGGAGCCGGAGCCTATATTAGAGTTATATTATGAGAGTGGCCGGACCTGGAGCCGGAGCCTATATTAGAGTTATATTATGAGAGTGGCCGGACCTGGAGCCGGAGCCTATATTAGAGTTACATTATGTGAGGGGATGCAGTGTGCAATCAGCGAGTTTTGCGTATGTGATTATACCTACGCTATTAGGTTAATTAATAGTTAATAGTCCTTGTGAAAATCAAAGGGGGGAGGCCTATGTCCAGCAGTGGACGTCCTATGGCTGAGATGATGATGATGATGATTAGCTTAATTAAACAATTCTAATACGTGTGTGAATCGTCCATTGTCTACATTATCTGATTAATATCTAAATAAGATTTTTATATAATAGTTTTTGTATGTAGTACAGGATGTATTTTTTTTTCTTTATTTAAATTAAACAGGGTAATATTTTACGAGAGCACGCCGCCCCTATAACAATAATATACTATTATAAATTCACATTTCATATTCAAATTCAAAATATTTTAATCAACACTTTGGGTACAATGATTCACATCTTTATGTGGTACAATCTTATGATCTAAAATATATGATCACTAAGAGTTATCTCATAGTGTGAGCTCCTGTTCCCGCACTAGTCGAGACTGTGTTACAGGATACAGGACCTTCCCTAAACTAAGTGAATTACATTTATTAATTTATTACTGTACCATGTATATACCACATTAAATAAATTTGTTATAGTGAGCCAAATTATAATTTTGTTTGTGTGTTTGTGTTTGTTTATATGAATGTAGTACATGCATATAAACATGCCATACATGCCAAACGTCTTCGACTACTGCACATAGCTCACAGTTTTAGGAAATTATTATTACCATCATAAGCTCAAATGTATTAAGTAGAACGTGCCCAGATCTTGCAGCTCATTCCTGCACATGTCGGCCTTCCGGAACTACGGGAGTCGGAGGAGCGAAAGATGAACAGTTTTGTACCAAATACCTTTCGGTAAGGATAATGGGAAGTATAGTTTGGCAAGCAATTTAATATTTCTCCATCAGTAGCCGGTTCCCAGATCAAGTGGTCCTTCGATACCTTTCAGACCAACATCTGAAGGAATCCACTGGATTTTAATAAATTTATTCATACTTCTGATTTTATTTATATTATTTCATTTACAATATGCTATCGATATACGTGTGAAACTACCCTTACCGCTTTAATTACCCTTACGTAAGAGGTGAAATATTGCACTCCTCGTAGTCCGGTCAATTTAGACATTGGAATTACCTAAATTCCCACCAAGCTGAAAATCGGTAAGATTGTTTAAAATATCATTAAAAACAAAATTTGAAAGTTCCCCATTACAACTTTTACAACTTTTTAATCGTTATATCTCAAAAACGGTAGCTCGTAGAAAAAAAAGTATTAAATAATTTTTTGTAGATAATTTTATGATCTACAATTTTTGTTTGAAATATTTTTATGATAAAACTTACCGTTTTGCTGAAAATCGAAAAACTCATTTTTTTACCTTTGACCTTGAATAATTTTTTTTCCTTACAGGGGAAAGATGGGGAACTTTCAAATTTTGTTTTTAATGATATTTCAAACAATCTTACCGATTTTCAGCTTGGTGGGAATTTAGGTAACTTTACTCTTATTTTTTGGTCTAATTTGACCGGACTATCGAATCGGTAAAAATAACGAATTTATGAAAGTTAATCGATTGTAAGTATGATACAGCTTCCATTATAGCTATAAGTTCCACATTCATGATGCCTATATTAGATTCAAGAAACAGTTTAATCGAGGGCTCTGATCCCGCCCATGCAGAAGCAGCAGCTCGCCGTTAGCAGTTAACGATCCGTCTGAAAGTATTATACCTGCGACACCCGGTATACTTTTATCGGACGTATTCACAACATTTCATTTTGTGTTCTAAAGGGTCGTATGACATTTTCGGCATATCTACTTGCCCGGGTTAGACATCGAAGTTGGGGTATGTGTGTGTAAGGACGGGTGCACAGCGCGCGGTGGTTAGCTTCGGACTCTGTTCGAATTGTTTGTAATGGCGCGGGCGACGACTCAATGGTCAATGGTCAATGGTCAATGGTCAATGGTCAATGGTCAATGGTCAATGGTCAATGGTCAATGGTCAATGGTCAATGGTCAATGGTCAATGGTCAATGGTCAATGGTCAATGGTCAATGGTCAATGGTCAATGGTCAATGGTCAATGGTCAATGGTCAATGGTCAATGGTCAATGGTCAATGGTCAATGGTCAATGGTCAATGGTCAATGGTCAATGGTCAATGGTCAATGGTCAATGGTCAATGGTCAATGGTCAATGGTCAATGGTCAATGGTCAATGGTCAATGGTCAATGGTCAATGGTCAATGGTCAATGGTCAAAGTCAATGTGAATGTCAATGTCATACATGATTATGTCGTTATCACGTAAATCTATCGTCCGTAAACCGACTTTACAGACAACCAATTATTTTTCTAACGGACTAATGCTGTTTGCCTCTACCGGCATTTACAGCTTCACCGGAGGGGTATTCTCTGTATCGTTCCAATGTTATTTTTTTTTTTTTTTTTTTTTTTACTATTATAAGTTTGCGTTTGACAACTGTCTCACCTGATGTTAAGTGATGACGTTGTCTAGGATTTAGCACGCAAACCTAGAAGGTACCTATTCACTCGCGACTTGAAGACTCCAGGATTGTACATATCGGGAAACACAGACTCGGGCAACGAGTTCCATTCCTTGGCAGTACGCATTAAGAAAGTGGAAGCAAAACGCTTCGTGCGTATAGGTGGTATATCTACCATATAGCGATGGCGAATTGCCGTAAGTCGAGTCGACCGATGATAGAAAGGGGATGGTGGAATCAGATTATGCAATTCCAGTGCACATTCTCCGAAATGCACCCGATAGAAAACCGATAGGCTTGCTACTCTACGCCGGTGTTCAAGGCTCTGAAGCCTGTGTTCCACCAAAGAGTTATTGCCGATGATTCTTTTGGCTCGCCTCTCGATTGACTCTAGAGCTTCTAGCTGGTATTTGGCTGACCCATCCCAAAGGTGGGAACAGTACTCCATGCACGACCGGACTTGTGCTTGATACAGATTAAGCAACTGCCCCGGCGTGAAGTACTGTCTGACCTTAGCAAGAATACCCAACTTTTTGGCAGCCAATTGAGCTTTGGACTCAATGTAGCTCCCGAAGTTCAACGTGGGTGTCAGTGTGACGCCAAGAAGCTCCAGAGTGTCGGTAATGGTAACGGGTTCATCTCGGAAAGTGGGGCACCGTTCGATTTCACTCCGTTTGGCAGAGAATAGACACGCCTGGGTCTTAGTAGCGTTGAACTTGACTAGATTGGCATCGCCCCAGTCGGAAACTGCCTTCAAAGCCAAGTTCATACGGTCGACCATGGCCTCTCTGAGTGACTGGACCTGTGCATGACTAGCCCGCGCGCTGGATGTGTAACTCTCTACAACAGTGCTGTCGTCTGCATACCCATAGGTACCGGGTTTCAGCAGATCGTTAATATGCAGCAAAAAGAGAGTTGCAGAAAGAACCGACCCTTGAGGAACCCCGGCATTAATAGCCAATTGATCAGAGGAGCAGCCATCAATGACTACTCGGATTGATCGATTCCTCAAGAAGTCCGATATCCAGACTCGTAGTCCTTCATGCAAGCCATAAGACGGAAGCTTACCAATGAGACTGTCATGCCAAACCCTATCGAAGGCCTTAGATATATCAAGAGAAACGGCGAGCGCTTCTCCATACTTCTCTATGGCCTCGCTCCAGATGTGAGTGGCATACACTAGAAGGTCTCCAGTAGACCGGTTTCGACGAAAGCCGTATTGCTGATCACTGAGGAGTTCATGTGTTTCTAGGTATGCAAGGAGCTTCGCATTCAGAACACGTTCCATACTCTTGGAGAGAATGGAGGTGACCGAAATCGGTCTGTAGTTAGTAGGGTCAGCTCGACTACCCTTTTTGGGTACTGGCTGTACATTGGCAAGCTTCCAGGCTTTTGGTACTGTACCCGCCTCAAAAGAGAGCCGAAAAAGGCGTGTCAACACCGGAGTTAATTCTGGCGCGCATGTCCTTAGGACCAGAGCCGAAATACCGTCCGGACCACTAGCTTTATTCACGTCCAGATTACGTAGCACTTTGCGAACATCCACTTGTCGAATGCGGATGTTTGACATAATCGTCTCGCATCCATTCAGCGGAGTTGGTGGTGCTGCGCTACCAGCATTTAGACGTGAAGACTCTGCAAAGAGAGATGCAAATAAATTTGCTTTCTCTTCCGCAGTGTGGGCTAACGATCCATCAGGTTTCAGCAGTGGAGGAAATGAGGAGCGGCAGAAGTTCGATTCAATCGATTTAGCCAGGGACCAAAAAGCTTTACTACCCGTAGGGTACGAAGCAAGTTTGTTCCCTATTCGGCTAATGTGGTCGAACCGAGCCTTCCGTAAAGCTTTCTTGCAGGACTTGGCAGCTTTGTTAAAGGCTTTCTTCTTGGCACGAATATCCTTGGCTTTACGGTTTCGAGCATCAACCCATGCTAGGTATGCCTGATGCTTTTGTGTCTGAGAACGAAAGCATTCTGGTCCAAACCATGGGTGAGCTTTGCTGGACAGAGGCATATCGGCAAATGGAATAAAATATTCCATAGCCTGCCGTAGCACATCTGTCACGGCATCCGCGCAAGTCGAAGGGTCGCTAGAAGAAAAGCATACTTGCTTCCAAGGGTAAGATGCGAAAAAGGACCGCATCTCATCCCAGTCTGCTGACTTGTATCGCCACACCCGTCGCGTGCCTATAAGGCTAGGGTCGGGCGGTGAGTATGACGATACAGATTTCACCAGACAGTGATCGGAGCTACCTAATGGTGGAGCTACCGATACCGAGTAACGGTCCGGATCTGTTGTCAGCAGAAGGTCCAAGCAATTGGCTGTGTGGCCATCAACGTCAGGTACCCGTGTTGCCTCTCGTACCAGCTGAGTGAGATTTAACGACAGGGCAAGTTTGCGCGTCTCTCTCCAAGCATGGTCGGTGCTCTGGTATGGGAACAGCCACTCCTCATGGTGGGCATTAAAGTCCCCCAGAATCACAAGTTGGGCCGATGGATATTTCAGTTGGGCCAAATCCGCTGTCTCACTGATGTAATCGGAAAGCGCCGTCGTCTCCTGTACCCCACTGTGCGACCGATATACACAAGCATAGAGAATTTTCTCTAAGCCTGTGTCCACCAGAACCCAAAGTATGCTGTGTTTGGAGTCCTCAAGATTGCGGAGGCGCCGAACACAAATGTCATCCCGAACGTATAAGCAAACTCCTGCGCGAAGCTTAAATTTGTGCTCCAGGCTGTAACCTGGGTAGGAAAGGTAGGCTACGTCGGAAGGACATCGTATCTGCGTCTCCGTGAGAAACAATAGGTGCGGTTTCTCAGTCTCAAGGTGGTAGTGGACTGGCACGAGATTGGAGTGCAGACCTCGAATGTTAGAGAGGTGCACTTTTAAGGAGAGGGAGTGCAGCCGCTGTTTAAACTTTTTTCTATTTGTGTTTCTCTTCATGTTAGGGGTGAGTGAATTGGTGGAACAAACAGCAGTGGAACGAGGCTTTACTGAGCAGACAAAAGATACTACGAGACCACACGCATCAACGGGGAACTAATCTGGAGACTGCGGGGACGCCCGAGCCCCCCCGGGGATGTCCATCAGGCCCTCTCATCCGGTCGCCGACCGGCATGATGGCGCATCCCGGGATTTTTCGTCAGTTGGCGGGGCAGCCTTTCGTGAGTGGCTAGGTCACTAATTGGGCCCCCAGCTATCTGCGGTCGGCCAGCGGTGCACCGTGCCTCGGATCCCGCTACCCTCCGCGATTAGCCACCCGATGCGGTGTCCTCAATGAGTGTCAAAGACTGTCTTAGCTAGTAAAGCAACTGTTCCGACCTGTTTGTTCCTGCTGGTGTCACCGGACATCACGGCTGAACATGGTGGCCATTTGGTGCAGTGTCTTTGTCCGGTGGGTGGTCACAAACCGCGGTCCAAGCCTACCACCTGTATATCATCCGATTAGCACCACCCGAGGGCCACGTGTAGGGTTTCAGATGTTTGGGGTGCTCTCCTACGGACGTGGATGATTCAGCCCTCATAATGTTAGTATATGTACTGCTGAAGCGAGTACGAGAAGAGGAAGATTGAGCGACGCGACGTTGGTAACGGTTTCGAGTTATCGGTTGCCAGAGATGCGTTTCGGATTAAGCGCTCCGGAGACTCGTGAAGCCTGTTTCGGTCGTTCTCTTTAAAAAATAGTTCGACTATGTCAAATACGTTGGGCCTCTTTACTCTTCTTTTCAAATCCTACACTTCATCTTGCTTCATATAAACCTTAAAAATATAATGTGAGCTCATAAAATTGTCATGCTCTCATACCACGTGGAGAGCGATCATTCAACCTTCGCTGCCCGCAGTTGGGGCGGCAAATGTTACGAGTGCCCTAAAAGCACCCTAAATATCTTAAATAAGCTCGATACTTATCGATACAGCAATTGACGCAACTTTCCACAGTTCCATCCAGAACTCGGTCGCGGTACTGGGCGGACGGTAGCGGACGCAAGCCATCAATTTTATTTATCTATACAATTATTCAACTACCGTCATAATGTGGGTGTTCGCGCCGAACCTTTGTCTGTAATCGAAACACTAAGCCGAAGTGATTTAAGGTTATGGTGTGGGATAACGGCGTTCATTTTCGTTTCCTAGCGGCACAGGTGCGAAACCCAATTTTTCTTAAAATCGCCGAATTTACGTTCTCGGTAATTCCGTTCGTTTAACTGAATTAGTCCCTTTAAGTAGGTGGAGGTTTTGACTTACAATTTAAAATAATGTAGTTTTCTATATTTTATAGCGCCCTGACGCGTCGAACATTCTCTAAAATTGCAGAATTAAAGAAAGGTATATTTTATCGCGTTCCAAGAAGAGAAAAAGACACGTTCACAATTCGACGGTATTTATTTGTATGTACGTTAGAACCTCGGAATATGTTTTGTATGTGCAGCTAGAGTTTATAGCTAATGTTGCACGGAGGAATAGTAGCTAATGTTGCACGGAGGAATAGTAGCTAATGTTGCACGGAGGAATAGTAGCTAATGTTGCACGGAGGAATAGTAGCTAATGTTGCACGGAGGAATAGTAGCTGATGTTGCACGGAGGAATAGTAGCTAATGTTGCACGGAGGAATAGTAGCTAATGTTGCACGGAGGAATAGTAGCTAATGTTGCACGGAGGAATAGTAGCTAATGTTGCACGGAGGAATAGTAGCTAATGTTGCACGGAGGAATAGTAGCTAATATTGCACGGAGGAATAGTAGCTAATGTTGCACGGAGGAATAGTAGCTAATGTTGCACGGAGGAATAGTAGCTAATGTTGCACGGAGGAATAGTAGCTAATGTTGCACGGAGGAATAGTAGCTGATGTTGCACGGAGGAATAGTAGCTAATGTTGCACGGAGGAATAGTAGCTGATGTTGCACGGAGGAATAGTAGCTAATGTTGCACGGAGGAATAGTAGCTAATGTTGCACGGAGGAATAGTAGCTGATGTTGCACGGAGGAATAGTAGCTAATGTTGCACGGAGGAATAGTAGCTAATGTTGCACGGAGGAATAGTAGCTAATGTTGCACGGAGGAATAGTAGCTAATGTTGCACGGAGGAATAGTAGCTAATGTTGCACGGAGGAATAGTAGCTAATATTGCACGGAGGAATAGTAGCTAATGTGGCACGGAGGAATAGTAGCTAATGTTGCACGGAGGAATAGTAGCTAATGTTGCACGGAGGAATAGTAGCTAATGTTGCACGGAGGAATAGTAGCTAATGTTGCACGGAGGAACAGTAGCTAATGTTGCACGGAGGAACAGTAGCTAATGTTGCACGGAGGAATAGTAGCTGATGTTGCACGGAGGAATAGTAGCTAATGTTGCACGGAGGAATAGTAGCTAATGTTGCACGGAGGAATAGTAGCTAATGTTGCACGGAGGAATAGTAGCTGATGTTGCACGGAGGAACAGTAGCTGATGTTGCACGGAGGAATAGTAGCTAATGTTGCACGGAGGAATAGTAGCTGATGTTGCACGGAGGAATAGTAGCTAATGTTGCACGGAGGAATAGTAGCTAATGTTGCACGGAGGAACAGTAGCTGATGTTGCACGGAGGAACAGTAGCTAATGTTGCACGGAGGAATAGTAGCTAATGTTGCACGGAGGAACAGTAGCTAATGTTGCACGGAGGAATAGTAGCTAATGTTGCACGGAGGAATAGTAGCTAATGTTGCACGGAGGAATAGTAGCTGATGTTGCACGGAGGAATAGTAGCTGATGTTGCACGGAGGAATAGTAGCTAATGTTGCACGGAGGAATAGTAGCTAATGTTGCACGGAGGAACAGTAGCTGATGTTGCACGGAGGAACAGTAGCTAATGTTGCACGGAGGAATAGTAGCTAATGTTGCACGGAGGAACAGTAGCTAATGTTGCACGGAGGAATAGTAGCTAATGTTGCACGGAGGAATAGTAGCTAATGTTGCACGGAGGAACAGTAGCTAATGTTGCACGGAGGAACAGTAGCTAATGTTGCACGGAGGAACAGTAGCTAATGTTGCACGGAGGAACAGTAGCTAATGTTGCACGGAGGAACAGTAGCTAATGTTGCACGGAGGAATAGTAGCTGATGTTGCACGGAGGAATAGTAGCTAATGTTGCACGGAGGAATAGTAGCTAATGTTGCACGGAGGAACAGTAGCTAATGTTGCACGGAGGAACAGTAGCTAATGTTGCACGGAGGAATAGTAGCTGATGTTGCACGGAGGAATAGTAGCTAATGTTGCACGGAGGAATAGTAGCTAATGTTGCACGGAGGAACAGTAGCTAATGTTGCACGGAGGAACAGTAGCTAATGTTGCACGGAGGAATAGTAGCTAATGTTGCACGGAGGAATAGTAGCTGATGTTGCACGGAGGAATAGTAGCTAATGTTGCACGGAGGAATAGTAGCTAATGTTGCACGGAGGAACAGTAGCTGATGTTGCACGGAGAAACAGTAGCTAATGTTGCACGGAGGAATAGTAGCTAATGTTGCACGGAGGAACAGTAGCTAATGTTGCACGGAGGAATAGTAGCTAATGTTGCACGGAGGAATAGTAGCTAATGTTGCACGGAGGAACAGTAGCTAATGTTGCACGGAGGAATAGTAGCTAATGTTGCACGGAGGAACAGTAGCTAATGTTGCACGGAGGAACAGTAGCTAATGTTGCACGGAGGAACAGTAGCTAATGTTGCACGGAGGAATAGTAGCTAATGTTGCACGGAGGAACAGTAGCTGATGTTGCACGGAGGAACAGTAGCTAATGTTGCACGGAGGAATAGTAGCTAATGTTGCACGGAGGAACAGTAGCTAATGTTGCACGGAGGAATAGTAGCTAATGTTGCACGGAGGAATAGTAGCTAATGTTGCACGGAGGAACAGTAGCTAATGTTGCACGGAGGAACAGTAGCTAATGTTGCACGGAGGAACAGTAGCTAATGTTGCACGGAGGAACAGTAGCTAATGTTGCACGGAGGAACAGTAGCTAATGTTGCACGGAGGAATAGTAGCTGATGTTGCACGGAGGAATAGTAGCTAATGTTGCACGGAGGAATAGTAGCTAATGTTGCACGGAGGAACAGTAGCTAATGTTGCACGGAGGAACAGTAGCTAATGTTGCACGGAGGAATAGTAGCTGATGTTGCACGGAGGAATAGTAGCTAATGTTGCACGGAGGAATAGTAGCTAATGTTGCACGGAGGAACAGTAGCTAATGTTGCACGGAGGAACAGTAGCTAATGTTGCACGGAGGAATAGTAGCTAATGTTGCACGGAGGAATAGTAGCTGATGTTGCACGGAGGAATAGTAGCTAATGTTGCACGGAGGAATAGTAGCTAATGTTGCACGGAGGAACAGTAGCTGATGTTGCACGGAGAAACAGTAGCTAATGTTGCACGGAGGAATAGTAGCTAATGTTGCACGGAGGAACAGTAGCTAATGTTGCACGGAGGAATAGTAGCTAATGTTGCACGGAGGAATAGTAGCTAATGTTGCACGGAGGAACAGTAGCTAATGTTGCACGGAGGAATAGTAGCTAATGTTGCACGGAGGAACAGTAGCTAATGTTGCACGGAGGAACAGTAGCTAATGTTGCACGGAGGAACAGTAGCTAATGTTGCACGGAGGAATAGTAGCTAATGTTGCACGGAGGAACAGTAGCTAATGTTGCACGGAGGAATAGTAGCTAATGTTGCACGGAGGAATAGTAGCTGATGTTGCACGGAGGAATAGTAGCTAATGTTGCACGGAGGAATAGTAGCTGATGTTGCACGGAGGAATAGTAGCTGATGTTGCACGGAGGAATAGTAGCTAATGTTGCACGGAGGAATAGTAGCTGATGTTGCACGGAGGAATAGTAGCTAATGTTGCACGGAGGAATAGTAGCTGATGTTGCACGGAGGAATAGTAGCTGATGTTGCACGGAGGAATAGTAGCTAATGTTGCACGGAGGAATAGTAGCTGATGTTGCACGGAGGAATAGTAGCTAACGTTGCACGGAGGAATAGTTGATTATATTTATATTATAGCTGACGCGGCCAATATTTCTACCATTTAATGGCATTCAATGGCAAGTACGACCATAAACACCATGACACGAGATATTGATATATTAGTAGAATAAGTGTGCACTACGGAGGTGAACGACAGCGAAACACTTTTGTTCAATAAAACTTTGATTACAAAATGACGGTTAGAAAAGGCGAAAGGGGCGATGCCACCGACATGAAGACTGACTCGACCATTTCAAAATGGAGGCTACAGTTAGTTCTGCCGCGCTTGCTCTGGCACATGGTTCCGTGGAACTAAACTATAGGCGCGACGAAGGAGACGTTTTCAGCAACAACAATTCAAAGATTGTCTAATATTACGAAAGCTCTGAAAGTTTGGTTTCATACGTGGATAGAAGTAGGTAATTTTCTGTTATTTATTTCATATATGTACATACGTGTTTGATCTCCACACTCCACAGAAGCCCCATCGACGCGAACTCGAGACTTGGCGCGTTATTGTTGAGTAAATATATTCACCGGCAGAATTCCAGTTACATTTTCAAGTAGGTAGGTTTAACATAACTTCTATAAACCCATACTGTTACATTTCAAGCAAAGTTTAATAGAGTTTTCATAGGTAATCTATGAATCTGAGACTTATATATAACTATAATATACACATATTACATAATATATATACCTACATAATAAAAGAGTAAATTAGGCTTTATAAAGTTTCACAGTTTAAGCCTGATTTCGACCATCGAAAACTTGAACCTTAGTTCCACAGTGAACCCGACTATTCCATAGAATACTTAGCTTGTAGATGAACTGTTAATAACACTCAGATAAACATTATTATTAATTTGGTAACTTGGAGACTGCTTTTAAATCCTCCTTTGTGAGTATGGATGTATGGATATGTTTGTTACTCTTGCACGCATAAATGGCTGGATGGATTTGGATTTTTTTCCTACACCCAAGCTCCCGCACTAGGATTCCCTGTGTGGCGGGAGGCATGGACGCATACAATTACAGCACACAAACATCCAAGACCCGAGACTAACACCTACACTCATCGCATAAATGTTTGCTCCTCCGGGATTCAAACCCAGGGTCCCCACGGACCAGATGTCAAGCCACTGACGATTGAACCACGGCGACCTTCTTGGTATATGTGTTAATTTGGTATATGGTATCCCACCAAAAACATCAATGTAAAAAAGGAGAGCCAAGTTCGATACATAAATTATGCTTGCCTGTGGGCTTCGCCGCAAAAAGAACTCCATTCCTTCATCTAAATGAATGCCAAGTTCTAGTAAAATCGAAATACGTATTTATAGGAACAAAATAACATTATGAACAAGTATTAAACTCTATTTCTTTGCTTTATTGGATACCTAGAACAATTGCTGCTATTTAGAAATTTGAGACGTTAAAGTAAGTTAGAAATTTGTTTTTTCGAGTGTTTCACTACCAGCACTCTTGTCTTTCGTTCATGGTACGTACAAATTGGTAGAAAAAATTCTTGCACCATCTTTAGGCAATTTAGATGTAGCTTATTTGAACGAAGCCAAGAATGCTTGGGAGATGGCTTGCCCAAACACTGAGATTCCTAAAGCTTTGGCATCGCAGTAACAGTGGGATCGGCCGCTTTGCGAACTAGCGCGGAATAATCTTTTAAATACGTGTTCTAGCGTCGCAGGTCGTGCTCGTATTCTTGCTGTTTCTGTGTGGGGACTCTGGTCTTTGGTTACAGACAATTCCTTCTCTTAGTACAGGTAATCTTTTAGACCCATCTGCTTTTCGTTTAGCTGCTAGCTTACGTTTGGGTGCAAAATGCTATGAAACCCATCACTGCCAGTGTGGTACTGCAGTTGATCAACTCGGTCACCACGAGCTTTCTTGTTCCAGAAGTTGGTCGAATTTCCCGCCACGCTAGCATTAACGATATCATTCGTCGGGCTTTTACCAGCGCCAATGTTGCAGCCACTCTTGAACCGAATGGTCTCATGCGTGACGAGACCTGACGGCATGACACTTATTCCTTGGAAGTTAGAGCGGCCTTTAGTGTGGACATGCGTTGACACTTTGGCTCCGTCACATCTTCCTGAGACACATGTTAGGGCTGGCGCCGCGGCTTATTCGGCGGAGCAATTGAATCGGCGAAAATATGCTAACCTAGGTAGTGGTTACATATTTGAACCGTTTGGGGTCGAGACATTAGGCCCGTGTGGACCGGGAGCTCATCGGATTTTCCAAAATTTATCTGAGCGTTTGATCGATGCGACGCGTGACCAAATTGCTGACACATATTTGGCTCAACGAATCAGTATTGCAATTGAACGCCACGCTGCCAGCCGGTAGCGGGTTGGAACATTTGAGTTATCTATAGGCTAGCAATAGCTAATGGATTTCTCAAATGTTATTGTAGTAGTTGCAGTATTGTTATCAGTTATAAGTGTTTTATTTTAATTAAGGCAAATAAAAGTTAGATTTGACTTGGCCAGTTTTCATTACATCAGTCATTTTATAAAGTTATTAAAGATTTCAATTCTGATAAAAACTGGCCAAGTAATATTTATTTGGAAACATTTTTGTAATTGAGTGTAGTACAAGTGTGGTCCGGACGGGCTACATGAGGTCGCTCTACTCGTCATCCATCCGCGATCTCTGTTCCACTCTGGATGTACTCGTACCGTCCCGCAGAGACCGTCATAACGGGAACTTCACAACTCAGGGTGATACAAATATGAATTAACAATGTAGCCAACGTGTAAAACATAAATTAAAATCATGAACCTAGAAAAAATAACGGACGGAGTGCTGTCACGGTACAGAGTGAAGCACCGTCATGGCGGACGGGCGGGCGGCACGGTTTTATGTGTGACTGTTTTCAGAGTTGCCAGCCGAAGAAACTTTCCCTAAATGTTGATACATATTATAATATGTGGTGAACTACACATTATTATATTAATAAGTAAGTACGTTGGATTTTGTCCATAATAATTAGTTTCATAATTTATAAATACTAAAGAAGAAGTAATATAGCTTGTTTATGTAAAATGAAACCAAATTAGTTTTTTACAATGTTTTATTACGCATAGATACTCACTATATAATGAAATATAGTAGAATCAGGGTCGAAGTCTGACCTTTCCAATTATAAACTTGTATCTATTCTTCCAGTATTTAGCAAGATCTTTGAAAAAAATATTCTCTATCAACTAATGTCTCATTTTAACTAATATAAAGTACTGCACAATAATCAGTTTGGTTTCGCGAAAAATAGATCATAAATAAGTCATAAATCATCAACGGATGCCGGTGTCCAGTTGATTAAATATGTGTTGAAAGCTTGGTAGAGCTCACATGATTTTATTGGCGTTTTTTGTAGTCTTTCCGAAGCTTTCGATGGTGTTAAATTGTGTCTCATGGAAAGAAATTTGAAAATGTTTGAATTAAAAAGGCATACTACAAATTAAATAATTATTTAGTAGACAAAAATGCTTGGAATATTTAACCTTTGACAATATAGTAAAAATAATCTGGCTTACAATATAAATATATACTTCAAATGATCTTTCCGATACATTAGGTGGTTCTTTTTGCTGCTCATTGCCCGGTGGTTTCCATAAAAACTAAAATTAAAATAATAGCTGTAAAATCAGACACCAGTATTGAAAATATTACACAAATCTTCAATTATTCAAAGGACTAACCTTTTGTGGAACGACAAAAGTTACAACACGTACCAATTCGCCTTTCGTTGTGTACAAATTACCTGTTTGAAAATGTTCACTGCAAACAACACTTGATTTTGTTGGATTCCAATCAATTTGTTTTCTACACTCTCTTATTCTCTCTGAATCCAATTCTTTCTCCATTAATTTTCCTTCGGGAACCTTTAAAAATGTGAACTAACGATCTTCAACACTATGTTGAGATATATTCTGACACATTGGCAACACTGGTAATCGTTTTATGTTTCTAATTAAGTCAAATTAATCTCATGTTAACTTATTTATTATAAAGATGGAGCAATAACATTCTGAAAGTTGGCAACACTGAATTAGGTCATAGAAAAATTTGCTTACATAAATTCCTAAAAATATTTATACTAATAAATTACTAAAAATATTTTTAGTAATTTAATAAAAATAAACGTTAAAGAGTACATTACCTGTGAAAAGTGATTCCTTTTTTTTTATCACGCAAAGTGCTACAGGAACAACAATTCACGACGCAGGTAGGCATAACTAAATTATTATTATTATTTATGAGTTATTACATGTGCACTTGACGAGCGCCAGCAGCGTAATGGCGGACCCCGAGCTTACTATGGTTTGTATGTGTGGGTGCTTACATGTAAATAAACGTTATCGAGCTTACTATGGGTGCTTCAATCTGTACAGTCACAGCACTCCGTCCGTTGTTTTTTCTAGGTTCATGATTAAAATTAATTAAAACATGACAAAAACGCAGGACTCATTTGTAACACCCCTGTTGATATTAAAAGTTTTATTAATACTATAGCACTTCCATAATACAAAATTCTGGGCGAAAAATAAACAATAAATGTCGCCTATCTAGAGGAGTCGGGGTGGATAAAATTGAAATTGGGCTTTCGATGAACGCAGCACTGCGATCAAACCCACGATGAGATATTGCCGTATCTCGTGATCACATTTTGCCCGCGCGCGCGCAATATGAAATTCTACATTATATATATGACATTCATAACACATAAACTCAAACTAAAAAAAACTCACAATCACACAATCACACAAACACACACACAAACACACACAAACAGACAGAAACAGACGGAAAGAGAGAGAGATAAAGAGACATTACACACACCATACATAGGCACATGTACGTATTAAATATGCGCTTGATAATTTTATTATGTATTCAGTTCATCCATGTTTTCATATTGATTACCTGACTTAGATTCTACACTTCGGCGCACTTACGTTGCAATTATTATAGGAGAAGCCATTGTATCCCGAAACACAGTGCAAACTAGTTCGGGGTCATTGGGTTCACATATGTATTATGAACCACAAATGTATGTTACACAAATAAAGTTATTTGTATATCGCATAAGGGTCCGTTTTATGATTCATAGCCAAACGGGTCACAGATCCATAGGATTCAGGCGTTAGCTTACGGACATCCATATCTAAGTTATTATATACACCAGTTACACAACATAGCGTTGATCGCGCGCATATCGTTCTAGGTTTTACCAAAACATTAATTTTAAAGTTGTTGTACAGTCAGCGGTCACACTCGTACACACCAATAAGCAGGTTGTCAACGTAAGATATAATTAGTCAACCACGACTATTATATCAGTACATACGACTAATTATATAGACGGACAACAGGGACTTCGATCAGATGTGGTCGGTGGTTCTCAACAAAGCGAGAGTAATATGTATGTATGACCATGGGGAAGCCCGTGGTCTCGGCGCGTCTGCGGGAGATAGCAGCCGCGACCATGGGGAAGCCCGTGGTCTCGGCGCGTGTCTGCGGGAGATAGCAGCCGCGACCATGGGGAAGCCCGTGGTCTCGGCGCGTCTGCGGGAGATAGCAGCCGCGACCATGGGGAAGCCCGTGGTCTCGGCGCGTGTCTGCGGGAGATAGCAGCCGCGACCATGGGGAAGCCCGTGGTCTCGGCGCGCGTCTGCGGGAGATAGCAGCCGCGACCATGGGGAAGCCCGTGGTCTCGGCGCGCGTCTGCGGGAGATAGCAGCCGCGACCATGGGGAAGCCCGTGGTCTCGGCGCGTGTCTGCGGGAGATAGCAGCCGCGACCATGGGGAAGCCCGTGGTCTCGGCGCGTCTGCGGGAGATAGCAGCCGCGACCATGGGGAAGCCCGTGGTCTCGGCGCGTCTGCGGGAGATAGCAGCCGCGACCATGGGGAAGCCCGTGGTCTCGGCGCGTCTGCGGGAGATAGCAGCCGCGACCATGGGGAAGCCCGTGGTCTCGGCGCGTCTGCGGGAGATAGCAGCCGCGACCATGGGGAAGCCCGTGGTCTCGGCGCGTCTGCGGGAGATAGCAGCCGCGACCATGGGGAAGCCCGTGGTCTCGGCGCGTCTGCGGGAGATAGCAGCCGCGACCATGGGAAAGCCCGTGGTCTCGGCGCGCGTCTGCGGGAGATAGCAGCCGCGACCATGGGGAAGCCCGTGGTCTCGGCGCGTCTGCGGGAGATAGCAGCCGCGACCATGGGGAAGCCCGTGGTCTCGGCGCGTCTGCGGGAGATAGCAGCCGCGACCATGGGGAAGCCCGTGGTCTCGGCGCGTCTGCGGGAGATAGCAGCCGCGACCATGGGGAAGCCCGTGGTCTCGGCGCGTGTCTGCGGGAGATAGCAGCCGCGACCATGGGGAAGCCCGTGGTCTCGGCGCGCGTCTGCGGGAGATGGTAGGACGTACCATCGACAAACAATTTTAAAACGTTTTCGCTCGCAGATGCTCGGGGTAACTTGTAGCCGCATATTAATTAGCCAATGGTATTATTAAAACTACTATATTGTTGTATTTTATTATTTTTTAATTTATTAATTATATTGTACAATGTTGAATTATTATTGTACAAGTAGCTTACACCTAAGGCTAATAACGGATTTACATTTTACTGATATAACATATGTATTTATAGACCGTCTATAAGTGCACTGGTTGGTTTTAGGTTGGCATCAGTGTAAATATATATGGTGTGTCAGGGTTTATGTGTGTTTGTGTCTGCGTGTGTGTATGAGTAGCAGACGGTAGTACTTTATAACCTGAATGACTCATATTTCAAAGCAAAGTCGAAACTTTGATTTAGAATTTCAATCGTTTCTAGAATCGTTTCTGGTGCATTACCTAGAAGTATACCTAAAAACTATTACCTACAATATATATATTGTTGAACTGTAGATGTTTAAAAACACCCGGCTTCTACCAATAGCAGTAGAAAACCGAAATGTAGGCACCACTGACACCGCTCAATGCCTACTCCGCAACCATACAATCATTTGTTTCGTACTACGTATGTGAAACCTACGTATGTGTAACCTACGTATGTGTAACCTACGTATGTGTAACCTACGTATGTGTAACCTACGTATGTGTAACCTACGTATGTGTAACCGTGCAAAACGTACCTAACTATCAGTCTCGGGATAAGGGCGTTGGTACGCCATACCACAGGTTAATCCATAGTTTGGGTACCAATGATCCCCGGGATGTAATACTGTAGTATAACTGGCTGCATGGAATTTAATATCACCCTAATAAGTAACTGTTTTCTTAACATGTCTGTCTATAAAGGTTTCATAAATCATTTATCATTATTCCTTAACTGTCTAAAAAACAGGCGGGAGTAATGTGAAATAAATAACTTAATTTGTATCAGTAGGAACGCAAGGACGCCGCGCGCCGCCGCCGCGTGCCGCCGCCGCCGCCGCGCGCCGCCGCCGCGCGCCACGCGCCGCCGCGCTCGCTCCAAATTAACCTTTTTAAATTGTTTCTGATACTTTTACGAAATCGCTCGTACAAACTGAGCTACAACAGTCCTCTAGTGAAATGCATTTCCGACTCGTTGGAATTAAATTTGTTTGTAATAAAGTGGATAGGATGTTTATATAGAATAACAATCTGAGAAGGTACGCTTCGATGATAGATTCCCGGGAAACAGAGGTCGCTTCGATGATAGATTCCCGGGAAACAGAGGTCGCTTCGATGATAGATTCCCGGGAAACAGAGGTCGCTTCGATGATAGATTCCCGGGAAACAGAGGTCGCTTCGATGATAGATTCCCGGGAAACAGAGGTCGCTTCGATGATAGATTCTCGGGAAACAGAGGTCGAAATGAGTTGTTTATTTTATTTGGTCCGATACTTCATCTGGAAATACGGAATCGAAAATGGTACGTATAAGTGGTATACATACATCGAGCATCTGAACCGAAGAGATGTCATACAGGCAGGTACATATTAGGTACATTCGTACCTAATAAATTCCGCACATTTTCGGGAGACAACGACCTCTAATATCTAATGCTTTGATAGCTCATAATTTGGACGTAGGTAGGTACGACTCGTCAGGTCCAGCACTCGTCAGTGCGGCACGGTAACATGGTGACGGATGCTGACGGACCTGCTCTCGGGACTCGCTCGATGTGCGAACCTGTGCGGTGCGACGGGCTCCGCTAACCTGGGGCTTTCTGCGAGCTTTTTAACTGGTCGTGTGTATTAGCATAGTTTCACCGTTAAAGGTTAATAGGATATAACATTTTCTAGCCGAATACTTTGGCAATTTGTAAAATTAAGAAAAATAAAAAAGCTTAAAAATGTATTACCATTTTTACATAAACCAAAGAATAATAACCCTTAGTGTCTAGGTAATACAGTAGATAAACGCTTGTGTAAGTCATATAACCGACCCCGTAGTATCTATGCATCGATATTTGACGTATCAAAGTCTCCATCGGTATGGAACAATCCTCATTATTCTTATTGCCATTATCCCGGGTCACGAGGGATCGTTGTGTAGTTGCACGCGCATCATCTACTCCTTCATATCATTAATCAATTCAGTGCTCACGCTATTCGTAAACATATCATTATTCGAGCCGTCAAAGCATACCGTATTCGGCTTTCCTCGTCCTCTTCCGCTTCCTCGACATCCAGCCACACTCATGCTCTGTCCTACTCTTGTCATTATATTATCTCTTTGGTCTTCTGATTACATGACACACCCACACCGAGCCCGCCCCTATTCATTCTCGTCCCCAGAAGAAACCGATCGACCAGTGTTTTAAATGTTAAAACCACTTCACTTACAATCTCAAAAACTTTTCTTAAAGTGACCTCTTTTTAAAAGATTAAGAGGTCCCGATGACATCAAAGAGGCTCGCGGATGTTTACAGGCGGAGAAGGCGGGACAAGACTTGCGTTATTTAAAATATTACAAATAGTAGGTTCACCTTCTTTACTGTTGAATTACGGGCTTAAAAAAATTACTAAGATACAATACAATACAATAGAAATACACTTTATTGACAAAAAAAAAAACAGAAATTAAAAAAACAATATTTACAATAAGAAATGTTCAATAGGCGGAGATATCACTTTATAGACTTTTGAATGTCCTTTCTTCTGATGGAGGAACATGCTCGCTAGAAAATATGTTTCACTAATATATAAGCAAATGAAACCAAATTCAGTTCTATCAGATTTAACTTTCATGAGCTGTTCCCAAAAGTTATATTTAACATTCTTAGTCTTTTAGGACTTTAACAAAAGCTGAAAAAACTACAGTTTCTATCTATCGACTGGTTAAGCCTTAATATCAGTTTATTAATACATACGTTCAATACGAAAGGTAGGCTTACTACAATACACTAAACATGCATGAGTGGGTATACGATACACGATGTATCCACATGGACAGAGCCTTATCGGTTACATAGTCGATGATGCACGGTCGAACGGTCGAACGGTCGAACGGTCGAACGGTCGATGAAACATGAACGGAACGCCGCCCGACAAATCAATGCGATGCATGTGCCGTCGGAATAAGATACAAACATATTGTAAGAGCTCTTATTTCATACGTATGTAATATCTAGTTTAGTGAAGTGAAGTCAGTTACTGTTCACATCTCCTAAACTTTATATAAACAAGCGGCAGTTATGGTCGACCACAATACAGCGTTCGGCGCGACAGTGAACAAAATACTTATCACTTCATTTACACTTAATTTGTTACGAAAATTGGATATTGCAATACTTATCATGTATATATATATATATATATATGTGATAAGTATTTTACATAAAAAAAATTACAATTTTATCCCGACTGCTAATTTTACACAGTTAACAAAAACACAAATGAATGCTTAACACAAATCAAACCAATTAGAACTTAATTTAAGAAAGATAGGAATCACTGATCGCGCCGATCGTCAAACCAGCAGAGCTTCCGCACGCCACCGAAGTCGAAGACAAAGTGGCGCTAGTACTGCCCGCACCGGCTTCCACTACTTCTAGTTTATGTTGAGAGCTAGCACGGCCTCTCCTGACATTCCGACGTCCTCGGCAGGTTCTTAGAGCTTCTTTGCTACAAGGAGGTTTCAGATTGACCTGGGTGTACTATCATCGTGAAATGTGTTTATCTACTCGCTGGCCCAGTACCTTTATCACTGGACTAGTAGTCAATAATGCAGATGTTGATGCAGCTTGGCTAACAACCCGTGAAGAATTCTGCACAGGCAGCTGGCGGCATCCATTCACCGCAAAAGCAGTGCAGCAGCAGCAGCACCAGTGGCAGCGCCTGCGTCAGCGCCCGCGGCAGCGGCATCAGCAGCAGCCCGAGCTCGTCGACCCCGCCTTCAGCTCCAACTCGTGCCGACGGAGAGTAGACACCCGGTGCCCATTGGCCACGCCAAAACAGCATGTGCTCAGCAGCTGCCTGAGCTCGTGTACCACGAGACCACTTTCAGCTCCGACGCATGCCCATGACGATCAGGCACCCGGCAGCTCGCCTCCCTAGCGATGTCCCTCAGTTAATTGGAGGATACTGACACATGTGTACCTAAAGCCATCGTCCCGCAGTCTGTTGCCTATAGGGTCGTCCCGCAGTTTGTCCTCTAGCTAGAAGTCATATTTAAAATACGCAGCGCACGTATCGGGACACCACTCTCCTTGCCAGGGCACCATGTATTGCGCCGCAGCTAGAACTGAGATACGACTCACTGATCGCGCCGACCAAATCGTCAAACCAGCAGAGCTTTCGCAGATTTTGCTAGTACTCGATTTCTTAAGTAAGTGAAGGTAGGTAGCACGTATTATTCAAGTTGTGCCAATAAATGAGGGTAGTCTGAAAAACAAGGTGGTACATAAGCTGTGGCAGCCGTTGCCGAGAAACAGTCTATGCGAGGAAGTCTTACCGAACGGAATATTTGTGAGTAATTTATTGTAACTGTAACATCTCTATCTCTCTCTCTCTGTCTATCTCTCTCTCTCCCTCTCTCTTGTGCTTTAAATTGAGTAATTTAGGAAACGGTAGTGACAGAGAATGTTGTCATGATGTGAAAAGTACTTTCACTCCGCCACCGTGAGTCACAAGTCCCGGGGCTTCCGAGTCCACTCTTTTAGGATGAGAACGTTATCAGAATAGGAAATGTTAATGCGTGCTACTGTTAATGCTGGGCTATGACTGTGATATGTTATCGATATACCATCCTGACACACTACAGTGATATCGTGGACCGCCCCGCGGTTTCGAGTAGAGACGCTCTTTCTATTCTTTGTCTCCATAACAAACAAGGTTTATAATTGTCCACACCAGTGTACCGCGGTGGCGCGGGTGGTGCACGCATGATGACCAACACCAATCAAATAATGATGTTTTTCGATATACAATTCATGGCGATGCCCATATAACATTACCAGTGCACTACGCAATAATAATAATGATATTATATGTTTGCTCGGAACATCAAGATAACAGAGTCACATACCCTCACGGTAGGCTAATGACGTTTGGAGTCTGCTTTCGCCACTCGACGGGAGCGGACGTGTTTGAAGGTGTCTCCACGTCGAAAAATCGTAAAAATTTATTCGTGCTTTTTTGCGGTTATTTTTGTGTTGTAGTGTGTAGGGAGTGTCCGCCTATCAGGTGGCACTGTTTTTGAGAGGGTTGCCCCAAGGGTACCCCCGTGGGGGGTGTTGGGATGTTTTGTTTGTTTGTCTTGTTCATTTCGTCGTTCGTTTAAAAATTTTTAAGTCGTTTTGTTTGTTTTGTTCGTTGTTTGTGTGTCTTAATCATGCCAAAGCCGTTGAGGGATGCTTCGGGGAAGTTCCTCAAAGCCCCTTCTAAGAGCAACTGCCCGGAGGCCTCTCCCATCGACTCTGTTGATGGGGAGAATGTTGTGTTTTCGGACGTAGATTCCGATGTAGGGATCGCGGCTATGCTGACTCAACGCAAGCGGCCGTCCTCCTCGTTCGTCGTGCCTGGTCATTCAGAATCAGACACGGAGACCGAGGCGACGGCTGGCGCGAAGGTCAGTACTGCCAGGAGGGGCAGAGGAAGGAACGCGAAAGCGGGGCCTTCAAGGGAAGATTTTCTCAAGCCTTCCCCCGTGTGCTCGGATAACGAGCTGGAGAAAGTCCTGATGAGCAGGGCATTTAAGAAAGGGATGTCTGCTAAGACCGTCGACTCTGTGACCGACACCGGAAGTGATTCCGAAGTCGCTTTCAGAGCCGACGACCTAAACGTGCTTAATGCACAAGAGTTGAGGGCGCAAGCGGGCGGGCAGCTCGCTTGTATTTTAGAGGTTGCCAGGAAGTCTGGCAACCTAAAAGGTGAATATGTCGGCCGTCTGAAGAGGTCAGCGTCTCTCTTGAGGGATGTCGTAGACCTCCTCGCGGGTAGGAGCGAGGCCGAAGAAACGCGGCGCCTCAGAGGAGACAACTCCCGACTGCGCCTCGAGATTGAGGCGGCAAAGGCGGAGATTAAAGCGCTCCGTCGCGGCTTCTCGGAAGCCAAGGCGGACGCCGCCGCCGCTGCCGCTACTGCTGCCGCTGCTTCCAGCACAGCGAGAGAGGTGGCCCCTGCCACTGTGGTGGGAGTTGAGCTGGTCGAGGAGCTCAAGCGCTCCCTGGTGTGTACAGTTGGGGAAATTATAAGTGCGCGTTTGGCGGGTATCGAGGACCGCTTGTTGCCTGCCCCGACTGTACGCCCGCCTCTTAGGGCGGATTTGAAAAAGAGGGTGGCCGCTGCGCCGCCTAAAGCGACGCCCGCGCCGCCTAAAGCGACGCCCGCGCCGGCTGCTACTGCCGCTGCTGCGCCTGCGCCGCCCAAAAAAGCAGCGAGGAAAGCACCGAAACAGTCGGCCTCGGTAGCTTCGCGTGCTACCCCATCTACGTCGTCGGCAGTGCTGAATGCACCCACGGTAGCTGCCCCCTCCGCTGCTGTCCCTCAGGCTGATACCTGGGCGACGGTAGTGAGTAGGGGCAAGGGAAAGGGCAAGGGGAAGAAGTCCCCTCCCGCCCCGGCGCCTGTACCAGCAGCGCGTGCCCCCGCTACTACGCCGCAAAAGAAGAAGAAGAGCTCGGCGCTGACGACACCCAAATCGGCGGTGGTCGTCCTCTCCCTGCAGCCTGAGGCGGTGGGCAGGGGAGTGACTTTCAGCGCCGTCATTGAGGCGGCTCAGGAGAAGGTCGATATCCACGAGTTGGGTATCGACCAGCTCCGCTTTAGGCAGACGGCCACAGGAGCCAGGAAGCTTGAGATTCCTGGCTCCGGCAGCGCCGAGAAGGCCGACAGGCTCGCGGAGAAGCTCCGCGAGGCCCTGTCGGAGGTGGCGACCGTCTCCAGGCCCCACAAGTCCGCCGACTTAGACGTCACGGGCCTGGATGACGCGGCCACGAAGGAGAAGGTGGCGGCGGCGATCGCAAAGGCGGGAGGCTGCGACGTCGGCCAAGTTAAGGCCGGCGACATACGTCGTGGCCCTGGCGGCGTCGGCGCCTCTTTGGTGTCCTGCCCTGTAGCAGCCGCGAAGGCGGTGCTACAGAAGGGCAGGCTCCTTATAGGTTGGAGTTCGGTGCGCGTGAAGGCACTTGAAGCGCGCCCGTTGCGCTGCTTCAAGTGCCTCGGGCTCGGGCACACACGTCCTCAGTGCCCGGCGTCCGCAGACAGGGGCGACCTGTGCTTCCGCTGTGGAGGCACAGGTCACAAGGCAGCCGCGTGCGCGAAAAATATTCCGCGCTGCGCCATATGCGCAGAGTCGGGGCGGCCGTCAGCGCACGTAATGGGGGGACGCAGCTGCGCCCCCCCTAAGACGAAGGGGAGCTTCAGGACCAATAGCTCCCCGGCCGCGGCACCTAGTGCCGCCGCCCCTGCCGTGATTCGCCCAGCGGAGGTGATACAGGAGGTTGTGATGTCCGAATAAATGGATCAAGTCGGACAACACAACCTCCTACAGACGAATTTGAACCACTGCGCCAGGGCCCAGGATCTGCTCATGCAGACCCTGGCGCAGTGGCAGATAGATGTGGCGGTCGCAGCGGAGCCATATTATGTCCCCTCCCATCCATATTGGGCTGGGGACCTAGACGACTCCGTCGCTGTCATAGCGAAGGTGGGTGGTGCCCCCCTCACAGTTGAGGAGAGGGGGGCGGGCTACGTTGTCGTGAAGTGGGGAGAGTATGCGATCGTCGGCGCGTACTTCTCCCCAAACAAGACCGTTGCGGCCCTGGAGGCATACCTGGACCTCCTCGCCGCAGCGGTCGGTCGTCAAGCGCCCCGGCAGGTCCTCCTCATGGGGGACCTCAATGCCAAGGCCCGAGACTGGGGCAACCCACGAACTGACGCTCGTGGTGAGTTAGTCAGGGAGTGGGCTGTCGCCAGCGGACTGACCCTGCTCAACATAGGGTCGGTCCACACGTGCGTGCGGCATAACGGAGGGTCCGTGGTGGACCTCTCGTTCGCCACACCGTATGTCGCAGCACGTGTCCGGGCCTGGAGGGTGGAGTCGGAGGTGGAGACACTCTCGGACCACAAATATATACGGTTCGAGGTGTCCAACTCCAACGGGTTGGATGGAGGGCGTCGGCGCGTCGCACGCGCCGACTTGCCACGCTGGGCGCTCAGCCGCCTCGACCCGCAATTAGCGGAGGAGGCGGCGATAGTCCAAGCGTGGCTCGCAGGGCCCGCGCCCCCGGAAGTTGACGTCGCAGCGAGTCACTTCCGGGATGCGTTAACGGCCGTGTGTGACACGGCCATGCCGCGGGCCCGCTGCCGCACCGCTCGCCGCGCCGTGTACTGGTGGAGCTCCGAGATCGCGGAGCTCCGGGTGCAGTGCACACGCGCGCGGCGGCCCTACCTGCGCAGTAGGAGGCGGCGGCACGGCCGAACGGATGACCAGCTGCCACCGGAATGGTTGGCAGCTGAGCGCCAGCTCTATGACGCCTACCGTGTAGCGACGGAGGCGTTGGAGCTGGCGATAGGCCGTGCCAAGGAAGAGGCGCGGGCAGAGGTCCTGGCGGGCCTCGACAGGGATCCGTGGGGGCGTCCGTACCGGGCTGCGCGCAAAAAGCTCGGCGGCCCGACGCCCCCCGTAGCCGAGTCCCTGGAGCCGGAGGTGCTCGAGCGCGTGCTGGTGGGTTTATTTCCCGACGCGGACCCCCAGCACGCGCCTCCGACGATGGCGCCAGCAGTTGTCGAGGAGCTGGCGCCAGCCTCCATCCCGCCTGTCACAGAGGCGGAGATGGAGGTAGCGGTGAGCCGTCTTCGCAAAAGGACGGCTCCCGGCCCGGACGGAATACCGGGCCGGGTCTTGGCCATTAGCTGCGTCGCTTTGGGTGGAAGGCTTCGGGAGCTGTTCGACGCATGCCTCACGTCCGGACGGTTCCCGAAGCCGTGGAAGGTTGGGAGGGTGTGCCTGTTGCGGAAGGAGGGTCGAGATGCAGACTCTCCTTCCGCATACAGGCCGATTGTGCTGCTGGATGACACGGGAAAGCTGTTGGAGAGGGTGGTTGCTTCCCGTGTCATCCGGCACCTGAGGGGGACTGGGCCCGACTTGTCCGAGGCCCAGTACGGGTTTAGGGCGGGGCGTTCAACGGTGGACGCCCTGCTCTGGCTCAAGGGGTGGACGCAGGAGGCGGTCGCAGAGGGGAACAGGGCGTTGGCAGTGTCTCTCGACATTGCCAACGCCTTTAACAGCCTCCCGCATGGGACCATACAGGAGGCGCTCCGCTATCACGGAGTGCCCCTGTATTTGCGGAGGCTGTTGGCCGACTACCTCCGGGACCGCGAGGTCCTGGTGGTAGGACGCGACGGAGTGAGGCACCGTCGCGTCTCCTGCGGGGTTCCACAGGGGTCCGTCTTAGGACCAATCCTGTGGAACATTGGCTACGACTGGGTGTTGCGTGGCACGCTTCCCGCCAGTGTGCGGGTGGCGTGCTACGCGGACGATACCCTGGTCGTGGCCAAGGGGAGGGACCTCAGGGAGACGGTGCGCTTGGCCACGGTGGGAACATCCCTCGTGGTCGACCGCATCCGTGCCCTGGGGTTACGCGTCGCTCTCCCCAAGACCGAGGCCCTGTTGTTCCACGGGCCTCGGGGGCGACCCCCGCCAGGAACACATGTGGTCCTGGAGGGGGTCGTTGTCCGGGTCGGGACCCAGATGAAATATCTGGGTCTCGTCCTGGACGGGAGGTGGGGTTTCGGGGCCCACTTCGCCAGTCTGGCCCCGAAAGTCGTGGGAGCCGCAGCCGCCCTGGGGCGACTACTGCCGAACGTGGGCGGCCCTAGCGCAACTTGTCGTCGGCTGTACTCCGGAGTAATCCGGAGTATGGCCCTGTACGGGGCACCTGTCTGGGCGGACGCCCTCGGTCGCGACAATAAGGCCCTGCTGCGACGTCCGCAGCGGGTCATCGCGACGAGGGCGATACGCGGTTACCGGACGGTGTCCTGGACAGCCGCATGCGTGCTGGCCGGAGACCCGCCCTGGGAGCTCCAAGCCGAAATCCTCGCCGAGATCTACAATTTTGTAGCGGCGAGGAAGTCGCGCGGGGAGCCCCCAGGGTGGGACGAGGTGGCGCGCATGCGACGGCAGGCGCAGGCCGCCCTGTTGAGGCGGTGGTCGGAGGACCTGGCACCACCCGTCCCCGGCCAGGGGACGGTGGACGCCATCCGCCCGGTCCTCGGGAGGTGGGTAGGGCGGCGACACGGGTCGCTTTCCTTCAGATTGGTGCAGGTGCTTTCCGGACACGGATGCTTCGGAAGGTACCTGCATCGAATCGCAAGGAGGGAAGCGACCCCGGCTTGCCACGAGTGTGGAGCGCCGGAGGATACGGCGCTTCACACGCTGGAAGCGTGCACCGCGTGGGTCCCACAGCGGTGCACGCTTTCAGCGGTAGTGGGCCAGGATCTCTCGTTGCCGAGCGTGGTACGGGCCATGCTCGAGAGCGACAGATCCTGGCAGGCGGTGGCCTCTTTCTGCGAAATCGTGATTTCGCAGAAGGAGGCCGCGGAGAGGATCAGAGAGGTCGACGCCCTCGCTGATCCTCTCCGACGTCGGCGCACGGGAGGGAGGAGAAGGCGATTTGCAGATCGCCTCCTCGCCCCACCCGTGTAGTAGGGTCATCGGTTGGGTTTATGGGCCCCAACCGACTCAATGGCCCTACGTGCCGGGGAGCGGCTGAAGGTCTGAGCTAAGCCGCTCCGTCTGCCGTTGGTCCGGTTGATGGCACCGGACCTTAAGCCGGGGCGGGATGGAAAGTACTTCCCCATCTCTCCCCGACAGGCTGCGTCTGCTCGCCGGGGTGGTTTAGTCGGTAGGGGCCCGGCTATATTCTATAGTCGGGTTGGTGTGAGACCATTAAACAGACTCCGACAGAAGCCGTCTGTCTCCCATATGACAGGCGGAAGTCCGTAAAGGGATTAACCTCGATAAAAAAAAAAAAAAAAAAAAAAGGCTAATGACGTTTGGCTGGGCTCGGCTCTCGTCCTCGACCTCGTGTGAGGGAACTTTTCGCATTTGCTGTTCGCAATTTCCGTTTTGCGGCCGACGATATTATATTACTGGCGGTTAAGAATCTTCAGATCTGTTTCTCCGTGACTTTATTATAACAATGTTTTATTATGTTCGTCAGGGATTTTTCGTGGGTTCCCTCGGAGGGAACGCTGACGCGGCCGGTCCGCCGTAACATGTTTATGTAAACTAATACAAAGTGAGACGTAGGCAGGGCTCGGCTCGGTGGGAAAGTCAACGCAATCTCGGCGAGGGGTCTCCTGTGACTCGCACCAAACAAATTACCCCGGATTTGCATAAAGGAGACTCGAGGGATCGTCTTCGGAACTCTCCCCGAGTTCGTGGACATGCTTCATATTAAGTTACGCTCGGCTTCGTTCTAACCACAGCCGCGCACTAAACGGGCGGGACTCGCGCGGAGACAGCTGGACGTATCCTAACCCTAACCTACCAGCTGTCGCCTAAGTGGGGTAAAAAGTTAGCTGCATTTCCTCCGTTGAACTGTGCTGCTATCGGTTTTACTTCGAAACTCCATACTATTCCTTTTAACCTCTTTTTTAACTAGATCAAACTGCATTCAACTTCAAAAAATTAATGCGCTTATATTTTACGAACGAACGGTTTGCCCTTCGATAAATTAGAATGTTTTTTGTGTCTTCGGAAGGGTCGAACGAAATACGATCGAAAAGCCAGTTTTTTATGGAAGCCTTTGCTACACGTAGGTACATTTTAGGGCATTAACGATATTGTTTGAAGGAACAACGAGCGGTTGAATGTAACGGCAACAATGGAGTGTCGGCGGCAGTTCAAGATTATCTCGAGAGCTAATGGCCGCAGTTACAGTGAGTACCCGGCACACGCCGGACAGAACATTTGTCCAGGTGACAGCCACAATTACCGGGACACGCCGGAGCTATTCGTTCGAATACCTGAGCGATTTACCTTCACGCTGGGTACCTACCCGCCCCACTCTTATGGTTTCAAATGAACGAACGACGTCATCGCCGCAGCAGTAAACATGTTCTGATAAACGAAACAATAAGTAGTTCGCAATAATGAGATTCTCGGTAATGTTTCGGCTAACAAAGTCCCGAAACTTTGTCGAGTGGGTATACCGCATATATATACGTAGGTACGATGCTCGTAATTTCCCCGGAGAAACCTGACGCCCCTAGGTAAATGAGCTCGGCTAACATCCCTTAATGAGCTATATTTATCAACCGTCGACGCCTCTTGAATGTTTTCGTCTTCATTTCATATTTTGCGTTTCATTTCATAACTCGAGTCTCGCGATTCGACTCGTTCTAATTTCGCAGCGTATTTTATTCGTAAAAGACTGAGGTAAATGGTTGAATAATAATTATAGTATCCATTATATAAGATAAGGAATAAAACAATTTACATTGTCATTGTGGTGTAGGCATGTTCACCGATGTCTTCACCCGCTACTATAATATCGTGTAGTATAAACACGCATTTTTCAGTTTGACTTGTAACTCAAAAAGAGCTAGTCCGATTTTGATGACATTTAAATGGGACCACACGGGAAGCACCAGCTTTCAAACAAAAAGAACGATCAAAATCGGTTCACCCAGTCGGAAGTTATGTGGTAACAAACACAAATAAAATAAAAGTATAAAAAATACATACTTGTTGAATTTAGAACCTCCTCCTTTTTTTGAAGTCGGTTAAAAAAGAAGAGATGTCATTCGTTACCTTGTTCAATCTAATGACACCACACATCCCCCTTATTATTTGCATCTCTGCCACGTGCATTTTTCCTTCATCTATTTCTTCTTTTACTTATTATAAGCTTGCGTTTGACAACTTTTGACGGTCGCCGTGGCGCAGTGGTCAGTGTCAGTGACATGACTTCTGTGCCTCTGGGACCCTGGGTTCGATTCCCGGAAGGGGCAAACATTTGTGCGATGAGTGTAGATGTTTGCCCCGGGTCTTGGGTGTTTGTGTTGTGTGATTGTGTGTGTTCGTGCCTCCCGCGACACAGGGAATCCTAGTGCGGGGATATAAGTGCGATTTAAAAAAAATGTCTCACCTGATGTTAAGTGATGAGTTTGTCTAGGATGTAGCACGCAAACCTAGAAGGTACCTACCTATAAGTTGTTATTGTGTTATCTTAATCAGAACTGAATAAGATTATAGGAAGTATCGCGCACGTGAAACCGCTACAACTGACTCGTATCTATCACGCTGACGGGAGCCAACTATCGGAGTGGAGCGTGTGTGTGTGTGTGTGTGTGTGTGTGTCGCGTGTCACGACGCACATGTAGCGGGAACTAATCTCCTAGAAGATAAGGGTCACGATACCCGAGAACGTCCACGTCGCGTGCGACAGCCCTGACTGACATCTGTCGCGGACGATCGGACCGACTCTTGTTCGGTTCTGTCGCTCACGCTGTTATTGGCTTCTGTCATAAACACTACGCGTAATGTTCCAGTGCCGTGTGTCTGTCGGTTTATCATTATTTAGGCCGACGATATCTGAACCGTTTAATTATGCATGACCTGACAGTTTCGGACAAGCGTGCACACTAAGCCGATTTGAACCCCGTCAAACGCGCCCGGGACATATTGCAGCGAAAAGCTTTTAGACATTTTCTGTCAAATTCGAGCACAGATGAATAACATAATATAGTTATTTATAAACATCATCTAACACATAAGCCAGCTAGAAATTAACGTATACTTGTTAGTACAAACATGCGTGTAAGCGTCTGTCATCACTTGCACGGGCGGGAAACACAAATGTGTAATTATAAACGTATCTTATCTGAAGTCTATAAAGGGAGGTTCCCAATCTGTCAGACTATGTTTGTGTGTTCGCCGATTACTGGAAGACGCCCGCACCGATTAGTTAACTTATTTTTTTGTATGATATACTTCCCATAGTCTTAAGGTCTGGAGCTGCTGATGAAATCCTGGATCCTGGAAACTCTTCTAATTATATAAGCTATATAGTATTTCAGACATTTATACGAAAAGGTTTATCGGATGATTATAGTGGAAGTATACTTTTAACTGAGTGATTATATATATTACACATGGCAAAAACTTATGCAGTTCTGAACACGTTCTATATTACGATTTGCTTAATGAAGAGTAAAATTGCATTGATTAAAATACATGCATTATTAATAAAACATATATGTACGTATGTTAATATATACAATAAGTAATTACATGTAAGTAGTATTACGCACGGGGGAACATTTACTTGATTAACACTACTCAGTAATCCAGTTTATAAGGAACTTATCTGAAACTTTAATATTACTCTATCATTTAAAACTAAATATTAATCTCAGATTTATTGGAAGACATCGTTCTGTAGCAACAATGCGGACTCTACTTCTACGGGATTTCCCCAAAATAATTCGCCATAACCTAAGAGAGGATAAAAATAACCATAATACGCGCTGGTAGCAGTTTTTTACATGATTCATTGGCCAGAATGGATAGTGCATAAATGTATTTTGAAAGTTTTTTTCTATTAATTTTAGCAATTATATGAGACTTCCAGTTTAAATTGGAATCTATGTTTATTGTTTATGCCCAAAAGCTTGTTACATTGACAGTTTGAACATTCATGTTTCCATTTTGAATGTTAAGATCCAACGCACTGTAAAAAAGTTGTGTATAATAGAATGATGATTACATATATATACAACTTTTTCAAGACTTTTTGAACATAAAGGAAGCAGAGCAATTGCTCTATAAATAGGTATGTATGATATATAGAGAGAACAGAGATCCTTTTTTTGCAAAGGTTTAATGATTGCTTTCTCCAGCTAACGTGTGCCATAGACTAATATACTCGTGCACATACAAACTGTATAATAAAGGGAACACTCGAGAAAAATCCAACAATAAAACAAAAAAACTTCATTTGCATCCATTTTACTGGACACTTTTTATCGCTTTACAGACATAGCGAAACATGACACTTACTGCCATACATGCACATTACAATAAGCAGGTCTGTAGGAACAAGTGTAAGCACAAGTATACTGTTAACATCAAAAATGTATATACCTAGCAGAAGTTTTCACTAGTTTCACTTTTTATTGTGTGAATTCTGTGAAATAATATGTGGAGCGGCGCGGCGCGGGGCGGGGCGGGGCAGGCTTCTCCGCGTGACAATAAGGTTATTCCCAAAGGGTACCTACTTGGGCCGCATTTGTCCGATTCAGTTATCAACTTTCAGAATACTCACAGTTCGATAACCCGCCTCGGGCCGCGTCGCCCCGCAACTCGTAAAAAAATAAAACAAACATAAATTGCAGTATTAAATCCACATCCGAACAAAACTTGTAACAATTTCCAACAGTTTGACAGACGAAACGAATTGGGAGAAGTAAACAAGGAATTATAGCTGTCACTGACGCGGCTCGGGCACAGAATGATATCGTTTAATAGAAAACGCCCACCAGTTTTTTGTTTTTCGGGAGACCACTCTAGCTCCAATAATTTACGCGGATTGCTTCAGGGCCAATAGATAACTATAGGGTACAAGTGTGGAGTATCGAGAGGCCTCATCTACGTGTCGCCGTCGCGTCGTGTCTGTCCGTCGGTCGCGAGATAGATTAACAGGGGGCAAGCGGCGGGGCGCGGGCGGCGCGGCATCTGATTACTATTCATAAAGTGGCGAGTTGTGTTCTCATAAAAGTGTTTGAGCGCCGACACCCACGGGTGTCTCTCGCCCTGGGCCGGCCGGGCGCTCGGCCGAGCTCGTCTGCACGAGGCCAAAGGGTACAAGCGTTAAACTTATTTTCCGGTTCCATGGGCTCATGTTTACATAACAGACTCCGCGGACACGACACGCCGGCCAAATATAAAAACAAACTTTGATTGCCAAATGTTTCGAGAGCGATAAGAACAATATGAATGTACGTAAAAACACCTACAAATACGTAATTATAAGTACTTTTGAATATCTTTAAGCTTTCGATCGATTACTAACACGCAAACATTTTTGAAAATGTTTATATCACTACGTCAAACTTATTTGAAAATCGAACATAGTTTGAACATCGAACTTTTTTTAATATCTAGCTGGCCACGGCGACCTGAATGGAACATATTTGAAATTAAACAAAAGCCGCGAGTATTGTAAGACGCTGCAATAATATATGTAATAACTGCAGAGATTTCATTAAAAAAATAGTCTTTCCATAACTGGACTAATGTCTCAAACATAAATTTTCACTTTTAATTCACTATATAATAAAACGCTGTTTTCAGTAGCCTTGCTTTTTATTGTCTCGCAAAAGGTGAGAAAAGTAGAGTACACTCCTCGGGGATAAAGCACTGTTTTATGTCACGGGCGCGCTTGAACCCTTCACTGCGCTCAGGACTCTTCGCGAACCTCGCTGCGCTCGGGAGTTAAATCTGGAGTCCTCGTTACGTTCAGGATTCAATATCGCGGCCGTGATATAAAACAGTGCTTTATCCCCTCGGCGTATAATCTACTCATCCCTACTAATCCTTACTTCCCTACTATCCGTACTTATATTTATGTATATGCTCATATTTATTTTTATCTATAACTAGCGCCCGCTCCGGCTTCGCTCGGGTATAACAGTATTTCTCCACTATTTAATGGATGTTATTAAACATATAAACCTTCCTCTTCAATCACTCTATCTATTTAAAAAAAACCGCATCAAAATCCGTTGCGTAGTTTTAAAGATTTAAGCATACATAGGGATATAGGGACAGAGGAAGCGACTTTGTTATATACCTACTATGTAGTGATATAAACGTGAAACTAACCCTATCTATCTATCTATCTATCTATCTATGTAACGCTTTCACGCCCGAATCATCGTCTCATAAAATTTGATACAGAAATAGGCATTATAGACTCTGTACATCGATATATACTACTTTCATCATCATCACCATCATCTCAGCCATAGGATGTCCACCGCTGGACATAGCCTCCCCCTTTGATTTCCACAAGGACCGGATGGAAGCGGCCCGCATCCAGCCCTTCCATCATTAGACGGCCATCAGTTCTTCGAGCTATGTGCCTGCCCTCTGCCACTTCAACTTGCCAATCCGCTGGGCTATATCGGTGACTTTGGTTCTTCTATGGATCTCTTCATCTCAGATTCGATCGCGCAGCGTAACCCCGAGCATAGCCCTCTCTGTTTTACGATATTCGCAAATAAAATGCCTTCATGACCCACATAATTTGATCTATTAAACAAACTTAACCGTGACAATATGGATGTAAATAACAATTAGTAACCAAAGTGTATACTCATCGTGGTAATAAACCAAAGGATAAAACAACTTTGGGCGCACAATACACACACCTACGCTCGATTCTTGACCCAGTTAAATCTAAATGTATCTACGTAAATCTATTCACTATATAATAAAACTGTAAAGGTCGAATTACTGTACAATTAAAAAAATTTGTTAAAAACTGAGTAAGAAGTTATATAGAACTAATTTAGATTTTTTCTCAATTTTTAAGCTATTGCATAGCTTCTATCGCGGGCCTTGAGCGTGGAGACTGAATCCAGAACGTAACGACAATAACCTAACACCCCCCACTCCGACCGGCACAGCGGTGATACTTTTTAGTTTTGCCATCTATCGATGAATAGCAGAACTTTTAATGACTTTTTTGAAATATCACGCTTGTCTGTTTAGTTCAGCAACTCGCCTCTAGGTGGCATTGGTTTGTATCGGTGTTACTGCATAAGTTGATAAAAAATGCTATGCAATAGCTTTACCGCGGCAGTCCCCGAGTGCCACACGTCTTTTTTTTTGTTTCTCTGTTTGTCTATCTGTTAGTAAAGTCTAATCTCCGAAACTACTGGAACGATTAAAATAAAATTTTGTATGGTAGTAGCTAATACCCCTGGTCAACATATAGGATACTTCCCAGCATGGTGGTAGGGTACTTTCGAATACCCGCCTGCCTAGCTACCACCCTCAAGTTTGAAAAACTGTCACCAAACACACAGTGTGTTCAGGCAGCAGTCCATTATCAATATCGGATGGTGTTTTTGAGTTTTACTCCAGTAACTGAAAAGTGCTTCACATACCTCGACGATATTAAAGTTGCGGGTGAAGACATCGGAGATACACAATGACAATTGATCCCGTGAGTATAGTAAAGGTAATATAGGTTGAAAAGGTAGTAGTAGGCCAGTAACTGAAAAGGGTGAAAATAATTTTTTACCAAAAAATGGAACCGGCTTTTGACTCGAAAGTGTGAAATAATTTGTCGAAGTCGGTAGGTACCATGAGCACAATATTTTGATATCAGTTACTTTTGGACTATCATGGTACCGCCTTCAACTAGGTATTTCACACTTTTAAGAGTTGAAGTCGATTCCATTTTTTGGAACCTGTATGTGTGCCTAATAGTGGACTATGTTATCTATCTCATAAGTACCTGCTCGAGCGAGCGAACTCGCGCGCGGTACCTGCTCGAGCGAGCGAACCCGCGCGCGGTACCTGCTCGAGCGAGCGAACCCGCGCGCGGATGTATAAACATTAAAATTAATAAAGTAGGTATTCCATTTGCGCTCTATACCTACGTGAGCAATATAATTTCAGGAAAACGATGGCTGTAATATTAAATGAAGAACGTTGTTAAGTGTTGCGGTCAGCAGGCCGGGGCAGGCCGCGGCCCGCTCGGTGGGTCTCCGCTTCACAAGGGCCGGGCATGCGAGATGCGAGCGGGGGATCATTAAGAACGTGTCGTATGTCCCTACCCTATTATCTCCGCAAATCGTCCCCAGATTCGACTGAGATAATCTGATTATGGCGGTTTATTTTTGAGCCGAACGCTTGGACTTAGTCCATTCCGATCCGTACATTGAACGTTTACTTATTTTTTAACCGACTTCTAATAAAATGAGGAGGTTCTCAATTCGATTGTATACTATAAAGTTATATACCTACTTCTCAAAACAAAATAAGAGCCAATAAGATTTTTCGCTGTGGGTACCACGAAAACAGTAAGGGCATTACATTGTTTCATACCTATGTAACTACAAAACAATGTTATTGCTTAGGGACAATATACCTCGGCTAACTATATATATCCACATACCAAATATCATCCAAGTCCGCCCAGCCGTTTGAGCGTGATTGAGTAACAAGCATCCATCCATCCATCCATCCAAACTTTCACATTTATAATATTAGTAGGAAGTGGGATAAATTATGTAATTACTTTATACCTAAGTAAATAGTAAGTTTTAAAGTAAACATTTTTTTTTGTTTTAGCGCATTCTAATGAAAGCTTGTAAAAAGGTTTTTACCTTAGACAAATGATTGGTCCCGCTACGCTCGCAGCGAGACCGACCATTTATGTAAGGTTTTTACTTTTAATTTATTTGATGAGCAAAAGGAAATCACCGGGTAAAGACAAATACCTACTGTTCATGACACTTTTGTTTGTTCTCTTTAGTAACGGGTATGTCCCCCTCTCTTAGCTCTCCACTCCAGAAGCCTCGCGTGCTCGGTGTGCGGTGTGCGGTGTGCGGTGTGCGGTGTGCGGTGTGCGGTGTGCGGTGTGCGGTGTGCGGTGTGCGGTGTGCGGTGTGCGGTGTGCGGTGTGCGGTGTGCGGTGTGCGGTGTGCGGTGTGCGGAGTGCGGCGTGCGGCGTGCGGCGTGCGGTGTGCGGTGTGCGGTGTGCGGTGTGCGGTGTGCGGTGTGCGGTGTGCGGTGTGCGGTGTGCGGTGTGCGGTGTGCGGTGTGCGGTGTGCGGTGTGCGGTGTGCGGTGTGCGGTGTGCGGTGTGCGGTGTGCGGTGTGCGGTGTGCGGTGTGCGGTGTGCGGTGTGCGGTGTGCGGTGTGGTGACGCGCGGGTAACTAAGTAAATGATAGTAAGAAGTCGTTGACCTTCACAAACAACAACTTACATGATCAAAGTAGGTTCACGGTGACATGCTATGGAGTAGCCGTTCGTGAGACATCGCTCAAATTTTGGTCGATCAATATTAGGCTGAATAGTTATAATCTTTCAAACACGATTGAAAGAAACAGGTGTTATCAAAGTCACCCCGAATGCAATTTGAAGTTGATAGCACATTTTATCTTTTTTCTCGGAAAACATAACATATTAATTTTTTTTAAGCTGGTTTATAATTAACACAAAAATCCGATTACTTCAGTTTTATTTTCAGCGCCATTACCTCAAAATTCAAAGAAATAAACAATATAAACTCTAAGGCTTTCACGGCCGGCGTTGCATGTTGTATGTATTGCTTCCGGGCTGTTTGCTTCAGTAACAGAGAAGACGCCGCGAAGGAGAGTTCTACGCTCTCGTCGCCGCTCGGACCTGAACCACAGAAGATGTCGACCGCAGTGATCGACGAAACGTCTGGAACACTAGTTTCACATAGACCACGGCCAAACAGCCCGGAAGCAATACATACAACAAATAAAGAATAGTCTACTTTGAAATCCAATCAAAGCCACCCCATTTTCCGGTACTAATACCAGTATCTGTCCTGTATCCTAGTACTACGAATACTTAGGTACTTACCTACTTGTTGATATCAAAAAGGTATCTACACATACGAAGATCATTTTAAATATTCAAAACAAAAGTTTTGATTGGGTTAAGTAAAACAATTTAGTAAATGTAAAAAACCTGTAGAACAAAATAGTCATAAGGCTCGCTCGGGCTCGGGAGTACGTTTCCTTTGAGGTCGACGCGAAAGTTTAGGGTCAGGGCCCGAGCCCCGAGCCCCGAGCCCCGACAGACACTATCACATTAACGAGTCACTCTGTTTGCGAACCGCGAGTACCTTCCAATTTAATTAGCTTCGCGCTTTGTCCTCACCTGCTGTTCTACTTGCAATGAATTCCAAAATAAACTCGACCATCTGCATGTGCAATGAAGGAAAGAAAGAAAGGGGTAAGAACGATCTAAATCGGTTCACACAGTCAGAAGTTATGCGGTAACAAGTCACTATGCGTTACCGCCAAGATTTTTGACTAAGTATAATAATTGTTAATGAATCAATCGGGGCTTGATCGCGAGAAAAACATTTAGTAATTTATTTACCTCGACGTTTCGACCAAGTTGCATTGGTCGTGGTCACGAGAAGACTGGAGAAATGCGGGTGGCAATATCGGCGAGAGCGCGTAGTTTCGCCAACTACCCACTCTTGATCTTGGTAAACTGTAGGGCTGTCACAGCCCTGCAAAAGCACAGGGTTGTCACGACACACAACACTGACAGTATCTTTAGTTTTCTCAGGGTGAAAACCGACGCGACGCGAACATCTATCAATCACTGGGTTCCAAGATGTAGACAACCTGAAACCATCCTCTCGATTGAAATTTTTATGTTTTCTGATTTCAACCGCTTCGCGTACAATTCTAGGAAAATAATGGCGGTCCGTGGAGAGGATTTTAGGGTCGTGTAGTTCTATCCAATGATTGGGTCCAGAGTCAATTAAACGCTCAGCGATTACCGATTTATTCACCTGGCGATTTTTGACAGCCGCGATATGTTCTGGGATCCTTTCCGCTCTAGTGCGTTTGGTTTGTCCGATATATGACCTACCGCAGCTGCAGTTGACCTGGTAAATATATTGTACAAACTAGTCATGTATCGGAACATTTTATTATGATGGAAAACCTGTTGTAGGGATTTTTTATTTGGTGATTATGTCTGTATAGATAAGTATAGCCGCGGTATAGCTAATTATTGACACCAAACAGGGTGACTAAGTACTATCCATCGCTACAATAAGCACCTTAGATTATATTAAGGACATATTCTGAATATTAGACAGGTGTCAGTTTGATAGATCCAACAGTTACCAAGAGACCACAATAGATTCCTCACAATTACTCGCTGCACGCGTCCAGCCGTCGTCTCTCAGTATGGGGGCTAGAGACTCCCGTTGGACCCTGGTACTACTTACACGTCCGGTCGGTACCTGCGGCTCCCACGACCAGACATGACATAACACGCTCCGACACATACATACTCCTTAACTGCATTGTAAGTAATGGGTAGTAGTAATGGGGGAGCCCTATGTCCAGCAGTGGACGTCCTAGTGGCTGAGCTGACGATGAACTGCATTGTTTGTTTCACGAGGCTGTGGGCCGCAGCCCGCGCCGTGGACGAGGGCGTTATTAGTTAAGTTATTAATATTAATTAAATTATGTTTCAATTTCTTCAATTTAATTTTTTTTTTCTAAATGATATAAAATAATGATATAATGATGTGTACGATATAAGTGATGATAAAATATCGTATGCACATTTTTGACTGATGAATACAGTTAGAAACCGCCCGCCGCGCCGCCCGCCGCGCTTCCCGCCGCGCCGCCCGCCGCGCCGCCCGCCGCGCCGCCCGCCGCGCCGCCCGTAATTCGTTAATCACACTAATATTATATATGTCAAAGTTTGGACGGATGGATGTTTGTTACTCAATCACGCTACAACGGCTGCACGGATCTGGATGAAATTTGACACAGAGTTAGATAATAGTCTGGAATAGGCTACTTTATATCCCGGTAAAATGTATGATTCCCGTGGAATAATTGATGTAGCCGGAACGAAGAGCCGGACAACCGTAATCCACGCGGGTGAAACCGCGGGGCGCTACTAGTAATAACGTATATGTGAACGTATATGTGTTTTTGCGTGAAAGAGTAACAAACATACATACATCCTTACAAACTGGATGGATGTATGTTAGTTACTCTTTCACGCAAAAATTACTTAACGGATTTGGATGAAATTTAGAACACAGATAGCTTATACCTTGGATTAACACATAGGGTTATTTTCATCATCACTATCATCATCACGCGGGTAAAACATAATATGTAGATGAAATATGATACTTGAGGCCCCGCAGTAACACAGAGGCTACTTTTCATCATCATCGTCATCAATCATCACCGCGCGGGTGAAACCGGCTAGTACAGGATATAAGACTTACAATGTATAGCTTGCAGACAGGCGCTAATTAAATATCTAAGGGAGTTACATTACCATAGAAAACATTCAGACCGGCTTAAATATAATAGACAAACTAATGAAGGTAACAGCGAGAACGCTTTAAGAATATTTTAATTATTCTTAATAATTTTAGAAATTTATTTATCGCTTATCAACCAGGATAACTTCCAAATTCATGAATACTTACCACAAAAAGTTGTAACTAGGATTATCAGCGTCAGACCGATTGGAGAATAGTTCACATCGTTGGTGCTCAACGCTATGGAGCATGTAAGAGCTCTCCAACAGCGCATATAATTCTAGCTGACACAGCATCCACCTAATGACTCGCGGGTGGCGCCCAGCTCTGGCCCGGCCCGGCTCCGGCCCGGCCCTGTGCGAACCGCACGAGTGTCTTATCGGCCACGAGCGCACTCACTCACAGTCCATTAGCAACAGTAGCATTCTCAGATAAACTGGTAGCATTTATCATTTTACCATATTTTTATAGTTTTATAGTAAAATACTTATCGGTAATAAATAGTGTTATTATCTTATTATCGTTCTCCCCTTCAAGTCCGCGAGGGCCAAGCTGCGCGCCCGTATATTTACATAACTTGTAAATTCCGACAGGTGGGCTCGCCTTGTGTCACAACTTTACAATTGTATCTAAGTTGTGGTTTACAATGGTTCGGTCGGTTCCTTCGAGTTCAAACATAGAACAGCTGTCACGTGACGAACAGTAATCACCGAACAAAGACGGTAACACAAGTTGTCAGATCGACCTGCAAGCGAAACGAATCTTTATCACCTATGAATCTGCAAGCAGCTTTCAACCTTAGGGTGGTACTCCACTCTCTCGACGAACGTACAAGTCAAGCGCCTTCATGGACTAAATGATATTGAACCTAAGTCCGTTCACGTTTTCACCAAAAAGTACCAGGCATGTAGAAAACGGTGAAACAATTCACTCGAACAATAAGGATGTTAAATGAACAAAAAGCAAAATAGAAATTAACTTAATAGTAGTCAGCAGCAGCCGAGCGGAAGTAGAAACCGCAGCGCTCGCTGAGACGGGAGCCTCGAAGCCAGCGAGGAGAATCCCCGGGAAACGCTCGCAGGTAGCGCCATCTTTTAACTTCATGCTTTAAGATTATTTTGTGCATCGTCGAATCAAGTCTTCGGAATGGTTACCGGTCATCGCCACCTTCCCAAACACCTGTGTAACAGCCCCCCGTGCAGAGGATGCATGGAGACAGAGGGAACGGGCCCGCACGTGTGCACTGAGTGCCTGTGCGTGCTGCACCGTGTCACCGGGCGCGCCGATGGTCCAGGAGCCTGCGCCGGCGTCGGCGAGTGGCTCGGGTTCCTCCGCGACATACGAAAGAGGCCGCGCAGTGTTGGAGTGGTTTCGAAAAAGAGCCGCCTACCGCGTGCCTCGCAGCGCCACTGGACGTCCCGTGGAGACAAATCGCTCTGTCTGCGCACGACTGCGCGGTCAGAGAACGCGTGTTTGATAGCTCCGACCGAAGAATTAAACGTACCGTCGTCGGCGGGCTCCGGTATCGCTGAGTTAGCGCCCCGCCGCCGCCCGCCGCCCGCCGCCGGAACCAGGTGGCCGCGCTTGCAACTCACTAATTTTACACAGGAAAGCCTTCGTACACACGGGTATATGTACTAAGCCAATGACCCACATACAATTAGTTTCGTAGATGAATTTTCAAAAATAAACATCGATTATTTCGGCGATTAGTGAGAGAGAGGGTTAACATAAATGAGTCAAAGTGAATATTATTATAGGTTGAGCCAGAAGCTCAGTTATCACGCGTTACGCCATCGTCGCCGATGGCTAACTATGGCCTTTTAGTTATTTCCTTAAGATAGCGACAGAGTTAAGCTAAGCATGTATATTTAGCTTACTTGATGCGTAAAACACCTTACATATTTTATTTGACACTAGCGGCCGGCCCGGCTCTGCTCGTCTAAAAAATTTCAAATTGAAATCATATATAGCCTAGCTAGCATAGGCTAGGATACCTAACTTATTTGAAAATATAACATAGCGTTTGTCAGTCAGGGGTAGTGTACCTTCCCTATAGTTAAAGGATTTTTCAAACCGGTTCAGTAGTTTCTGTGCCGAGTCAATGCTAACAAACAAACAATCGCATGTTTCCTATTGACGATATCAGTGCCGCTTGGCGAGACGCAGAAACCGCACTGTTTACATTACCAATTCGACGACTGGTCTTATTTTAATTGGGAAATGATGGGCTCAGTTCAAAGTATCTCACTTGTCATCTCAATACTTACTTTTTTTTTACTGGCAGATGCCTGTATTAAAATGAAACACTAATAACTAATTACAATACTAGAGCTACTACAATAACATTTGAGCAATCCACTAGCTATTGGTAGCCTATAGATAACTCAAATGCTCTAACCCGCTACCGGGTGGCAGCGTGCCCAGAATGCTAGCAGCATTGCCACGTTGAATTGCAATGCTGATTCGTTGAGCCAAATACGTGTCAGCACTTTGGTCAGCATTATATAATACTTACTTGTCTGTTCATTATTATCTATTTATATTTTTCCTGAAGTAGTTGTTTTAACGAGTTGGTCTCATCACCCGCGTCTTCATCACCCGCGTCTTCATCGACCTTGTATGGTGGCTGGTGTGAGCCACGTGAGGGGGGATACAGTACAGAAGAAGAACAGAAGTTCACCAGTCTGCCGCATGCAGCGATGGCGCTTCCCTACAGGGATACTCCAAATGCTAGTAACTTGATTTGTTATTTCTTGTTATTTTGCTGGCATACATTTATAAACTGTAAGTCACATTCAAATATTTGAAGAAAAATATTCGACTGCTAGTGGGACTTGAACCCACGACTACAGAATACCGCCCTGTCGCTTCATCCAACTAAATAATTTTTTCTTTCAAATATTTGAATGTAAGTTCCGCCTAGCATGTTGTTAATGCAATAAACCATAAATCTCTGTAAGTCACATATTATTCCGTCATATATTTCGAAGCGATGATAGCTCAGCGGGGGGAGCGTCGGCTGTCAAACTGACAGACACTGGCTTGATCCTCAACAACGGCTTTAGCTTCCGGTGAAGGTAACACCGCTATAAAATTCCCAGCATGGTGGTAGGGTACTTTCGAATACCCGCCTGGCTAGCAACAACCCTTAAGTTTGAAAACTGTCACAAAGCACATAGTGTGCAAGCAGCAGTCCTTGAGAGCCAGTGAGCATTCTAGGTCTAGCGTGATAACATCTTCGACCACATCGTCACTGACCATTAAGTGCGATAGTGGTCAAACGCTAACAAGATCAAAAAAGTAAAAAAAATATTTTTGGAGTTATTTCCCTCATTAAAAAACACCAGTGAAAATGTAAACTTTACGTATTTGGGTGCTGAATCCTCAGTTCCATAGTTCGTTCACCACAACATTGGGGCATCCAGACCAACGTACGTAGGTGCGCGCGCAGAGATGATTTATCTCTCTCTCATCTGCCCCGCGTGTTACTATCGCTCGCCGAGAGAATAGATCTAACCACAAACGGTAACCGAGGCGTTCTACGTGCATTTGAAAACAAAAATATACGATCGATATCGAGTCCCGAAAGTACCGAAAGAACCGGGAAATCCCGGTTTTGAATCCTAGTCACTTCGCGTAAACTTCCGCTACCCCAGATTAGACAGGCTAAGGTTGCTACATCACACCTGGCCTGATCCCTCATGATTTGTGTCCTGGACTGACTCACGCCCTCCCCCCGCCCTGCTGAACTCAACAGAGGCCACGCGTGAAATTGGATCCGCAAGGCGCGTACAAGACGACGTTAATTAAACACTAACTTATTACCACCCGGCGCCGGCGCCGTGGTTCCTGACGGGTGTCATGTCACGCCGGACTGACGTTCCCCCACCGATACCGGGACCTGCAATTGTTCAACTTTCAATTGATGTTTAAGGTATAGTCCTAGCAGCGTTACCATGCAGATTAGTGTAGCCGGAGGTGTGCCAGCAGGCGGTCGCGCGTCGCGTTAATCGAGCTCTCTCACACGTCTTGGAAAATCAAATGAGCTCCCGATGTCTCGGGCCCGATCTCTCGGCCCCTGCACTACAATAACCAAGCATGCAGTCTTGGCACCGGTGCTATACATAAACTATTTTGTCTTACACAGTGACGCCTACTTACCGTATACACGAACCTACAATTGATCTTAGTAAAAAAAAATTTACCTTTTTTTTAATTTTATTTAATAAATGGAACCGACTTCAACCTTTTCAGTGACCTTTGCTACTCACGGGATCAATTGTCATTGTGTATGTTCTCCGATGTGTTCACCCGCGACTATAATATCGTCGAGGTATGCGTAGCACTTTTCAGTTACTGGAGTGTAACTGAAAAACCGCTTGTCCGATTTTGATGAAATTTAAATGGGACCACCACGGAAGTATACTCTATCAAACAAAAAAGGGTCCTCAAAATCGAATCATAAACGACGAAGTTGTCCTCGAACACATAAAAAAACAACACAATATATACCGTCGAATTGAGTAACCTCCTTTTTTTTAATTCGGTTAAAAAAGGATTCACTCTGCCAGCCATTGGAGAAATTCTATGCTGTTAATTAATATTCACTGACTATAATAATCAGTCACGTATAAAAATGATGCAAACGCGTTACAAGGTCAAACCAATGGTTTTCACCTTGCTGTACTCCATGGTTCCGTACTCGTATCGTAGTACTAGTACAAGTGTATGTGGGTAGTTTAAAAACTATGAACAAACCAACTTCCACTTCCACTACTTATCCGTATATAACATTTAACAACAATTAGTTATAATTAAAGAGACATCTGTGTACGGAACCGTCGAGTTCTAACCGCAACCTAGTGAAGGGAATATGTTCATGAAGTGAAAACTCCTTTAGGTACGTTGTGCACTATTGTATGTGGAACAAATGTAAGACTCACGTCAGGACACCTCGCGTCAGAACGTCAGGACGTGACAGCATCAAATTCTATTTATACACTAGTGAATAGGTATCTAGGCAGGCGTGCTCCATCCTAGACCGCATCATCACTAAACATCAAGTGATGTATTTACACTCAAACCCCAGCACTAGGTATCGTCACAGTTTAAATATGTGTGTATCGTGCTCCACTGTACTATGAGTACCTACTTGTTCGTACTCGATAACTCTCATGGGCAACGGTTCTTAATCGAATTCTGAAACTTACTTTACATCCATAGCAATAAGTCTCCGTGCATATTCATTCAAAACATATTGTTTATTACGAATATTATTTGCAAGTTGTCAAACTCGCTCCCTCGATCGCTACAGGCATATAAATTATATGTTTAATCACAAAGCTTGTGACTTTAACGCACGTCACAGTCTCATCTTTGTTAATTAAATATAAAGGCCATTTCCGATGACAATACGATTGGGGCGAGCACCAGCGCGAGCAGTAATGTGACCCCCCGCGCCGCGCCCGAGCGCTCGGCCCCGCAGCGCGGGAGCGACGGCGACGGTAGATCGACTGCCACGCGCAGAAACGGAACCTTCGGATATTGCCCTGAGACATTTAATTTTCTACGTGAAAGGATAAAGCGAGTAGAATTTCCTCCAGCTTCCTGAGCAGGCTTCTCAAATAGCGTTACGGCCGGCGTGAACGGGTAGATCTCGGTCGACACAACACCGCGAACGCTTCGCCGGACACTAGCGAGCATGACCAATTATCCGGGACTGCTGTGTCACAATACTGAGTGGTGATGAACTAACGGCGTTCACCGATGACCTCAAACGTGCGGTTAAACCTTTGTTTGTGATTAAATTCAATACAAGGCACCATATAAGCAGCGTTGCACTATTTGTCTTTATCACTCAGGCGAATATATATCTCCTTATGGCAACAATACAGATTCCTTTTGGAATATGTAATTATATAATAAACAATATGTATAACAGATTGTGGGAACCGATCCTTTAAACTATATTTGATCAGGTGTATACCTGTCATGTTGGCTTTGTCGAAGTGTGGATACGATAGATATGTGACACAAAGACAGATATGTACCACATAAACCAATAGATCTGTCAGTAAACAAAGGTTGTTCACGTACTTCATTCCGTACAGACTCCATTACAATCCTACTGATACTGTGTGTATGTGTGTATTTGTTACACCGAATTCAATAAAATTTGGTATGGAGATAGTTTAAACCCTGGATTAACACATACGCTACTTTTCATCCCGGAAAAAGTATAGTTCCCGTGGAATAATTGAGGTAGCGGGAAACCCGTAATTAAAAAACAGATCCTTTTATACACACCCTCATTCCGCCCAGAAACTATGCATTGCACAGGAAATAATATATGTGCTAAATGATTGCACATGGACCGGCCAAACATAGAACGTATATAATACACTCGTGGACCGGCCAAACATAGAACGTATATAATACACTCGTGGACCGGCCAAACATAGAACGTATATAATACCCTCGTGGACCGGCCAAACATAGAACGTATATAATACACTCGTGGACCGGCCAAACATAGAACGTATATAATACACTCGTGGACCGGCCAAACATAGAACGTATATAATACCCTCGTGGACCGGCCAAACATAGAACGTATATAATACACTCGTGGACCGGCGAAACATAGAACGTATATAATACACTCGTGGACCGGCCAAACATAGAACGTATATAATACCCTCGTGGACCGGCCAAACATAGAACGTATATAATACCCTCGTGGACCGGCCAAACATAGAACGTATATAATACACTCGTGGACCGGCGAAACATAGAACGTATATAATACACTCGTGGACCGGCCAAACATAGAACGTATATAATACCCTCGTGGACCGGCCAAACATAGAACGTATATAATACCCTCGTGGACCGGCCAAACATAGAACGTATATAATACACTCGTGGACCGGCCAAACATATAACGTATATAATACACTCGTGGACCGGCCAAACATAGAACGTATATAATACCCTCGTGGACCGGCCAAACATAGAACGTATATAATACCCTCGTGGACCGGCCAAACATAGAACGTATATAATACACTCGTGGACCGGCGAAACATAGAACGTATATAATACCCTCGTGGACCGGCCAAACATAGAACGTATATAATACACTCGTGGACCGGCCAAACATAGAACGTATATAATACACTCGTGGACCGGCCAAACATAGAACGTATATAATACACTCGTGGACCGGCCAAACATAGAACGTATATAATACACTCGTGGACCGGCCAAACATAGAACGTATATAATACACTCGTGGACCGGCCAAACATAGAACGTATATAATACCCTCGTGGACCGGCCAAACATAGAACGTATATAATACACTCGTGGACCGGCCAAACATAGAACGTATATAATACACTCGTGGACCGGCCAAACATAGAACGTATATAATACACTCGTGGACCGGCCAAACATAGAACGTATATAATACACTCGTGGACCGGCGAAACATAGAACGTATATAATACCCTCGTGGACCGGTCAAACATAGAACGTATATAATACACTCGTGGACCGGCCAAACATAGAACGTATATAATACACTCGTGGACCGGCCAAACATAGAACGTATATAATACACTCGTGGACCGGCCAAACATAGAACGTATATAATACACTCGTGGACCGGCGAAACATAGAACGTATATAATACCCTCGTGGACCGGCCAAACATAGAACGTATATAATACACTCGTGGACCGGCCAAACATAGAACGTATATAATACACTCGTGGACCGGCCAAACATAGAACGTATATAATACCCTCGTGGACCGGCCAAACATAGAACGTATATAATACCCTCGTGGACCGGCCAAACATAGAACGTATATAATACACTCGTGGACCGGCCAAACATAGAACGTATATAATACACTCGTGGACCGGCCAAACATAGAACGTATATAATACACTCGTGGACCGGCGAAACATAGAACGTATATAATACACTCGTGGACCGGCGAAACATAGAACGTATATAATACACTCGTGGACCGGCCAAACATAGAACGTATATAATACACTCGTGGACCGGCCAAACATAGAACGTATATAATACACTCGTGGACCGGCGAAACATAGAACGTATATAATACCCTCGTGGACCGGCGAAACATAGAACGTATATAATACACTCGTATACGATTGTATTTGACGTTTTATAATAAAGTTTCATCTTATTTTATATGTTGGATATGTGTGCAAGACCCTACCGGTGTTTTTTATTCGCATAAAATTTATTCGTCAAAAGTAGTTATTGATTTTTACCCGACTGCGAAAGAAGGAGGGTTATTAATCAAGATGGATTAAAAAATAATAAAAATGAGAAAAGAAATTAAGTCCGTTTTATTTAATTTTAATATTTATAGTTACAACTTCAGTATATAAATACTCATATACATACCTGTTTAGTGCGTTACGGTCGAGTGTTGCTTGTTGCGAATTGCGAAATGAAACAACGTCCTCTCTGAATGATTGTGTGTATTGCACTTACGTTAAATTAAACTATACCTTTGTATGGGACATTACCGTTTCATTTATTTTTAAAACGATAAAGTTGCATTTGATAATTATTATCGCTTAATACAAGCGAAACTCAATTCTTTTAGTTGTAATTTAAAAAAAAAACATAACAATACAATACGAATACAATGTAGGTATCGTTTACATATCGTGCTAATAGTTCGATTTTAAAAATAACATATTATAAGCAGTTTGTGCATTGGCACACTGCTTATATAATAAATACTTATCGACGCCGTACAGAGAGGTAAAACCTAAAACGCGGTCAGGATGGCATCCCGGTAGTGTGCCAGGATGGTATTTTATAACGGTAACATTATCATAGCATAGCAGTAACAGAATCACACATTAGCATCTCCTATTCTAATAACGTTCTTATCCCAAAGAAGCGAACTCGGAAGCCCCGGGACTGTGACCCACGGTGGTGGATTTATGGACCCTTTTACATCATGAAAACACTCTCTCTCCCCTCCGGTTCTAAGGTTTCTCCAGTTAAAGCACACATACAAGAATACACAAGATCATAGGTGATACAGCAGTAACAAGGCATCTCTATAGATTACTCACAATTACTTCGCAGCACGCGTCCAGCCGTCGCGTCACCCCTCGGCATGACGACTGAGAGACTCCCGTCGGATATCGACACTAACTCTCTCACTCGACTTCACTTCACTGCAGTTCACTGAACGTCACTGCACTTCACTCTACTTCACTATTTACACAGGCACCCCTGGGACCACTCAAACGCCCGTTCGGTAAGGCTTCCACAAGTAGACTGTTCGCTGGGACCGAGGTTCATACTCACTCATCTCTATTCACAAACTCTTATATGCCAAATGGAATATGACGTGATTCCTACCTTCACTTCGTTAACCAATCAAGTCTAGCTACATCTTTAGATTTAGCGCCATCTACTTTAAACATCTAAAACTCCTTGAAAGCGCCATCTATCATATCTGTCAGACACTAGAAACACCCCTACATTATAGTTAACGCCATCTATCCCATTTCAATACCCAACACACTCCGACAAAAAAGTGAAGGAGCCATCAGACAAGGGTATTCGGGCCATATGATCGGTATATTTGATTTTGTACAGGTATTGTGATTGCATGGGATGTTGCGCTACTAATTCTAGGACTATACAAGTAAAACTGAGTGCCGCAGTTTACTAATTGCTTTAAATTAATTACTACTCAATTAATTAACAGCTATGATGTTTCATCCGTGCAGAAAAGTTAGCGAAATAAAACTATAAGCCTTCAGTTTACGATTCCAAAGGTTTAAGGATAAAATTTTAAAAATGTGTAAAATAGCTGCGTACCTACACTTTGGCAGAGTGCAATAAAACTCACTACCGCAGTTAGCGTTTAGCTCTGGAAAAGGTCAAAAAAAACAGTAAAAGCCACTCCGTTCCAGTTTTTTCCCTGAAACGGCCGATAATTCTATTTCGCTGCTATCCGAGAGTGCTGTGGCCCGAATCATAAAGTGCTATCTTTAGCAAACATTTTAAAAATACTTAGCGTGTAGCTCACCTCAACTACTTAGTTTGTTAAGGATATTTTTTGTTGTTATTGTGGATTCTGTATGCCCTTTTTTTCTTTTCTTTCCATGTTTTGATTATGCTTGCTTTAAACGAATATAAAAATCTATTATTAGCATTTAAAGTTTTACTATGGGCACTATTGTCAATAATTGCCTTCTTGCTATTGCCACTGTGGGCCAACATTTGGAAAGTACTATTTATGAGAAAAATAATCGATGGGCAAACAATTATTAATTTAAAACCTTTAAAGATGTATCATTGAACTCGCTTACCGACAATACTCGATAAAACACAGTTATCGGCACTGACACCATTAAAGGGATTTTGATGAAGTACATATTGGCAAATGTAATAAATATAATTTGATAAAAATATTCACGAAATTGTCTTTGAACCTAATGGTGGATGGATAATGAGGTACACATATGTAAGTATATCAAATTACTTTATTTTTTTTCTTATACATAATATAAATTTAATTTTATCACTATAAAGTTTTGGTAATATTCCCTATGCCTATACCATATGTGTAATGCCAACATAGATTTTAGTAGTTATAGACATTCAACATTTCAAGTTAGAGCTCGGGTTTAGCTCAGGCATCAGGTATTACGGTCTTATCATTGTTAAACCTGCATGGGCACGATCTAGGTGGGGGTTAAATCATTATTTCTGAAAGAACTTTCACCTCTATTATAGTTCTTTCTGGTCCATCTGGAAGATGAGAGGAGATCTCTTCCGAAATTAAAGCTTCAAACCGGTGTCAACCACAATTTCAGCGATTCACACGCGTGTCTACACTAACAAAACTGCAACAGGTCCAGTTATGTATATTGAAGATGTTTTGAGCCTATTATGGCTCTCTGTGATCGATAATATACTCAATATAGGCACTTAATGCTTTTCCACTTACACTCACAATATCATCCAAGTTAGAAATATATATTAACAAAAGAGCACTGACGCACACGTGCCGCGGATCCTCCCGACAATAGGCCCCTCGTCGCGTCGGCAGGAAAGGTCAACAGGCTCTCGAGCTACCCACAACAGCACAACGGAAGCGGGACCGGTTTTAGCTATCGATTTAATTGGGCACAATCAAACTCGGTTCGGGCGACGCGGCGTCGCGCGGATCTACTGAAAGCGTCGAAAGACTTTGAAAGGCTGCTCCAATTTCCGTGACTATACAAACCCGGTGCTAATAGAAACCTGTTATCGAGCCTCGAGTACCTGCCTGTACAGTCGACCTCTAAAGTTACCTTTCAATCTCATACATTGATTTCGTATTATACAAGTAGAGCATACACACGCTCACAACTTGATAGATATGAAACATGTTTCTCTTGCGAAAATCCGATTGGAGTGTTATAGCTCTCATTGTGTTTGATTTGTACAGAGTCGGCAGCAGCGCGTGAACGAAGACTTGATATTATAACTGACGTCTCGCAGTGACTTGTGAAGCGGGGCGGGATGACAACTCGCGGGCAGTTCGGATCAGGCACTGATTACGCACTCGATAGATTGAATCTCGTCACCGTGCAGCTCGGTGAAGGCTAGCAACATCTTAAATCTTCAGCTTAGTAATAGAATATTACTGCTCGGGAAGAATAAGTGGCCGACAGTTTACGATGCCGTACGTGCAGCACGTCAGCCACCAGGACCTGCTGCACGCTGCTTCCTGTAAGGCCACTATTGCTGTAGGCTGCCATGGATAATGCGCTAAATCATGTTTTAAAGTCTGAAATGACAGATAATAAACATTAAACTCTTATGTTGGTATCGGCTATTTATTAGTCCCACTGGCAGCCGAATTTTTTCCTTCAAATATTTGAACGTAAGATTCGCCCAGCATATTGTTAATGCAATAAACCATAAATCTCTTAAGATAAGAGTAGGCGTCTCGTTTGATACGATATCAACTGTAATGTTGGTCCTATTGATCAATTCTTCATACAATTAAAGGTGGTAATTAAAGTCGCTATAACAACATCCCCTCAGATGTTAAAAAAACGAGGGAAGTAATTCGGCCTTAGTGGTATGGGCTACTATAGCTTAGTTGGACAAAACGACAGGACGGTATTCTGTATTCGTGGGTTCAAGTCCCACTAGCAGTCAAATTTTTTCCTTCAAATATTTGAACGTCAAGCAATTTCTATTACCTACCTACACTGTATAAAATTATTTCCAGAATGAAAAGTTTTATGAAAATTATTTTGTAGAAAAGAATGCGCTTACAGCTCAGGTACATAGGTAGGTAGGACCAGAGTATCTGTGCGAATACAATAGTGACAATGAGTCCCAGTACTACTCCTCCCCACACTCTGTTGGTAACGACGCGAGGCGCAAGTGCGCACCACAATACTCTTTTATGCTGACGTTCCTGTTATTCAGTCTGCGTACCACAGCGCCATCGTATGATAAATAGCGCATGTCGCAGTCTGCTCCCAATTATAGTTAAACAGGGTACCGAGAACAGCGGTGAATTTATGTTGTTTATATTTGGTATAGAGCGAACTGGCATTGCAATTCCACAGGGCAATTCTGCTACTATTTTGGGCACGCTGGTAACTGGGAGCAGGAAGAGTATTTAAGTTATCGATAGGCTGGGGGGCTCGTCATTGCTGTAATGTTTTTAGTATATATACAGCTGTTGGTAAAGGCATCGACCCAATCAATTGAAATATTGACACCAAGAAACAAATATTGCATGATGTGTCTGTTATGAACGGGGTGAAAACCGGTAGTGATCACCGCACGGTAAGAGGCATATTGAATGAAAACTTGAGAGGTTCCGTCTGATGAAATCCACGCTCCGATCTCAAAATATTCATACTGAGATCCCCGAGAGCTTTCCGCTTAGCATGCCCCGAGAACTCTGCGTCGATGGACGAGAACAACAATAGGTTTAAAGAAACTGTCCACGCAGTGGGGTCTAAGTTCTTCAGATGCTGCGTACAGATAAACCTCAAAAACTCCCTCATGGCTGAACGACGCTCGTTGCAACTACAGTCGTCCGTTGATGCTGCGTCATCATATGTGCGTATAGGCAGCTCAACAGGCGAATATTCCTTGCGACACCACATCTGTACCTTAGATACAAATCGTAGGTAAGGTATATAGACCGAGGCGAGTACGATCAGCGAGTAGAAGAGGCAGGTGGGCAGGCCACATAGCACGAAGAACCCATGGCAGTTGGGGTCGAAAGGTTCTCGAATGGCGACCACGGACTGGTAAACGCAACATAGGGGCCGCGGGCCGCTTCCATCCAGTCCTTGTGGAAATCAATGGCATAAGAGGCATAATTATGTCCCGCTACGAACGTATTGTGGCTGAGATGACGATGATGTGAAGTAGGAGGAAAATGCTCTTGTGAATGTTAATACTTCATATTGACGGTCGCCGTGGCGCAGTGGTTAGTGTCATTGACATGACTTCTGTGTCATGGAGACAGAGGACCTGGTGAGGGGAGGGATGCCTACCACCGGTCCTGTACAAGTCTATGGGCAAGGGACGAGTCTGAACCGGGCTCGGCGCCTCACCCAACTTTCACTAATACAATGTAGTAAAATAGAGAAGTAGCATAGGTTCATATCGTTTTATTTTTTTCACTGTTTATTTTCCGTCTGACACGCGGGGCTTTTCCCGTTGTGCGGTTAGAGTGTGGACCCTCTATTATGTATATGAACACAGGCGAGTAAATAATGTACCCACATAGCGCCCGCTCGTGTACAGATAAGGGGGTGATGCGCCGAAGCGAGATCTTCGTTTCCATAAGAGCACACGAATGCTGCTCTTGTATTCTACGAGTAGAAACGCGTTCGCACTTATCCGCGCTCAAATATTCCAAACCAAAAAGTACAATTTCTAAGCTAAAAGGAAGGATATATTTTGTATTTTGATCAATCTTACTAATGTTACATGTGTTCTGGCCTCACGAGCTGCTGTTGATTAGTGCTGTATATATACCATAGCTATTATAACTCACCTGGAAACAATCATGTTTTATATCATTGCCTCAAAAACCTGTTCTGCCAGAGTACCTAATTATCGAAATGTCAAACTGACACGACAGTCGACATTTCATTTGAAATAAGTACCTACTTGACGTCAGTGTTCGACGGTTTAATTATTTGGACATTCATTTTGGAATTTAAAATATGAGTATTAACATAATCACTTTTTTTTAAAACAATGAAATCTTTCACATTCAAATTCAAAATTATTTATTTTGTAAGTAAGTAAGTAAGTTTAAGTTTATTTGCTATAAATATGATAAATAAACATAGTAATAAATTGTAACTATAAAATAAAATAAAACTATACAAGGCGTGTCATTTTGGTAGCACGTTACAAAGCAAATATAAAAATAGCAAATTGGCCTCAACTCAGCGTTGTGCTGATCTTATAATCAGCGCTGATCTTCCTTTGAAGCCATTTCGCTGACATCAGCGACGGTTATACAAACGAATTGTTATTCAAATGCCTACAAAAATACAACAATAACGAAAATCTCATGACCTAAATACGACTTATAAATTATACTTCTAAACTAATAGTAGTACTAAAGTATTACAGTACATTAAAACATTACTGAAACATCCAAAGAAAAACACAGCGAGAGGTGTACGTATACACTTAGAATGTATGAGCATGTGAGTTGCGAGGAAGGAGAAGTATGGGGGTGTGTATTTGTATTTGTATTTGGGGGTGCGTGCGAGTGTGTTGTGTCTGTATGTATGTTAGTTCATAATTTATAGTTGCGGGTACGTTTTGTTTTAAAGTGCACTTGTATCAAGTTTTAGATTTTCCTGCATTTTTTTGGTGATTATGTAGAAATTCTTTTATTTCAAATTTAAAGTTACAAAAATTATGCAGGTTCCTTATGGGTGGAGGAATATTATTCCAACACTTACTGGCAAAGTATCGGAAACAACCACGAAAAGCGGCCGTGCGATTTTGCAGAAACAGGTACACATAATGCTCGTATTAAAGGTAGTTTTAAGATGTCTATGCTCTTACCACTTTAGTATGAAAATATATAAACTACATATTTACAAATATAAACATCTAATTTCTAAAATTATACATTATTATATTACTATTGGTTCGGGAAGTCATTAAACACATAATGGAAGCTCGGGAGAATCGGCAGCAAGTTGCAATAATTTTTTGCGATCTATCAAAGGCCTTTGACGTGGCTGATCATCAGTGCATCGCCTCTAAGATCGAATACTATGGTGTTCAGGGCCCGGCTCTAAAACTATTGACAAGCTTTATGACAGGCCGAAGCCAGGTTGTTGTGGGGAACGGAGGGACGATAATGTCGCAGCCGCTAGAGAGTGTAATTGGGGTAGCACAGGGGTCCTCGATTTCTAACATACTGTTCTCGATTCTCCTCAACGATCTACCGAAGAATGTTCGTAATGGCCACATACTAATGTACGCAGATGACGTGGCAGCAATTGTAACTGCTCCAAGCGTAAACTTGCTAGAGCGAAAGCTAAATGAGGTGGCCTGCGAACTAAATGATTGGTTCAAAATCAATGGTTTTATATTGAACGTAACAAAAACTCAGTTCATGCATATAAATCTAGCCGGTCGAACTTACAAATCACTGGACGTCAAAGTTGGTCCAACACAGATGAAACAAGTGATCAATACAACGTTTGTAGGATTCAAAATTGATAGCGCCCTCACGTGGGAGAACCATATAAATGAATTGTGCGACAAAATAGGCCGCGCTTGTTTCGCAATGCGGCGGGTCTCTGCCGTGCTGCCGCTTCATATGGTCCGAAATTGCTATTTCGCGTCCGTGCACTCATTAATTCAGTACGGCGTTGAGTTCTGGGGTCGCGCTGCAGACTCTGAGCGCGTCCTCATCATGCAAAAAAGAGCTCTTCGAGCTACGGCACGAGTGTCACAGGAGATTTCAGTAGAGCCATTGTTCAGGACCATGAAGGTAATGACCGTGCCCGCCATGGTGTGTTTTCAAGCGGCATTATATGCAAGGGATAACTTTGAAAAATACTCCCAACTTGGTGAAGGGTGGGGTCACGACACGCGGTACCCGCACAGGTTGCGTGAGGTACCTCGTCGACTTACAAAGACCTCGAAACTGATCCATGTAATGGCACCCGGTGTCTATAACAAACTGCCGGAGGATGTGCGTAACTCACCCTCAAGAAACTCCTTCAAAAGCAAATTAAAAAAATGGCTTATAGACCAAACATTCTATAAATTTAATGATCGATTTAAGATAAAAAGTGCTGTCACTTAAATAAGTAGTTTGCTATGATTCTTATACAAATAATTAATTGACGTATTGAATTGTATTGTTTTTAATTTATTTTGAATTTTAAGAATGACTATTTAATATAGAATAATTGTACATTGTATTTTTCCTTGATGGATACTGTATTTTAATTGGACTTGTAACATATGAAATGGTATTAATAAAGTGACTATGACTATGACTATGACTATTGTCAAATTTCATACCAGTAATTAATACATTTATATCAGGATTTGATGCATTTTAATAACAATACAATGTCATGTCCTTAAAAATATTATTTGTCGTCTAAATTGTCATTCTGAAATACAAATGTCGTTTATACAAAAAATACAATATGTCTTGTCGACAAGAAATTGCTTAAGCCTAAATTTGATTTGTCATTGTTTTTTACGTGTTTAATACACTGTGGCAGCTTGTTATAAATAAATATCCTCATGCTAAACGTACTGTTCCCACTCACAGCAGTTCGACTGCTTATTGTCTGTAGCCTACTGTCATGGCGCTTACTTTTAAAGCCTCGTAATCATTTAAGTTATTTCTAACTAATAGAGCTGATTCAAAAATATACATCGATGGAAGAGTTAATAGTTTAAGTTTTTAAATAAGGTTTATATGAGGTTCTTCGCTTCAATCCGCACATTGATCTTATTGAGATTTAAACGCATATTTTTTATCAACTGAGTTTCCCCAAACAAGAACTCCATACGCTAATGTTTATGCAACATAAGCGTGATAAGCGCTTAAAAGAGTTTTTTCATGTACCCTGCGTAACATGTACAATGCATATGAAAATCAGTTAAGCTTTTTGCAAACACATTCAATATGTGTTTTCCATGACAGCTTAGAGTCTATACATATGCCTAAAAATTTATTAGTATGGATTTCGTCAATACGTTTGTCTTTATAATTAATGTTTAAGTTGTCAAATTGTGAATTAATATTTTTGAAAGTCATAATTTTGGTATTTTCAACATTTATTATAAGATTATTTTTGCAAAGCCAATCAATTATCAATCCTAAGCTATTGCCAATGTCCATTACATATTCAACTGTCTTTTCGTCCGTAAAAATAGCCGTACTGTCATCGGCAAACATAACCATTGGATGTTTAATAGTTTGGGGAGATCTTTTACATAGACTAAAAATAAAGGAGGACCCAAGATGCTGTCCTGTGGCACTCCATATCTAATGTGTCTACAATCTGATCTGTATTTAGTTTCTAGTTTCTGCCTATTAGTAACGTTGATTCTGATTATTTCAATAACTTGGTGTCTGTTTGTATGATATGATCTCCCCATATACCGTAAAGCTCTAGCTTTTTGACCAAGATTTCATGATCAACATGGTCAAAAGCTTTGGTAATATCCATGTATAGCGCTGTGATTTTTTTTTTGTCATCAAGTCCTTTATATATTTTATCAACAAAATTCAAGACAGCCATTATGGATACACTATGGATTTTTCTTTCCGGAAACCAGTTTTCTCTGGCGCAAAATCGCAAATTTCCTGTTTATAATATCGGCGTTTTGATAACCGAAAATTAATGATACTTTTAACAAAACGACTTTATATAATAAAACTACCAACAAACGAAAATGTTCCTTATTCGTAACACATTTAAGTTTAAATTTCAACGGCGGTCCTAATGATCTGACGATCTTACGGTCTGACGCGAGTTTAACCTTTTTTCCCCATACAAAAGTGGACAATGCCGCTAAAGAAGTTTTCACTTCAAAATTTCAAAAACTTACAGGCAAGTGATTGATTGTTAGCAGGAGTTCGATAACAAACACTGTGAACTTGCGATTTTTATATATTAGAAGGTTTCTACCTTTTCTTTTGTAGTTAGAAGGTTTTGTTCTTAGAAACCTTCTGTTTTATTATGAAGAAAACTATATTGCCATTTTTAGTTTTTTGATAATTAGTAAGGTTCGCACAAAAAATGACATGTGTCAAAAAAAAACAAGTTGGTCTTAATCGACTATATTTCCAACCAGGAACACTTTTCCCAAAGTAGGATACCAAATCAAATCGTAAGTTTTGGCAATAATTAAAAAAAAAACCTTTCCCATACATTTTCTATGAAAAAACGAGTAAGTGAAAACAACAATGTCACTCATTCAATGGTTCTTAATTTAAATTCGTATGTAACTACTTTTTTAAGTTGGTAGGCTAATTTTGAAGGGTTATGTCCCTACCCATGCTCGCTCTAACGACGATGGTTTATTATGTAAAAATGTCTCCAGACCAAAATACGAAACACACCTACCTGCTGCTGTTTGCCTCTACCGGCATCTACAGCTTCACCGGAGGGAGCGCCGGGAACGGTTGCTACAGCTTATATATACTGCCTTTTATCTCATAATACCCTCATCCATTGACACAAATTGAATAACAAGTGCTACCTACCTTCACTTAGTTAACAAATCAAGTACTAGCGTATCTTACTGTCAAATCCACACTTAGATTTAGCGCCATCTACTTTGAATAACTTAAACGCTTTGACAATGCCATCTATCCTATTTCAATATGTAACATACTCCGACATACATATATATGTATGTCGGAGGCTGTTTTTGTAACTGGCTACGGAGCCGCGCTCGAAGCTGACAAAGACCCATTGTGTCGCATCTCCGAACCTGTCCGAGTCCATTGACAATTATTGTTTCCAATATTTGAGTGGCAGCTTCAGAATATTCCACATTACATCACTACATACATAATGTCTTTATCGGTGATTGCTTGTTGTTGCTTGCGCAGTTTTGTTCGCAGTTCAGTCAATATTTTTAAGACCTCTTCATCGTTCGATTGAATATTCATTAAGTAGTCGAGCACAAAGCAGGCCGCGGTGACATTCGTCAGCTTGTCTGAATATTAACAACTTTGTGAGTTTAAAAATGATGAGCGTTTTGCGCAACGCTCGCGTTACATGACAACAAAGCTTGTGACGTTTGTGTTTTAGTGGGTTTCATATAAATAGTAGTGGAGTTTCATTATAGGCAGTAGTGATAAAGATGGCCTGTTCTGACTTGAAGGTGTCTGTCGTATTGTTGGCCATTCTGGTGGCGATGGTGGAGAGCCAGAACTCGACCAATGTGACCACTACCACTTCGACCACCGCCACTCCCGCCGCCGCCGCTACTTCAACGAACATACCTGTGAGTGGCTGATCTGCATCTTTCATTGTTTTATCTATACTAATATCATGAAGAGGAAAGATTTAATTGTTTGTTTGAATTGAATAGGCTCCGAAAGTACTGAAATGATTTGAAAATATATTTCACTGTTGGGAAGCCACACTACCCCCGGGTGACAAAAGCTAATTATATTATATAAAAGTTAGAAATCCTTATAGTTTTTAATGTTAGTTAAAACTGGAGAGAGTAAGTAAATTCAAATACCTCGGTTGCATGATGAATGACAGTGGAGATCATAATCTGGAAATAAGATGTCGCATTGAACAAGCTCGGAACGCTTTCTACAAAATGAAATCGGTGCTTTGCAATAGGCGTATTAACATCGTACGTGTTCTGCATTGCTCTGACGGCGCTGAGGCGTGGGCACCCACAGATGCCACGTGCCCGGTATATACTGTAGAGCGCGCTTATTAAGCCGCGTGTGATTGGTTACAGCCGAGCGTGCTGATCACCGACGCGCTGACGACCCCCTGGTTCGCGGCCTCACAATTTGGTGGACTTGTAAGTTTTCTCCATTTGCATTTAAATTTTGTTTTCGTATTGGGTTTTTCAACTGTTTCAAAAAACAAAATGTAAAAATTGTCACGTAGTTCCGGTTCAATTTGAAAGACATTAAAATTGTCTAAACCGGAACTACATGACAGTTTTTACATTTTGGTTTTTGATAGTTTGGGCGATCGTTACAATTTGTTGAATTTTGAAAAACGCATTAAAATAACAAAAGTTCACCATGAAAATGGTGGATCTGTAAAAGTTAAATATCGTAAAAGGCTAGTAATATTATAAATGCGAAAGTTTGTGTGTGTGTATGTTTGTTACCTCTTCACGTTCAAACGGCTACACCGATTTCGATGAAATTCGGTATGGAGACAGCGTATACCCTGAATTAACGCATAGGCTCATTTAACCCGGAAAAAGTATAGTTCCCGTGGGGTAGTTGAGGTAGCGGGAAAACCATAATCCACGCGGGTGAAACCGCGGGGCGCTACTAGTTAGGAATATTTTTCGTCATCAGATGTGAGTCGACCGGCTCGGTACATACGTGCTAACACCGACGCGTGTCCGAGCGGGTCGGTACACACGTGCTAACACCGACGCGTGTCCGAGCGGGTCGGTACACACGTGCTAACACCGACGCGTGTCCGAGCGGGTCGGTACACACGTGCTAACACCGACGCGTGTCCGAGCGGGTCGGTACATACGTGCTAACACCGACGCGTGTCCGAGCGGGTCGGTACATACGTGCTAACACCGACGCGTGTCCGAGCGGGTCGGTACATACGTGCTAACACCGACGCGTGTCCGAGCGGGTCGGTACATACGTGCTAACACCGACGCGTGTCCGAGCGGGTCGGTACATACGTGCTAACACCGACGCGTGTCCGAGCGGGTCGGTACATACGTGCTAACACCGACGCGTGTCCGAGCGGGTCGGTACATACGTGCTAACACCGACGCGTGTCCGAGCGGGTCGGTACATACGTGCTAACACCGACGCGTGTCCGAGCGGGTCGGTACATACGTGCTGACACCGACGCGTGTCCGAGCGGGTCGCCCGAGTGAGCCGGCGCGGCCGCGAGCCGCGCACATGCTTGAGGAACATCTGAATTCGTCATTTTCCTCAGGTGATGCCGGCCGATCATTCACATCGCCGTAGATTCGCTCAATTCGTTGAGAAATAAACCCATTGCTTTTTGCGAAAAAAAAAACTGTTTTTCAGACGTAGTCTATTTTCATTTGTTAAGGCTACGTCGACAAGCACATTTAGGCTTCAGTAAATCCAAGATAGATTGTCGAGAAGCCTCGAAGGGCTGAACGTGTCACTGCGCGGCGCGCTGCGGTCTGCAGGCGGGGTTGGGCCGGTTCGTGTCCGTAAATTGATCGTAGGCCGTGATCGTAGGTTGGGAATGCGGTCGCGGACAATTATCGATTACGGTATCGAGATACGGTAACAACTCAATTTTGGCCTGTTATTGATGATACGGATATCGCTAACTAACTAGGCTTTAACAAGTCACTAGCCCCCGAGACGATGGATTTGTTGCAAACCAAGTTTACCAAACGCGTACGTGCACAATATCCAGGTGCTCCGCGGCCGGCTCGGTCGTGAGCCTGAGCCCCGCTGGATTAGTTTTGCGGGATCATGTTAAACGCCGAGTGATTCTTAGACTTACATATATTTATATAAGTATAAGAATATTTTCTACAGGTTCAAAAATACTTACTGCATTTTTGTTATTATAAATTCGAGGCTGAAATGAAATGCAATGTAGTATATTTTTAGAATCAACTGTAAGCTCTTCTTCGCTTGCTTTGATAAGTCCACCTCACTCACACGATGTGAGGTTCTCCGATGTAAGCAGGCGGTGTAAGATTCTCGCTCTCGAAGTTATCAAGTACAAATCAAATATTAAGCGTCGTCTCATATTATGCAAAAAAAACTATTGCGTCTAAAAATATACTAAGTAGGTACGTAAAAGTACGAATTTATTAAACTATCTATATAACAGATGATATTTATGTTTCAGGTGACACAAGCGATGCAAACGGTGTACAAAAACTTTTGGGGTCTCGGTTAGTTGAAGTTGTATTTTGTACTTGACTGAAATTATTAGTAAAATGTAACTCCACCTGAATTTTCGTTTTATTTGATATCCTTTCATAATTAGGTATATTTATAATTAGTTTAATCTAACATTTCGTGTTGAACGATCTCGTGTGGGGTCGGTGACACGCGTCCGTCTGACGCTAGACCCGGACACGTGTCGCCGCAGCGCGGGCGCGGGCGCGGGCGCGGGCGCGGGCGGGTCCAAGTTCTGTCCAATAAACTATTTGTATATTCTTCGATTATAGAAGAACGATTCAAGGTAATGAACGAAGCCTTTACCGTCATGTGAACACCGAGGCTATCCAGCTCCTCGACAAAGCGTTCGTACCTACATGTATACCCACAGCGAAACGATTCAGTAAAATTAAAACATTTTGGTAACTTTGGTGAAAAAACAATAGAATAGTGTAATTTTAGTGAGTAGGTATCTAACGAGGGGGACACGAAGGGTCTTCCCCTTGATGGAGACCAGAGGATAATGCGGTATCGAGCATACGTAGGTACATCTAATCTGTATTGATACTAAGATATATTCCTACCACTGTTTGCTTACCGCATAACATATAAGAACATATCTGTAATTTACTTAGCGGTCTGTCATATTCTAATTAATTATAAGCCTAAATGCTAAACTATTATTTATTGTAGTAGAAACGAAAAGTGGAACCACATTAACTAAAAAACTTACAAAATAGGCTTCTTTTGAATAGGTACTTTTAAAAAGTATACTTATAACTCTCATGAACTTAAATATCATTTGTAAAATATCTCAAGTTTTAGATAACATTATACTGCTCATCGCTCAATATACGGCCAACATTTTATTATAAATGTTATTGAACAAAACATGTAAATAAAAATTTCCTTCCTCCGAGCATCAGCACTCCTGCAGCATTTTGCCCCCTTTGTTTTCAGTCTCGCACTTCGCGTTTTGGGCGAACGGAGGTCCTCCGAGCCTCCGAGCGAGCCTCCGAGCCACGCGGTCACGATCCTACTCGTCCGAATGGTTCTTTCGTATCTAAGAACCATCGTCCTCGTCACAAGCCGACGGATGACGTCATTTTCGTCGCCTGCGCAGTAAGCGAGACCCGGTGCGACGTGATAGTGCAACACGTGCTCGCGGCACGCCTTCGTGCATGTTCAGTTTGCTCTGTGTCGATAGCGATGGCCGAGTGTAGTGTCGGCCCTGCGCCGCGCCGCGTGGGTGGGAAGGTTGTTATCCGGGACCTACCGCGCTCCTGGCTGACAGGGCTCTTGTCGTTATGGGTGCGGAGCGGTTGGCTCGGGTGGAGTCGAGGGTATCTGCCTCTAGCTGGTAATACTCGTGAGGTAATGACGTCAATACATAATTAATTTAAAATGAAAATGTGAAATACAATTGTGAGGATAATGTGTAAGAACAATTTATCATCATTTGGTGCTAGATCATGATGATTGTATGCAGCGGAAGGCTTATAGCCATAGGACTCTGTACTGTATAGGTAGGCCTGCCCGAGTGATATTGGGCGGGTCGTCTGTCCACTAGCCGGTGGACGTCCTACGCTGCGCTCGCGTATAATTTTACCAAATCAAGTATTTCAAAACGTAAATAAACCAATTAAACGAGCATGACATCTGACCGAGAAAAAATAACAAAAACCAACGAATCGTGGAACCTTCATCGAGGAGTTGAGAAGAAATGAGTTTCTCTCTCATGATAATTAGGAAGACCTATTACAATGAACTATTCCTACACCGGTCTGTAGCGTACTGCTACGTTCTCATTGCACCGGTCGGTGTCGTCAGCGCAACCATAGGATGTCCACCGCTGGACACATTTGCTGGATACCTTTTGATCTCCACAAGGTTCGGTCAGAGTGGGCGCACATCTCGGCCCAGCCGCTTATTCACCGTCGGCGGTGGACCTCCCACACTGCGCTCGCCATTCCCCGATCATACGCTCATACGAACCCGAATGGATCAGTAGGTACGAATAATGAATGTCACCAACATAGCATGTCGGTGACTATCGCTAATCGACGGATATCTGTATTTCCGAAAACAAACAATCTGGGTATCTTCAAGTCACGAGTGAATAGGTATCTTCTAGGCTAGCGTGCTCTACCGTAGACCGCATCATCACTTAACATCAGGCGAGATAGTGGTCGAGCGCTTGCCTATTGCCAATAAAAAAAATCTCATTTCCGATTCGATATCACAGAGAAAATTAACGCATTCACCGTCACACCCCCGCACTAGGACGCCCTGTGTCGCAGGAGACAATAATACAAACATTACAACATTACATAGGTGTAATATCACATTACATATTTGAATTAGTTCACAAAGCATAATATATCGTACGTACGACACATAACTAACAAAAAATAACTAAACCTAGAATAAAATACTTTTGTAGAAAATAGCGTTTTTCTTTCAGGGTATATCTATACAGATAAAACACACATAACTAACAAAAAAATATCTAATATCTTAAATAAAATACTTTTGTACGAACAGCGTTCTTTCTCTTGAGGGTATACACAGACCACAACACAGATGAACACAGAATCATTTGGTGTCACACACTCGCCGCTGCTGCTGTTCACATATTCAATCATATTTTTTTGTTATTAAGTAATGTAAATATAAGTAAATATTTGCAATTTTTTTAAATATTTTATCCATTAATTGGTAACTTTAATATCTTCGGTGGTATTTATTCTGAGACATGACACACATTTTAACATTCAGAAACAATATAAAGCGTGTAAAGTAATAAAAGGAATGATTTTGAATAGAATGAAATGCATTTATGTCCTTACAATATAGTTACCTATACTTATAAATGGTGGGGTTCATTGCAAATATGCTTTATACTCGTGATAATAAGGTATATTAATAAAATGCTTAAATATCCATTTCATACAGAATACCCTCCGCTGTAGTGCAGCTCTACACAAGGTGTCGGTGTCCAGGCTTCTCAGCAAGCGCACTAAAATTCATATTTACAAGACAGTGATACGGGCAATCCTGATGTACGGCTGTGAGGAGTGTGAGGCTGTGAGGAGTGTGAGGCCTGGACATTGACGCTAAAAGAAGAAAACAAACTACTCATCACTGAGAGGAAGGTGCTTAGAAAGATATTGAGGCCGCTGAAAACAGAAGAAGGAACACGGAGAAGAAAAAACCTTGAATTTGAAGAGACGGTGAGCGAGCCCAATATCATAGGTGAAACTAAAGCCCACAGACTTCGCCGGCTCGGCCATCTAGCAAGAATGAAGGATACCCATGCTGTTACACGAGCATACTCGGGACGGCCTACAGGTCGACGACCCGTCGGCCGTCCCAGGTATCGCTGGAGCGATGAAGTCGGGAAGGATCTTCGCGAGCTCCAAGCCGATAACTGGCAAGAGATGACTCAAGATCGAACAAAGTGGCACATATTATTATCGGAGGCCAATGAGGGACTCATGTTGGGTCCCTGCGCCGCTGAGTGAGTGAATGAAATATCCATTTCCTTCATAGAACAAAATATATGACAATCCGAGTGACGCGCGGAGAGCGGCGGACACCGGGGGCGTGCGGGCGGCGCGCGTCTGTGCGCGCGACACCGCGGACGGGGCGCGGTTCATGTGGCGCTCGGGGGCAGGTATCTAACTAATCACCCCTAAATGTAGCATCGAACAATGGACAAAGAACCACGCGGGCAGTGTGCGGGGCGCCGCTGCCGACAGAAGTCAGAACTATCTGTCATGGTTTCTAAGCTAACTTGGGAAGCGTGCGGCGACGACGACGCGAGTCCATGATTTTTGTTCACCCAAAGTGGCGCGCCTGAAGAAGTTTTCACTTCAAAAACTCAACTACACGTCCGTTCACTATCAATAAAGTAACGTAATAATTAACACTGATATAAATGCAATTCTTCGCGCGTTTCTCATTCTATCGACTGTCAGCAGAGCTCGTCTCCGGTATCGCCCACCGGAGCTCAGCGCTCGAGGGAGAGTCACGTCTCCGGTGTCGCCCACCGGAGCTCAGCGCTCGAGGGAGAGTCTCGTCTCCGGTGTCGCCCACCGGAGCTCAGCGCTCGAGGGAGAGTCACGTCTCCGGTGTCGCCCACCGGAGCTCAGCGCTCGAGGGAGAGTCTCGTCTCCGGTGTCGCCCACCGGAGCTCAGCGCTCGAGGGAGAGTCACGTCTCCGGTGTCGCCCACCGGAGCTCAGCGCTCGAGGGAGAGTCTCGTCTCCGGTGTCGCCCACCGGAGCTCAGCGCTCGAGGGAGAGTCACGTCTCCGGTGTCGCCCACCGGAGCTCAGCGCTCGAGGGAGAGTCACGTCTCCGGTGTCGCCCACCGGAGCTCAGCGCTCGAGGGAGAGTCACGTCTCCGGTATCGCCCACCGGAGCTCAGCGCTCGAGGGAGAGTCACGTCTCCGGTGTCGCCCACCGGAGCTCAGCGCTCGAGGGAGAGTCTCGTCTCCGGTGTCGCCCACCGGAGCTCAGCGCTCGAGGGAGAGTCACGTCTCCGGTGTCGCCCACCGGAGCTCAGCGCTCGAGGGAGAGTCACGTCTCCGGTGTCGCCCACCGGAGCTCAGCGCTCGAGGGAGAGTCACGTCTCCGGTGTCGCCCACCGGAGCTCAGCGCTCGAGGGAGAGTCTCGTCTCCGGTGTCGCCCACCGGAGCTCAGCGCTCGAGGGAGAGTCACGTCTCCGGTGTCGCCCACCGGAGCTCAGCGCTCGAGGGAGAGTCACGTCTCCGGTGTCGCCCACCGGAGCTCAGCGCTCGAGGGAGAGTCTCGTCTCCGGTGTCGCCCACCGGAGCTCAGCGCTCGAGGGAGAGTCACGTCTCCGGTGTCGCCCACCGGAGCTCAGCGCTCGAGGGAGAGTCACGTCTCCGGTGTCGCCCACCGGAGCTCAGCGCTCGAGGGAGAGTCACGTCTCCGGTGTCGCCCACCGGAGCTCAGCGCTCGAGGGAGAGTCACGTCTCCGGTGTCGCCCACCGGAGCTCAGCGCTCGAGGGAGAGTCACGTCTCCGGTGTCGCCCACCGGAGCGCTCGAGGGAGAGTCTCGTCTCCGGTGTCGCCCACCGGAGCTCAGCGCTCGAGGGAGAGTCACGTCTCCGGTGTCGCCCACCGGAGCTCAGCGCTCGAGGGAGAGTCACGTCTCCGGTGTCGCCCACCGGAGCTCAGCGCTCGAGGGAGAGCCACTGCTTTGGACTTTTAAGGTACTTTTACACCCAGGCCTTCAAAATGCCTACAAACCTAATAACATAACACATTTCATCAATAAACATAAACCAAAGAATATATAACTACATCGAATACACAATTATGAATACGATGAATATAACGTAGTAACATTTACTAACAGAGTTGAGTTCACTTGGAATAGAAACGTGGACAAACTATGGGCCAATATTGTATAATAATAAACATCGTACAATTAATACATTCAGACACTAACATAACATGAGATTGTTCTACTATAAGTGTGTATATAGGTACATATGTATAATATTGTAGACAGCGTTAGTTGACTAGAGCATGCGGCGCGAGGTTGGCGTAGCTGTTGGGGTCGACCGGCTTCTTGCGCACGTCTATATCGAAGGAGATGTACGTGGGGTTCGAAACGGCGCTGTGCTGGATGTTTTTTGCGTTATTTTGTTTGGTTTCGAACACCTCGTCTGCTTCTTCTTCGATTCGCGGACAAACGTTCGCATGAGGCGAGGCGCCGCCCTCGTGGTCGGAGTCCGAACCGCTTCTCGGCAGATTGTTCAGCGTCAGCATCGGCGTCAGCTCGGAGCCTCCGACGCTCGCTTCCGAAGGCCTACCGTTGAACTTCCGCGGGTCGAAGTCGAACTCGGTTCCGGCCGGTTTCGGGCCGAACGTGTCTCGGTTCGTTATAGCCGGACTCATTTGGAGATAGCCCTCTTCATCTGTAAACATTCACGACGAGTCATAAATCGCCACCGTCGAGCTTTGAACTCATGCCACCAAACTACACGAGCGTTAGTAAAACTCAGTTTTAGTATTTTTGCTGCATTTCAAACTACAAACGGTGGTGTTAGTAACATAAGGTAACGTAACGCCGGTGCTACCATGCGAACAACTACAGTGGCATTACCGCACGCGGGGATTCTGTGAACGTCGGATCGTCCGTTCCATCTGACAAAAGGGAAAATAATAATGGACAATCATAATGGACACTCAATATACAACTTCAGAGTCATGGTCACATAGGAAGGTACCTCATTTGTACTATTATAAAATTATGACGCTATCTTAACGGTAAACAAGGAAACGCACGTATGTCCGAGCTGGACATACCTACAATAGGCGCAGCCAATGTCCTCCCCCCCCCCCAACTCTACCGGGGAAACAGGAGCAGAACAAGTGTGATAGAGAGATGCGAAAAGTGGTGAGCGAGCGAGCCAGTTATACTTCAGAGACAGACTCACATTGTGACTACTGTATGTTTGTATATCCGGTCACAATTTAAAAGTCGATTGTTTAAGATTCCAAATTCTTAAATGTTGGAGTTTCTAAAAATGGGTTCTTGATTATGTAGAATTGTTTATTTTTTCAGATTACCTACTAGAATATCCGATACCCAAGATTGATAATACGCATTATACTTTTGTTATGGGGTACTTTAACGCAAAGCTGGGCAAAAGAAGTGATGGAGAGTTCAGAGTGGGGCAATTTGGTTATGGACAACGGAACCCCAGGGGACAGAGGCTGGCCGACTTCATGGAGAAAGAGGACTCTTTATGATGAACTCTTTCTTTCAGAAGCCGCCTCACAGGAAATAGACCTGGTTGAGCCCCAACGGTTCCACAAGAAATGGGATCGATTTCATCATGACCACCAAGAAACAAATATTCAATGATGTCTCTGTGATTCACATGGTCAAAACCGGTAGTGATCACCGCATGGTAAGAGGCACATTGAATATTAATGTTAAACTTGAGAGGTCCCGTTTGATGAAATCCACGCTCCGACCCCAAAATATCCATATCCAAAACCCCGAGAGCTTTGAACTCGAGTTATCCAATCGCTTTGCTTGCCTTGAGAACTTTGCGTCGGTGGACGAGACCAACAACAGGCATGTAGAAACTGTCCACGCAGTGGGGTCTAAGTTTTTCAGACTTCGCTGCACAAATGGACCTCAAAAACTCTCCAGCCATACCCTTGACCTCATGGCTGAACGACGCTCGTTACAGCGGCAGTCATCCGATGATGCTGCGTCATATATAAGCAACTCAATAGACGAATGTGGAAATCCTTGCGACACCATATCCGTACAGACAGACGACCTGACTAAGATCGCAGGCAAGGGCTAGATGCGGGCCGCTTCCAACAAGTCTATGTGGAAATCAATGGGGGAGGCTAATGACCAGCAGTGGACGTCCTACGGCTGAGATGATGACTACCTCGTGGTTGAGCAAATCATCGGCCAAATAGCTATCGTGCGATATCTCTCGAAGAGGTTATTCGGATCTGATAAGCGGTTTGACTAAACGGTTTCCACAGATTACAGGTGTCGTAATATAATATATTTAATGTTCACCCTGTCAGTTTTGAAAGAATTAAATACAAATCTAGCATCAATTTTAGGCCAATTAAGTGTATTTTGATTTTAAAGGATTCCGTAACCATGCACTATCCAATTTTGCGATTGTTTCGTGTTATTCAGTATTTTTCAAGTAGATACGTAAGTCGTTCGGCCCTAACAGACTTACAGACTATTCATCTTGAGAATATTATAAAAATATAGAAGCGTCGGAATGCGCAATGTGAATATTTTCGAATTCGAATATTGTAACTATACATATATATATAATATAGTAAATGTGTTACCGAGCTTAGTGGGCGTCGGCGGGAAGAAGTTCCTGGCGGCGGCGCCGGCGTCGTTGACGTAGAGGTGCGGGCTCGGAGTGACCATGTTGTTGTAGTCGGGCGCGCTCACCATGGCGAGGTAGTCGGCGTGCCCCGCGCCCCGCGCGCCGCCCGCCTCCGCGAACGCCGCGTTCAGCTCCACGTAGTGCTGCGGGCGCGTCCGTGACAACAGTTAACGATGCGCGCGCGCGGGGCCCGGCCCGGACCCCCCGCGTCCGCCGTCTCTAATGTCACCTTACATCATTATTGTACTCGTTCCCATGTTCGCATGTATACGACCTGGGTATCCTCAACTCACGAGTGAATAGGTATCTTCTAGGCAGGCGTGCTCCACCGTAGACCGCATCATCACTTAACATTAGGTATGATAGTGGTCGAGCGCTTGCCTATTCTCAATAAAAACATATATTCGTTTATTTTTGTGATAATTGTGTTTATTTTATTATAAGACTTAGTATTATTATGTATAGTTTAAAACTGATAGTTTTGCATCGTTCAAAGTCTCTTACAATATTTTTCTGACACTGTCTATCCGAATGTTGTCTGGAAGAAATCGGTATACGCGTAATAAGACCGCTCATCGTGCTGTGTTACCATAATAAAGTATTTTGTTACATTTGTTTGTCATAATGGTGTGTTTGATATAAGTAAATAAAGAGTTCTTGTATTGTATCCGTACTAGAACTTCACTTAGGTTCCTACAGTACCTAGGTACTTACCTTTTTAATATTCTGAGAGCTAGTTGGACATCGACTGTCAATATCGGTCCGAGTTATAATTGTAAGGGCGAGGAAGTCCGCACGCGGGCCGGACAGTGCCCGGGTAACATCAGGACAACTGCGTAATCTGTATCACTTCACGGGTCAATGTGTTTGTTACGTAGTGATGAACAACCTATTCGATGGGAGAGTCGGCTGTCAAACTGACGAACACAGGTTCGATCCCCGCACCAACGCGACGGCTCGTACTTACGGTGAAGGCAAACACCGTTGTCAATTTCACAATATGATTTATCTTTCCTAGCCAGGCAGGTACTTAAGAGTACCCGCCTGCCAGCTACCCACCTTCGACTTTGAAACACTCTCACCGTACACTTAGGGTCGAGGCGGCGGTTGAACTCAGTGAACATAGGTTTAGCGTGATCTTCGACCACATCGACGCTGACTATTAAAGGAAAGAGTAATGAAACGTCTTTAAAAGAGTATAAGTATAGCGATAGTATGTAGCGGTTTGTGTCTCGGCTTGAGTCCCGCCACAATAACGGACATTCGTGTCGAACGTTGGGTAATAACTAGTAAGTAGATGAGTAGGTACTCACATTTCTAACGTTGTCCTCGAGGAAGTCGCCGAGGATCTCCTGCAGCTGGGAGAACGTAGGTCTCAGCGTGGGCTTCTGCTCCCAGCATCGCTTCATCAGCTCGTATATCCGGTCATCGGAGTACGCGGGCTTATGCAGCCGATGTCTGCCGAACAAACGCATTGTTCATACATACTCACACATAATCGTATCATAACGCTTCGCTCCGGCCGTGCTGTAGACCGCGGGCGCGGGCGGGGCGGGGCGGGGCGGGGTGGGGAACATCCGCGCGCTGAACTTGACTGTGCCGGTTGTGTTCCACTTGCGGGACATTTTATAGCGTATCTATTGTTACAGACTCGGGCCCTTACTGGTACCCTTGGGACGGCGCCGCACAGGGCTAACAGCCAGAGGCGCGGTCAGCACGGCACCCCGGTACTATGCCAGGATGGTGTTTAACAACGGTACCATCACACCATAGCTGTAACATAAGTACACATTCAGCACCTCATATTCTAATAACTTTATTATCCAAGTGGAACGAATTTGGAGGCCCTGCGCGGTTGCGACACTATCTCTATATGCGGCCACGGCCAAACAGCCCGGAAGCAATACATACAACATGCAACGCCGGCCGTGAAAGCCTTAGTTTACATAATTATCTCTATATAGTTTGTGTTCCACAAGACTATTTCAAAACTAACCTCTTATCCTACTACCTACCGTCACTTCGTTAACCAATCAAGTGTAGCTACATCTTTAGACTGAGACCAACTTAGCTATTCAGGTGGACACTAGCGCCGCAATCAACTCAACAGATAAATTGGCGTCACTATAGATTGAGCGCCATGTACTTTAAACATCTAAACGCTTTGACAGCGCCATCTATTATATTTTTGAGACACTAGAAACACCTTTACATTATAGTTTCTAACACACTCCGATATATGTATAATTATGTGCTACTATGTATATACTACCCACCGGGAGCGCGAGTTCTCGTCGCGCCGAGTCACAGAGGTCGCCGAAGCTTTCGATCGAGCGCGCGCTCGATCACAGACCGTGCAACCACCCGGCGCGTCTGACCTCAACAGGACCGGAGCGACATCGACTAGAGACCGGGCTCGCGGTGACTTTCGTTCCTCTGCAGTTGGAGAAGCGCAGCTCTCCATAGCTCGTTGTGTAGGTAAATGTAAGCTGAATACTAGATATGAAGTAAGCCAACCCGTCAGTGAGGAACTGCACCAGGGCCTGCGGCGCCATGTTGGGGTAGGGGGTCTTGGCGAGCGAGAACATTTCCCACAGCACGATGCCGAACGCCCACACGTCCGACTGCGTCGAGAAGATGCGGTCCGTCATGCACTCCAGGGCCAGCCACTTCACCGGGAGCAGGCACTGGGAGTGAAGGTTGCCATCATTACGCTTCGTCAACATTCGGGCAGGTTCTAATTAGTCATGTAATACAATATCTGATCCAGAAGACCGTTATGGGGTAGTGAGATCGAAACCGCAGTGCACACTGTGTGACACGTGTATAATTTAGAAATTAGATGTTTATATTTGTAAATATGTAGTTTATATATTTTCATACTAAAGTGGTAAGAGCATAGACATCTTAAAACTACCTTTAATACGAGCATTATGTGTACCTGTTTCTGCAAAATAAATAATTTTGAATTTAAATTTTCCGGAAAAGGAGGAGTGAGATAACGGTCAGCATTATTAAACGGCAGGAAGGATGAGGTCGTTCATAATGCAGTACCTACCCGGCCGCGCACACATTGCCTCTCAGTAAACACATATTGAGAACGCTCAACGCTATGTTATTATATCATACAATTGTTATGATCGTATTCAAAATGCCAAAACAACGTGCAGTGTTCTTCAAGCTCTTCAACCTTATTCCGACATTGCGGTATTGACACCGCTTGAAAGGTTATCCACATATAAATAACTCATGGGAGTCACATTATGCGATTCTACTGATCGTTTCGCAATAACATCGGCAACGATATTCCTCCCCCGGTATTACCGAGCAGTAGTATATGGGAATAAGAATCATTTATATGCTCATAACACGAGTGCACTGTAGGTACACATTCATAATCTGGATAAAACATGTGCGGGGTCGATAGATAACGATTCATCATCTTATATCGTGTTTTGCTCCCAGGCGTGCAAGTTTGTCTAGCGATGGCAAGCTAAAATAATACATATTGAATACTAATAAGATATATTAATTAAAATTATCAATAATACAATTTCATTCGTCAATACATAAGAATACATTTTATATCTTAACTCAATTGACAATAATATTTGTTTGGCTAATCCGGGTCAGAAGAATCAATAAATGAATCAATTTTTTTTTATTATAAAATCATTAAGTATAAAAAAATATTTTCTACAAGGTGCTTTCTTATAGCCCTTTAAAGTTGATTTTCAGGTCCCTCGTTACTTTAAGCAACTTGTTATAATTGCAAGGGGCTCAATTGCTGCCATTTGCTATTATTCATCAGAGTTGTGTTAGCTGTATATACACTACATTTATTTTGGTCAGGCACGTTAATGTCTTATTACACAGTCTGACTGACTGACACTGATGAACATCGATCTGAGTTACATTTTACAAATAGAGCTACTACAAAAATGTATAATGACGGAAGTGTAAGAAATTAATGTTTTTTAAAATAGGGCATACATTTATCAGCTTTTTCATCTAAACACTGCTCTGATGCAACGTTTTTGTCTCATAAAGACAGTACCATTATCGACTAAATTACCCCAAAATATGATTGCGTATCCAGAATAGATCAAGCCAAGCCATAATAAGCTACAAGTAGAGCGCCAGTATTCAAAGTAGGCGAAAGTTTGCTTAAAGCGTATGTAGCGCTATTGATTCTTTTAGCCAAACACTCTACCTGAGGTTCCCAGTTAAGTTTTCAATCAATCACCAGGACCAACAATTTTGCTCCATCCACTGTTTAATGACGTTGACCCAGAAAAATCTAAAGTTTTAGTCAAATATGAAGATTCATATTTTACTAAACTTCAGATTTTTCTGAGCCTGAATGTATTACGTTTGTTTTGCTTAGATTTATGTGTAAATTGTTATTGTCAAGCCACGACATTACCATATACCATCATAAGTGTCAGTTTTATATATTTTCGATATATTATTTCTGTACAGTCATCAGCAAATAATGACATTTACTGGTTTGTAGCAGTGGGTAAATCATAAATATATATCGGAAATATAAACGGAGGACTCAAGACACTGCCTTGTGGAACCCCGAAAGTGGAAAAACGTTGGTCTGACCGAGCCATCTCTTCGCGTGTCATTCTGAAATTAAGTCTATTCATTTGAGTAATTTGTGTTCTGTTAGATGAGTAGATCTCACGAGTATCGCACGGTTCGATAATTTTATTACTTCATTGATTTCAATGTTATATACATATTATATATGTACTTACCGATCTCCACATAATTGGGAGGGTACATAATTTGAATTGAATCGAATACAAATAATATTCTTGTGAATCAGTTCATAAACATAAAATATAAGAATATAAACAAATTATTAATGTAACCGAATTGAGATTCTCGGAAGTGAGTAGAAAGTGTAAGCGATAAAATAATAGTTTCAAACAGTTTTGTTTCACTTCCGGCGCCGGCCGGTGGCTGTAGCCCTTTATATACATCACTATACTCGTATAAGAGAAAGGAACACGCACTTACATTCTCTTTTTTCGTATACTCGTCGTTCTTGTAGATGCTTCTCGCCAACCCGAAGTCGCAGATCTTAACGACGTTGTCATCAGCTAGTAGTATGTTTCTGGCCGCCAGATCTCCGTGTAGAACCTGCGATCGTTTACGCATATCGTAAAGTGTTATTCTACCAATTAAACAATATTTATGCGTGAAGGTGTTTGCGTGTGCAGTTTTACCAATGTTAAAAACAAAACAATGCGTATGTTGCGGCCGTAAAAATATTGGACAATTCAAAACGATGTATAGGCCGAAGACGGACTTGACGCGGGCGCACTGCGCCCCAAGCTGGCTTAGTTCAGTCTTGCCGACTAACACTAAATCGTACAAAGTCCAGAAGCTTTTTAATGTAGTGATTATAGAAAAGTAGAAGTTGGTTCCGACAGTTGCTCGGAGCACATGCGCGGTGGGTTCTTCACCGTCATCAGATTCTTCGTGCTACTCGTACCTTCTCTAATGTTCTATTCATTAATGTTTTTATTCGAGACAATAACAAATATATTGTTTGTAATGTATGAGTAGATGACGTGTGAGGCTGAGAGGTAACATTTCGAACCTTGCATAACTTTATCAGTTGTTCAAGTAGCGAATGTGCGTCCATGATAACACAATAACACAACACGTACACAAACAAACTTACAAAGCAACGTGTTATCCAGCTCCGGCGAATCACCGCTCCTCCTAAGTTAATCGCGAATCACCGCTCCTCCTAAGTTAATCGCGAATCAACTATCGACGCTGACGAAACCCATTTTTTAAACATTAATTTACAAAGCGACATATTCGCCAAAGCGAAAACAATCTCTATGTAAAGATAAACATTAATTATTTTAAAACACAATATATCAGTATTCTTTTACAAAATTAATTCTTAAGGTGTCACATTTAATCGCTGAATAAATAATTTTGAGCACAAATGTGAGATATCAGGTGGATGAATAGGGCTGTCATTTAGGCTCATACTAAGGCTGTTGTCGCCGGTTGTCTGTAAACAACGGGGGAACGATTACAGCAGCAACGTCCCCGATACCGCGAACAATAAATATAACAAATCCTTTAATTATATACTGCGCCATTGCAAAATGAGCGAGATACAGCTGCTCAGAATAAATATTAAAACAATGGTAGTGGTTCTATGGTTCAATTAAAGTAACTAAAGTTTTGTAATATGATATCATATGATAGTTTTAACTCGGTACCAAAAAAAAAATTAAGATGACAGTTACAAAGTACGTTAGCACCGTACATAGCACCGTACATACATATATATATACTACTCAAAACAAAATAAGGGCTATTGGCTTATTTATATTGAAGTGCACTTTAATAAACTGAAAGTAACTGATAATTATGATTATGTTGATAAGTATTACAAACTCCTTGGTGTCCGATCTCTTTCATGCTGGTGTTCGTGTTCCTTATTGGAAAATGATACGATCACTGCAGCCAGAGTCATGACAATGATTCAAGAAGGATGTACACAGCGTTATGTGCGTTCGCAGTCGGGTTTTTTCGCACATTTATCCAGTGAAGAATCCAAGAGACCGGTAGTGTTGCCAGAAGACCTGGTTCAGGCAGAGTTGGTATAACAACGACGCCCGAGGATCGGCACGTCCTGTGAAGCGCTCGTCGGCCGGCACAGTAACAGCCCGTGAGTTACTACACCTACGGCTGACGACGGGTGCCCGTGTCACTGACCGAACTAATTACACTATTTTAAGTTAAACAGTAATCAGTAGTCATTTATTTACAGAAACAGAATTTCCGCAAAAATATTTTGTTATACTAAATTAACCTAATGAATTGAATTGTTATACAACGGGCCCCAAACGAGGCATAGCCTGTATCTTGGGCGCCCAAACCTACAGCTTCCTCATAATTGTTGCGTGACACTGTACATATTCACCAATCGCTAGTCCAATCCGATACAACAACATTCCACCCTCAGACATCGACAACTCCTGTATTTTGATTAAGTTTCATTTAAATTAATGTAGTAGTCATATAGCTATGTTTTATATTAAGTAATGATTATAACTGGTAACGATAATGATGCGCATGATGAAATATTAAGAGCGAAATGTAATACTGACACAAACCAAGATAACTAGATGTCATAGCAGCTGACTATTATTGTAATATATTATATTATACACGCACATAATGTTCCACTTAAAAACAGAAAAGCCCTAAGAACAAAACTAATCTGAGATTGGTGGCATTTAAAACGGTATATGACATTCCCACCAGCTGAGGTACAATGGCCCTTACTGTGTCCGTGGCGCAGCAATAACTCTTACCGGCCCTTATTTTGTTTTGAGCAGAATAGGTTGTGGTTACAGTGTATGTATCGCGCACTGTGTATCGCGGGTAGTTTTAGGTAAAATAAGACGTCATATTATTTACGCCTCGAAATAAAACTGACGGAACGCGCGCGTCTTCACTTGTTTAAACATGTTTAAACGTTTATTACGTTTTTTCATCCCTTCTATTCGAAAAACAATCATTGGTTCGTCTACAAGTGCGAGCAAAGTTGGTGTTTTCTTTATAAGAGTTTTTAAGCGCGCGTAAAAGAGTTTTTACTCTCACTTTAAGTTACGTTATGTATAGAGGGCTACAGTACACCACAGACTAGTGTCACTCTATACTACTCTATGGTCACGGCTGTAACCAAATAGGTAAAGCTACAAAAAGTATCGTATTGGACGATTATAAAAGCGGCGCGAAAATAAACACATAAGAAAAACGCGGGAGTGAGAACTGTTCGGGCGCGCAGCGTTGCCTAACTTCAAGCGCAGAAATGTTTCAATAAATAACTTTAATATTATAAACGAAAGTTTGTATGATTTTTTTGTTTGTATGTTACTTTCTTACTTACTTTCACGTCTATTTGGCTGGATGGATTTGAATAAAATTTGGTAAGAAAGCATTTACAATAGGCTTATTTTCATCATCACCATAATCACCGTTTATCTTCTCTATGCGGATAAAACCGCGGGCACGGCTTGTATTAATGTATTTTAGTTATTGCTTTATATTAATATATCATGTACCATTTGATGCATTCCGCTTCCAATGCGTCCTTGTGGAGGGATGGGGGAGGCGTTTGTCCAGCAGTGGACGTATTATGGCTGATATGATGATGATGATGATATTCATTTCTATTTATTAAATTCATAAGTAGTACGAATCCCTCGCTACGCTCCGGGTTCAGAACAGCGCCCTCGCCGTTAAAATATTATTTTGCCCTCTTGTGATACAATCTACTATTCTGTCTTATCCTTTTGAGCGACCGCTGTGCTAGCGTAACCGTAAACAAAGAGCTTCCATTCAATTTTTACCTTTTCCCGGCCCACTAGAGATGCCAACCATTTGAATTGACACGGATTCTAAAACGGTAAACAGTTACTGCATAGCATACACCAAACGCCGGATTCTAAAAGGGTTGTTGCCTCCTCCAAACTTTGGGCTTTAGTGATTAAGACGTTAAGCGCCAGATAAGTAATAATAACGTAAGAGAGTCGCTCACCTTTCTGCCCGCGAGGTACTCCATCCCCCGCGCCACCTGGAAGGCCCAGGCGAGCAGGTCCCGTGACGTCAGAGGGCGGGGGCTCCGCCCGTCGTAGCTGTAGTCGCTTTCGTAGTTGGACCTCCATTCTGGTGCGACGTAGCCTTCTGATGCTGAAAATGTTCGTGTATACAGTTTATAACAATTTATTCGTATACAATGACTTTAATACCACTATAATAGGCACACGTTTATATACATATTATACATAAATATAAGCCGGGGGTGTGTCTGCAACTGGCAGGTGTATGTTTCTCGCCACATAGGTTCCACAATATTAAATGCTTACAGTATTTAAAAATAATTAATGGAATTAAGAAGATCAAAATCGGTGACCGTAATTTACCTATATAGTCCCTTAGGTATGTATAATATACTCTAGTATACAATATAACTGTTCGCTTCGAAATACTCTTCTTACATATTTAACTGAATGGAATAACTTAAGCGTCGATATACTGTTTAAGCTAATATAACTAATATAATGTACGGCGTTCTAATTAAAATATATTAAATGATAAGATTAGCAAGCTTACCTAGGCCAAGACAAAATACTGATTTAATATGATAATGCAACAAGTATATCGTGCATGTCATCGTATAATAATAATAATTACCTATAATATTACGTAATTAATATAAATGGACAGACGACCTGACTAAGATCGCAGGCAAGGGCTGGATGCGGGCCGCTTCCAACAGGTCCTTGTGGAAATCAATGGGGGAGGCCTATGTCTAGCAGTGGACGTCCTATGGCTGAGATGATGATGATTATGTAATTTATATATATATTTTGCCAATTTGATAACTTAAAACATTTAATAAACGTAATACAGCAATAGTGCAAGAAGACCCTGAAAGTGCATTTAGGAATAAAACAAGATGGAATAAAAATATAAAAAATAGGAACAAACGAAACACCCGGGCCCCGGTCACAGTCGTGCTCGAGACAAGCGTGACGAACAACATCGTGCGCGAACTAAACAACGGCTTACCTCCGGCCGGCGCCGCGCGCGCGCCGCGCCCACCTGCGTGCGTAACGTTACCTCGGTAAGTTCACTCACACCACCACGACATGAACATCGTTACTGTGTACGTTACTCACGTGTATATACCATGTTCGTCACACGTCACCGCGCCCACAGTAACGTATGCAGCGGTATGATCCCGCGGGCGAACAACAACTATTTATATGTTTATATATACTGAATGTATATAATATACGGGTAGTGTATATATGTATAATACATATATACACGCTTTTTTCCAGTAGGGGTAGGCAGAGACGTTTTAATTAACGCGTTTTCGCTAGCGGAATATAATTATTTGTACTCTAATCGATATAATGATAAATGATAGGGTGATGTTCGCGACTAATTCATAGTCAACATTAAATACAATCCAAACTAACACAAAAACAACTTTTGTCCAAGTATTTTCCTGTAAAATTGAATATAAACGAGTTTTTAAACAAACAAAAAATGACCCTTATATTCAAGATGGCGATTGGCGCATGAGGCAATGGGTCGGGTACCCCGCGAACCCAAACTTAGACTGTCGGTGATAGAATTCCCGGGGAACATTGCCGTTAAAGTTGTTTGCAACGCCAAGTCGTAACGCGCCCGGGCTACTTTGGCTAGTTTGCTTCCAATATTGTTGAAATAGATACACAGTCATGTTTCAAACTTACTTTTCCGAGATGTTCGATGAGTGTTGTTCGACAAGAATGTATGGTCGGTGTCTTGTGTGTTTTGAGTTCCGTAGTCAGACTGAACCCTGCAACAAATACGGGTGACACTGATACCGGGACTATTCGAACAAGTGCTCAGGGTCATGTCCTGGGAACGGTTCACTCCTACTCCAGCCGCTCACAATCAACCTCTTATAATCATCACTATGACAGACATGCAAAAACCTACCTTTAGAGATATGTTTTCCTACTGAATTTCCATTCAGTAGGAAAACATTACCATTATTACCAGTTCATTTTAGTAGGAATTTGAATTACTTGACGAAATGATTCAAACAGCCCGCACCTCACCAACCCTCGGCCAATATTACAGAGGCAGCTTTAACAAACAGATATTGATGAACAATATTTAGTTTTAATCCCGCGACTATTTATTATTCCAGCAACAAGCAGACACCCGTGTCGGGCAGGTCCCGGTCACGTGACATAGCTACACATTGTTTATTAATACCTTTGTTATTGATATCCGCGAACTAACGCCTCAATCTATAAACTTTCTACAGTTTATCAAATTGTATGAATTTGAGTTTAAGTAAAAATATAATAAGATCCTATTTCATGTTTTACCGACTTATAAAAAGCGGATGATCTCAATTCGACCGGTGTGTTTTTTATAATATTTGTTACTTCAGTACTGTCGACTGGGTTAACAGATTTTGATGATACTTTTTTTATTTAAAAGGTGGTGCTTCCCGTGCCTTCCCGTGATTGAAATTTCAATTTCAAGTCGCGAGTGAATAGGTTCCTTCTAAGTTTGCGTGCTCCACCTTAGACCGCGTCGTCGCTTAACATCAGGTGAGAAAGTGGTCAAACGCAAGCTTATAATCTTTAATTAAAAAAAAAAAATCAGTCGAGCGGTTTTCGAGTTCCACTCCAATAACTGAAAAGTGTTACGTGGACGACGTTATAATTGCGGGTGAAGACACACGACGACAAGTGATCCCGTGAGTGGCGCGCGCGCAACAGCAGGTCACGCGGCGCCCGTAGATAGAGGGCGGGGGGCTCACCCGGTGCTGCCCGTGGTGTCGTAGCCGCGGTTCACGGCGCCCGCGCCCGCGCTCTTCTCCTTCTTGGTGTCCGAGAACTGGTCGATGAACACCTCCCGGTGCCTCTGCATGTAGTTGTGGATGTTGCCGAACTTGCAGTACTCCACTATCACGATCAGCTCTCCTGCGCGCAGATCAGTGTGTGAGTGATCAATGATGGGATGTTCAATGTGCAGAACACGCTCTGTACCGCTGTGCAGTACTAAGTGCGCGACCGCGACGTGTGGGTGGTTGGGTCGACGGTATTTGGTATCGTACGCCGCGTAGGTGGAACTCATTCCTGTACGATAAAGATATGTTCATAGTGTGATCAGTCGGACAAGTTTCCGGTAAAGGTGGAGCGAGCGCTCGCATGACCAGACCGGCAGCACGTTTGTACGTCGTTATCATTATGGTACCTGTTATATGCGAACGATGTTTGTTTATTTTCGACATCGAAGTGAAAAACGGACTGGGATTTTATTAGAATGTATCGAAGTGCCCACGGGCGCGGCGCGGGCGCACGCGGGCGTGGCGCGGGCGCGGCGCGGGCGCGCAGGTCTAGCGACGGTACACATTATCGTACAAGCGTTAAGATAACTCTGAATTATCCGTTTCCAACGAGACGGAACTTACGTTTCCCAACATGTTTAGTGCACGCGCCCAACAGGTTGACGATGTTGATGTGCTTCCCCAGATGGACCATGATCTTGAGCTCGGAGGCGAGCGCCTTGATGTACATGTTGTCGGCGGTCTTCTTGACCATCTTGACGGCGACGGGCGTGCTCTCCTCGGCGTCCAGCAGCCCGCGCGCCTCGGCCTTGTACACCACGCCGAACGCGCCGGCGCCCAACTGCTTGCCTGAAAGTTTCATTCGAACTATACAACCAATGTGAAGCACACTAATATTATATTTACGCGAAAGTTTGTGTGTAGTGTGTATTTATGTGTGTAGTGTGTATTTATGTGTGTTGTGTATTTATGTGTGTTGTGTGTTTGTTACTGTTCAGGCCCTAACCGCTTTATAGATTTTAATAAAATTTAAAATGTATTTAATTATTTTCTATCTTAGACTTTGGTACAGACTAATCTCTATTGTAAAGAGACATTACATATAATTATTATTAGAGATGGATGGGGAATTCGGAGGAGGACACAGACTCCTTTATGTCTAGAAATACTACGGTTCCGTGGGATAATCGAAACTTACCCGAGAGAACGTTTCCAATCCTCCTGTTTTGCGCATCTCACAGGCTCTTGTTTTTTTTATATCTACTGTATAGATCTACGGTTTGACCATTATCTCACTTGATGGTCAGTGACGATGTGGTCGAAGATGTTATCACGCTAGACCTAGAATGCGAATGCTCACTGGCTCTCAAGGACTCCTGCCTATACACACAATGTGTTTGGTGATAGTTTTTCAAACTTGAGGGTGGTAGCTAACAAGCCTGTATTCGAAAGTACCCTCTTCCACCATACTGGGAATTTGATAACGGCGTTACCTTCAGCGGAAGCTCAAGCTGTTGTTGGGGATCGAACCAGTGTCCGTCAGTTTGACAGAGACTTCACAAAGCTCTCTGACAAATCATTTACAGTATGGAATGTACGAGTGTGGAATGCCTTACCTGCTACTATTAGACAAGCAAAAACATAACAAATGTTGAAAAAAAGGTTAAAGAACATCACTTGTCGTGTACCTTCCAAAACTGCTTTATTTATATATTTATTTTATATTATTTTATTTGGAAAGCAAACAGTGATGCATAACTTATTAATACTTCAAATGATGTACCTAAACACCGATTACATGCTTTCGCATACAAATAACCATCAACTACTTGGTTGCTTACATTCTATGAGAGAATGAATATAGTTGTGAGTCACCGGTGATAACGACAACCATCGAACCAGTTTCTGGGAATAACTTTGTTAAATGTATTAGAAGATGAACTGAACAAATCCCAGGGAGGGCCGTCGACAGGACCGGCCCGTTTAGATGATTCGCTGTTCTGTTCGTATGAAAGAGGAGTTATATATAATATCTGTGGCTGGTAGAACTACGAGGAGGAAGACAGATGTGAGGTCTCATGGACCGCGTAGGAACTTATAACTTATCTTGGATACGAGGTTGGGAGAATCTATTTGGTATTGCGTGCATTTGTTGCATTATAATATTACCAGTTGCGGCCCGCGGTTTCACCCGCGTGCACTACGTTTTGCCCGTTAACTCAGTTGTCACCAAACTTGAACCAAACTTTTTCCAGGACAAAAAGTAGCGTATGTCCTTCTCCAAGGTCCCATTTATCTTTATACCAAATGTTATCTAAATTGGTCAAGCCTACCACGCGTGATGCCGTGACCGAAATAGCGATTCAATTTTATATATATATATATATATATAATTATATATAGATATAGATTATTACCATATTTATGTAGATATAGTATAGATGTAAATACGTATATGAAATATAAGTGCTTTACGTAAATTATTGAATTATTGTGTTATATTTTTTGTACATAATTTAGTTTCTCGTTGCACACCGCCGTGTATGTATCTTTTTATATCCATCCCAAGGTTCTCTGTTAGAGATTGCATTAACGATAAGACCGCCGATTGCTATAGGTACTATAATTGAATGTAATAATTTCTATTCCTGTTTCCTTTACATGGTATGCAATAAAGAGTATTTGTATCGTATTGTATAATATAGGCAGCGTAGGCCACGCGGGCGTAACCGCGGGGCACAGCTAGTCCAGTATGTGCCTGAAACATAACTAACTTGAAATATAAAAACGAGGAAAATAACACGCCACCTGCTCCGGCGGTCGACAATAGCCCGTGACTCAGTAATGTGTCAACAGCATACTGTGAGAGAGTCTCGAAGCTGCTCCAATATTTCAACATGGCACCTAAATAATTATTAGGTTTTTTTAAAGCCTACATTTGACCGCTGTCTCACCTGATGTTAAGTGTCGGCGCAGTGTAGCACACCACTGTGTAGTGGGGAACGACATAGAATCATCATTATCTGACATAATATAGAACGTTCAGTGCTGAACATATGCTGCCTCCAATTTGGGAAGGGGGGGATCGCTCGCCATGCTCGGTAGGCGGATTGGCGAGCGCAGTATGCACGTTTTTCTATTGCGCAATAGGGCACTGCTGTCTACCTTTTAGTAAATAAAGCCTTCTCTAGTAGCGCGCTGTACATCACAGACGATGAGTATCTGTTGTGATAACAAGCAGAGCTGGACACGTCGAGGCCGATGTAACGGCTCATATTCATATATTTGTTGAAGCCGTTAGTCAATTTCTATTCCTCTTACCGAAATGTAACTTTTCGGCAGGAAACTCGAATCTTTCGTCGTACGGAAGAAGCTCGGCCTGCTCGTCGATGCCCAGGTCCGGGTTGATGGACCGGGGCACGCCGTCTATGAAGTACAGGAGCCCTGCGGCCGCCATCTCCTTGCGGAACTGTTTCTCCTTTTTGATCTTGCACGTCAGGTAGATGATGAGTATCACAAACACCAACACTATGATGGCTATGATTATCAGGTATTTGAGGAACGATGCTTCTGTAACAAATAAAATAATACAACTTTATAATTACTACTAGTATTTGGGTGGCGCGCGGGCTGCGAGCAGCCCGCGTTATCGATGTGCATTAGTATTATTAACAGAAATGTCGTTGCAGATGCTAAAACGATATAAAATTCTCATGAAAATCGAATATCTCACAGTTTTATCTATTTCAGTAGAAAGTGTGAGCAGGGTTACCATGTGCAAGTTGATTTTTTTTAATTAATTTTAGTTGCGGTAAAACCGAACCAAGATTGGTAACGACTTTTGTTAAAGGACTCCACCTCTAAGTGCAGTAGTTAACGTGGGCAGTTGCCTCGGAGACCAGCTCGATATGTGAAAATACTCGTTATCCGGAACTCGGCCTTCGGCCTCGTTAGTGACTCCCATAAGGTGTGTTGATGCGTTACGCCTTATTCGAGCTCGGCCTTCGGCCTCGCAGATTTGAAGCTCGGCCTTCGGCCTCGCAGGTTTGAAGCTCGGCCTTCGGCCTCGCGGTGGTAAAGACAGCTTCTTCAAGTTCAGTACAAAGTGAGAACAGAGTTACCATATGCAAGTTTTTTTTTTTCATTAAAATTTTAGTCGTGGTAAAATCGCACGAAGAATTTGAACGACTTTTGTTAAGGGACCCTACCTCTAATTGTAGTAAATAACGTGGGCAGTTGCATTGGAGACCAGCTCGAGATGTGGAAAAAACTCCCCATCCGGGACTCGGCCTTCGGCCTCGTTAGCGACTTCCATAGGATGCGTTAATGAGATACACCCCATTCGGAACTCGGCCTTCGGCCTCGTAAGTTACTAACACGGCTCGGCCTACGGCCTCGCGGAGGCCACGCTCGGCCTTCGGCCTCGCGGGCCGAAAGCTCGGCCTTCGGCCTCGCGGTGTTTAAGGCTCGGCCTGCGGCCTCGCAAGTTACAAAGGGAATGTTTTTAAGCTGTTCCCAATGACGGCCAGCTCGGCCTTCGCCCTCGCAGGCCTACAGCTCGGCCTCCGGCCTCGCTAGGGTGGAGCTCGGCCTTCGGCCTCGCCTCCACAGCTCGGCCTGCGGCCTCGCTCGATTGCAGCTCGGCCTACGGCCTCGCAAAGGGAATGTAGTTTCGCCACCAAAATTCCGCATTCCGTAAAAAAATAAACAAATGACGTCATCAAAATACTTTTTTTTTATATTTCAAATCAGGGACCCCAAATCTCCTTAAATACCTAATTTCAGCCAGATCGGAGCAACTTGGATTTTGGTATTGTATGGGAGAACCTCTTTTTTGTTCGGGAGGGTAATTTTTTTTTAATTTTCTAAAAGGTTCCCAGGGTTTTAGTCATTTTTAGTTTTGACACCTACCCCTCATCGATTATAGTTTCCGAGATCCCTACACCTGTTCCATGAAGGAAACCAAAAATGCCACTTTTCGGATTTTTCTGGGGGTCACGTGAGCACTCTCTATACAGTCCACACCATAATTTCAACCCAAAAATACTCCTTCTGGGAGAACAATGATGTCAGTGAGTGAATCAATCAGTGGGTCTTCAGCTTTATATAATATGAACTAGTATTTGGGTGACGCGCGGGCTGCGAGCAGCCCGCGTTATCGATGTGCATTAGTATTATTAACAAAAATGTCGTTGCAGTTGCTAAAAAGATATAAAATTCTCATGCAAATCGAATAACTCACAGTTACATCTATTTCAGTAGAAAGTGTGAGCAGGGTTACCATGTGCAAGTTGATATTTAAATTAAATTTTAGTCGCGGTAAAACCGGACCAAGATTCTAAACGACTTTTGTTAAAGGACCCCACCTCTAAGTGCAGTGGTTAACGTGGGCAGTTGCCTCGGAGACCAGCTCGATATGTGAAAATACTCGTTATCCGGAACTCGGCCTTCGGCCTCGCAGATTTGAAGCTCGGCCTTCGGCCTCGCAGGTTTGAAGCTCGGCCTTCGGCCTCGCGGTGGTAAAGACAGCTTCTTCAAGTTCAGTACAAAGTGAGAACAAAGTTACCATATGCAAGTTTATTTTTTTCATTAAAATTTTAGTCGGGGTAAAATCGCACAAAGAATTTAAACGACTTTTGTTAAGGGACCCTACCTCTAATTGTAGTAAATAACGTGGGCAGTTACATTGGAGACCAGCTCGAGATGTGAAAAAAACTCCCCATCCGGGACTCGGCCTTCGGCCTCGTTAGCGACTTCCATAGGATGCGTTAATGAGGTACACCCCATTCGGAACTCGGCCTTCGGCCTCGTAAGCTACTAACACGGCTCGGCCTGCGGCCTCGCGGAGGCCACGCTCGGCCTTCGGCCTCGCGGGCCGAAAGCTCGGCCTTCGGCCTCGCGGTGTTTAAGGCTCGGCCTGCGGCCTCGCAAGTTACAAAGGGAATGTTTATAAGCTGTTCTCAATGACGGCCAGCTCGGCCTGCGGCCTCGCAGGCCTACAGCTCGGCCTCCGGCCTCGCTAGGGTGGAGCTCGGCCTTCGGCCTCGCCTCCACAGCTCGGCCTGCGGCCTCGCTCGTTTGCAGCTCGGCCTACGGCCTCGCAAAGGGAATGTGGTTTCGCCACCAAAATTCCGCATTCCGTAAAAAAAAAAACAAATGACGTCATCAAAAAACTTTTTTCATATTTCGAATCAGGGACCCCAAATCTCCTTAAATACCTAATTTCAGCCAGATCGGAGCAACTTGGATTTTGGTATTGTATGGGAGAACCTCTTTTTTGTTCGGGAGGGTAATTTTTTTTAAATTTTCTAAAAGGTTCCCAGGGTTTTTGTCATTTTTAGTTTTGACACCTACCCCTCATCGATTATAGTTTCCGAGATCCCTACACCTGTTCCATGAAGGAAACCAAAAATGCCACTTTTCGGATTTTTCTGGGGGTCACGTGAGCACTCTCTATACAGTCCACACCATAATTTCAACCCAAAAATACTCCTTCTGGGAGAACAATGATGTCAGTGAGTGAATCAATCAGTGGGTCTTCAGCTTTATATAATATGAACTAGTATTTGGGTGGTGCGCGGGCTGCGAGCAGCCCGCGTTATCGATGTGCATTTGTATTTTTAATTAAAGTTTTAGTTGCAGTTGGTAAAAATATATAAAATTCTCATAAATGTCGAGTAAGTGACAGTTTCTTCTAGTTCAGTACAAAGTGTGAGCAGGGTTACCATGTGCAAGTTGATTTTTTTGATAAAATTATAGTCGCTGTAAAATCGCACCAAGATTGTAAACGACTTTTGTTAAGGGACCATACCTCTAAGTGCAGTGGTTAACGTGGGCCGTTGCCTCGGAGACCAGCTCGAGATGTGGAAAAAGCTCCCCATTCGGGACTCGGCCTTCGGCCTCGTTAGTGACTCTCCTAAGGAATGTAAACGCGTAACACCCCTTTCGTAAGTGACTAACACAGCTCGGCCTACGGCCTCGCGGAGGCCACGCTCGGCCTTCGGCCTCGCGGGCCGAAAGCTCGGCCTTCGGCCTCGCAGGTTCGAAGCTCGGCCTGCGGCCTCGCAACCGTGGCGTTGTATCGTCAGCGAAAATCCCCATCCAGTATATAAAAAGATTTAAAAATTTCCATGCAAGTCGAACAACTGACAGATACTTTTAGTTCCCGTGAGCGGTTGCATCAAAGACCAGCTCGAGATGTGGTAAAAACTCCCCATTCGGAACTCGGCCTTCGGCCTCGTTAGTGACTCTCCTAAGGAATGTAAATGCGTAACACCCCATTCGGAACTCGGCCTTCGGCCTCGTAAGAGACTAACACGGCTCGGCCTACGGCCTCGCGGAGGCCACGCTCGGCCTTCGGCCTCGCGGGCCGAAAGCTCGGCCTTCGGCCTCGCCCTGGAAGCTCGGCCTTCGGCCTCGCAGGTTTGAAGCTCGGCCTGCGGCCTCGCAAATAAGAAGTGGTTTTGCCATCAAAAATCCCCATCCAAAAAAAAAAAAACAAAGGACGTCATCCAAAAAATTTTTTCAAATTTCGAATCAAGGACCCCCAATCTCCCTAAATACCAAATTTCAGCCAGATCGGAGCAACTTGAATTTTGGTATCCGGGTCGAAGGACCAATTTTCAATTTTCGACTAAAACCCCAAATTCTCCTACAAACCCGCTATAACATTTGTTCAAACTCCCCATACCCACCTATAACGGTTCCGGAGCTGCGATCGTTTTAAATTTGTATGGGAGAACCTCTTTTTTATTCGGGAGGGTAATTTTTTTTCAATTTTCCAAAAAGGTCCCAGGATTTTAGTCATTTTTAGTTTTGGCACCTACCCCCCATCGATTATGGTTTCCGAGATCCGTACACCAGTTCCATCAAGGAAACCAAAAATGACACTTTTCGGATTTTTCTGGTGGTCATAGGAACCTCCTCTACACTTTTCCCCTACACCACAAACACCCCCCATCGCTCCTTCTGGGAGAACAATGATGTCAATGAGTGAGTCAGTCAGTCAGTGAGTGGTAATCGAACTTTATATAATATAACTAGGTGTTGGGTGGTGCGCGGGCTGCGAGCAGCCCGCGTTATCGATGTGCATTAGTATTATTAACAAAAATGTCATTGCAGTTAAAAAAAATATAAAAAATTCTCATACAAGTCGAGTAAGTGACAGTTTCTTCTAGTTCAGTAGAAAGTGTGAGCAGGGTTACCATGTGCAAGTTGATTTTTTTAAAAAAATTTTAGTTGCTGTAAAATCGCCCCAAGATTGTAATCGAGTTTTGTTAATGACCATACCTCTAAGTGCAGTGGTTAACGTGGGCAGTTGCCTCGGAGACCAGCTCGAGAAGTAAAAAAAAACTCCCCATTCGGGACTCGGCCTTCGGCCTCGTTAGTGACTCTCCTAAGGAATGTAAATGCGTAACACCCCATTCGGAACTCGGCCTTCGGCCTCGTAAGTGACTAACATGGCTCGGCCTACGGCCTCGTGGAGGCCACGCTCGGCCTTCGGCCTCGCGGGCCGAAAGCTCGGCCTTCGGCCTCGCCCTGGAAGCTCGGCCTTCGGCCTCGCAGGTTTGAAGCTCGGCCTGCGGCCTCGCAGCCGTGGCGTTGTATCGCCAGCGAAAATCCCCATACAGTAAAAAAAAAAAAAATGACGTCATCCAAAAAATTTTTTTATATTTAAAATCAGGGACCCCCAATCTCCCTAAATACCAAATTTCAGCCAGATCAGACAAACTTGGATTTTGGTATCCGGGTCGAAGGACCAATTTGCAATTTTTGACTAAAAACCCAAATTCTCCTACAAACCCTCTATAATATTTGTTCAAACCCCCCATACCCACCTATAATGGTTCCGGAGCTGCGGTCGTTTTAAATTTGTATGGGAGAACCTCTTTTTTGTTCGGGAGGGTAATTTTTTTTCAACTTTTAAAAAGGATCCCAGGGTTTTAGTCATTTTTAGTTTTGGCACCTACCCCCTATCTATTATAGTTTCCGAGATCCCTACACCAGTTCCACGAAGGAAACCAAAAATGGCACTTTTCGGATTTTTCTGGAGGTCACAGAAACCTTCTCTCCACTTTTTCCCTACATCACAAACACCCCCCATCGCTCCTTCTAGGAGAACAATTCTGTCAATCAGTGAGTGAGTGAGTGAGTGAGTGAATCAGTGGTAATCGAGCTTTATATATATAAACTAGTATTTCGGGTGGTGCGCGGGCTGCGAGCAGCCCGCGTTATCGATGTGCATTTGTATTTTTAATTAAAATTTTAGTTGCAGTTGAAAAAAATATTTAAAAATTCTCATACAAGTCGAGAAAGGGACAGTTTCTTCTAGTTCAGTACAAAGTGTGAACAGGGTTACCATGGACCAAGATTGTAAACGACTTTTGTTAAAGGACTCCACCTCTAGGTGCAGTGGTTAACGTGGGCAGTTGCCTCGGAGACCAGCTCGATATGTGAAAATACTCGTTATCCGGAACTCGGCCTTCGGCCTCGTTAGTGACTTCCATATGGTACGTTGAAGCGTTACACCTCATTCAAGCTCGGCCTTCGGCCTCGCAGATTTGAAGCTCGGCCTTCGGCCTCGCAGGTTTGAAGCTCGGCCTTCGGCCTCGCGGTAGTAAAGACGGCTTCTTCAAGTTCAGTACTAAATGAGAACAGAGTTACCATATGCAAGTTTATTATATTCATTAAAATTTTAGTCGTGGTAAAATCGCACAAAGAATTTAAACGACTTTTGTTTAGGGACCCTACCTCTAATTGTAGTAAATAACGTGGGCAGTTGCATTGGAGACCAGCTCGAGATGTGGAAAAAACTCCCCATCCGGGACTCGGGCCTTCGGCCTCGTTAGCGACTTCCATAGGATGCGTTAATGAGGTACACCCCATTCGGAACTCGGCCTTCGGCCTCGTAAGTTACTAACACGGCTCGGCCTACGGCCTCGCGGAGGCCACGCTCGGCCTTCGGCCTCGCAGGCCTACAGCTCGGCCTCCGGCCTCGCTAGGGTGGAGCTCGGCCTTCGGCCTCGCCTCCACAGCTCGGCCTGCGGCCTCGCTCGATTGCAGCTCGGCCTACGGCCTCGCAAAGACAATGTGGTTTCGCCACCAAAAATCCGCATCCAGTAAAAAAAAAACTAATGACGTCATCAAAAAACTTTTTTCATATTTCGAATCAGGGACCCCAAATCTCCGTAAATACTTAATTTCAGACAGATCGGAGCAACTTGAATTTTGGTATCCGGTTCGAAGGGCCAATTTGCAATTTTTGACAAAAACCCCAAATTTCCCTACAAACCCTCTATGACATTTGTTCGAACCCCCCATACCCACCTATAACGGTTCGGGAGTTGCGGTCGTTTTAAATTTGTATGGGAGAACCTCTTTTTTGTTCGGGAGGGTAATTTTTTTTCATTTTTCCAAAAAAGTCCCAGGGTTTTAGTCATTTTTAGTTTTGAAACCTACCCCCCATCGATAATGGTTTCCGAGATCCGTACACCAGTTCCATCAAGGAAACCAAAAATGACACTTTTCGGATTTTTCTGGTGGTCATAGGAACCTCCTCTACACTTTTCCCCTACATTACAAACACCCCCCATCGCTCCTTCTGGGAGAACAATGATGTCAATGAGTGAGTCAGTCAGTGAGTCAGTGGTAATCGAGCTTTATATAATATAACTAGGTGTTGGGTGGTGCGCGGGCTGCGAGCAGCCCGCGTTATCGATGTGCATTAGTAACTTTTTTTCAAACTGGTAATTGCAGTTAAAAAATATATAAAATTCTCATACAAGCCGAGTAAGTGACAGTTTCTTCTAGTTCAGTACAAAGTGTGAGCAGGGTTACCATGTGCAAGTTGATTTTTTTAATTAAATTTTAGTCGCTGTAAAATCGCACCAAGATTGTAAACGACTTTTGTTAAGGGACCATACCTCTAAGTGCAGTGGTTAACGTGGGCAGTTGCCTCGGAGACCAGCTCGAGATGTGGAAAAAAAACTCCTCATTTGGGACTCGGCCTTCGGCCTCGTTAGCGACTCACCTGAGGGACGTTAATTCGTTACACCCCATTCGGAACTCGGCCTTCGGCCTCGTAAGTGACTAACACGGCTCGGCCTACGGCCTCGCGGAGGCCACGCTCGGCCTTCGGCCTCGCGGGCCGAAAGCTCGGCCTTCGGCCTCGCCCTCGAAGCTCGGCCTTCGGCCTCGCAGGTTTGAAGCTCGGCCTGCGGCCTCGCAGCCGTAGCGTTGTATCGCCAGCGAAAATCCCCATCCAGTAAAAAAAAAAACAAATGACGTCATCCAAAATTTTTTTTTATATTTGGAATCAGGGACTCCCAATGTCCCTAAATACCAAATTTCAGCCAGATCAGACAAATTTGGATTTTGGTATCCGGGTCGAAGGACCAATTTGCAATTTTTGACTAAAACCTCAAATTTTCCTGCAAACCCTCTACAATATTTGTTTGAACCCCCCATACCCACCTATTACGGTTTCGGAGTTGCGGTCGTTTTAAATTTGTATGGGAGAACCTCTTTTTTGTTTGGGAGGGTAATTTTTTTTCAACTTTCCAAAAAGGTCCCAGGGTTTTAGTCATTTTTAGTTTTGACACCAACCCCCCATCGATTATAGTTTCCGAGATCCGTACACCAGTTCCATCAAGGAAACCAAAAATGACACTTTTCGGATTTTTCTGGAGGTCACGAAAACCTACTCTACACTTTTCCCCTACATCACAAACACCCCCCATAGCTCCTTCTAGGAGAACAATTCTGTCAATCAGTGAGTCAGTGAGTGAGTCAGTGAGTGGTAATCGAGGTTTCCGAGATCCGTACACCAGTTCCATCAAGGAAACCAAAAATGACACTTTTCGGATTTTTCTGGTGGTCATAGGAACCTCCTCTACACTTTTCCCCTACATTACAAACACCCCCCATCGCTCCTTCTGGGAGAACAATGATGTCAATGAGTGAGTCAGTCAGTGAGTCAGTGGTAATCGAGCTTTATATAATATAACTAGGTGTTGGGTGGTGCGCGGGCTGCGAGCAGCCCGCGTTATCGATGTGCATTAGTAACTTTTTTTCAAACTGGTAATTGCAGTTAAAAAATATATAAAATTCTCATACAAGCCGAGTAAGTGACAGTTTCTTCTAGTTCAGTACAAAGTGTGAGCAGGGTTACCATGTGCAAGTTGATTTTTTTAATTAAATTTTAGTCGCTGTAAAATCGCACCAAGATTGTAAACGACTTTTGTTAAGGGACCATACCTCTAAGTGCAGTGGTTAACGTGGGCAGTTGCCTCGGAGACCAGCTCGAGATGTGGAAAAAAAACTCCTCATTTGGGACTCGGCCTTCGGCCTCGTTAGCGACTCACCTGAGGGACGTTAATTCGTTACACCCCATTCGGAACTCGGCCTTCGGCCTCGTAAGTGACTAACACGGCTCGGCCTACGGCCTCGCGGAGGCCACGCTCGGCCTTCGGCCTCGCGGGCCGAAAGCTCGGCCTTCGGCCTCGCCCTCGAAGCTCGGCCTTCGGCCTCGCAGGTTTGAAGCTCGGCCTGCGGCCTCGCAGCCGTAGCGTTGTATCGCCAGCGAAAATCCCCATCCAGTAAAAAAAAAAACAAATGACGTCATCCAAAATTTTTTTTTATATTTGGAATCAGGGACTCCCAATGTCCCTAAATACCAAATTTCAGCCAGATCAGACAAATTTGGATTTTGGTATCCGGGTCGAAGGACCAATTTGCAATTTTTGACTAAAACCTCAAATTTTCCTGCAAACCCTCTACAATATTTGTTTGAACCCCCCATACCCACCTATTACGGTTTCGGAGTTGCGGTCGTTTTAAATTTGTATGGGAGAACCTCTTTTTTGTTTGGGAGGGTAATTTTTTTTCAACTTTCCAAAAAGGTCCCAGGGTTTTAGTCATTTTTAGTTTTGACACCAACCCCCCATCGATTATAGTTTCCGAGATCCGTACACCAGTTCCATCAAGGAAACCAAAAATGACACTTTTCGGATTTTTCTGGAGGTCACGAAAACCTACTCTACACTTTTCCCCTACATCACAAACACCCCCCATAGCTCCTTCTAGGAGAACAATTCTGTCAATCAGTGAGTCAGTGAGTGAGTCAGTGAGTGGTAATCGAGCTTTATATATATAACTAGTATTTCGGGTGGTGCGCGGGCTGCGAGCAGCCCGCGTTATCGATGTGCATTTGTATTGTTATCAAAATTTTAGTTGCAGTTTAAAAAATATATATAAAATTCTCATACAAGTCGAGTAAGTGACAGTTTCTTCTAGTTCAGTACAAAGTGTGGGCAGGGTTACCATGTGCAAGTTGATTTTTTTGATGAAATTTTAGTCGCTGTAAAATCGCACCAAGATTGTAAACGACTTGTTAAGGGACCATACCTCTAAGTGCAGTGGTTAACGTGGGCATTTGCATCGGACACCAGCTCGAGATGTGGAATAAACTCCCCATTCGGGACTCGGCCTTCGGCCTCGTTAGTGACTCTCCTAAGGAAAGTAAACGCGTAACACCCCATTCGTAAGTGACTAACACGGCTCGGCCTACGGCCTCGCGGAGGCCACGCTCGGCCTTCGGCCTCGCGGGCCGAAAGCTCGGCCTTCGGCCTCGCAGGTTTGAAGCTCGGCCTGCGGCCTCGCAACCGTGCCGTTGTATCGCCAGCGAAAATCCCCATCCAGTAAATAAAAAGATTTTAAAATTCTCATGCAAGTCGAACAACTGACAGATACTTTTAGTTCCCGTGAGCGGTTGCATCAAAGACCAGCTGGAGATGCTGAAAAAAAACTCCCCATTCGGGACTCGGCCTTCGGCCTCGTTAGCGACTCTCTTAAGGAATGTAAATGCGTAACACCCCATTCGGAACTCGGCCTTCGGCCTCGTAAGTGACTAACACGGCTCGGCCTACGGCCTCGCGGAGGCCACGCTCGGCCTTCGGCCTCGCGGGCCGAAAGCTCGGCCTTCGGCCTCGCCCTCGATGCTCGGCCTTCGGCCTCGCAGGTTTGAAGCTCGGCCTGCGGCCTCGCAAATAAGAAGTGGTTTCGCCATCAAAAATCCCCATCCAGTAAAAAAAAAAACAAATGACGTCATCCAAAAATTTTTTTCATATTTGGAATCAGGGACCCCCAATCTCCCTAAATACCAAATTTCAGCCAGATCGGAGCAACTTGGATTTTGGTATCCGGGTCGAAGGACCAATTTTCAATTTTCGACTAAAACCCCAAATTCTCCTACAATCCCTCTATAACATTTGTTCAAACCCCCCATACCCACCTATAACGGTTCGGGAGCTGCGGTCGTTTTAAATTTGTATGGGAGAACCTCTTTTTTGTTTGGGAGGGTAATTTTTTTTCATTTTTCCAAAAGGGTCTCAGGGTTTTAGTCATTTTTAGTGCTGGCACCTACCCCCCATCGATTATGGTTTCCGAGATCTGTACACCAGTTCCATCAAGGAAACCAAAAATGACACTTTTCGGATTTTTCTGGTGGTCATGGGAACCTCCTCTACACTTTTTCCCTACACCACAAACACCCCCCATCGCTCCTTCTGGGAGAACAATGATGTCAATGAGTCAGTGAGTGAGTGAGTCAGTGGTAATCGAACTTTATATAATATAACTAGTATTTCGGGTGGTGCGCGGGCTGCGAGCAGCCCGCGTTATCGATGTGCATTTGTAATATTTATCAAGATTTGTAGTTGCAGTTAAAAATATATAAAATTCTCATACAAGTCGAGTAAGTGACAGTTTCTTCTAGTTCAGTACAAAGTGTGAGCAGTGTTACCATGTGCAAGTTGATTTTTGTGATAAAATTTTAGTCGCTGTAAAATCGCCCCAAGATTGTAAACGACTTTTGTTAAGGGAACATACCTCTAATTGCAGTGGTTAACGTGGGCAGTTGCCTCGGAGACCAGCTCGAGATGTGGAAAAAACTCCCCATTCGGGACTCGGCCTTCGGCCTCGTTAGTGACTCTCCTAAGGAATGTAAACGCGTAACACCCCATTCGTAAGTGACTAACACGGCTCGGCCTACGGCCTCGCGGAGGCCACGCTCGGCCTTCGGCCTCGCGGGCCGAAAGCTCGGCCTTCGGCCTCGCAGGTTTGAAGCTCGGCCTGCGGCCTCGCAACCGTGGCGTTGTATCGCCAGCGAAAATCCCCATCCAGTAAATAAAAAGATTTAAAAATTCTCATGCAAGTCGAACAACTGACAGATACTTTTAGTTCCCGTGAGCGGTTGCATCAAAGACCAGCTCGAGATGTGGGAAAAAAACTCCCCATTCGGGACTCGGCCTTCGGCCTCGTTAGTGACTCTCCTAAGGAATGTTAATGCGTAACACCCCATTCGGAACTCGGCCTTCGGCCTCGTAAGTGACTAACACGGCTCGGCCTGCGGCCTCGCGGAGGCCACGCTCGGCCTTCGGCCTCGCGGGCCGAAAGCTCGGCCTTCGGCCTCGCGGGTTTGAAGCTCGGCCTGCGGCCTCGCAAATAAGAAGCGGTTTCGCCATCAAAAATCCCTTTTTTGCGGTGGGTAGGCAAAATTATAACAAGTACTTTTATATAGTCTCAATTTAATTATCATTTAAAATTACAAGAACTGTTTATAACACAATAAATTATGAATAAAACCAAAATATAACATATCCCACCTGCCATTGTGTGTTATCCTTTATTAAATCACAGTATTTCACAAGTTTCTATCAAAAATCTTTTCTTGCATTGCACTCATACCTGCATAAAGATGGATGTCAATACATATAACGAGTCACTGCAGGAACTTATGGCTACTTTCACTAGCCGAATGGACAGCTTTGAGGGCAAACTTCAAAAAACACAAACATCCTCCAGCACAGATGCAATGGCTACTGAATATGCTGCTTTCAAAAGTTTTGTTTTGAAATCACTCCGTACGTTGCAAGAACAGATTCAATGCCTGGCTAAGGAAGCCGATCGGCAGGAGACTCGGAATCGGCGCAAAATTTTACTGATTCATGGCCTGGTTGAAGATTCCAAGGAGGTTGCAGGTGAAGTCATCTCGAAGACGGTTGTTGAGCGATTGAAGGTGTTGACATTTTCAGTAGATGACATCAGCCGTTGCCACAGGATGGGTCGCCTCAGTAGCCCTGATAAGCCCCGACCTATCTTGTGTAAATTCCGGGATGTGGTGGTGCGGGACAAGATCTGGTCGGTCAAAGCCAGTCTGAAGGGCACTGGGATAACAATCTCAGAGTTTTTGACAAAAACCCGGCATAACACATTTATGACTGCGCGTAGGCTTTTCGGCGTTGCTAAGTGTTGGACTCGAGATGGCTATATCTACGCCCTTGGTCCCGATGGAGTTCGCCATCGTATTAGCTGCCCGGAGGACCTTGATAAAATCCCAAAAGAAGCTCCAAAACCAGCAGCTGGGAGAGAAGCAGCACCGGCGAAAGAGGTACCAGCAGCTGCAGCGAAAGCTAGGCGTACAGCAGCCAGAAAGTAGTGTAGATAGGTTGCGTAGCAAATTATGTAAACAACACGATTTGTTTTTTTTTTTTTTATCTTTGATTACCCGTTTCATTCTTAAAAACAATCAAGAGCGTAGGTACCTTCATTTTATATTTCTTTGCATACCGCCAGTTATTATTTAATCACGACGAATATATATTTTCTTTTTTGTGGCTTCCTCTGTATTTGCCGACTGAAATATTACCAATGCTCACCAAAAGTGATTATTTTTCACTATTCTTAGCGTTTTATAGACATTTCAAAGACAAATTATGTTGTGTCTATACTTTCATTTACTCATCTTGTTTTTGTTGTTTTATTGTTTTATAAAGATATGTTTAATCCAACCAGCGGTATGCATTACATTATTATCAAGAGTTAGGTTACTACTTGAAGTTTTTATTTTTCTTATTCTTGTTGTTATCTTATTTTTGCCATTAAGGCTAGATTTATGTGGATGCAAATACTGTTAATTTGTTTGTTTATACTCTGACACACAGCTGGCGGGTGGGCAGTTCGCGATTAACGTTTTGTCTTTAGTTTGTATATTATTATAACATTACTCGTATATATTTATACATATATTATTTTTTATTTTTGAATATATTTATTTTTATTATGCAACCGTGCAGTGACGATGATTGTAGTGGTGACTTCTTTTCGGTATGCGATTCGGACAGTTCTGATAGTTTTTCTAGCATTCCGAACCTTTCAGTTTCGATTGATTCAATAGTGAATGACGTCCCAAAAAACTTTAATGTTTTTCACATTAATGCTCAGAGCATTCCGGCTCATTTTACTGATATGTTAGCGTCTTTTGAGAATCGTAATATTCATGCTATTTTGGTTTCCGAAACATGGCTAAAACCATGTCTTCCTTCAACATTATACCAATTACCAGGATTTAAACTCATTCGAAACGACCGCATTGGCAGTGTGGGTGGTGGTGTTGCCATTTATCTTCGTTCTTACATTCCCTTTTCCTTGCTGAACGTGTCAGCACAACCACCGCCTTCCAATGCGGGTGAGCATCTACTTCTAGAAATAACTTTATCACACACTAAGGTATTACTAGGTGTCTACTATTGCCCATCACTACGTATTAATTACTTTACGTCCTTCGAAAAACTTTTAGAAGACTTTACTCCATCGTATGAACACACCATTATTATGGGTGATTTTAACACCTGCCTACTTAAGCATGATTCCCGATCACATACTTTTGAGTCTTTAATCAGGGCCAGCAATCTTTCCATATTGCCCTTAAATGCTACGCATAATTTTCCTAACTGTGTCCCTTCTCTCCTCGATTTGATGCTCGTTTCATCTTTAACTCACGTACAGAAACATGGTCAGTGTGCGGCGGACGCCTTCTCCTATCATGACCTAGTCTATCTCTCATACAAGATTCGTCCGCCAAAGACCAAACCTAAAATTCTTCTGCAGCGTAATTTTGGTGGTATTGATATAGAGAGTCTAAAAAACGACGCCCGCACTCTGGACTGGTCCAGTGTTATAAATGTAGCTACTACAGACGAAAAGGTCAATAATTTTAATTTAATTTTGACAACGCTATTTGATAAACATGCCCCCTTAAGACCTGTGAAAATGAAACATCTACCAGCACCTTGGCTTACACCAGAAATTAGGCTAGTAATGAACAAAAAGTTAGCAGCTAAGGCCAGGTTAAAATGTTCACCCACAGATGACAACAAAGCAAAGTATTCTGAACGTAGAAATCACTGCAATAAGGTGTGTAGAAACGCACAACGCCGATATATACATAATTCTCTTGATAACAATGATCCTTCAAAAGTTTGGAGGTTCCTAAGAACACTGGGAGTTGGCAGGTCACGAGAGACAAATATCTCTAATGTCCTTAATATCAATGCACTTAATCAGCATTTTTCATTTTCGGCCAATTTTGATAGGCCTACAAAAGCTGCAACATTACGTTATCTTTCTTCCATTCCGGCTCCCGACCATCCAAACTTTGTTTTTAAGCAATTTTCCGATTGTGATGTCAAGAAGAGCATAGACGCCATTACGTCGAATGCAGTTGGAAGTGACTGCATTAGTCGTAAAATGATAACCCTGGTAACTGATGAAATACTGCCTATGATCACGTTTATTCTAAATGACTCTATTTCCAGTGGAACCTTTCCCTGTGTCTGGAAAGAAGCACAGATTACCCCCCTTCCTAAAAAATTCAATCCGTCGTCATTCTCCGACTATCGCCCTATCTCGATCCTACCTTTCCTGTCTAAGGTCCTCGAACGTCTTGTCCACCAACAACTTACTTCCTTCCTTAACAGAAATAGCCTCCTGAATCCCTTTCAATCTGGTTTCCGTCCGGGCCACAGCACAGTCTCAGCGTTAGTCAAGGTCACAGATGATATAAGACGGGGAATGGATGACGGGAAACTGTCAGTTCTAGCGTTGGTCGACTTCAGCAATGCGTTTAACAACGTAGATTTTGACATCCTGTTAGGTGTTATGTGCTCTCTTAACATATCTCCAACGGTCATTGCTTGGTTTCGTACTTACCTGAACGGGCGTCGGCAGCGCATACGCATCGATGATTCATACTCATCATGGTGCGATACAACTGCAGGCGTCCCTCAGGGTGGCGTTTTATCACCTCTTCTTTTTTCAATATTTATAAATGTAATCTCATATCAGTTATCTTCTTTTTACCACCTTTATGCAGATGATTTACAAATATATACACAAGTGTCGCCAAATGAGTTGCCAAAAGCAATTGCAACGATCAACGCTGATCTGAAACATATTTCCGATTGGAGTAAATCCTATGGACTCAGTGTAAACCCGTCGAAAACACAAGCAATTATCATTGGCAGCTCTAGAATGATTTCTCTGATTGATTGGTTTTGCCTTCCGCAAGTCATCTTTGATGGTCAAGTCATAAAAATAAGTGATAGCGTTACAAATTTGGGTATTATTATTGACCGGCAATTGTCATGGGTTCCTCAACTGTCTGAAATAAGTCGAAAAATATTTGCCTCCGCTGCTTCTCTAAGAAGATTGCGGAATTTCCTACCAATCACTACCAAAACTACGCTTGCACAGTCAATCTTGCTCCCTATACTCGATTACGCTGACGTCTCATATCTTAATTTAACCCAAGATCAGCTAAATAAGCTTGAACGCTTGCAAAACTTCTGTATTAGGTTTATATATGGCCTCCGTAAATATGATCACATAACCGATTTTCGTAAAAAGCTGAAGTGGTTACCTATTCGCCTTCGCCGGAATGCTCATATTCTTTCCCTTCTTTATAAAATCCTTTTTGACCCTGCCACTCCTTCCTTCCTCAAAGAGAATTTCACAGTTTTTCAATCATGTCACTCCTCATCCTTACGATCAATGAATTCTCTTAAACTTCGAGTACCCATCCACTCTTCACAGTACTTTGATAAGTCCTTCACAGTCCAAGCTGTCCCACTATGGAATGCTTTGCCTTTGGAAATTAGATGTGCCAAATCCGTTGATATATTTAAAAATATGGTTAAGAAACACTACCTATCAATTGCATGACACTGCCCAATAATATAGTTATTTCCATATTACTGCATATATGTAATTAGTCTATTACTTTATGTATTTAAGTATTAGAATTAGCATTATTATCTAAAGTTTTAAATTGATATTATTGCACAATTCACCGTATATTACATATTCTTTCTGACACTGTCCATCCAAAGGTTGTCTGGAAGAAATCGCTATATGCGATAAGACCGCCCATTGTGCTGTACCACCTTAATTATTTTAGATTCTTGTAACATTTTTTATTTTAATTGTGTACTTGTGCAATAAAGAGTTATTGTATTGTATTGTATTGTATCCAGTAAAAAAAAAACAAATGACGTCATCCAAAAATTTTTTTCATATTTGGAATCAGGGACCACCAATCTCCCTAAATACCAAATTTCAGCCAGATCGGAGCAACTTGGATTTTGGTATCCGGGTCGAAGGACCAATTTTCAATTTTCGACTAAAACCCCAAATTCTCCTACAAACCCTCTATAACATTTGTTCAAACCCCCCATACCCACCTATAACGGTTCGGGAGCTGCGGTCGTTTTAAATTTGTATGGGAGAACCTCTTTTTTGTTTGGGAGGGTAAATTTTTTTCAACTTTCCAAAAAGGTCCCAAGGTTTTAGTCATTTTTAGTTTTGGCACCTACCCCCCATCGATTATGGTTTCCGAGATCCGTACACCAGTTCCATCAAGGAAACCAAAAATGACACTTTTCGGATTTTTCTGGTGGTCATAGGAACCTCCTCTACACTTTTCCCCTACATCACAAACACCCCCCATCGCTCCTTCTGGGAGAACAATGATGTCAATGAGTCAGTCAGTGAGTGAGTCAGTCAGTGGTAATCGAACTTTATATAATATAACTAGTATTTCGGGTGGCGCGCGGGCTGCGAGCAGCCCGCGTTATCGATGTGCATTTGTATTTATTTCAAATTTGTAATTGCAGTTGAAAAAATATATATAATTCTCATACAAGTAGAGTAAGTGACAGTTTCTTCTAGTTCAGTACAAAGTGTGGGCAGGGTTACCATGTGCAAGTTGATTTTTTTGATAAAATTTTAGTCGCTGTAAAATCGCCCCAAGATTGTAATCGAGTTTTGTTAAGGGACCATACCTCTAATTGCAGTGGTTATCGTGGGCAGTTGCCTTGGAGACCAGCTCGAGATGTGAAAAAAACTCCCCATTCGGGACTCGGCCTTCGGCCTCGTTAGTGACTCTCCTAAGGAATGTAAACGCGTAACACCCCATTCGTAAGTGACTAACACGGCTCGGCCTACGGCCTCGCGGAGGCCACGCTCGGCCTTCGGCCTCGCGGGCCGAAAGCTCGGCCTTCGGCCTCGCAGGTTTGAAGCTCGGCCTACGGCCTCGCAACCGTGGCGTTGTATCGCCAGCGAAAATCCCCATCCAGTAAATAAAAAGATTTAAAAATTCTCATGCAAGTCGAACAACTGACAGATACTTTTAGTTCCCGTGAGCGCATGCATCAAAGACCAGCTTGAGATGTGGAAAAAAAACTCCCCATTCGGGACTCGGCCTTCGGCCTCGTTAGTGACTCTCCTAAGGAATGTAAATGCGTAACACCCCATTCGGAACTCGGCCTTCGGCCTCGTAAGTGACTAACACGGCTCGGCCTACGGCCTCGCGGAGGCCACGCTCGGCCTTCGGCCTCGCGGGCCGAAAGCTCGGCCTTCGGCCTCGCCCTCGAAGCTCGGCCTTCGGCCTCGCAGGTTTGAAGCTCGGCCTGCGGCCTCGCAAATAAGAAGTGGTTTCGCCATCAAAAATCCCCATCCAGTAAAAAAAAAACAAATGACGTCATCCAAAAAATTTTTTCATATTTGGAATCAGGGACCCCCAATCTCCCTAAATACCAAATTTCAGCCAGATCGGAGCAACTTGGATTTTGGTATCCGGGTCGAAGGACCAATTTTCAATTTTTGACAAAAATCTCATATTCCCCTACAAAGGGTCTATAATATTTGTTTGAACCCCCCATACCCACCTATAACGGTTCCGGAGCTGCGGTCGTTTTAATTTTGTATGGGAGAACCTCTTTTTTGTTCGGGAGGGTAATTTTTTTTCATTTTTCCAAAAAGGTCCCAGGGTTTTAGTCATTTTTAGTTTTGACACCTACCCCCCATCGATTATGGTTTCCGAGATCCGTACACCAGTTCCATCAAGGAAACCAAAAATGACACTTTTCGGATTTTTCTGGTGGTCATAGGAACCTCCTCTACACTTTTTCCCTACATTACAAACACCCCCCATCGCTCCTTCTGGGAGAACAATGATGTCAATGAGTCAGTGAGTGAGTGAGTCAGTGGTAATCGAACTTTATATAATATAACTAGGTGTTGGGTGGTGCGCGGGCTGCGAGCAGCCCGCGTTATCGATGTGCATTTGTATATTTTTTAAAATTTTATTTGCAGTTTATAAAAATATATAAAATTCTCATACAAGTCGAGTAAGTGACAGTTTCTTCTAGTTCAGTACAAAGTGTGAGCAGGGTTACCATGTGCAAGTTGATTTTTTCGATAAAATTTTAGTCGATGTAAAATCGCCCTAAGATTGTAATCGAGTTTTGTTAAGGGACCATACCTCTAAGTGCAGTGGTTAACGTGGGCCGTTGCCTCGGAGACCAGCTCGAGAAGTAAAAAAAAAACTCCTCATTTGGGACTCGGCCTTCGGCCTCGTTAGTGACTCTCCTAAGGAATGTAAATGCGTAACACCACATTCGGAACTCGGCCTTCGGCCTCGTAAGTGACTAACATGGCTCGGCCTACGGCCTCGCGGAGGCCACGCTCGGCCTTCGGCCTCGCGGGCCGAAAGCTCGGCCTTCGGCCTCGCCCTGGAAGCTCGGCCTTCGGCCTCGCAGGTTTGAAGCTCGGCCTGCGGCCTCGCAGCCGTGGCGTTGTATCGCCAGCGAAAATCCCCATCCAGTAAAAAAAAAAAAAAATGACGTCATCCAAAAAATTTTTTTATATTTAGAATCAGGGACCCCCAATCTCCCTAAATACTACATTTCAGCCAGATCAGACAAACTTGGATTTTGGTATCCGGGTCGAAGGACCAATTTTTTATTTTTGACAAAAACCCCATATTCCCCTACAAACCCTCTATAATATTTGTTTGAAACCCCCATACCCACCTATAACGGTTTCGGAGCTGCAGTCGTTTTAAATTTGTATGGGAGAACCTCTTTTTTGTTTGGGAGGGTAAATTTTTTTCAACTTTCCAAAAAGGTCCCAGGGTTTTAGCCATTTTTAGTTTTGGCACCTACCCCCCATCTATTATAGTTTCCGAGATCCCTACACCAGTTCCACGAAGGAAACCAAAAATGGCACTTTTCGGATTTTTCTGGAGGTCACAGGAACCTCCTCTCCACTTTTCCCCTACATTACAGACACCCCCCATAGCTCCTTCTAGGAGAACAATTATGTCAATCAGTCAGTGAGTGAGTGAGTCAGTCAGTGGTAATCGAGCTTTATATATATAACTAGTATTTGGGTGGTGCGCGGGCTGCGAGCAGCCCGCGTTATCGATGTGCATTAATAATATTTATCAAGATTTGTAGTTGCAGTTTATAAAAATATATAAAATTCTCATTCAAGTCGAGTAAGTGACAGTTTCTTCTAGTTCAGTACAAAGTGTCGGCAGGGTTACCATGTGCAAGTTGATTTTTTTGATAAAATTTTAGTCGCTGTAAGATCGCACCAAGATTGTAAACGACTTTTGTTTAGGAACCATACCTCTAAGTGCAGTGGTTGACGTGGGCCGTTGCCTCGGAGACCAGCTCGAGATGTGGAAAAAACCCCCCATTCGGGACTCGGCCTTCGGCCTCGTTAGCGACTCACCTGAGGGACGTAAGTTCGTTACACCCCATTCGGAACTCGGCCTTCGGCCTCGTAAGTGACTAACACGGCTCGGCCTACGGCCTCGCGGAGGTCACGCTCGGCCTTCGGCCTCGCGGGCCGAAAGCTCGGCCTTCGGCCTCGCAGGTTCGAAGCTCGGCCTGCGGCCTCGCAACCGTGGCGTTGTATCGCCAGCGAAAATCCCCATCCAGTAAATAAAAATATTTAAAAATTCTCATGCAAGTCGAACAACTGACAGATACTTTTAGTTCCCGTGAGCGGTTGCATCAAAGACCAGCTCGAGATGTGGAAAAAAAACTCCCCATTCGGGACTCGGCCTTCGGCCTCGTTAGTGACTCTCCTAAGGAATGTAAATGCGTAACACCCCATTCGGAACTCGGCCTTCGGCCTCGTAAGTGACTAACACGGCTCGGCCTACGGCCTCGCGGAGGCCACGCTCGGCCTTCGGCCTCGCGGACCGAAAGCTCGGCCTTCGGCCTCGCCCTCGAAGCTCGGCCTTCGGCCTCGCAGGTTTGAAGCTCGGCCTGCGGCCTCGCAAATAAGAAGTGGTTTCGCCATCAAAAATCCCCATCCAGTAAAAAAAAAACAAATGACGTCATCCAAAAAATTTTTTCATATTTGGAATCAGGGACCCCCAATCTCCCTAAATACTAAATTTCAGCCAGATCGGAGCAACTTGGATTTTGGTATCCGGGTCGAAGGACCAATTTTCAATTTTCGACTAAAACCCCAAAATTTCCTACAAACCCTCTATAACATTTGTTCAAACCCCCCATACCCACCTATAACGGTTCCGGAGTTGCGGTCGTTTTAAATTTGTATGGGAGAACCTCTTTTTTGTTCGGGAGGGTATTTTTTTTTCATTTTTCCAAAAAGGTCCCAGGGTTTTAGTCATTTTTAGTTTTGGCACTTACCCCCCATCGATTATGGATTTCGAGATCCGTACACCAGTTCCATCAAGGAAACCAAAAATGACACTTTTCGGATTTTTCTGGTGGTCATAGGAACCTCCTCTACACTTTTCCCCTACACCACAAACACCCCTCATCGCTCCTTCTGGGAGAACAATGATGTCAATGAGTCAGTGAGTCAGTGAGTGGTAATCGAGCTTTATATAATATAACTAGTATTTCGGGTGGTGCGCGGGCTGCGAGCAGCCCGCGTTATCGATGTGCATTTGTATATTTTTTAAAATTTTAGTTGCAGTCGAAAAAAATATATAAAAATTCTCATACAAGTCGAGAAAGGGACAGTTTCTTCTAGTTCAGTACAAAGTGTGAGCAGGGTTACCATGTGCAAGTTGATTTTTTTTGATAAAATTTAAGTCGCTGTAAAATCGCACCAAGATTGTAAACGACTTTTGTGAAGGTACCATACCTCTAAGTGCAGTGGTTAACGTGGGCAGTTGCCTCGGAGACCAGCTCGAGATGTGGAAAAAAAACTCCCCATTCGGGACTCGGCCTTCGGCCTCGTTAGTGACTCTCCTAAGGAATAAAAACGCGTAACACCCCATTCGTAAGTGACTAACACGGCTCGGCCTACGGCGTCGCGGAGGCCACGCTCGGCCTTCGGCCTCGCGGGCCGAAAGCTCGGCCTTCGGCCTCGCAGGTTTGAAGCTCGGCCTGCGGCCTCGCAACCGTGGCGTTGTATCGCCAGCGAAAACCCCCATCCAGTAAATAAAAAGATTTAAAAATTCTCATGCAAGTCGAACAACTGACAGATACTTTTAGTTCCCGTGAGCGGTTGCATCAAAGACCAGCTCGAGATGTGGAAAAAAAACTCCCCATTCGGGACTCGGCCTTCGGCCTCGTTAGTGACTCTCCTAAGGAATGTTAATGCGTAACACCCCATTCGGAACTCGGCCTTCGGCCTCGTAAGTGACTAACACGGCTCGGCCTACGGCCTCGCGGAGGCCACGCTCGGCCTTCGGCCTCGCGGGCCGAAAGCTCGGCCTTCGGCCTCGCCCTCGAAGCTCGGCCTTCGGCCTCGCAGGTTTGAAGCTCGGCCTGCGGCCTCGCAAATAAGAAGTGGTTTCGCCATCAAAAATCCCCATCCAGTAAAAAAAAAACAAATGACGTCATCCAAAAATTTTTTTCATATTCGGAATCAGGGACCCCCAATCTCCCTAAATACTTAATTTCAGCCAGATCAGAGCAACTTGGATTTTGGTATCCGGGTCGAAGGACCAATTTTCAATTTTTGACAGAAACCTCAAATTCCCCTACAAACCCTCTATAACATTTGTTTGAACGTCCCATACCCACCTATAACGGTTCCGGAGTTGCGGTCGTTTTAAATTTGTATGGGAGAACCTCTTTTTTGTTTGGGAGGGTAATTTTTTTTCAGTTTTCCAAAAGGGTCCCAGGGTTTTAGTCATTTTTAGTTTTGGCACCTACCCCCCATCGATTATGGTTTCCGAGATCCGTACACCAGTTCCATCAAGGAAACCAAAAATGACACTTTTCGGATTTTTCTGGTGGTCATAGGAACCTCCTCTACACTTTTCCCCTACATCACAAACACCCCCCATCGCTCCTTCTGGGAGAACAATGATGTCAATGAGTCAGTGAGTGAGTGAGTCAGTGGTAATCGAACTTTATATAATATAACTAGGTGTTGGGTGGTGCGCGGGCTGCGAGCAGCCCGCGTTATCGATGTGCATTTGTATTTTTAATTGAAGTTTTAGTTGCAGTTTATAAATTATATAAAACTGTCATACAAGTCGAGTAAGTGACAGTTTCTTCTAGTTCAGTACAAAGTGTGGGCAGTGTTACCATGTGCAAGTTGATTTTTTTGATAAAATTTTAGTCGCTGTAAAATCGCCCCAAGATTGTAATCGAGTTTTGTTAATGACCATACCTCTAAGTGCAGTGGTTAACGTGGGCAGTTGCCTCGGAGACCAGCTCGAGAAGTAAAAAAAAACTCCCCATTCGGGACTCGGCCTTCGGCCTCGTTAGTGACTCTCCTAAGGAATGTAAATGCGTAACACCCCATTCGGAACTCGGCCTTCGGCCTCGTAAGTGACTAACATGGCTCGGCCTACGGCCTCGTGGAGGCCACGCTCGGCCTTCGGCCTCGCGGGCCGATAGCTCGGCCTTCGGCCTCGCCCTGGAAGCTCGGCCTTCGGCCTCGCAGGTTTGAAGCTCGGCCTGCGGCCTCGCAGCCGTGGCGTTGTATCGCCAGCGAAAATCCCCATACAGTAAAAAAAAAAAAAATGACGTCATCCAAAAAATTTTTTTATATTTAAAATCAGGGACCCCCAATCTCCCTAAATACCAAATTTCAGCCAGATCGGAGCAACTTGGATTTTGGTATCCGGGTCGAAGGACCAATTTGCAATTTTCGACTAAAACTCCAAATTTCCCTGCAAACCCTCTATAATATTTGTTAAAGCCCCCCATACCCACCCATAACGGTTCCGGAGCTGCGGTCGTTTTAAATTTGTATGGGAAAACCTCTTTTTTGTTCAGGAGGGTAAATTTTTTTTTAATTTCCAAAAGGGTCCCAGGGTTTTAGTCATTTTTAGTTTTGACACCTACCCCCTATCGATTATAGTTTCCGAGATCCCTACACCAGTTCCATCAAGGAAACCAAAAATGACACTTTTCGGATTTTTCTGGAGGTCACGGGAACCTGCTCTACACTTTTCCCCTACACCACATATACCCCCCATCGCTCCTTCTAGGAGAACAATTCTGTCAATCAGTGAGTCAGTGAGTCAGTCAATCAGTCAGTGGTAATCGAGCTTTATATATATAACTAGTATTTGGGTGGCGCGCGGGCTGCGAGCAGCCCGCGTTATCGATGTGCATTAGTATTATTAACAAAAATGTCGTTGCATTTGCTAAAAAGATATAAAATTCTCATGCAAATCGAATAACTCACAGTTTCATCTATTTCAGTAGAAAGTGTGAGCAGGGTTACCATGTGCAAGTTGATTTTTAAAAAAAAATTTTAGTCGCGGTAAAACCGGACCAAGATTGTAAACGACTTTTGTTAAGGGACCCCACCTCTAAGTGCAGTGGTTAACGTGGGCAGTTGCCTCGGAGACCAGCTCGATATGTGAAAATACTCGTTATCCGGAACTCGGCCTTCGGCCTCGTTAGTGACTCCCATAAGGTACGTTGATGCGTTACACCTCATTCGAGCTCGGCCTTCGGCCTCGCAGATTTGAAGCTCGGCCTTCGGCCTCGCAGGTTTGAAGCTCGGCCTTCGGCCTCGCGGTGGTAAAGACAGCTTCTTCAAGTTCAGTACAAAGTGAGAACAGAGTTACCATATGCAAGTTTATTTTTTTCATTAATATTTTAGTCGGGGTAAAATCGCACAAAGAATTTAAACGACTTTTGTTAAGGGACCCTACCTCTAATTGTAGTAAATAACGCGGGCAGTTGCATTGGAGACCAGCTCGAGATGTGGAAAAAACTCCCCATCCGGGACTCGGCCTTCGGCCTCGTTAGCGACTTCCATAGGATGCGTTAATGAGGTACACCCCATTCGGAACTCGGCCTTCGGCCTCGTAAGTTACTAACACGGCTCGGCCTACGGCCTCGCGGAGGCCACGCTCGGCCTTCGGCCTCGCGGGCCGAAAGCTCGGCCTCCGGCCTCGCAGGTTTGAAGCTCGGCCTTCGGCCTCGCGGTGTTTAAAGCTCGGCCTGCGGCCTCGCAAGTTACAAAGGGAATGATTTTAAGCTGTTCCCAATGACGGCCAGCTCGGCCTTCGGCCTCGCAGGCCTACAGCTCGGCCTCCGGCCTCGCTAGGGTGGAGCTCGGCCTTCGGCCTCGCCTCCACAGCTCGGCCTGCGGCCTCGCTCGATTTCAGCTCGGCCTACGGCCTCGCAAAGAGAATGTGGTTTCGCCACCAAAAATCCGCATCCAGTAAAAAAAAAACTAATGACGTCATCAAAAAACTTTTTTCATATTTCGAATCAGGGACCCCAAATCTCCCTAAATACTTAATTTCAGTCAGATCGGAGCAACTTGAATTTTGGTATCCGGTTCGAAGGACCAATTTCAAGTTTTGGACAAAATCCCCAAATTTCCCTACAAACCCTCTATAACATTTGTTCAAACTCCCCATACCTACCTAAAACGGTTCCGGAGTTGCGATCGTTTTAATTTTGTATGGGAGAACCTCTTTTTTAATAGGTAGGGTAATTTTTTTCAACTTTCCAAAAGGGTCCCAGGGTTTTAGTCATTTTTAGTTTTGACACCTACCCTCCATCGGTTATGGTTTCCGAGATCCGTACACCTGTTCCATGAAGAAAACCAAAAATGCCACTTTTCGGATTTTTCTGGGGGTCACGTGGGCACTCTCTATACAGTCCACTATATAATTTCAACCCAAAAACACTCCTTCTGGGAGAACAATTCTGTCAGTGAGTCAATCAGTGGTAATGCAGCTTTATATATTATAACTAGTATTTGGGTGGTGCGCGGGCTGCGAGCAGCCCGCGTTATCGATGTGCATTTGTATATTTTTAAAACTTTTAGTTGTAGTTGAAAAAAATATATAAAAATTCTCATACAAGTCGATAATGGGACAGTTTCTTCTAGTTCACTACAAAGTGTGAGCAGGGTTACCATGTGCAAGTTGATTTTTTTTTGATAAAATTTTAGTCGATGTAAAATCGCCCCAAGATTGTAATCGAGTTTTGTTAAGGGACCATACCTCTAAGTGCAGTGGTTAACGTGGGCCGTTGCCTCGGAGACCAGCTCGAGATGTGGAAAAAGCTCCCCATTCGGGACTCGGCCTTCGGCCTCGTTAGTGACTCTCCTAAGGAATGTAAACGCGTAACACCCCATTCGTAAGTGACTAACACGGCTCGGCCTACGGCCTCGCGGAGGCCACGCTCGGCCTTCGGCCTCGCGGGCCGAAAGCTCGGCCTTCGGCCTCGCAGGTTTGAAGCTCGGCCTGCGGCCTCGCAACCGTGGCGTTGTATCGCCAGCGAAAATCCCCATCCAGTAAATAAAAAGATTTAAAAATTCTCATGCAAGTCGAACAACTCACAGATACTTTTAGTTCCCGTGAGCGGTTGCATCAAAGACCAGCTCGAGATGTGGAAAAAAAACTCCCCATTCGGGACTCGGCCTTCGGCCTCGTTAGTGACTCTCCTAAGGAATGTAAATGCGTAACACCCCATTCGGAACTCGGCCTTCGGCCTCGTAAGTGACTAACACGGCTCGGCCTGCGGCCTCGCGGAGGCCACACTCGGCCTTCGGCCTCGCGGGCCGAAAGCTCGGCCTTCGGCCTCGCCCTCGAAGCTCGGCCTTCGGCCTCGCAGGTTTGAAGCTCGGCCTGCGGCCTCGCAAATAAGAAGTGGTTTCGCCATCAAAAATCCCCATCCAGTAAAAAAAAAACAAATGACGTCATCCAAAAAATTTTTTCATATTCGGAATCAGGGACCCCCAATCTCCCTAAATACTAAATTTCAGCCAGATCAGAGCAACTTGGATTTTGGTATCCGGGTCGAAGGACCAATTTTCAATTTTTGACAGAAACCTCAAATTCCCCTACAAACCCTCTATAACATTTGCTTGAACCCCCCATACCCACCTATAACGGTTCGGGAGCTGCGGTCGTTTTAAATTTGTATGGGAGAACCTCTTTTTTGTTCGGGAGGATAATTTTTTTTCAACTTTCCAAAAGGGTCCCAGGGTTTCAGTCATTTTTAGTTTTGACACCTACCCCCCATCGATTATGGTTTCCGAGATCCGTACACCAGTTCCATCAAGGAAACCAAAAATGACACTTTTCGGATTTTTCTGGTGGTCATAGGAACCTCCTCTACACTTTTTCCCTACATCACAAACACCCCCCATCGCTCCTTCTGGGAGAACAATGATGTCAATGAGTGAGTCAGTGAGTCAGTCAGTGGTAATCGAACTTTATATAATATAACTAGTATTTCGGGTGGTGCGCGGGCTGCGAGCAGCCCGCGTTATCGTTGTGCATTTGTATATTTTTTAAAATTTTAGTTGCAGTTGAAAAAAATATATTATAATTCTCATACAAGTCGAGAAAGGGACAGTTTCTTCTAATTCAGTACAAAGTGTGAGCAGGGTTACCATGTGCAAGTTGATTTTTTTTATAAAATTTTAGTCGCTGTAAAATCGCACTAAGATTGTTAACGACTTTTCTTAAGGGACCATACCTCTAAGTGCAGTGGTTAACGTGGGCAGTTGCCTCGGAGACCAGCTCGAGATGTGGAAAAAGCTCCCCATTCGGGACTCGGCCTTCGGCCTCGTTAGTGACTCTCCTAAGGAATGTAAACGCGTAACACCCCATTCGTAAGTGACTAACACGGCTCGGCCTACGGCCTCGCGGAGGCCACGCTCGGCCTTCGGCCTCGCGGGCCGAAAGCTCGGCCTTCGGCCTCGCAGGTTTAAAGCTCGGCCTGCGGCCTCGCAACCGTGGCGTTGTATCGTCAGCGAAAATCCCCATCCAGTAAATAAAAAGATTTAAAAATTCTCATGCAAGTCGAACAACTGACAGATACTTTTAGTTCCCGTGAGCGGTTGCATCAAAGACCAGCTCAAGATGTGGTAAAAACTCCCCATGCTGAACTCGGCCTTCGGCCTCGTTAGTGACTCTCCTAAGGATTGTAAATGCGTAACACCCCATTCGGAACTCGGCCTTCGGCCTCGTAAGTGACTAACACGGCTCGGCCTACGGCCTCGCGGAGGCCACGCTCGGCCTTCGGCCTCGCGGGCCGAAAGCTCGGCCTTCGGCCTCGCCCTCGAAGCTCGGCCTTCGGCCTCGCAGGTTTGAAGCTCGGCCTGCGGCCTCGCAAATAAGAAGTGGTTTCGCCATCAAAAATCCCCATCCAGTAAAAAAAAAACAAATGACGTCATCCAAAAAATTTTTTCATATTCAAAATCAGGGACCCCCAATCTCCCTAAATACTAAATTTCAGCCAGATCAGAGCAACTTGGATTTTGGTATCCGGGTCGAAGGACCAATTTTTAATTTTTGACAGAAACCTCAAATTTCCCTACAAACCCTCTATAACATTTGTTTGAACCCCCCATACCCACCTATAACGGTTCCGGAGTTGCGGTCGTTTTAAATTTGTATGGGAGAACCTCTTTTTTGTTTGGGAGGGTAATTTTTTTTCAACTTTCCAAAAGGGTCCCAGGGTTTTAGTCATTTTTAGTTTTAGCACTTACCCCCCATCGATTATGGTTTCCGAGATCCGTACACCAGTTCCATCAAGGAAACCAAAAATGACACTTTTCGGATTTTTCTGGTGGTCATAGGAACCTCCTCTACACTTTTCCCCTACATCACAAACACCCCCCATCGCTCCTTCTAGGAGAACAATGATGTCAATGAGTGAGTGAGTCAGTGGTAATCGAACTTTATATAATATAACTAGTATTCCGGGTGGTGCGCGGGCTGCGAGCAGCCCGCGTTATCGATGTGCATTTGTATTTTTATCAACATTTTAGTTGCAAATTAAAAAATATATATAAAATTCTCATACAAGTCGAGTAAGTGACAGTTTCTTCTAGTTCAGTACAAAGTGTGGGCAGGGTTACCATGTGCAAGCTGATTTTTTTAAGAAAATTTTAGTCGCTGTAAAATCGCACCAAGATTGTAAACGACTTTTGTTAAGGGACCATACCTCTAAGTGCAGTGGTTAACGTGGGCCGTTGCCTCGGAGACCAGCTCGAGATGTGGAAAAAAAACTCCCCATTCGGGACTCGGCCTTCGGCCTCGTTAGTGACTCTCCTAAGGAATGTAAACGCGTAACAGCCCATTCGTAAGTGACTAACACGGCTCGGCCTACGGCCTCGCGGAGGCCACGCTCGGCCTTCGGCCTCGCGGGCCGAAAGCTCGGCCTTCGGCCTCGCAGGTTTGAAGCTCGGCCTGCGGCCTCGCAACCGTGGCGTTGTATCGCCAGCGAAAATCCCCATCCAGTAAATAAAAAGATTTAAAAATTCTCATGCAAGTCGAACAACTGACAGATACTTTTAGTTCCCGTGAGCGCATGCATCAAAGACAAGCTCGAGATGTGGAAAAAAAATTCCCCATTCGGGACTCGGCCTTCGGCCTCGTTAGTGACTCTCCTAAGGAATGTAAATGCGTAACACCCCATTCGGAACTCGGCCTTCGGCCTCGTAAGTGACTAACACGGCTCGGCCTACGGCCTCGCGGAGGCCACGCTCGGCCTTCGGCCTCGCGGGCCGAAAGCTCGGCCTTCGGCCTCGCCCTCGAAGCTCGGCCTTCGGCCTCGCAGGTTTGAAGCTCGGCCTGCGGCCTCGCAAATAAGAAGTGGTTTCGCCATCAAAAATCCCCATCCAGTAAAAAAAAAACAAATGACGTCATCCAAAAATTTTTTTCATATTTGGATTCAGGGACCCCCAATCTCCCTAAATACCAAATTTCAGCCAGATCGGAGCAACTTGGATTTTGGTATCCGGGTCGAAGGACCAATTTTCAATTTTCGACTAAAACCCCAAATTCTCCTACAAAGTCTCTATAACATTTGTTCAAACCCCCCATACCCACCTATAACGGTTCGGGAGCTGCGGTCGTTTTAAATTTGTATGGGAGAACCTCTTTTTTGTTCGGGAGGGTAATTTTTTTTCAACTTTCCAAAAAGGTCCCAGGGTTTTAGTCATTTTTAGTTTTGACACCTACCCCCCATCGATTATGGTTTCCGAGATCCGTACACCAGTTCCATCAAGGAAACCAAAAATGACACTTTTCGGATTTTTCTGGTGGTCACAGGAACATCCTCTACACTTTTCCCCTACATCACAAACACCTCCCATCGCTCCTTCTAGGAAAACAATGATGTCAATCAGTCAGTCAGTCAGTCAGTCAGTCAGTCAGTGAGTGGTAATCGAACTTTATATATTATAACTAGGTGTTGGGTGGTGCGCGGGCTGCGAGCAGCCCGCGTCATCGATGTGCATTAGTAATATTTATCAAGATTTGTAGTTGCAGTTCATAAAAATATATAAAATTCTCATTCAAGTCGAGTAAGTGACAGTTTCTTCTAGTTCAGTACAAGGTGTCGGCAGGGTTACCATGTGCAAGTTGATTTTTTTGATAAAATTTTAGTCGCTGTAAGATCGCACCAAGATTGTTAACGACTTTTGTTAAGGAACCATACCTCTAAGTGCAGTGGTTGACGTGGGCCGTTGCCTCGGAGACCAGCTCGAGATGTGGAAAATACCCCCCATTCGGGACTCGACCTTCGGCCTCGTTAGCGACTCACCTGAGGGACGTTAATTCGTTACACCCCATTCGGAACTCGGCCTTCGGCCTCGTAAGTGACTAACACGGCTCGGCCTACGGCCTCGCGGAGGCCACGCTCGGCCTTCGGCCTCGCGGGCCGAAAGCTCGGCCTTCGGCCTCGCAGGTTTGAAGCTCGGCCTGCGGCCTCGCAACCGTGGCGTTTTATCGCCAGCGCAAATCCCCATCCAGTAAATATTAAGATTTAAAAATTCTCATGCAAGTCGAACAACTGATAGATACTTTTAGTTCCCGTGAGCGGTTGCATTAAAGACCAGCTCGAGATATGGAAAAAAAACTTCCCATTCGGAACTCGGCCTTCGGCCTCGTTAGTGACTCTCCTAAGGAATGTTAATGCGTAACACCCCATTTAGAACTCGGCCTTCGGCCTCGTAAGTGACCAACACGGCTCGGCCTGCGGCCTCGCGGAGGCCACGCTCGGCCTTCGGCCTCGCGGGCCGAAAGCTCGGCCTTCGGCCTCGCCCTCGAAGCTCGGCCTTCGGCCTCGCAGGCTTGAAGCTCGGCCTGCGGCCTCGCAGCCGTGGCGTTGTATCGCCAGCGAAAATCCCCATCCAGTAAAAAAAAAACAAATGACGTCATCCAAATTTTTTTTTTTATATTTGGAATCAGGGACCCTCAATCTCCCTAAATACCAAATTTCAGCGAGATCGGAGCAACTTGGATTTTAGTATCCGGGTCGAAGGACCAATTTGCAATTTTTGACAGAAACCTCAAATTTCCCTACAAACCCTCTATAATATTTGTTCGAACCCCCCATACCTACCTATAACGGTTCCGGAGTTGCGATCGTTTTAATTTTGTATGGGAGAACCTCTTTTTTGTTCGGGAGGGTAATTTTTTTTCAATTTTTTAAAAGGATCCCAGGGTTTTAGTCATTTTTAGTTTTGACAACTACCCCCCATCGATTATGGTTTCCGAGATCCCTACACCAGTTCCATGATGGAAACCAAAAATGACACTTTTCGGATTTTTCTGGAGGTCACGGGAACCTCCTCTACACTTTTCCCTTACACCACAAACACCCCCCATCGCTCCTTCTAGGAGAACAATTCTGTCAATCAGTGAGTCAGTGAGTCAGTCAATCAGTCAGTGGTAATCGAGGTTTATATATATATAACTAGGTGTTGGGTGGTGCGCGGGCTGCGAGCAGCCCGCGTTATCGATGTGCATTAGTAATATTATCAAGATTCTTAGTTGCAGTTTATAAAAATATATAAAATTCTCATACAAGTCGAGTAAGTGACAGTTTCTTCTAGTTCAGTACAAAGTGTCGGCAGGGTTACCATGTGCAAGTTGATTTTTTTGATAAAATTTTAGTCGCTGTAAGATCGCACCAAGATTGTAAACGACCTTTGTTAAGGAACCATACCTCTAAGTGCAGTGGTTGACGTGGGCCGTTGCCTCGGAGACCAGCTCGAGATGTGAAAAAAGCTCCCCATTCGGGACTCGGCCTTCGGCCTCGTTAGTGACTCTCCTAAGGAATATAAACGCGTAACACCCCATTCGTAAGTGACTAACACGGCTCGGCCTACGGCCTCGCGGAGGCCACGCTCGGCCTTCGGCCTCGCGGGCCGAAAGCTCGGCCTTCGGCCTCGCAGGTTTGAAGTTCGGCCTGCGGCCTCGCAACCGTGGCGTTGTATCGTCAGCGAAAATCCCCATCCAGTAAATAAAAATATTTAAAAATTCTCATGCAAGTCGAACAACTGACAGATACTTTTAGTTCCCGTGAGCGGTTGCATCAAAGACCAGCTCGAGATGTGGTAAAAACTCCCCATTCTGAACTCGGCCTTCGGCCTCGTTAGTGACTCTCCTAAGGAATGTAAATGCGTAACACCCCATTCGGAACTCGGCCTTCGGCCTCGTAAGTGACTAACACGGCTCGGCCTACGGCCTCGCGGAGGCCACGCTCGGCCTTCGGCCTCGCGGGCCGAAAGCTCGGCCTTCGGCCTCGCCCTCGAAGCTCGGCCTTCGGCCTCGCAGGTTTGAAGCTCGGCCTGCGGCCTCGCAAATAAGAAGTGGTTTCGCCATCAAAAATCCCCATCCAGTAAAAAAAAAACAAATGACGTCATCCAAAAAATTTTTTTATATTTAAAATCAGTGACCCCCAATCTCCCTTAATACCAAATTTCAGCCAGATCAGACAAACTTGGATTTTGGTATCCGGGTCGAAGGACCAATTTTCAATTTTCGACTAAAACCCCAAATTCTCCTACAAACCCTCTATAATATTTGTTCGAACCCCCCATACCCACCTATAACGGTTCCGGAGCTGCGGTCGTTTTAAATTTGTATGGGAGAACCTCTTTTTTGTTCGGGAGGGTAATTTTTTTTCAACTTTCCAAAAGGGTCCCAGGGTTTTAGTCATTTTTAGTTTTGGCACTTACCCCCTAACTATTATAGTTTCCGAGATCCTTACACCAGTTCCATTAAGGAAACCAAAAACGACACTTTTCGGATTTTTCTGGAGGTCACGGGAACCTCCTCTACACTTTTCCCCTACATCACAAACACCCCCCATAGCTCCTTCTAGGAGAACAATTCTGTCAATCAGTGAGTCAGTGAGTGAGTCAGTGAGTGGTAATCGAGCTTTATATATATAATAATATGTAATATAACTTGTTATTTAAAAATTAACAATAAAAATGACTGAATGATCCAAGAAGCCTCCTTCTTTTGTTTAAAATTGGTTAAAAACTACGAAGCTCCAGTGATATAACAAGTGTTTTAAGAGTTTCTACTCGGTCACGCAACTAAGCTGTGTGATAGCATCCTCACAGACCCCGTCATGAAATAAAACACCCGCGCCTACAATTGGATCATCTAAAAATATACCTTCCCATGGGCCCGCAGCCGTTCTCCCTATTATCGCTCAAACATTTGAATCCATTGTAAGTCATCGTAAAGGGTCTTGTAGCCAGAGGCGACAAATAAACTCGTCTCATGAACTATAAATTGTTTATTTTATAATAACATTACATTACGTTACACAAGGACAAGTGACAGTAGTCAGCACAGCCCAATGTTCTATGTACGCGGATGATCTACAAATGTATCGACCCGTGAGTGGCCTTTCTGACTGCATAACACTTCAGCGCGATATTGCGTCCCGGGACCAATGGAGTCTGTCGAATAGTAATTCTTTTAATGTATCCAAATGTAAAATAGTGTCCTTCTCCAGGTCTCCCAAGCCTCTAACAGCACATCAACACACATTAGAAGGTTCTGAATTAGAAAGGGTCAATTCTATTCGGGATCTTGGACTTATCTTGGACAATCAGCTTGATTTCCGTGAGCACATTGTTTCAATCTGTAAGGATGCAAACACAGTGTTGGGGTTCATAATGAGAACATCTTCACAATTCCAAGACGTAAGCGTTGCTATCATGCTCTTTAACGCATTTGTGCGTAGTCAGTTAGAGTTTGGCGCAATCGTCCGGGACCCGAGGGAGGCCAAGTACGCCGTAATGATAGAGAGGCCGCAGTGCAATTTGCGAGCTATGTCCAATGATGTTTTACTAAAGATGACGTATATTCATAATGCGCGGTGCTCAGATTTTGTTCCTTTACGACATAAACATGCTTACTGCGACAGATAATACGGTACAAATAATATAGAAAAGGATAGCTATATGTTTAGATTTGCGCTTGAAATACGCGTCATAATGAAAATTATTACAATTGATTTAATTTTGCCGCCTCAGTTACCGCGCGCTTGTGCGACATCTACCTCATATAAACATATAATATCATTGGGTATGTCTATAAACGAATGTACGTACTACACTCTCACTGTACCTGTACGATACTATCGCTATCTTATCCCCTCCCTATTTGTCTCAGATATGAACTTGTAGATACATTAGAGTACAGGCGTAAACTACTTCTCACAATTCACTATTGTCAAATACTTCGTAAAAAAATTAATAATCCAACCGTGTTGGGTACTCTTGGTCTATTTGTTCCAAGCAACTACATTCGCGGTGTCGGTCGTCGGCGACACCAGCTACCCTCACGCCCCGTCCCCCGCCCCGGCCGCGCCAGTAACTCGCCGACGCGGAGAGCGGTGACGGCGCTGAACCAGTTCATGCACGAGTTTCAGCAGGTCGACATTTACCATGACAGCTTAAAGACAATTTAGATGTAATGTAAATTTGTTTTTAGGAAAATGTACATAATAAAATAGTAGGCGTTTTGTTTAACTGTAAGCATACTTATGTACTTAATGAAGAATAAATAAACAAAAGTAGTTGCTGCAAGGACTGTACCCGGTATGCTCGTATTACATTAGGCTACATAGTCACGGTAATAATAAAAATTGAATGCAACAATTACATTTTTAGAACGAGGCGACTAGCTCGAGGGCACCACTGGGGTTCGAACCTCGGCTCGAGCTGTCGCCAGGACAGGGATCGATTCGACTTGCCCCGGTACTACAGTGGTCCGTTAATGGGCCCTAAAGCTGGTGTCACAGCGAGCGAGGCCCATATTCCGGTGTGAGATCGCGCCGCCCACGCCGGACCAGGAATCACTACCAATTGTTGTTCCTCGTTGTTGCGATTGCGATTCGGTGCCGGCGACGCGGTCGCTCCCGCATCGAACACTGTGAAGGCATGTGGAAGAAGCCGAAACGATTCTAAATCGTGATCTCGACGGCCCCCGAGTCCCAACATTTGAAATAATGCATAACCTGCTGCTCATTTAATAACGTAACTTAGCCGAGTGATATATTTAATTGGAGAGTAACTTAAAGGTACGCCTGTTAGCCTCGATACTCGAAGACTGCCATCCATAAAGTACGCATAAAACAGTTACCTTTTAATACTAATCGGGCTAGTTTGCTGTCTTCCTGTCTGAACTCCTCCGCGCCGCTGATGGCCAAGCACTCGTACGTGCCCTGGTTGGAGTCCTTCATGCCGTCGCTGAAGTAGAGGGTGGAGTTGACGGTGGTGCGGTTCACGACGCGCTCGTAGATCACGATGTTGCTGTGGTTCGCGCTCAGTATCTGGTCATCCTGTGACGAGTATTCCCCGACAACCATCATAAGGCACCCATCGCATGAACACACTCAATAAAACGATTGCTTTCTTTGTTCGTTCAGGCTGGTGTTTGATTTGTTCTGCGTTATTAATAACAAACCGCATACCCAGATATGTATCTGAGTACGAACTGGGGGAGGTTTTTATTAATTCGGTGTTTATTATGTCGGTTATCTCCGGTCTCTAATATTTGTGAATCAAATTTAAAATAAACCTTGGTATATACCTAGAATCGTCAACATTATCATATCAGCCATAGGACGTCTACTGCTGGACATATGCCTCCCCCATTGATTTCCACGAGAACCGGTTGGAAGCGGCCCGCATCCAGACCTTGCTTGCGATCTTAGTCAGGTCGTCTATCCACCTGGTCGGTGGCTGCGCTTGCCAGTCCGCGGTATCCATTTGGGAACCTTCCGACCCCAACGGCCATCGGCTCCTTGAACTATGTGCCCTGCCCATCACGACTTCACCTTGCTAATCCGCTGGGCTATGTCGTTCCGATTCGGTCGCGTAGAGAAACCGCGAGCCTAGCCCTCTCTATAGCTCGCCAGTGACACGGACTGATCGAACACCTTCGTTTTCAAGCATTGCTGTATTTTGGACGAGAAGACATCGCGGAGTTTGATGATAACAAATTTACATTTATTGTTAACTTTAAAAAAATATAAGTTCTATAATCACTCGAAAATATGTTTTGTCATGTACGCTCGTCAAAATGAACTTTTTATTTGATTATATTACGTTATAGAGTATATATATATAGTTATATATATTTACAGTTAGATTTTTTAAAAATTAATACCTCTTATTGTTTACTTCCAGTATTCCGTGTCCGTTTATAAGACGGCGCTCATTTGTGCTATAACAAATACAAACACACAAAGATACATACGTTAAACATAAAAATCAAAAAGCTATAACCTTCCGCCAGTGCACGGCCGGGCGCGGCACGCCGCGCGCGAGGCAGTTCATCTCTATGGGCTGGAAGGGGGCCACTTCTCCCTCGATACTTTTCGTTAAGGTAATCTCGGGGGGCGCCAAAGCTGAAAACAAAATGCGGCTAATTTAGAATTTGAATAACAATAATTTATCCCAATCCTACTGATATTATAAATGCGAAAGTTTGCGTGTATCTCTGTATGTTTGTTACTTCTTCACGCTCAAATGGCTGGACGGATTTGGATGAAATTTGGTACGTAGATACTTCGAGTCCCGGAATGACACATAGGCTACACTTCATCATCGTCAATCATCACCACGCGGGTAAAACCGGCGGGGCGCAACTAGTAATATTTATAAATGTGAAAGTATGGATAGATGTTTGTTACTCTTTCACGCAAAAAATACAGAACGGATTTGGATGAAATTTGGTATGGAGATAGGTTAGACCCTGGAATAAAACATAGGCTACTTTTATCCCGGAAAAAGTATAGAGTTTCCGCGGGGCGCTACTAGAATAAATAATATTCCAATAGTTTCCAGGATATTTTTCAAAGGAAACACTGGAATTACGCAAAAGTCTACAGCAATTGCAATAACAAATCGTAATCTATTTCCCCGAGTGACCGGCTTAGTAACCCGATACAGACGGGAGAATGGGAGGGTGCGCATGCGCATACAGCCCGGCACGACCGCGTCGCCACGCGAGTGCTCTGGGTGTGGCGCCTGTTATTTATAACATAATACCAACATACATTAAGGACATGAACTTAAGTCTTTTTAAAAGGTCATTGGATAAGTTACTTGACATTCATTACGTATATTATAACAATTGTGATTTGATTAATACGTGAAGCAAAATCTTTGTGCCCCTTTATTACGTGCGTGTGTTTATTTCTCAGATAAAACGGAGGCACCCCCCCCCCCCCCCCCCCCATAATTGTACACGTGGTAAACACTGAAAAATTACTCTCCGACCAGTTTCGAACTTATTTGCAGTTCTTCATCTGGGAGTTATGATCATGCCAGGCGGCGCTTAGCACGGAACAGTTCCGTGCTCACGACCGCCGCCTGACTCCCAGATGAAGATTGATAATTTGTAAGGGAATACATTGGCTTGGTTTGGGGGGATGTAAAGGTCCCTTTATGTAGTTTTTCGTAAATAGCTCGTAAATGGTGGCCCATAGCTAAAAATGTTTTTAGACTGTAGTAATTTCCATAAAACTCTTTACAAAAAGATTCTATACAATTTTAAAGGATATGAAACGGGAGAGTAATTATAATCAATTGTACACATAATGAATGTTGTACTTGTGCATACACTTATTGTGACGGGGTACCGCGGGGCCGCGGGGCCGGGGGGTCAGTAGACCGCGCGCCGGCGCGGGCGGTAAAGGTGCCGTGTGGGCCTTCCTCGGCAATTTTCAGTGAGCCCTTAACATCACCTGAGAGTATGGAAGAGGGCGGCGAGACGCTGTTTCTGGCTATTTACCAAGGGCCTGCCCAAGAACGATGCCTCAATAAGCACCGCTACTCAGCCTTTTTGAAAGCATCGATGAAACCGAAATCAGATCTGGCCAATCTTCCTCCTACCAGAGGAGCTTCGAAGCAGCACTCGTTCAGAGTATACCTTTTTTTTTTTTTACATATTATAAGTTTGCGTTTGACAACTGTCTCACCTGATGTTAAGTGATGACGTTGTCTAGGATGCAGGTATCTTCATCACAGTGTTATCAAAAACGATTTTGTTAGAAATACAAACATCTTTTGAGGCAATTACTAACGTAGATCTTTATAATTGCTTACAGATACAACAATGACTCGGCAACCCCCTACCACCTACCCAATGGGGATGGGTCAGAGGAGACGATGGCATCCTTAAGCCGGTGCCTCATGCAGACGATTCACTGCCTCCTGACACCATTCTCGACGCCATACTTTGCCGACGCGTGCCTGTGTGCGGGGAGCGATGTGGCTGCCGGAAGCAGGACTGTGCCTGCTCCAGCGTCTGCGGCGTGTGCTTCGGTTGATGCACTAACGGAGCCCCCATCGAAGACACCGCCGCGGCGTGTGCTCCGGTTGACGCACTAACGGAGCCCCCATCGAAGACACCGCCGCGGCGTGTGCTCCGGTTGACGCACTAACGGAGCCCCCATCGAAGACACCGCCGCGGCGTGTGCTCCGGTTGGTGCACTAACGGAGCCCCCATCGAAGACACCGCCGCGGCGTGTGCTCCGGTTGACGCACTAACGGAGCCCCCATCGAAGACACCGCCGCGGCGTTTGCTCCGGTTGATGCACTAACGGAGCCCTCATCGAAGACACCGCCGCGGCGTGTGCTCCGGTTGACGCACTAACGGAGCCCCCATCGAAGACACCGCCGCGGCGTGTGCTACGGTTGACGCACTAACGGAGCCCCCATCGAAGACACCGCCGCGGCGTGTGCTCCGGTTGATGCACTAACGGAGCCCCCATCGAAGACACCGCCGCGGCGTGTGCTCCGGTTGACGCACTAACGGAGCCCCCATCGAAGACACCGCCGCGGCGTGTGCTCCGGTTGACGCACTAACGGAGCCCCCGTCGAAGACACCGCGATAACGAGCATGTTTTACATTTATAACACAATCAGGAATGTTATTTGTAGAAAAATACATAAAGAAATATGTTTATTTTTTACTGTTCATCGTCTTCTCTTCACCCCTCGTTAAATATGGATCCCAGCGTTAAGAATCTTTTTTGTACAGAATTGGAGATGGAGATTACTTAAGTATAAGCATATTTAATTCGGAACGCCACCAGTTACGTGTTATTTACAAAAATCTAAAAAAGGGGGACCTTTACACCCCCTCCACCCGTTAGCTCCACCCCCACCCATCAGTACTTTTAGTATGTTGTTTAAGACACCTTTCCCCAGAACTACAGCAAATTCATTTAACACGGATTATTTCCCCTATTTTTCCTTCATTGGGTGGGCTAAGAGGGGCGCGTGCATGGTTCGTCATACAGACAGGTGCACACTCGAGTGAGAGTGCTTTGCTGCTCGTGTACCTACGTCGCATTTAACTTTCGAACAGAATATACAGGCTTCGTAAATGCATTTTTTAGTAATTGTGTTGAAAAATATTGTGAGATATGGCGTTCCTCAGACAGGTAGTTCATGTGAGGATGGATCGACACGGTCGGCGGTCGGCAGATATAGCTTTAACAGCCTAAACAGAAGAGCGTTTCAAATACAAATACAAATATCTTACAAATACAAATATCTTTATTGAAAACAGTAAATATGTCTACTTATCTAACGTACACTGCCTTTTGTGTTAGTTAAAAACTGTGGTACAAAAGGCAGGCTCTTCCTTGATGAGCACAGTTTTACAATATGTGAAGATGATGATGTGTGAGGCTACTTTAGTAAAGGGAATTTAAAAACAATAATAGTTTGCACTAGGCTATTAGTATTACTTATTATATATTAATAATATATTAAAATTACTAATTCTATGAGGTGTGTGTGCGTGCGTGTGTGTGTGATGTGTGTGTGTATGATGTGTGTGTGTATGTGTGTGAATGTGTGTGTGTGTGTGATGTGTGTGTGTGTGTGTGTGTGATGTGTGTGTGTGTGTATGTGTGCTGTAACAGCGTGTGTGAGGGAGTGTGTCTTCGTAGAAACGTGTGTGACTAACTTGAGTTTTTTAGGAATGAATGGTTAACTGACCATTTCTAAGAGTTTTTCAACTCCGTCATAATCTAATAAATTTAGCCATTGAGTAATTTCTGACTTTAGTTTATACATACATACATTTTTGAGTGTTTTATTTTTGTTTATTTTATTATAGAACATCGGTGCCAGGTGCCAATATTGTCTCCAACCAACTAAACTTCTACAACTTGGTACAGTGCACTTGTCGACTCTTTTACTACTGGTAGTCATATTTGGAACAGTTTCTCTATGGTATCTCTGTAAACATTTAAACACAAAAAGCTTTCTGACACTGAATACTTGACACTTAAGAAAAAGATCAGTGGTAGAAAATTTAAAAGGCAGACCAAGCATGACTTTCAATAACGCTCTTTGTGCTCTTTCGACTTTTATCATTAGTGTCTTTGCAGCGCCTCCCCAGGAAGAAATACAGTAGCCGATTGTGCATTCTGCTAAAGCTTTATAAGTTTGTAAGAGCAGTTTTTCATCTGCTACCGTTCTTAAAGTTTTAAATACGTATATAAGTTTACGAATACGTTTGCTAACTATCTCAATATGAGCGCACCAATTCATATTTTCATCAACGATTACTCCTAGGTATCTTATGGTTTCCGAACGTGTTAGCACACCACATTCGCAACCAGACATACTAGCCTGACGGTTGCATGGGAATGAATGTGCCTTTATTTCGAGATTATTTGGAGGTTTACCTGCATTAGTTTTACTAAAAGATAGGTATTTAGTCTTGCTAGTATTAATTGATAAAAGATTGTCCTCTAGCCAGGAAATGGCTAGAGAGAGACCCAACTCAGCTTTACTGTAGACATCTTTCCATGTGACACCGTGAAAAATGAGGACAGTATCATCCGCATACATGACTATATCTGCATTAACAGTGATGCTCTTACATAGCTCATTAATATATGCTAAAAATAACGATGGGCCAAGAGTTGAACCTTGTGGTACACCATAGTTGCAGATATAATTACTGCTAACGTGATTATCGACCCTTACTTGCTGTTCACGGTGAGTTAGGTAATCAGTAAACCACTTGTGTACAACTCCTCTTATCCCAATACTCTCTAAACGACCTAAAAGTATTGGAACAGAAACGGTATCGAACGCTTTTTGGAGATCCAAAAATACGCCGACACACTTTTGGCCCTGATCCAAATACTGAGATACCACTGTTGTTAGGTGTAGTACTGCATCCTCAGTAGATTTTCGTACCCGGAACCCGTACTGGTTCTTATGAAGTAAATCATTTTTTTCCATATATGATAAAAGTCTTGTGTTAACCACCTTTTCTAAAATTTTGGATAATGTTGGCAAGAGCGAAATTGGTCTATAGTTAGAAGGTATTTGCTTATCACCTGCTTTATGTATTGGTATCACTATAGCTTTTTTGAAAACAGATGGAAAAGTACCGGTCGAAAAACTTAAATTGCATAAGTGAGCTATCGGTCCTGACAAGGCTTCTACACACCGTTTTATCAGGGAAGTAGATATTTTGTCATGACCAGGAGCACTATTTACTTTTAGTCTAGAAATTATTGCTGCTATTTCTTTTGCATCGGTAAAAAAAAAAGTGAAAAAGAGCTTGAAGATGCAATCTGAACTGAAGCAACTGATGCTGATGCTGCGAGGTCAGCATCTGTTTTGTGTATTTTGTGCATAATGTTGGCAGCTAAATTCCCACCAATGGAAGTGAAAAATGTGTTGACTATATTTAATGATTCTTCTGGACTGTGCCCTATTTTGAGTAAAGGGTTTGATGATATTTTTTCCGTGGAAAGATTACATAGATCCTTAATTATATTCCAGGTTTTTTTCATGTTACCTTTCGAATTTTGAAATTGCTTTTGGTAATAATCTTGCTTAAGTGATTTAATAATCTGGTTACATTTGTTTCTGTATCTCTTAAACTTATTTAGTAGAAATTCATTTTCCGGGTATAGCTTAACTTGATTTTGTAAGATGTTTCTTCTGCGTATAGATCTGACAACTCCAGTTGTTATCCATGGCTTAATGGGCTTGAACTTGGCTGTTGTTCTTTTCAATGTCGTGTTTTTTTCGATGGCCAAAGTTATGATGGATATCAGCTTGTCCGCTGCAGAATTTACATCTTGTAAAGAATAATATTCATTCCACGTGTATTGAGCTAGCATCTCTCCAACGGCATTTACATTTGTAAACGTCTTACATTCATTTATAGTCTTTTTTTTATGATTTAATATATCGAATGATAACAAAATCGGCGCGTGGTCAGTTAGTTCTTCAAAGACTATCGTTTGCCACCCGGTACTTAATTTTACCATGAAATGGTCAATACATGTTTTAATTCTTGTGGGTAGGTCAATACCTTGTATTAGCCCATGTGCCGCCATCAAATTTAAATAATGAGAAGTATAGCTATTTTCAGCTAATGTGTTGATATTAATGTCTCCTGTTAAAATTATATTATTATTGTGCCTAATTTTACTTATTATGCCATCTAAAGAATCCAGGAAAGGTTTTGGGTTGTCAAAACAATGCGGACGGTAAGTACAAATAATTGAAAAGAGGTTGTTAATATCGAGTAATAGACAATTTCCCTCATTCATTTTAGGCTCTGTGCATTTGACTAATAAACTGTTTCGGACATAGGCAACAACACCATCGTTTTGATTATAGTGGTGTTTAGTATAGTACATGTTGTAGTTGTATATTGGTGGGGGATCGTATTTTCGCGTCCAACATTCGCTTAACACAATTATATCAATTTCCACATCCAGACTACTCAAGAAGACGAGAAATAGATCAATATTTTTGTGTATACTTCTTATGTTCAGTGATAATATATTTAATTTGTTACTTGTATTTTTGTAGTGAAGAAGTTCAGAACATTTTGAAGGATCGCTTAACTTCTTGCAACGGATAGTGCCACAGCTATCGATATCATTAATTAAATCATTGTTTACTAAACCAAATATAACTGTAACATGGCAAGAAGGCCCGTCTTAATTTGGCATATCAAGCTGCAGTTATAATAAACTAATAAGTGACAATATTTGAGTGATTTAACTAGTAAGTGACAATTTATGGCACAATATTTATTTGTCAGTAGGATGCAATAGTAAAGCATTGTAAGCAATAATCTCAATAAAATAATGGAAAAAAATGGAAATATAGACCTAACGAAGTTGCAATCTTTGTAGTCCTTTAGTATTCTTAAATTATACATGAGCTTTCTAATAACTTTTCCAAAAGTATTATCTATTATAATATTATTGCAGTCTAGATAGCTTATGTAGTAGGAGTAAAGTTGGTGAGAGTATGTTAGTGCACGGTTTGCGTTGGTTGTGTATGAGTTGGTGTGTAGTTTTGTAAGCAGATGCATATGCAAAATTTTAAAATTTGTACGTGAGTTAGTGTATGCTTTTGTAAGCGAGTGGTTACATAAATGAGTAAAATTTATAAAAAGTACACTTTCAGCCAATTCAGACAAAATAGTGAAAGAAGTAGTGTAACACATTATTGGTTCAAATATAAAGACAGAGTAATATGTACAAGAGGCCTTAAATGTTAGTCACTTAACCCGAAGCTTTTCTATGTCTGTTTCATGATTTATTCGGATGAGAGGTGCGCCTTCTGTCTTTCGTATATATATTTTTCCATATGCTGTCCAGGCATAGGAGAATCCATTGCTGGACGCGAACACACGAGCAAGATAAAAAAGCCTTCTGTCCTTCTGAGTCAGATTCTCTGATATGTATACAGGCTTTTTCGGCCCTTCAATATTTATTGTCCCGGTGTTAAATTTTTCATGTTTATCTTTATTGAACTTTTTGTAGGAACTAATAAAGCTGTCACGTGTCGTAACTGTTGTAAAATCTGCAATAATCGGCTTAATGGCTGCCTTGGTATTTATTCGATAAATATCTTTGATTTCCATATTATGCAGTGGAATATCCAAACAATCAGCTGTACTTTTAATTATATCTCTCAGTTCTTTTTTTGTCTCCCTTGAGGTCTGGGGTATATTTCTTATTTCTATACTAGTGCATCGCGCGTTCCTTTGAAGTATATCAAGTTGACTCTGCAACACAGAAACCTCCTTGACCAAGACCTTATTTTCCTCCTCGACTGCCTGTACCTTCACAACCATGTCATCATATTTCATAGACATGAAATCCATTGCCGCCTTTATTTCATTGTTTGATTGCAAGACAGCCGTAATAGATTTTTCATGATCTTCCCGCAATTTTTTAAACATATCCATCACTTCAGCTTTACTCACATCATCCGTATCAGCACGCTTACGTTTAGCTAGGCTGGTTTTTCGAGTTTTCAAGCTAAGCGTAGTAGCGGAACTCATTCCAGGTTCGTTATCTTGCGGTTCCGAAGTATTCGAGTCCGATGCGTAGTTCAAAGGCGTTTTGAATGTTAGTGGTGAGTCGCTATTGGGAGGCGTTCGCTTAAGAGGCATTTTGTATTAATATTTATTCTATGCGCTCAGGTTCTATTTATATGTAGATATAGCGTACGCGCGTCCAAATTATTCAAACTCGCCACGAGTTGCCGCACGCTCCTGCTAGGGTAATTCGTTCTGCAAGGTACCAGGCTCCCAGCAATGTACGGAGGTTTACTAACCAGTTTAAAGTTGCAACTACACTACTGCGCTAGCGACGTATCAACCGCGTCTGTTATGTATGTGTGCAGCTTATCAGCGTGAATCAGCAAGTGCCTTGCATGTGTTCGTAGTGCGCACGCTCCTGCTAGGGTAATTCGTTCTGTAAGGTACCAGGATCCCAGCAATGTACGGAGGTTTACTAACCAGTTTAACGTAGCAACTACACTACTGCGCTCGCGACGTATCAACGCGTCTGTTATGAATGTGTGCAGCTTACCAGCGTGAATCAACAGGTGCCACTTGCATGTGTTCGTAGTCCCGTGTAGATGTGAGTCACTACTGGTACTCGATAATGACAAACCTCTTCAATGTTCATTTACTCCTATTTTTGTGACTTTAATTTCTGTGTAAATTTTTGACTTATTTATTTTTTAAAAAATTAGCAGTAAATTTGATACACACGTCTACTCAGTACTGAGGTCCGGGGGGAAGAGCTAATCGACTACACTGAAACGGAAGATGCTTCTTTAATGATTGTATTTTATTTGCAAAATTACACGGCACATTTGTTTACGTCATCAACATGTGAGGATTATTTTAGAACCTGGAGTGTTTTCAAGTTCAATTATGTGGGCTAGAGGCGGGTGAAAATAAAGAGCCATATTAATACAAATTTCATAGTTATTAGAGTCGATATATTGATTGTTTTTCATGATAAAGAAAAGCCGGTGAAAATAATAATTATTTACACAATTCGATTAAATGTCCAACAAGAACAGATGCAACTCAAACAGAAGTACATACAAAATAGAATGAAGTATATAATATCAGGTAGATACATACCTGCCACATTAACATCAACATGATCCCTTGTCACGGCCCCGTCGGCTGCGATCCCTTGACAAACGTAGGTTCCACTGTGGCTCAAAGAAATGTCCTGTATTTTTAGTTTTGCTACCAGCGAGTATGCGTTCTCGGAGTACTCAACTGTAAACATTAGCCAAGAAAACGTTAACAAGCACAAATGTCACAGTAACCAGCGTCATCACAAGCTATTCCAACAATAATGTGGCAATGTATAGGTGCTGTGCTGCTCACCCGTCGTGCTGCGGTCGGCGTCGACTGCCGGGGACCAGGCGACGCTACTGAACTCGTATTTACAAGCTATGCATTTCAGTGTTGCGTCGTCGTGTTCTGAGAACCAGGCCGTTTTCTCCTCGCCCGGATTGTATATTCCGAAGCCATTGGTCATTTCGTATACTATCAGTCTCTGCGTTTGGTTGACGACCGTTTTAGAGCGGCTCTTGCTCGGGACGTTGCTAGCTGTGCAGGTTATGTTTCCGATGTACTGACAATGCACGTCTAAAAACGCTGTCTCTTTGTAATTCGACGATTTAATTATTTTTGTACTGTTCTGAAATAGTTTATAGCATAGAGAATAACGCCAGCTCTGCACTTTTCTTGCGCAGAGGAACAAAAGAGTAGAATTAGTTTGTCGATTTCAATCAATTTATATCAAAGATACGAAAGCTTACCATGAGCGTCTCCGTCCCGTTCATATTAAATATCCATGAAACATCTGGCAGTGGATATCCAGTGACCAGGCACTGTAAACTAGTTGTCGTGTCCAATACACAAGTTTTCTTGTCACTATTCCCTAATTTAACTACGGGAGCAGCTAAAAAATAAAATATTGAGCATTACCAACAGCGTCACATTAAGCACGTTTGTAATCAATCTAAATATTATTGTTGACATTAGCAAGGATTAACTTTCTACACTAACGAACAAACTTACATTCAGAACTTATATAAAAGTTGCAGTGTTTGCCAAACAATGATAATAATCATAATCCAAAATGTCAAATAATATATTACTCAATGATTAAAATGAAATTGAAATACTCCGTCAATTGTACTTATTCCAATTAATTAAAGTTGAATATAGATTAGACTAATTAAATAGAATAATCAAATAAATAAACAAATCAAATTGTCATTCCCTATGTTGCATTGCATATACAATGAAGTAAAATTTTAACAAATATCATCATCATCATCTCAGCCATAGGACGACCACTGCTGGACATAGGCCTCCCCCATTGATTTCCACAAGGACCTGTTGGAAGCGGTCCGCATCCAGCCCTTGCCTGCGATCTTAGTCAGGTCGTCTGTCCACCTGGTCGGTGGCCGTCCTATGCTGCGCTTGCCAGTCCGTGGTCTCCAAATATAACTTAGCGGAAAGCTCTCATCACGTATTCGTGTCCCCGTACCCGAGACATTCAGACATGATCATTGTCCCTCCTCCGCAAACCTTCGGGAGCGCCCGCGCCCGCGTCGGCGGCGGGCATAGCGACAGCGTTTTCTAATTCGACAGTAATTATTAGGGACGAAGAGACGACAGAACTCTTCGTATACAGGGGCGTCTATCTCTCCTCGCAAGATCTTACACATAGTAATCAGCTGCTCGTAAGATCTTCTTACCTCTAAAGAGTTGTGCCCTACACAGAGTGACACCCAGATAGTAACAGACCTAGATATCATTCACTGTCTAGTTAGTAGCGACACTCGACTGGGTTTCGGCATGAGCCGGAAATCATTTGTCAACACTTGACATAATTGAATTCCATCCTTATAATTGTATTAAAACTCACGTTCATGATAACTTTACACTGCTTCTACTCCCATTTTATACATGAAAAAGGAAAACGGTGGAAGCTTAACTATGTATGATAAACATTCATATTTCTGTGCGTGTAGGAATTTCCTAGGATGACGTCATTCCTAAATGTATAAATTACAGACAGATCGTAGACTATATCATAGAATCAAGATATTCTTTTTAAAAAGGCTCTTATTGGTTTGATGAGGTCACAATAAACAACCTCCATAAGATGTTTTGGAGGCGGACCGCTGCGGATCATTCACGCCGGCTGTTAAGAGAAATTATTACAATAAAGTAAAACGTTCATTGTGACAGTTTTGTCCACCCTTTACTTACTCGTCTATACTTTTAAAGTTTTTTACCTTTAAATCTTACGTCGAATGTAGCACTTTTGTTTAAATACCCATTTGTAGCGAACAATGTGTACAAGTCCGATTGTTCGACAGAGCTCATCTTGATATCTAGCTTCGCTTCCATAGAATACTCCTCGTAGCTTATCGTGTACGTTCCGTTCTCCGTCGTCATAATCTCACTATTATTTCTGAAACTGCAATAGTACCGTCGTCAGTATCTATTAAATAAATCATCTAAATAATCATCATAATCATATCAGCCATAGGATGTCCACAGCTGGACATACGCCTCACCCATTGATTTCCACAAGGAAGCGGTTGGAAGCGGCCCGCATCCAGCCCTTGCCTGCGATCTTAGTCAGGTCGTCTGTCCACCTTGTCGGTAGCTGTGCTATGCTAGACCCGTTCGATCCCAAACAGGCCATAGGTTCTTTGAGCTATGTGTCAACTTGTCGGTGTGTTCAACTTGTTAATCCGCTGGGCTATATCGGTGACTTTCGTTCTTCTACGGATCTCCTCATTTCTGATTAGAGAAATCCCAAGCATAGCTCCCTCTATAGCTCGTTGTGCGACGTGTTGTCGGGGTTGTGTTCGTATAAAATTAAATTGAATATAAGGTAGCCGCTATTGGCGCCAGTGTTGGCATGAGTGTTTGGCATTAAGAAGATCCCGAAAGAGGATTGCGATCATTGTTATGCGTACAGTGGTATACATGCGTGAAATCCAACAAAGGCAAACAACATGGCAATCACGGCGATTAGTTGTCCAAGTTTTTTGAAACAGCTGAGAAGCCTGGTGCACGACCATTATCTCGTCGAAGTCAAACAATTAGTGACGGAGTGGTCAAAGGTGGTATCATATTAGACTAAGAAAGACTAATATTCAAGGATAGCTGCTGGAGCAAGTTAGGTATGTGGTTACTACCCTGAAGAAGCTAGCTAGCGTGAAATGACCAATAGCCAAATGATCAATCGTAAGCTGTACTTTCCTGGATCACGGTACTTTCACTTCAGAAACTGAAACTTGAAATAGGATTCGATATTCGATCTTGTCACTGGCAAATGTCAGTCTGATGGACGAGAGCTTTTCCCTACTACCTGGGCTGCCGTACGGGTCCTTTCATTGCTATGAGGCGTTCTTTATCACTGTCATCATGACAACCATCGACGCCCATAGCGTTGGACAGCCTCATGGATCCTTTTAAGGACAGGTTGGAAGTGGCTCGTATTCTACTTGCTCGAAATGTTGATCAGGTATTCATCAGCAGTTTATCTGTACATTATCCGGCATGTCGATGGTATTTTAAACAGTAGGTACCTACACGCCGGTCCACGGCTTCTACTCGAGATTAGGGTGCAAATAATGACTGACATAACGTACGCATAAAGACAACAGCGGTAGAAGCTTCACTAACTACATAAATACTTACAAAGTAAAGTTTGCAGGAGGATACGAATCTATTCCCACGCTGATTCCAATAACTTTCTGCGCACTCTCGAGCACCGGCGGGGTGCCGTACTTCTCTAACTTTAGATATGGCTTCTCTAAATTAAAACAATATACAAATTAGCATTGTGATATTTTATCATAGTATATAATGTAAGGGAGTAGAATTATTGGTCAATCTTTCTGAGAACTTACATAACTCAGCAGACTTACGGGCCTAGAAGAGAGCACATCATCGGACGCTCCCCGCTCCCCGCTCCCCGCAGCCCGAACGCGCGCAATATAAACCATATAATATATTGTTTATAGTTGACAGATGAAGGTTTACCAGGTTTGATATCGAGTTTTCGTGCTATCACAAAAGCGATAAAGTTGAAACTATCTAAGGACGAGAGAGATACACGGGGAAATGAGACCTTGTTGTCCCATGATGTCAAATGATCTTCAACCGTACGGTGGTAGTGGTAGAGGATACATTCGTAATTATATATTATATATTATTACGAATTTATATTATTATTATTATATTATAATAATATATTATTATAATTATATATTTATATTATTATAATTATACATAATATATTAACCGCTAAAATAATTTCTTATGACAGATGTTTCATCTTTTGTATTTCTGTCACATGGTCAACCTTTTTTTTTTTTCTCAGTGTAGGTATAAAATATGAATGAATTTATTTTAAATTATCAATGTATATTATGAAATATATTACTTAAGAATTTCTTTTCAAAATGATCCTGTTTTTCTCCACAGTTATTTTTGGACACGCATGTATAAAAGCCCGCGTGTTCTTTGGTCGCGCGCACAACAGTGATGCTGCTATATAAGATGCCTTCCTTCACTTCAGCATTGTTGTTTTTTTCTATTATATTTCCCTGAAACAAAAATTGTAATTCAACATCATAAGGCAAATAAAACGATCGTCATGGCTCAGTGATCAGTGGCACTGACTTTAAAACCGCGACCCCGGGTTCGAATCCCGACTGATGCAAACATTTATTTATTTAATAAAGTAACACTTGCACTAACAGTTAAAATTAAACATACAATGTATTTCCTTTGCATTTTTTTTCTAGTTTTATCTAAATAACCACAATTGTAGGTGTGAAATAGACTCGAGATAAGTGCCGGCTACTTCCAATACAGAATACAGAATATATTTATTGCATATAACTGTGACAAATATTTTTGTCTCCGAGTGGAAAAATATATCGCCAGAATAATCCCTGACAATCACGTTTAGTAGCGTTAGCGTTCCGAGCAGCGATCGGGGTGAGAGCGTCGATAGGGGATGGAGTGTAGAATAGGAGAGTACTCCGTGCTCGGTATTCGTGGAATGTAGAAGGAGATCTTTGACAGGAAATATGGGTTAGTCGTATAACCACGGAATAGCCCGAATAAGTACTTCACGAGGAACAGGTTCCGCCCAACCTCGAGAGATCTGTATCCCGCCATTCCCGAGATAAAAGAAGTGGGATAGAAATACGGGTAGTCTCCGTGTAGTATTTTATATAGATGACGTAGAAATGAATTTAGTACTGTTTGAACCATGACCGTGTAGAGTTTATGGTGTGGGTTCCAGATAATGCTGGTCGGCTCAAGTCTGATCCAAACATTTGCGTTATATAATGCACACAAGGCGTCTTTTTTTGTGAAATGCTGTGTTTGTCGCGAAACAAAACCCAGGGCTTTTCTAGCCTGTTCAAACCTATTGTAACAACATAGTTCAAAAATATTGTGGGCAAACGACATTTGTGTATCAACCCAAGTTCCCAAGTCACGTATGGTATGCACTCTGTTTATCGGCGTATCATTCACACGGTAGATTGTTTTTATTGATTTTTTACTTCGTGAGTATGACATCTAAGCACACTTGGCTAGCTTTAGATCAAGGCTATAGTTTTGGCTCCAGAGGGAAACTTTGTTATCATCTCTTTGAAGTGCAACGTTGTCAACGGCGTTTCTTATAGGATGAGCTTTTTATGTCATCCGCGTACATAAGACAAATCGCAATTTCCACCGTGGATGGTAAGTCATTCATCAATATCAAAAATAACAACGGGTCAAGTGAACTACCTTTGCCGATGCCTGATGTTACTTGTGTGTTTTGGAAGTGGAGTTTTTGTATTGAACATATTGTATACGGTAAGCGAGGTACGACGCAAAAAAGTTAAAGAGATTTTCAGAGAATCCAGCGTGTGCCATTTTAAGCAAGAATCTGTCGTTATTTACTCGATCAAAGGGTTTTTTGTAGTCTAAGTAAATCACGTCAGTTTGAGTTTTGGTATTCAGATTGGCAGCCAGTAGAGTGGTTATAGTAATTAAATTGGTGGACGTAGATCGTGCTGGATGAAATCCATGTTGTTCCTGGCAGAACAAGTAGCGAAGCTGTTTGAATATAATATGGTATAAAACGGATTCAAAGACTTTGGCAAATACTGATAGATGTGCTACTGGTCGGTAACTGTGCACATCCGATTTTACACCATCCTTGTGTATTGGTACGACTTTTGATTTTTTCCAAGTTGTGGGATGTGTGTTTGATTTGGGTGCCAGGTTAAACATGTGATGGAGTGGGGTTTCGAAAATATTACAGCAGTCCTAGCAGTTGACTATCATTTGAGGAATGCCATCATCCACATCCCTGTGTAAATTTAGGGCGGTATTTCTTTAGTGCTAGCCTTATTTCAGAGGTTAGTATGTGGTCAATACTGACAGAGAGAAGGGAGCACACTTCAGAGGATGCAGCGAGAGTATCAGATACATTCAATAAAAGAGGGAGGGGCAAGAATACGCTTTTAAAGAAGATTGCCAATGAATCTGCCACATCCTGCTCAGGCCGATCTCCAAAGGTCGCCGGCTCTGCCAACTTTCTTTTTTTCTCCTGATATATGTCCAGAAGCTTGCAGGATCATGTTTAACATTTGATTGGATTCTATTTAAGTATGATAACCTGCCTTCCTCTAATTTTGTTATTGTAGTTTTCTGAAATATGTGAACGTTGCATAATTAAACTATTCATTATTTTGTTTGTATAGTTTGTGATACAGGTTTTAATTTTATTTAAATGGATTGTTTCGGAATTAAGCCAATCTGGGTAGGATCCCATATATTGAGGTAAGCGTTTGTACGGGATACATTTGTTGGAAACTTGGTAAAATATTTCATCAACAGCAGCATTCGTATCGGTAATGTCATATAGCGGCGTCCAATCTATGTTTATGAAACTGGGGTAAAGAAAACAATGGTACTGACTTCAACAAGGTTATTTCACACTTTTGAGTGTTGAAGTCGGTTCAATTTTTTGGTAGTAATTTTGCAAAATATTCTCAAGTATTCAAAATATATTTTACAAATATTTATTACATTATTATAACAAAAACTAAATTGACTTGCTTTTATTTTTGTTACCTGCAAAGCGCCGTTGGGATATTTCCATGTGAGGTTCAGTGCGGAGTTATGTGTGTAGTTGACGGTGCAGTTCAAAGAGAACGTTTCTCCAGCGAGGAACTCCTTTAGACCACCGGTCACTTTTGGTTGTGGTTGGTCTTTTTGTTCTGTAAACAAATAATAGATAGGGCGTGGTGAAATCTACTAAACAAATTATTTCTTTTTTGCGACATTACAGTATTATACCTAAATGTACCAACGACAGAAAATTGTTTTATATATATGGCATAGATAATCAACTCCCTCACTGAGCCTGTGAACTTATAACAGGAAGGTCGACGTCGCGGTGTGATTCTGACACGAAAACTTTCACTTACCTACTTAAGATGGGTTAAACAAAACGTTTGCAAGTATTATACTCGTGTTTGATGCGGTGCTAGTGTGGTGCGATGAATAATTAAACCCTATGAATGTCCGAGTCGTGCGACTACCGCGGTAATATTATCTATATATTACCGTGGAAATACTTTAACAAAAATATGTTTATGGCACTCATTTTGGTTCCCATTACATGATAACTAGAATGGCGCGCCTAAATTGTGAGAAGCAATGATCCATAAAGGGCATCATTTTTTTGTCAATTATGGGTGTCATGTTTATAGATTTTATGCGTACAGTTATAGCCAGAATACCAACTTTAGTGCATCTTATTAATATTAGCGCAAATATGTGATTATCGTGTCAGAACCGCCGATATGACGCATAAACATGTGTCTCAGCTTATTGAACAAATACAAAGCTACCACAAAACGTGAATTGTCGCGTCCGGCCAACGAGTAGATACACATACTCGTACTCGTAAGGTAAACACATGTTGCTAATTAAAGGCGCTAAAGCTATTCACGGGGAGGGAATTGAAGTGAAAACCACAATTGTAGAGATACGAGTGTGCGTACGGCAGCTCAGAGTCGGTTCGAAAATAAGTATAATGAGATTGTGCTCCGGCTCCTCGACTCGATGACAATATTGATGGCTCACGCGCGCGTGACGTCACAGCGCTGTAGTGAACTGTTTGTCTGTGGATACGCGCGCTCATTCATGTGCTAGCTCGGTGTGGAAATCCATTAGTTCAGTGATTTACACTCGTCTCTATGGACAACTTGAGATAATTTGTTTCTTAAATTCAATTGATTAATCTTCAGGTACACTTAATATTAAAATATTGTAATAATTTCAAATAAATCTGTTTTTAATGCTAGTATACGTTTTTTTCTGCTTTCTTTCTTAGTTAGTTATTAAATTGACATTATACACAGGTACAAAAACTGAACATAATTAACTCATGAAAATGAGGTATTTTAATTTAAAATCTTATAAATATTCAATCAAGTAATGTGAAATGCAAGGGAGTCGCTTTTTGAGTTACAGAGTCACAATCGACGCAGTACAGAAAAATTACAAATTGAGCTGACTCGTGAACCGACTCGAAGATCTATGTCAAACGCTTGAGCGGTGATCTGAAGCACAGCTCATGATTCTACGGTGAGGTACCAATGACTATACTTTAAAGTGTTTTTTAAACATAAAGTGATATACTACCAACGTTTGTGATTATTTTTTTAATCCGAAATTTAATTGTTTATGTTTATCTATGAACATAAAATAAAATATTATTATACAAAAAAAACGTAAATAATATTGTTCCCATTAGTAAGTCGTCGAAAGTTAGGGGGCTCATGTGTATAAATGAAACAACCGCCGCCATGACCCCGGCATGCCGTAAGGTTACTGAAGCACAGCCTTGACAAGCCTGTCGGGTAATTGGAAGCGGTTTTTATAACAACAACAGTTTTACTTTTTAATTATACATCTAATAATTTAACATTAACTGAAATTGAACAATTTATCAGATTTTCTTCATTTAATTAAATTATAAATCTTAAGATCATGTTGCAAGTAATTAATTCAGCCACCTATGTTTTTTATAGCTGGTCAAAGGGAAAATAAGTTAATAATGTTTATTTTTTAATTGAAGTTGCAAATTTTTTTTTAAATAATAAGAAATTTAATTTTTCTAGCGTACAATTCTAAGATAACATAGTTTATACGTTAGTTTCTGATCCACTTAAAAACTCGTGTTTACATATTATAACGTCTTAGCAATTAAACTTAACCATTAAAACCAATAAAAAACATGTATTGTTAATTGCAAAATGAAGCAATGACGTCATTTCTGTTCTCTTCACATACAAGGTACCGAGACAAGTATACCAAGGCATCATGACCTGTCACAGGCTGTTGCAATCCTGGTCTCAGCTCCCTGAGGCTGGATCATATTTGCCTGTGAGAGATGAATGACGAACATACTCCTGTCTACTGCCTCAGATAGGAAAAGCAAATCGTTCCCGGCGAACGTAACTGTAAAATTAAACAAGTTTAATTGGCATTTAAAGTTGTTTAGTTTTACAATTGAAAATCATTACTCATAAAATGTTACCAAAACATGTGTTAGTATATTATTTGTAATAATGTGCGTGTTACAAGAAACATAAAGCATGCACGCAGACCAACACACCAAACGACAAGAAATGAAACAAAGGAAGGAGCAAGCCAAGCCACGTAACAAACACAACATGAACACAGTGCAGTACAGTACAGTACAGTACAGTAGTTACTAACAGTCATTGAAACCATCACACCACGCTACTAGTAGTTAGGTGACATCGACGCAACGCAACGTGTGTTTATACCTACTGTAGAGCTATATATACTTACTACGTATTGTTTTCCTTTCGTCCCGCTTCCCCTGGACTCCTACACATACGAACGCGTTCTTGCTACAGGTTTTCATTATATACCCGATCTTTGGTGAGAACGACAAGTACTCTGGTGTCTTGTTCTGCGACTATTGTATCATTACCGAATAAATAATGTGTGGTTAGTACGCATATTCGTATCGTTTCAACGCAAATGCAATTATGTTTTTCAATTTTAACCAGTTATCATTAACACATTAATAAAGGTTATTCGCCTATGAATTATACATATATTGTATATATTGTATCATTATATCAGACTCCTAGAATTGCATTAAAATTGAAAAACATGCCAGTCGCGCCCCATTCACGAAATGGGCTAAATTATACATTTTTAATTGGAAAATGTTCTGTAAATAATGTAATTTTCTAAAATCGTTTATGAATGTTAAATATTAGTATCGTGAATGTGACGTACTCAACGAGTTATATTATCTACACAGAAAATTAGTCACGTACGTTTAACAAAAAGGAGATCTTTGTCCACCCTCGCGTGCCGGCCCCTAAAGCCACAAGTGCACATGGTTATCGGGCCGGAGCCCGCGAGGACCTCCATCCAGGTGCTATTATACACGAATCCAATTTTGGGACTATAGCGTATATAATTACTCTCTTCGATGTCCTGAATATGGAGAATGTCGTTATCAACTCAGCGGAAACTATCTAGCTGCTCGTTCCATGCTTTAGTTTGCGTCAGTAAGGGCTTCCTTCTCAGCAATAAGCGTTAGTCACTTTTGTAAAGAGACAGTGCGCTATGTCTCGACGTATATTATTCACTTTACAATATTACGGTCGTGTAGTTCGCTTGCCTCGTTCGACCGTGTCGAACCGTTTACAAAAATACATGCGATCATGAAAGCGATTTCTGCTGAATTATTGACCATAAAAAACTTACGGCTTTTTAAATGCTAATATTTTTTAGATAAATAGGTGAATAACGTCGACAACACCCGAGAGTGGTCCCGGAGTCGCACCGAGCATACGTACCGCCATATAGATGGTCACTTCGACGTCGGGCGTGGACGGTCTACATTCGACTATGTAATAGCCAGACCTGCCCGTTACGACTTCCCTCATGGGTGCGAACAAAATACCGGTTCCTAGAATATTCACAAGTTTCATCAGACAATTGGATCGATGTACCTTCACTATTGCATGTTGTTTTATCTATAGAAAGTTCTCACCGTCAACATATATGTAGATGTAAGAGACGCTTTCACTATTATCGGGTTCTTCTGCTAAAGAATTGAGCACGTCGCCTTCCACAGAGCCGTAATGGCACGCGTAGTATCCGATCGCATAGCGGTCGACGTTCGTAAGGTCTAGAGCTACTTCGTATTTCAGTTCATCGTCTTCATGTATCCTATATCGCTGTGAAACATTAAAGTCTCCAATTTTTTCTTCGGATATTTCTTGCTGCTTGAACGATATATTCCATTTTCCTCGACATGTCAATGTAAAGTTTTGACCGTTTTGTAATATTATTTCCTTTTTACTAGGCGATATTATTGGTCCCTTGGAATTATACATTCCTGCAATTAAAAGGAATGGCTCTGACAAACGCTTTTTACTTTCAATGACAAATAAAATCTACAAAAAATTACAAGAAAAACTACGTTTTAATTTTTTCCATATCTTAAAAAATTACTGGGATATTTACGATCAAAGTGCGTATTTTCGGCCGAACGTTTGTTTTAAAAACGCGGGCAGGCGCTCACTAGCCGATGACGTCACATCCCCGCTCATGCGACAGTCGCGCTCTCGTTCGCTCGCCGCTACGCAGTAATAATTACAATTATAAAGTTCTCTGTGGTAAAAACGAAAAATAATACTGTATTATGCCTCAGTGCTTCAATTCAACAGTAAAAACACCTAATTAATTCTTTTTTTATGTGCCCGAGGACCTAAAAATGAGGAAAAGTGGACGATAGCCGTAAAAAGAGTTGATTCAATAGGCCCTAAAACTAAATCTGGTTAAAATATATTTTATCATATGAATTTCCCCATAGCGTTCTTCAAACTATCATTGTCCTGGGAAGTAGGTAATAATGAAACGTTGAACATCGACGGCCTTGGATAGTAAGTGTTATGTTTGATTGCTAATCGAGGTAGGTAATATGTCGGCGCCCGAGGATGTTCTCGTGTGTCCTGTCTCCTGCAGATCGGTACAGTTCGAAAGAGTGGTGAGCTTACCATCGGGCTAATGGTACTTGTAACGTGATCTGTGGATCTATCGACAACACTTTTAATTAGTAGAGAGCAGAGCACAGTGGAGGGCGCGCCCGTGACCGGCTGGCCGCTAAGGCGCGGTAGCGTTCACAAATTAATCGTACATTAGAACGAGTGCACCGACGCCGGTAACAAATTGATTGTGTCAACTCTGGAAAGGGCGACCAATTAAGTGATTAGGACCCCGCCGGTTCTACTTATCGACAAATTAATGGCCATTTCATCGCGTTAAGTGCGTACGCCAATGACGTCTGTGGCCATGTGCACATTGTAAGTACCTCTGTGAAATTATTATTACGCTAAGTGAAACTTGTGTTCCAGACGTTTCGTCGATCACTGCGGTCGACATCTTCAGTGGTTCAGGTCCGAGCGGCAACAAGAGCGTAGAACTCTCCTCCGCGGCGTCTTCTCTGTTACTGATGACATCAGTAAAGATTGACATCAACCACTGAAGGTGTCGACGGCAGTGATCGACGAAACGTCTGGAACACAAGTTTCACATAGACCACGGCCAAACAGCCCGGAAGCAATACATACAACACACAAAATATAATTGTTTTTTCATTAAAATGGAAATTAAAATATTTTGCTGCTCTGCGGGAAATGAAATCCGTGTAACCATTAAGTTTATGTAACGTGTACTGTGGGCAGTAACGTGTACTGTGGGCAGTAACGTGTACTGTGGGCAGTAACGTGTACTGTGGGCAGTAACGTGTACTGTGGGCAGTAACGTGTACTGGGGGCAGTAACGTGTACTGTGGGCAGTAACGTGTACTGTGGGCAGTAACGTGTACTGTGGGCAGTAACGTGCACTGTGGGCAGTAACGTGTACTGGGGGCAGTAACTGTGGGAGTTATTTTGTTAAATAACTTACTTCATGATTAAACAGGGCTATTGCTAATAAGTAAGCGATACGCGACAGGCGCGGTAGGTGTCGTATCCGGTAACAGAACTTAACACAAATATACGTAAAATGTTTTATTTTGGTCACACTCATTTTTTTAATGATATATATGATTGTTTAAGATTTAGGTTTAGTCTATGGTTCAAGAAGCAAAGCTAGAAGCGATTCAATGCTCTTATCAAAATCGACAGCTGACTTGTGATGTGATCAATCAACACAAATCAGTCGAACACCTGCACAGCTGTCAGGCAGTATGGATTATTCACAACTTAGGTTTAGTTCAATTCAAAATATGCTCTACAGATAGAAAAAAAAGAAATATTTTTTATGTTTTATTTTAATTTCTGTTACTGCTATACCACGCCTTTCGCGTATAACTAACTAAGTAGCTATGGCCTTGTGTATACATCATATACCTAATGATAAGCCAGATATGGCTTGGCAGACTTATTTATTTTTGTAGGCACTATTATTTCAAAACGTTTATAATCATTTTCATCAAGATGTCACATGACGTAGGAAAAGGTAAACAGTGACCATCTTTGGCACCGTCTGTCAAGTCCTTCCGGCCATTTCAGAACTGATGACGTAGGCAACTTTGGAGCGGGCTCACGGACTATATGAACATTTGCACATGGCATATCTTTGGAGCGGGCTCACGGACTATATGAACATTTGCACATGGCATATCTTTGGAGCGGGCTCACGGACCATATGAACATTTGCACATGGCATATCTTTGGAGCGGGCTCACGGACTATATGAACATTTGCACATGGCATATCTTTGGAGCGGGCTCACGGACTATATGAACATTTGCACATGGCATATCTTTGGAGCGGGCTCACGGACCATATGAACATTTGCACATGGCATATCTTTGGAGCGGGCTCACGGACTATATGAACATTTGCACATGGCATATCTTTGGAGCGGGCTCACGGACTATATGAACATTTGCACATGGCATATCTTTGGAGCGGGCTCACGGACCATATGAACATTTGCACATGGCATATCTTTGGAGCGGGCTCACGGACTATATGAACATTTGCACATGGCATATCTTTGGAGCGGGCTCACGGACTATATGAACATTTGCACATGGCATATCTTTCAATACCGTTATCGTTCATCACCTTTAATTAGAAGAAACATTGATGAAGAATGTATAAATACCTGTTGGGTACACAATCTAGGGTACGATGTGATAGCCTAAAAAAGGAGTCTCATTAACCGAATCAACAAATCCCACCAAGTTGTTTGAAGATTTATTTTTGAAGCGTTGATGTTATTTAGGAGTGGCGAATGTCAAACTGGCGGCCACTGGTTCGATCCCCACCAACAGCTTGAGGTTACGGTGAAGGTAACACTATCATCGAATTCCAAGCATCCGAGCTAGGGTACTGCTGAGTACCTACCCGCCTGGCGAGCTGCCACACTCAATTTTGAAAAACTGCTTGTCACCAAACACATATTCATTTATCTGAGTTCAAACACCAGTCCTCGAGAGCCAGTAAGCATTCTAGGTTTAACGTGATATTATTTCGTCCAATGGAGTGAGCTAGCTGTTCTTTAAGCTGTGCCGTGTGAGGTTTCTTACTCACAGGAACTCTTACAAAAGGCTATGAGCCCATCTATCGATGTCGTGCTAGTACCGATTATTAATTGATTAATGTTTACATTACCTAGGTACCTCTGTAAACAATACTATTTTTTCTTAAATAATACGGCTCCTTGTACATGGTCACAATTGAACCTTCTGAAGTGTACGGCGCCTGTTTATCGCACAAGTTTATTTAGCTTATTGAAACTTCTCAAAATGTTAGGCGAACAGATTTCAATTGTATGAGTAACTGAAACTTTAATGATTATAAAATAAGAACATTTTATTTTGTTTCAGACACTGTAACAGCATTGAATATAACTGTGTTGACCAACTTTATGTTGTCATTGATATCGCAAAACAGAAGTACCCGAAACAACTAAAAAATTGTACCTAACTAAATACACGCAACCCTCATAAGTATGTACATACAGTACAGGACCTACACGCCCGCGAGCGGCACCCGCGCGGCCCGTGTCGGAACCGGCCCGGTCCTTATTGCTTTCATTGATTCGATGATTGCAACCCAAACTAAAGTAAAATGATGTACCTATATGTGTGTTATCGTCTCGCGATGTTCTCCAGTCACGCAATGATTGCACACTTCAGTGAATCAAATCGTGAAGTTGTCAATACGTAGGTACCTACCTATTAGAGCGAGAGCCCTCGACGGCCAGACCTTCGTTATTTTATAAGAGCTGGTAATTTCCCAGAGCATGTCCCCGACACAGATAGGAGCGCTCGGTGAGTATGGAGTTGGTACTATGGGTACTCGGGCAGGAATCAGGAAGTTGTATAAAATAGTACCTTAAATTCGTTATAGTATATTCTCTTCCCACTTTAGAGTATAAAAGACACCCTCATTTTAAGCGTGCATAATCGTTGCCGCTGACAATACAGATATAATTAAATGTATATAATATTTAATTAATATTATATTTAATGCGATTTTTATTTATTAAATTCAGTTTAATAATTGTGTAAGCTTAAAAGGTTTTTCACACCACCTGCTCGACGATGCCAAATTACATAACATGCAAACCTTACGTGCGCGAGCTCGCGAGCGAGTCATTAAAGCCCTTGGCTTTAACCGGGGTGTAATGTTGGACTGAATCTCATTATAACCCGCTGGGTTTTATTCACTTTTCATAGTTTTTATTGCAATTGCCCTAGAGTCTAATGTCGAAATAATACATCAACTAATACCAGAAGGCCGGGGCCGGCGGCGCCGCGTCGAACTTATTGGAAAATCTAACGTATATTAATTTGAAAATCGAACATTTTCTAAAATCTAGCTGGCCACGGCGAGCTGAATGGAACATATTTGAAATTATACAAAAGCCGCGAGTATTGTAAGACGCTGCAATAATATATGTAATAACTGCAGATTTCATAAAAAAAATAGTCTTTCCATAACTGGACTAATGTCTCAAACATCAATTTTCACTTTTAATTCACTATATAATAAAACGCTGTTTTCAGTAGTCTTGCTTTTTATTGTCTCGCAAAAGGTGAGAAAAGTAGAGTACACTCCTCGGGGATAAAGCACTGTTTTATGTCACGGGCGCGCTTGAACCCTTCACTGCGCTCAGGACTCTTCGCGAACCTCGCTGCGCTCGGGAGTTAAATCTGGAGTCCTCGTTACGTTCAGGATTCAATATCGCGGCCGTGATATAAAACAGTGCTTTATCCCCTCGGCGTATAATCTACTATTGTTCACTCAGTTAATTTCTATGACTTTAGACACCTGACGAATCGATAAGATATACAAAATAGGATCGTTTATATAAAAATATCAGCCATGAAATGATTTTGCATTCTTCCATTTAGTCACCGTAGCACATTTAGTCACCGTAGCACATTTAGTCACCGTAGCACATTTAGTCACCGTAGCACATTTAGTCACCGTAGCACATTTAGTCACCGTAGCACATTTAGTCACCGTAGCACATTTAGTCACCGTAGCACATTTAGTCACCGTAGCACATTTAGTCACCGTAGCACATTTAGTCACCGTAGCACATTTTAAATATGTTAATATCACTAAACATTGTTTTGATGTGTGTTTGAACTATGGAGCATGTCTTCGAGTCTTAATAATTTTATTGACTTCGTATATAAGGTAAGTCCGTCGCTGATTCATAAATTGAATAAATAATTTAGAACCTTTATGTGCGTAGTTAGGTTCTTTATGGTGAGAAATGGTACCAAACCAAATAACACCATGTAGAGAGGTGTTCGATTGATACGTGTAATAAAATTGAGTGACAAGCATTTTATGTGGCAATAAATATACCGACGCGACGTGACGCTGTGATTTGGACCACAAATTACTTTAGTCCCCATATTTTATGAGCAAAATGTGGGCGGAGAACGATTTGCCGCCATCTTGTTAAACTTATCAGTTAAATAATGTGGACCGTTTTATGTTTATTTTAGTTTGTTGATTCTGAATTAGGTATTTGCATTAAAAGTTAGATATCGATACTTTCTATGAACAAAACTAGCTAACCTCCTGGCTTCCCTCTCCGTGGACTTCACTTGCGATTATAAATTCACAAACGTTTCATCGAAATGATATTAATGAAACGATAAGCATTTTATATAAATCATATATACCTACAGATATCATTTCACTTTTGTGATGAGCGGTGTAGGTGCCCTTATCCGTTTAATCATTAGCACCTCAACGATCATAATAATTATAATTGTTACTCTCCTTGTGTAGTGTACTCTTATGTAGTAAAGCAGTTCGCATATATTTTTTACAATATCTGCAAAAATGTGTGTAATTGTGAATATTACAACACATTGTTTACATGGATAAAGTTCGAAATTGTCAGTTATATGCTGAACAATCTTGAACATCCTCAACATTTCCAATTTTCATGTTTGCATCACACTTGTTCTTAGTGCGCCTTCCGTTGAAGACATTTTGGAAACTAATCATTTTATTACTTCATTTATTCTTTAGATTATTTTCTGAATAATAATAAAAAGACGTGTGGCACTCGGGGACTGCCGCGGTAAAGCTATTGCATAGCATTTTTATCAACGTATGCAATTAATATATTAATAACTTATGCAGTAACGCCGATACAACCAATGCCACCTTGCCACCTAGAGGCGAGTTGCTGAACTAAACAGACGAGCGTGATATTTCAAAAAAGTCACTAAAACTTCTGCTATTGATCGATAAATGGCAAAACTAAAAAGTATCACCGCTGTGCCGTTCGGAGTGGGGGGTGTTAGGTTATTTTCGTTACGGAATTTCTGGATTCGGTCTCCACGCTCAAGGCCCGCGATAGAAGCTATGCAATAGCTTAATAAAATGATGTTATTCAAGTAACGCAGAGGCTCGCGTACCACACAGGTTTCTCCGTTCCCGCGCCCGCGCCGTGCGATACACAAGTTTTAAACAAAGGTTCCGTGTGAGAACCGCCAGTTTACGTGCGTATTACTCATCCTCAATCGATCGACACCCCACTCATCTAATCGGATGAGTGGACACCACAGTTGTTTTGTGCGACGTAAATATAATGAACAATTAATATTGCGAGTACCCGGCACTCATAACCGACAAACACTCACGGTTTGGACACAGTCGCCATTGCATGTATACATACACGACGTGCCTAAACTGCCCGAACACCGGGCAAGTAGTCTTCTTGTCCTTTCCCGCTATTTCTCCGCGCCAGGACGAAATTGGGTAAACAGCGTCATGCGGTACATATTATGTAGGTCTGAGTAATTACTAAAGATTCAAGAACGGCAATTGTTAACAGAAAACACATTAAATGGAACAAGATTTCGACACTGATTTATCACTTATAATAACAAAGCATTCATTTCATTGTGTCCAAAACACTCTAGCGGTGGTTTTGACACTGGGGTGATGTGATGTATCGTGGAATTCGAGAATGTAGAGGGAGGACAAATCGTTCTCTTTCCTTGGGTGACACTTGTAGGTACTACATGTAGGTATTTACTACATATTTAAGTTATTTACCAACGTTTTATGATCTATCCGGTAATAATGCGAACTGCAAAAATATGTGACGTCACTGCCGAACTACGCGCACTACGGATACGGGTTCATATGTGACGTCACTGCCGAACAGCGCGCACTACGGATACGGGTTCATATGTGACGTCACTGCCGAAGTACGCGCACTACGGATACGGGTTCATATGTGACGTCACTGCCGAACAGCGCGCACTACGGATACGGGTTCATATGTGACGTCACTGCCGAACTACGCGCACTACGGATACGGGTTCATATGTGACGTCACTGCCGAACTACGCCCACTACGGATACGGGTTCATATGTGACGTCACTGCCGAAGTACGCGCACTACGGATACGGGTTCATATGTGACGTCACTGCCGAACAGCGCGCACTACGGATACGGGTTCATATGTGACGTCACTGCCGAACTACGCGCACTACGGATACGGGTTCATATGTGACGTCACGGCCGAACTACGCGCACTACGGATACGGGTTCATATGTGACGTCACTGCCGAACTACGCGCACTACGGATACGGGTTCATATGTGACGTCACTGCCGAACTACGCCCACTACGGATACGGGTTCATATGTGACGTCACTGCCGAACTACGCGCACTACGGATACGGGTTCATATGTGACGTCACTGCCGAACTACGCGCACTACGGATACGGGTTCATATGTGACGTCACTGCCGAACAGCGCGCACTACGGATACGGGTTCATATGTGACGTCACTGCCGAACAGCGCGCACTACGGATACGGGTTCATATGTGACGTCACTGCCGAACAGCGCGCACTACGGATACGGGTTCATATGTGACGTCACTGCCGAACTACGCGCACTACGGATACGGGTTCATATGTGACGTCACTGCCGAACTACGCGCACTACGGATACGGGTTCATATGTGACGTCACTGCCGAACAGCGCGCACTACGGATACGGGTTCATATGCGTTAAAAATATATGCTTAATATACATACAATATACACACTTGTTGCACAATGAAATTGATTTAGAAAGGACGCGTATGCTCGAAGATCACTACCAGTCTGATTGTGACTGAATCTCATATAAGTGCATGAACCTATAGTTTATGCTGTCCACGCCCGAAAAGCAATTCAGCCATTGAGTTGCGTCCCTAATGCAGATAAAGTAATTGTTCGCTCATTTCGCTCTCTTCAGATTGGATTTTGTTTATGAGTAAGTAATCATCTACCTATCACATTTAAAATAGAAGCCGATCGAACGAGCAACACTTTTCCTCTTATAATCGTAATTATTATTGCTGCACGTGTTCGAATTGCCAAAACACACAGAGAATAATAATAACAATATTTGATGAAATCAAATTACATAATTCCAATGCACATTCGCTGGAATGTATAGTATATGTATAATGTAAGGTAGTGTTCAAGGTTCAAGGACCGAGGCCTACCTACATTATTAACATTTTAATTTTAGGTTTACTGCGTTCATGAAGCATTATCTTCATTTTAGAAGACGATCTGTCAGCGACGTGCGGACGTTTTGTAATGTTCAACTGGACTGAATGAACCTTACCTTCTGCACCGATTACCTACTAAACGTACTTTTGGATGGTTGCGTCAGATTGCAAAAATCTTCCGACACACATACATACTCTACTAGTAGGTACTCACGAGAAAAGCGCATTCTTTTAATAGTAAAATGTAAACATAGGAATTACATGGTTAACAAATCTCCTACAGCCGTACTGTACTGAACACTCAGTACAAGTAGGTACAAAACGTTCCACTTTCTACCTACTTCGGGTCCGTCACTAATCGATAAAACAATTTTAGTTTTCTTACTAGAAAACGTCACGATCAAACCTACAACTTCACCTCCAGTTCTAGGGCCGGCCATTATACAGTTGTCAAATGCAAGTTTATAATCAGTAAAAAACACATGGCTAAGTCAACCGATGATTAAAAAAGGGTAACTACCTAATTGTTGAAATTCTATTAAATACTTTAGATGCATCTTTTTTACTGGTCCACAATACACAAACGCATTTATAACAAAGTAAGGCAAAGATTATGATAAAAGGACTGTAATCCTAAAGGGTTAATAATTATTATTTGAAGTCCTTTTGTCTTGTTGGGTGCACTCTCTCGATGTCCGCGCTACGCCGTCTCAGATGATCCTCTGTCGCTGGACACGAGAGTAAATGGTTTGACAAGTAGGTGCCGACTCGTGAAGCGCGCGCCAGACATAACAAGCCAGCTTCGTTTGCTCTTGGCGAAGTGCGAACGACCTTGTCCGAGAGCTGCGCGCTGAGCGCTGAGGCCACACGACACACGTACCTACCTACCTACACAACTTATATATTATTGAATGTCATTATTATGAATAATAAATTTGAATTTTACCGTTACTATAGTGGGCTCCTGTGCTTATGGAAATAGTTAAGAATCATTGAATATTGTCTTGACATTTTGTTAAACTGTTTTTTTAATTGAGTCATACTGGAGGATGGATGATCTTGGCTCGGCTGTATTGTTTAGTTATGTTTGTACCCACAATAGTCCATTATAAATGCGAACATGGATATGGGGTAGAGGAAGGTACATGGATGGACTGTGTGAACAATTGTAATGTAGGTAGGTATATGAACGGAGTCAGCACTGACATGACTAGTCAGCTATCCGTAGGTATAGAAGGGATTTCGACCTCGCTAAGCGTGGGATAAGGGCAAGATGAAGAAAACCTCAAAACTCCGCCGTAAAAATTGTCTATTTATTTTAAAGGATAACCTGCCGCTTCATGCGCATGGTCATTATGGAGTTGGACGTGCAGACTGTCCCGCATGGCCTCTCCGTGCGGGCCTCGTATGTTCCGGCCCATACACATCATGATCATATTCTGGGAGTACACAGGTGGAAGGACAAATTGGTTCCATGATAATTACGTTGCTTAAAATTGTAAATAAATATTTGAACCAATTTCCACAACCCAGAGATCGTTTAATCATTTTTCAAAGTATGAGAAGTAGGTGCTCGATCGATTTCGATGAAATTTCTCTACGGGGTCAATCCGAAAGCGTGTATATATACCCTTTCGGTTTAAAAATATTATTATTAATATTAATAACTCTGTGCATAAATGCCTTAGCCATGAGGTAATAAACGTACAAGACATTGATGACCTCCTCCTTATTTAGGAGGCGGTTAAAACTGTATCAAAATCGGTCAATTGCTTCATTTTTAAAGAAAATGTTAAAAATGTCTGCACACCTAAGGTAGTAAGTCATTAACCGACTTCAAAATAGGAGTTCACTCAATTTGACCGTATATATATGTTTTTTTTTATGTGTGTTCGCGGATAACTTCGTCGTTTATGAACCCATTATGATGATTTTTTTTTTCTTGATATAGTATACTTCCGTGGTGGTCCCATTTAAATTTCATCAAAAAGATAACTGAAAAGTGTTACGCATAGGTACCTCGACGATATTATAGTCGCGGGTGAACACATCGGAGACCATACACAATGACAATTGATCCCGCGGGTAGCAATGGTCACTGAAAAGGGTAAAAATAAATGTTTACCAAAGAATGGAACCGACTCAACACTCAAAAGTATGTAATAACTTGTCGAAGTCGGTGTATACCATGAGCACAATATACTTCTGTGAACTATCATGGGACCGACTTCAACAAGTTATTTCACACTTTTGAGTGTTAAAATCGGTTACATTTTCTGTTACTTTTATTGACGTGATAACGTTTTATAAATTGATGAATGCCAAAATGAAAAATAGTAACGTTCCGCGTAACGTTCCACCTGAGTTTTGTATTACATAAAATAATCAAAGTCAAAGTCAATGGTCAATGGTCAATGGTCAATGTCCAATGTCAATGTCAATGGTCAATGGTCAATGGTCAATGTCCAATGTCAATGTCAATGTCAATGTCAAAGTCAAAGTCATACATGATTATGTCGTTATCACGTAAATCTATCGTCCGTAAACCGACTTTACAGACAACCAATTTTTTTATGTATGACGGCTGAAGTACCGGGCCAGCGCCCCGCCCCGCCCCGAGTAGGAAACATCGTCGCAATCAGTAGAATAATATAATAAAATAACACCGAATTTAGAACAATGAATTGAAAATGTGGATGGATGGAAAAATACGTTTGTATGGAAGCACCTCAAGTTATTCAGTTGACATGCGTCGTCTATGACAATCTGCGCCTGCCACTGACGCACTCATACTGATCGAGCGGGTAACGGTCGGCAAGTGATTTGGGCGAAGTACGAACGCGGCCATATATATATAATTATGTACATATATGTAATAGGCACGTTAATCAGTAGACAGACATGGATCCCTGCGTATCAGACGGACGGCGGTGCGACATCTATAAACATGGTACACGTTCCATTTCATAAATGAACAAAACGGTGTCCTCAATAGTATTGTTAATAAATAGAGATGGGGCACTAGCTCATTAGGCGTGGACTGCACAAATTAGGTTCGTGCACCTAATTTGATTAGTCGCAATCGGGTTCGGCAGTGTGGGCAGCGCGTAAGGGTCTATAATTAAGCGGCGTGAAGTTAGCGGCCAAAAGTTAGCGGCCTAGTATAATCCGACCAATTCGAGAAGTTCACTCAATAATAGGTGTCTTATTTATATTATGAAGCTAATTAACTTTATTTCGTTCTAAACCTACCTAATCTATAATTGTGATATTTATTAAGATAGCTCCTAAAAAGCCAAAAAACTAAACATAATAATAGCCGCTAGGGCTCAACGCATCTTTTCTCCGGATTCTTCTCAGGTATCACTTAGTGTGATAGCGTGTGAGGTAATGCTTAGATATACCTTTCAAGCGTATATAGTGGCATGTACTCAGGTCGCTCCTAAGAAGTCAAAAAACGAAAAAAGATAATAGCCGCTGGGACTCAACGCATCTTTTCTCCAGATTCTTCTCGGGTATCACTTAGTGAGATAGCGTGTGAGGTAGAGCTTAGATATACCTTTCAAACGTATATAGTGGCATGTACTCAGGTCGCTCCTAAGAAGCCAAAAAACGAAAAAAGATAATAGCCGCTAGGACTCAACGCATCTTTTCTCCAGATTCTTCTCGGGTATCACTTAGTGCGATAGTGTGTGAGATAGTGCTTCGATATACATTTCAAACGTATATAGTGGCATGTACTCAGGTCGCTCCTAAGAAGCCAAAAAACGAAAAAAGATAATAGCCGCTAGGACTCAACGCATGTTTTCTCCAGATTCTTCTCGGGTATCACTTAGTGCGATAGCGTGTGAGATAGTGCTTCGATATACATTTCAAACGTATATAGTGGCATGTACTCAGGTCGCTCCTAAGAAGCCAAAAAACGAAAAAAGATAATAGCCGCTAGGACTCAACGCATGTTTTCTCCAGATTCTTCTCGGGTATCACTTAGTGCGATAGTGTGTGAGATAGTGCTTCGATATACATTTCAAACGTATATAGTGGCATGTACTCAGGCACTTTCAAAATATGTCAAAACTTGTTTTTTTGTGAAAAAAATCACATTTTTTTCCAAAACCCCTATTTTTTTCTCGGGTATCACTTAGTGCAATATCGGGTAAGGTAGTGCTTCAGAATACCTTTCAAACGTATATAGTGGCATATACTCAGGTCGCTCCTAAGTAGCCAAAAAACGAAAAAAGGTAATAGCCGCTAAGTCTCAACGCATGTTTTCTCCAGATTCTTTTCGGGTATCACTAAGTGTGATAGCGTGTGAGGTAGTGCTTAGATATACCTTTCAAACGTATATAGTGGCATATACTCAGGTCGCTCCTAAGTAGCCAAAAAACGAAAAAAGGTAATAGCCGCTAAGTCTCAACGCATGTTTTCTCCAGATTCTTTTCGGGTATCACTAAGTGTGATAGCGTGTGAGGTAGTGCTTAGATATACCTTTTAAACGTATATAGTGGCATGTACTCAGGTCGCTCCTAAGAAGCCAGAAAACGAAAAAAGATAATAGCCGCTAGGGCTCAACGTATCTTTTCTCCAGATTCTTCTCGGGTATCAGTTAGTGCGATAGCGTGTGAGGTAGTGCTTAGATATACCATTCAAACTTATATAGTAGCATGTACTCAGGTCGCTCCTAAGAAGCCAAAAAACGGAAAAAAGGTAATAGCCGCTGGGGCTCTATGCTATCCATGACGTAAATTTTGCTGACTCGGTCATCCGTCCTATATCATACCATTAGCTTAGGTGTACCAAACAATAACATTACAATTTTTGAAACATGCTTGAGTTCGTTAAAATCTAGTCGACATAATTATGGGTATCAATAAACAATATTTCGTGATCGATTAATAAAATATATATATTGAATAAACAAATATATACTTAAGATATAGCATTCCTTTCGTAACTTTAAAATAAATGTAAAATGTATAATAAACTTTTTATCTAAATTCAAACCAAATAACTTTAAAACAGAACCTTTCATGTAATATAATTTCCATGATATACGCAGCAAATGAAATAATTCTAAATTATTTTTATTTTTTATTTTATTTTCTTCGGAAAACAAACAGTGTAGTATAACTAATGTGATAAAATATAAGATTCTATAGACCATTAAATTGTTTTCGCATAAAAAACCTAATAATAGATAGATTATATAAGAACTATAACGTATAAAATAAAAATCTGTAAAATGTATTTCGAACGACTGTGACGCACCCAAAAATACACTATAAATAAGTAAAATAAATATTCCACTACTTCCAATAAATTGGTACATAAGGGTTATCATACATCTCAACCTTGTATATATATTTTCAGACCCACATAAAGCTACAATTTATGGATAAAGAAACAAGTTTTTCAACAAAGAAGTAAGTTTTTTCAATTCATAATTTTGCTATTACTATGTATCATAATCATCATAAAATTTTACTGAAATGAATTAAAGCTCACGTGGTGTATTATGTAAGGATCATAACGACTGTATCATAATAATATGTATAAGATTTATAAATCTTACTTATTATATTTATTTTTAACATTAATGCAATAATTGCTAAGCTAAGTAACACTCCCGTTATTTACATTTCTTATGGATCCTCTCGATGCAAAGGTTGCCTAGAGATCACTTGTAGTGATAAGGCCGCCCATTGTCAGAATCTATGTAAATTTTTAGCCAAAAATAATACTGAGCTGAGAATAAATTTAGGCACTACCTATTAGGCACTTACTAAAAATTACTTTCATTTCTTCGAAACATTCCAAATCAAACACTTCATTCCCACGCCACGATAAGGTGCAGTTTCTATAGCGAGCACATGTTGCTGAGCATGAGGCATGAGGCATGAGGCTGGCGTGGTGACGAGCGCACTAAACTATGTCCTTCTGGGCCCTTCATTCCAGCAGAGGGCGCCAGTGTGCCAGTCCTCGTGTCACACTGAACGCACATATCTCATTCACTACGTCCAATGAGATACATAAGTTAACAAGGTGTCTCTAATGTATTTAAGGTGATCTAAGTGATGCATTCATTACATATTATGTAATGAATGCATCTAACGAGTAGTTCAAGTCAATGAAACATCTGTTTATCTCCTACGTCATGCATACACCTTAGCCGTCATTTGACATGGTTTTGAAGCGATGATAGCGTAGCTCTGGGTGCGTGGCCTGTCAACCTGGCGGATGCTAGTTCGACACTAATCAAAGTCAGATCTATAAAGCATCCAAGACATGTTTATCAAACTGTCGGGTCACGCGTGCGAATAGTTGAATAGGTACATAACAATTCACATTCCCTCCTACCACCGCGACCGTAAAGCGATTATTACACAAACAAACCCAATGTGGATAATAGAGTCGCGCGCCTCTATAATCCACATTACAGCTTGAGAATCTTTACAGACCAAAATACTGGTTTCACACGATCAGCAGCGTCACAACAACATATCTGTCGAACCTGCACGGCGTTCATTCATATTACATTTTAAACCCATCTCGAAGTTGCCTAACAAGTAAAGAATTAATTTAAACATGTTTGTTCGAAGGTACCTATGTATGTACTCCGATACAGCGTTCGTGCATAACACGTAACAATATAGGTAATACATTAGGGTTACACCAGTTTACGGCGCCGACGATACTACTCGTAGTATACCTAGTAGGTAACTCTACTGAACACACTTCCCCTAAATACTATACATAGCGTGTCGGCGTGGGCTGCACGTTGGTGCATGACGCCGTGCGCCGTAGGTACACCGATGGAATGCCAGACGAGTCCGTAAACATTGTTTTGTTCTAACAAAGAAGCCGATTATACATACCACGTATGTGTTCACAGCAGACACACTCCAATTTCAAACTTTAAATTACCATAAGTTATATGTCATTCCATGATGTTTTACTAAAGATGACGTATATTCATACTGCGCGGTGCACACATTTTGTTCCTTAACGACATAAACATGCTAACTGCGACAGATAATACGGTACAAATAATATAGAAAAGGATAGCTATATGTTTAGACTTGCGCTTGAAATACGCGTCATAATGAAAATTACTACAATTGACTTAATTTTGACGCCTCAGTTTCCGCGCGCTTGTGCGACATCTACCTCATATAAACATATAATATAATTGTGTCATTCCATATTTAAATTTAAGTACCCATATTATATGTTTGATCACGCGTAGCTTACTTAACTACAATTAGTTAGTCCAATTAAGTGTTTTATAAACTGTTTGTACTTACTTAAATATTTATTAAGTGTGCATCGCACTAAAGTTACACAAATAGCCAGCGTTCAATAAAAGCCGGTTGATACGAGTACAGTAAAACAGAAAATATAAAATAATAATTTATATATTTGTAAGCTTACATTTATGAACATTGATTTTGTAGGATAATTTAGTTAAATAAAGGAATCAAATGTACACAAGAAGGAATTAAGCTTGTATTTGTGTCATATTGCTACGAAAAAACGTATTTCCCTCAAATAAAATGACACAATAAATACGTTTTTTAGAAGCGCGATATTTATAAGAATACTCAGAGATATTTACCAGCGATATATTATGTACGAGATAGTTTCTAATCTGACTGTTTATTTAAAAATCATTACATGATAATAGGATTCTAGAGAGATCGATGTGAGAATCGTATGCGTCCTTAGGTCTTAGAAGATGATGATCAGCGGTTTTTTGTTTAAATTGATAGACCCTAGCGTTTGTCCACTATCAGACGGCGACGCGACGTGTACGGTCACAAAGATATATGTATAGATAGTACTACAGTAGTATACTAGAAGCACGACGTGGTCGCGTCGCGTCGCGTCGCATCGCTCGGGTGACTCACAGAGCAAAGCGTAAATGTTTCTCGTAAAGTATCTCGGGATTCATCTTAAACATTGGTGACTCAGTCCAGAGCGATATTGTCCCACTAGGTAGGTACTTCCACATTTCTCACATCTTCAACCCTATTTCGCTGCCCTTAAGATTTAAAAATAAACAACACGAAACCAGGTTGCAACTGTATTAGTTGCAACCTGTGAGTCAGGTTCATTGATAAAACTTATTCATCGATTAGTCACTTTTAAAGTCCGGTTTAAAAATAAATTTAGAGAAATGTTTTTTTTTGAGATATTCGAAACGATATCTCCCTGTCCTGGCGACGGCTCAAGCCGAGGTCCGAACCTCAGTGGTGCCCTTGAGCTAGTCGCCTCGTCCTCTCCTAGTGGCACAGCGCCATCAGCGCTAGCCTCATTAGGCGGTGCGCCTTCTGCGCCCGCACAAATACCGGGCTGAGCACCATCCGGTGAAGCTGTAAATGCCGGTAGAGGTAAACAGCATTAGTCCGTTAGAAAAAAAAAGGTTTGAGTTAAAACACATTTAATATTGAGTCAAATGATTTTTGATCGACTTTAAAAAAGGGAGTAACGTGTCAGTTCTGTCGTTTTATAAAGTAATGTTGAACATATTCCTGTTTAGTGACGGATGTCGCGGCGAAACGAACTAATTGTACAGTAATATGTCGCGTGTGAGCCGAGATATCCGTGTTACATAACGATAGTTTATCTTCGCATTTCAATTAAACATGTTCGATTTTTAATCAGTTTCGAACATTCACATCTCCAAAACGTTCAGATACAATTACTAAAGTGCGCGTCAACTGCGTGTCGGTCGCTCCGGGCGGTTGCACGAGTATCCAGTTACTACTAGTAGTAACTAGCCGCTAGAACATCATACAGAGTAGATACCTAAACGTTTCTTTTTTTATTATTGAAAAAGGGGGTCAAGCAGACTGGCCGCCTGATGGTAAGCGAAGACTCGATTTCGGACACAAGTTTATTCCTACTCTCCTCAACAACAGCACGAGGAATGCATGCATGTCCGGTATATTGTGCATCGCCAGTGCTGTCATTCACATAATAATGCATGCTCCTGTTATGCAGCATGTCCTTATTATGGAGTAAAAAGAGCGTTGGCGACAACACAGAACCCTGTGGAACGCCAGCACTCATCAGTTCACGGTCCGAGCACGAACCGTCCACAACGACCTGGATCATAGATGATACCTAACTGACCTGGACGCTCCGATCTGATAAGCGATCCAAGTGCACAGCCCCTCGGAAACCCCGTAACAGTAGATTGGATAAGAGCACCTTATTTTATTTTTTTTATACCGTATAGTTCTAGTGTTTGACCACTATCTCACTTGATGGTCAGTGACGATGTGGTCGAAGATGTTATCACGCTAGACCTAGAATGCTCACTGGCTCTCAAGGACTGCTGCCTGAACACACTATGTGTTTGGTGACAGTTTTTCAAACTAGAGGGTGGTAGCTAGCCAGGCGGGAATTCGAAAGTACCCTACCACCATGCTGGGCATTTGATAACGGTGTTACTAGTTACTAGTTTGATTACTAGTGTCCGTCAGTTTGACAGGCGACGCTCCCCCCGCTGAGTGATGTCTAAACTAACGGCAAGCGCCTCCCCTCTACTCTCATGGCTTCAACCCCGCGATGAGCTGGGTATAGTAGACCAGCTGATCGACTTTTCCGCCCACCGTACTGAGGATCGCTATTGTTTCTATGGTAACTTTACAATAGGTTTAAGATTTTCATACAAACTTTCTATGCTTTATAAAAATCACTTGTAGAATTTATAGGTAGGAAAACTCATAATAGATCTGTTTTACACTTTTGCGGGTTAAATGTAGCCTATGTATGTGATATTGTACACTACAGTCCATCTTCATGGCCACATTTCACTAAGATCCGTTTGTCTATTCTGGCATGATCGAGCAACATAACAACACCCATTCAAACGTTTGCATTTACAGTCGAAATGTGGAGTGTATAGGTACATAGTATAGTGACAGAGTCACTGAACTGTCAACATATTAGTACATAATATGCTCATCCCTCCATCATGGTATTAAATCTCTGCCCATAACAGTGACGCAGTCAACCTTCTAAAACAAAAGGATGATCTTGACTTATATAAAATAATGTATGTGTTCGGCAGAGGTAAGCCATTCACACCAAACAATAATGTATTAGCTGTTACTGGCATTATTCTGCTAAGGGCTTACAAGAACAGGGTCAGGTCGACTTCATCTATTAGATGATAACTCAACCGAACTTCGTGTCGGAAACGGCACCGACGTGGGCTCCTTAACATTACATTACATTACATTACATAGCATACACGAAATATATATCAATATATATAACAATCAGAAAATTAACTATTGTGGATTTATCATGTACCTAAGTACGATATTAAATCTTACCTACACTTTTTAGACCCCAGGGTCTTATAAACCCTGCTAGGTCAAATTGTATAACTCAGTGAACGGATTACGACATTCTTTTAAGCGGAAATTACCGCTTTCTCTGTCCCTATATCCCTATGTATGCTTAAATCTTTAAAACTACGCAACGGGTTTTCATGCGGTTTTTAATAGATAGAGTGATTGAAGAGGAAGGTTTATATGTATAATAACATCCATTAAATAGTGGAGAAATACTGTTATACCCGCGCGAAGCCGGAGCGGGCGCTAGTATCAAATAAACCAAAAAACTTTAGTAGGGTTACCTAGTTGGACCAATGAACTTTTGCAAGGTTCTGTTGCCGTTGTTAACAAAATAGTCACTTGCTGTGAATAAATTAAAATAATCGAGGTCGGTAGTCGGATGAACACAGTCCCAAATGGGTGACCAGGTCGGTGGTCGAGGGACCACAGTCCCAGATGGGTGACTAGGTCGGTGGTCGAGGGACCACAGTCCCAGATGGGTGAGTAGGTCGGTGGTCGAGGGACCACAGTCGCAGAACACCCAGATGGGTGACCCGATACCCGTGACACACAAAACACAGACCATTTTCGGCAGCTTGTTGTGTACATGCTAGAAACAAGATAAAGCTATTGTTTTATTAGCTATTCATGATCCTAGCAATTCTCAAAGCTAGATTATAATTTAAACAAAGAACTCGTATAATTTTGCGCCATTGATATCGGTTTATTTTGCTAGAAACAAATATAACCGAAAACCTAAAATCGAGTAAGAATAGTTAGGTAAGTAATACCAACACCGCAAATGCAAAAAGAACAGCAGGCTTGCTTTATGTAGCATAAATTCATCCAGAATAATTAACAAAAAATGATACGAGCCAGCAACAAGTAAACAACCGATACGATTGTATACCTATTATACTTATATCCTAGGTACATAAGTTAATATACATGGGTACTTTATTCTGGCAACTTTGTCTCTAAACGTGTGCATGCATGGGTAGGTAGGTACTTCCGTTGTAGTTATAAACAAAGTTTAGCCGCGGTTCAACCAACGGTATCATTCTATTACGGAATGATAAATTGACAGTTAGTTGGTCTGATAATTTAATCTATAGCGTTTACTGTTTCCATTTTACATACCTATATTATAACGGCGTTAACATGAAATAACAATCCTATTTAGGTATATACATTATACATTTATAATCGTATACATGTTTGACAGACTACACAAATATATTAGTATCTGTAGCGATTGTGATGTGCGTAGTAGGTATGTAGAGACTCAGAGTATGAAGTCAGTATAGAGGATCGCGCGCGACGCTCAAACAGACGCTAAAAATAGAACTAAATGGAATAGACACAGGCCGAAGCAACATACCAATTAGGTTGGTTGCGATTAAAGGCATACCTAGAATGTAGGCGCCAATTTTGTAAATTGAATATGTATGTAGCGTTTATTATCTATTCGTTGAATAAATATAAATGAGGTAGGTAATTAGCAGAAACACTCCATTACGTATATAAGTACCTACGGATAGCGGATAGTGTAACTATTGTCAAGGAGTAAACGTAACATATATTTGTATGTTTGGTACAGTAGGTATGTACGCATTATTGAGATCAGGCATAGATAGCGTACCAAAGATACTTAGCACAGAATAGAAGCCTATCCCAGATGTTGATGAAATGGTTGCATCGTCGTTCGCAACTAGGTACCTATGTTGTCAATGTCCCTGCAACTGATACCAGTTGGCGATTGTTTCATATGACAGAACCTTGTTATGGCTTATTGTACCTATAGTATATTAAGAACAGCTTATTATTTATCATCTTCAGATATATTTGTTGTCTTAAATGTTATCCTTACGGTTCGAGTTCGAGCAGTTCGATCAGTCTGAGCTTGCTTCCTATCGTCAGCTGATATCGTAACCATAACCGTTTGTTTTTTCATAATAAACAAAGTTATTAGGCACGAAAACAATTATCCTTAATTGTTTTCGTCCTCGCGTTAAAATGATAACGGTAGATACCTACCTATATTATCTATGCGAGGAGGGAGATAAACGGGGTTCTATTGGTAGTTGATAAAGACAGTAGAACTTACTAGTTGTACAAGCCAATGGCAACACGTAAGTAGGTACGTGTTTAGATATTATAGTTTAATAATTCGATATGGTGTTTTCCTTAAACTTATTTTACCAAGTAGGTACTTAACTGTCAGGAGTAACTGTGTGATATCTATCTATCTATGATGTCAATTATCTTGAAGAGCACGTTCTTTTAGATACCTATGCTCGTCTAGATTGTTATCAGCAGCTAATACCTATGAACCGTGTTTGTTCAGCTTCCAGTTTGTACCTAGGTAGGTACTCCTTCGCTAACATTTTACGACGATACAATGAAGAAATCGTAAGTGATAATACTGATAATCAGATAACAAATAAACTGTGGAGGCAGATAATACATATTCACTAAAATCTAACATTTTAAACGTTTGATCGCGTATAGGTAGGTACCTACGTAATTTCTTTATTTTTGTTCCCGCCGTTTCAAACACTTTTCAGTGATCGTAGTCTCCGGCAGGATTCCTGGAATTCTGAACGAAGATAACCGGAGGTCATGGGCGCTGGGAAGTGATTGGAACTTTGGGAACATGTTTAATCTCTATGAATAGTAGCGGTGAACATCAAAGACACTACAATTAATTAAAATACGTAGGTATTACAGCTCTGTTGATATCCGAAACTTATAGCGTACATAGGTACATAGGTAATAGAGTTACGATCAGCTAGGTGCTAATTTGCACGATTTTTCTAATTTGTCATTCCTCCCTCAAGACTGGCGAGTTACCTATTACACATGAATGAGTGTATGGTTTCAATACGTTATTTGACATTAATGTTATTAGTTAGGAACAAGGATTAATATCAGAGCACATTATGTTACTACTACATAGTTAGATTATACACACTGCTACACAATTAGTTTTGTAAAGCTGCACATATTCCTGAGTGCTTCCAGCAGGTAGGTACCACGTCGGCAAAGCTGAAACTTTATTGAACCCCGTGGTGATATCTACTACAATTGCATATTTTACATTTTTAGTCAATAGCAAGCAATATTATAAATTAGTGACTGTTTGAATTAAATTAAAGATGCCAGGAAATGAGGCGAAAGATAAAGGCAGGAAGTTACAGTAGTTCGTATATTACAAAAATCAAGTGTTTTTGTAGTTGTTCTGTGATATTCCAAAGCCGTAATCTTTTCATATTCATTTGTTGTTTTTATATGTAAAAACATAACAATTGTTTATCAGATTTGATGTTATCGGTTATCGGTCTCACCATAATAATTTATCTGATACTTTAGTATAAACTTTGTGATATAAGAGGCTATGGAATACACTGGTTAGAGAACAAGGTGCGCTATACTTAATAATTAGTCGTGCGTATTTTTTAATAGAATGAATTCTAAAAAATTCATGCTCTTGATGATGTAGTTAATGAGATATTTTCAATGTTTTTTTTAAAATAGTTTATGTGTTTATAGGATGTTCTATTTTCCCTTCCGAGTGGACGGAGGTATCCTCATCCGTTCAAGTAAATGTAAACGCAGGAAGTTGGTGGAATTCATGGTGCGAATTATAATAATTTTGGCATCTTTGGAAACAAAATGTTCAAACCTTTATCAGCCTCATCTGGTGCAGATGAGACTACAAACGCTATTACAGCAACAACAATTAACAGCAAAGGTCCTCGGTTGTGCATCATTTTGGTGCGTCTTCTTTACACTAACTTGCTCATAGAATCTACACGGTAGTTTCTCATAGTATCCGGTAGACTTATTTCATGAAACGGGATCTCAATTGGATTCTATTTTAGGTTCAGATTAACTCCTGCGTGCTCGACGCTATTGAGAGCACATTCCTCCACAGCTTTCGATTTTAATCACTGTTGCTATGAACACTTTATACTTCTAAAAACACTTAGTCACTTTGAATTAACTCATACGTGTAATTGCAAATATAAAATGGTAATATGCATTGTTATCACTTTGCGATAATACAACGGACACTTTTGTGTTATGGTAACAACCCGGTCGTATCCAAAAGTTTGTGAGGCGAATTTAGGTCGTAACAAAGTTGTAGAGATTGCGCGATCCGGCGCTAAACGTACGGTCGTAATCAAGAACGCGGCCGACTCGCGGCGTCTACTGCGGCGCATTGGTGAGCAAAACACGGCTCGGGCAGCATACCTACTGCATAGCCAGTTCACTGTCGACCGTATAAACAGTAAGGAAACTCGCATCTATAACGTCCAGTCTACCACTTCGGCGTGAGAATTGCCGAAATAGAAACGTATACGTACCCCAAATGAAATGAAACCTTTTTATTATTGACGGGTTTTATTGCCGGTGACGATGTGGATAAAGGTTACTTTGACTTTGAGGAAAAAAATACAAATAATGCTAAAAAATATTGTTGCTGATATCATCATCATCATCATCTCAGCCATAGGACGTCCACTGCTGGACATAGGCCTCCCCCATTGATTTCCACAAGGACCTGTTGGAAGCGGCCCGCATCCAGCCCTTGCCTGCGATCTTAGTCAGGTCGTCTGTCCACCTGGTTGGTGGCCGTCCTATGCTGATATATGATCTTAAAAAGGTAGGCTTGCTGAATTTCACTTTAAAATTATAACATTGTTTTTGTTCTACGAAATGCTTTGTGAAATATTTATATCCCATGGTTTCAGGCACGTGGACTATGATTTACCATTTTCACCCCGGGGTTTAACTTTCAGTTATTTGCTATTGCATACGTTCACTGGTTTTAGCTTTGTGTTTGATAGATCAGTCAGTCAGTCACTCTTTCCTTCATATTGTAAATACAGACAAAAACACACATATTGCGTATAACGAAGTAATTTTGTTTGGTCAAGAGATAAAAGGATGGTTGGTCAAAAGCACTTAATTTGGAATCAATTTAAAATATTTTAACTATCAAAATAGGAGGTCCCCCATATGTTTGTATTTTGTGTAAAGTTAATTACCTATGACATCTGTGAATTGAAATCCGATTTCAATAAAACAAAACGGATGTTGGTTCCATGAAAGTTTTATTTAAATAGGTTCAGTATTTCAGTTTATTTTCAAGGAAATGTTGATGTGCCATAAACGATATATTCTATACCTGTAGCAATTCTCGAAATAATGACATTTCTTGAATAAAACTACGGTCTACACAAACTGACGAGCATCGAATAGTATATAGTATTGTTTAAATGCACACAAAATATAGGTTAATGCAGTGCATTAATTGGGAAATAGGAAAATATTGCTTCACGACATCTAACACTACGTTTACGTACTTTTATTTATTAAGGTAAGCAGGAGTTGATGACATAGTTTATGATGCCTAGTAGGTATATATATTTACTACTACTAAAATTAGTTGGCACTGATGCATACTAACTTCACCCATTTATTGATAGATATTCTTAATTTTTTTAGGCAGTCGATGTTAATAGTTAATAGCGTTCTTACAAGTTTTTTTATTGGAACCATAATTGAGTTAGCCGAAATAGACTTTGTTTCGCGCAACAACATAATACCTGTTCCTTGTTTATATATTTTCAAATGACATTAGATTAGTAACATAGCTTTAGTGAGCGCACGAGCTCCTAGGAATCGGGGGCTGAGGAATCGGGCGGATTTGCGCAGCGCTCGAACGTCGCTCCATACCCCACCCATATCCAGTTCTAGTGTCGACCGTAAGACGACAGCACGCTTATCGAATCATTGATTATAATTTTACGATAGCTGTGCTATTTTGTGCTATAAATATGGCGGCGCGTATAGCGCGCGAGCGCCGTAACGCCTAAAAAAGGTCATTAGGACGGTATCACGGTGATGTGTCAGAATGATATAACGGTAACATTATCATATTCACAGCCTAACATTAACGGAAACACACATTAAACATTTCCTATTCTAATAACGTTCTAATCTATATGGAGCAAACTCGGAAGCCCTGAGGTGGCAACCCTTTGCTGAGATTAAAAGTACCTTCTACGTCCAGACAACGCTCCCCCTGCTTCCGCTTTCCTTCCACTTTAAACACAGAAGAGAGCACACAAGATTATAGGGTTGAACAGTTACAGAGTAATATAATGCATTACTAGCAATATTCCGCTACTAAAATTGCCTCTTACGGCAATGGAGTTTGTTAAATTTGTCAAATGGAGTCTCCACCATTTGACAAGGCACCTCTTGGATGATGAGAGCGTCCGTTCGGTTCGGCTTCCACGGAAAAAGTGATAGTCAGGGCCGGCTGGTCCCAGGTTCACACTATTAGACTGCACTAAGCTCGCTTATTGGTCCAAATCGGGTACCACATGTTTCCTATCTCCACTTAGTTAACAAGTACTAGCAAATCTTGCCATCAAATCCACACGTAAGATTTAACGCCATCTACTTTGAATATCTAAAACGTTTTGACAACGCTATTTATTATGTTTGTCCGACACTAGCAACACCTATACATTACATTTAACGCCATCTATTCTTTTTCAATATCTAACATACTCTGACCTGACATTTGACAGGCCAGTCAAATCTGGTCAGATTTTTCTCTGACGTGACTGAAGGAGATTACCGAAAATGCTATTATGCAAGTCACAAAAGGAAATTGTTGTAGATGTGATTAACAGTCTTTTTAATACAGTTGCTCAAAAATTGGCGTAATGCAGGGACGTATAGCATTCGGGATGTGGGCTATTACATACTTGAGCTTTTTCTTTACCTTTTCCGAACTCGTGCGTTCTCTTTGCCAACTGTCAAAATAATGTCTATTAAAAAGAAAAAACCAACCACGAAGTTTTACTAAAAAAATCATAGAAGTTTTTATGATTCATGCAAATATTTCTAAAAAGAAGCTACTAATTTGTTTCAATATCAGATTTAATGATTTGATTCGATGAGTTAGGTTAGGTTTCATTTCATTTCATCTCATTAAATTTCATTTTCATTTCATATCAATAAAAAAAATCTACTGAAAACTTGGCTGCATGGGCATAATTCCCTTTGCCTACCCAGAATAGGTGGCGCCATTCAAAATGTTCTTGAATTTGTTTACAATAATTGTTACAAAATGCGTTAATTGTGTTTTTATTATTTTATTAAATTGCTGCCGCATTAAATTGCTTCATTTTTTTCGCAATTGTATTAAAAATAGTTGTTCAGTACACGTGCGGAACCGCCATTGCAACTTTTTCCGACTGTCAACTCACCTTCACCTCACCTTCGCCTGCGCCTCGGCTCGGGTAGACATTTGTCGGAACTCTTTGCAATGACATGCTTTTCGCACTTGTAATGAAATATACTATAGCATTAGAGTTTTATTACTACCAAAAATATGGCATAATGAGCATGTTGTTGATTCATATATTATTGAAGTAGATACTAGGGGAGAGTGACGATAGTACATCAAATTCTACAACTACTGATTATTCAGATTGCCACAATGATTAATTCGATTTTACGTTAATTTTGTTCATTAGTATCAATTCATGAAATTAAATACATATGTTGCACAGTTTTTTTTTTTAATTACAAGTACATACTTAATGCCCTCATAATATTACTTCATAATTAACACGCTCGTGCGGAGTATCGAATCGACAGCGCAAATGTGTGCAATCGATAGTGCATCGATGCAGATAGATCTCACAACTCTAGCTCATTACATCAACATGATTCCTCATGAATACTCGGAGCTCGCGCGCACACTGTAATGATGGATAGTGATAGTTAAGACTTCTCTTACTGTTTATACTACCAATCAAGTTCCAGAAAAAGATAACGATATATTCGTGACATGCGAGTAAAAGAGACCAAATGAAATGCCATTAACGCCATATCATACCACAATATGTCACAAGGTACACAAGGTAAGCAATGCAATCTATTGTAAAATTAAAATTGTGCAAAACTTACATAAATTATGGGATACCTACATACATTTTATTCGACGGACAATTTAAGGCGACGGTCGCCGTGGCACAGTGGTTAGCGTCAGTGACATGACTTCTGTGTCTCTGGGACCCTGGGCTCGAATTTCGGCAGGGGCAAACATTTGTGTGATGAGTGTAGATGTTTGTCCCTGTCTTGGATGTTTGTCTGTGTCCATGTGTCTCGCGATACAGGGAATCCTAGTGCGGGGCCTGAGTGTGATAATAATAAAAAAAATTAGCCATCAACAACAGCACCAAGCAGGCAATTTATTGATATTTTGATATTTTCGGACAATATCTGGTCCTTTTTAACCGACTTCATAAAAAGGAGGAGGTTCTCAATTCGACATTTTTTTTTTTTTTTTCTCTTTTTTATTTGTGTTTGTTACCGCATAACTTCCAAATGGGTGAACCGATTTTGATCGTTCTTTTTTTATTTGAAAGCTGGTGCTGTTGTCCCGTGTGGTCCTATTTAAATCGGACGAGCGCTTTTTGAGTTACAAGTCAGAAACTGAAAAATGCGTGCTTATACCTACACGATATTATAGTAGCGGGTGAAGACATCGGTGAACATACCTACACCACAATGACAATTGATCCCACGAGTAACAAAGGTCACTAAAAAGAGTGAATAAAAATTTTTACCAAAAAATGGAACCGACTTCAATACTCAAAAGTATGAAATAACTTGTTGAAGTCGGTACCATGATAGTTCAAAAGTAACTGATATCAAAATATTGTGCTCGTGGTACCGACTTCGACTTATACATATTTTACTCACTTCATTGCATTAGACGAACAACAGGTATCTACAATTTTGTACATAGCAATACATATTAATACCATGCGTAATAATAATAATTGATACTGCTCATAATACTGACATATATAGGTATATATATAAATTTTCCCTAAACGTATATTGCTGCTCTGCGAAATTCATACACATGTTCTGTTTCCTGTGTAAAACTATACGACTATGTAGTTTACTATATATAGTATTATATACCAGCTGCGCCCTGTGTTTCCCCCCGCGTGGACAGGGTGTCCCCTCACTTCATCAGTCCCTCGGGATTCGGACGGGAAACGTTCATTTGTCTAGGATGAAAAGTAACCTACATAAGTGCTGTTTCAGACTATACTCTATCTCTGGGCCAAACTTTATACACGCTCGCGGCTTCGCTCAGTTCGCTCTCGTAGCCAACGTTTTCGCTTCAGAAGGTGATTTATGAATGCTCTGGCATATAAGTATTAAGTACCCATTAATTTCGGTTGTGTGTTGTATTTCAATAGTTAGTCAGATAGTTTGTGCTACAATAAACTAGACTTTTCATTAACCTCTCAAACGGCTGTCACAATAGATAACGAATAACATATAACATCAGCCGATTCCAATAGATCCATTTGAGGAAAATATAACACTAATAACTAATTACAATATTACAGCTACTACAAAAACATTTGAGCAACCCACTAGCTTTTGTCAGCCTATAGATAACTCAAATGCTCTAACTCGCAACCAGTTGGCAGCGTGCCCAGAATGCTAGTAGCATTCCCATGTTGAATTGCAATGCTGATCCGTTGAGTCAAAAGAAAAAGAAGAACGTGGTAGTACAAAAAATAACGTGTGTACGTGCTACGTTTAGTACGTACATAAATCACCGGACAGCAGATATCTGTTCTCATCATTGTAATAACTGTCCACCTTTTACACAAAATAAATCAATACATCAAATTTGGTCTTGAGATTACAACTGACATGCTTAGTGGTTAGTACGTATGTGGTCAACTAATGATATAGCATGTAAAGATAACCTTAAACTAAAATCTCTTCTTTCCATTTTTTTTTTTTATTTATTAACATTCACACAAGGTCTTCAGGTCCCAAACTAGGCAGAGCCTGTGCTATGGTAACCTGATGACTGATATATACTTATATACATATACACACCCAGACACAGGTCAAACAGACATATTCATACACACAAATGTTTGACCTGTTCGGGAATCGAACCCGTGACCAGCGGCTCAGAAGCCAGAGTGCTACCAACTGCGCCAACCGAGCAGTCAGTCTTTATTCCCGCACATATACTTTACGTGACACAAACAGTAAATTAAAGGAAAATGCCGTATAGTTCACAAAGTGCATCATACATGAGTATAATCAGAAGTGAATAACTGTGTAGTTAATTAATGTACATTGCCTACTGGGAATGTGCACACTATATATTATAAATAATGGAAAGTACATAGACATCATGTAACTTCATTATGTACAATCAGCTCCACGTTCATATCACACTTAATTTCGTAATTTGTTAAGGTTGCAATGTTTTAGTTTTTTTTAAATGGACATGGAGCACACAACTATGTATGTAGCCCCATGTCAGTTTGTATGATCACCTCAGTTACAGTTCAGTCGATACAACACACATTTTCGGGTGTTTTAATTTAATTAATTTGAAAGCATATCGATAATATATTAAACGCCTTTGATTCATACATCTATACTCATAATATAACGAGGAAAGATTTGTTTGTTTGTTTGCGTTGAATGGGCTCCGAAACTACTGAACTAATGAAGCTACACTATCCCGGGTGACATAGGCTATATTATATTTTACATCAGTTCTCCGAGCTATGTGCCCTGCCCACTGCCACTTCAATTTGCTTATTCGCTGGGCTATATCGGTGACTTTCGTTCTTCTATGGATCTCATCATTTCTGATTCGATCGCCTAGAGAAACCCCGAGCATAGCACTCTCCATAGCTCGTTGTGCGACTCTGAGCCTGCTCAGAAGGCCAATAGTCAGAGACCACGTTTCGGTTCCGTAAGTCATCACTGATACACACACTGTTCGAAGACCTTCGTTTTCGGGCATTGCGGTATTGTGGATGAGAAGACGTCTCGTAGCTTCCCGATCGCTGCCCAGCCGAGTTGGATTCGACGATTGGCCTCTTTCTCAAAGTTGGACTTACCTAATTGGACTGTGTGTCCTAGGTAGACGTAATGGTCTACAACTTCGAGCATAGGGTTCCCAAAAGATACTAGGTCGGGCGCAACACGGGCATCTGACATAACTTTCGTCTTATCCGTGTTCATTTTATGCCCACCATTTAGTAAACTCTGTTGAGGTCTTCGACCTGAAATTATATTCCATTATAATAGTGTCTAACTTTGCGTAAATTTACTTTAAGCCGGTAAAATTCTTTAGAACTCGATAATGTTATTAAATGAAAGCTCATTATAAAGAGCGTGAGATTTATTAACAATATTTATAATCAAGCAACAGGATTATTGTTATAGAAGGTAAACGCTGGTATCGTAATTAAGTTTCAGTGTTATTTTTCTTGTAAACCGTGAAGTACCTAAGTAGGCCATAGGAATATCCAGAGGAACAAGTATCTCGCAGCGGGGTCTGCCCGGAACCCACTTTGGTTTTTTTAATGTAGAGAAGCGTGTATTTCAGAATTACTTAATAGAAACGGGGTTGATTAGTTTACCCAAATCATGAGGTCAGGCAAGCGAGCTGTGGGTATTGAACGACGCCTGCACCAGAAACAACAATGATAGTATCTGTAAACCATTGATTAACGCCCGTACTGTTCGTACAAAATACATTTCTCTGTGTCACAGTTCTGTTGTAATACAGTTACGATAGTGAGTCCTGAGGCCGCATCGCTACTGCTGGCACTGTCTTATCTTATCTATGCCTGCACGGCTCTATTATGTATGTTGACAAGATCACGGAAAATGAATCTATATATCCCAAATAGAACAGACAACCGTTGCGTGTATCGCAGACCAGGACCCCATCGTGCTCGTGAGATTACAGACAGGTATGGGTCTCCTCCTGAAGGACTCTGAGAGGACACGCCTTGCGGAGTACTCGTAAAGGACGCCGGAGAGGCTTCTAGGAGGCTGTGACGTCTCTGGAACGTGCTCGGTGTCCCCGTAGACCGTGGAATAGCTATGCCCTAGTAGACCGGAGATTCCCCCAAAGGTCTGGGTCGATCTCGGCGAGGCGGCAACAGCTAGCCCGGTAGAAGGGAAGACGGAAGGGACGAACCCTGGCACGTATCGAGAGCTACAGTTACATGGTGCTTTCGTGTCGGCTTCTCCGAGTCCGACCACGTTGTACAGTCGCCGCACAAAAAAGCTCTGATGCAAAGTCCCTCGCTTCGAGCACAGCCTATGTGCTTCGAGTACTTTCACACTTTATTACGTTGTTTATTTGAAAAGATTTATGCACAAAACGATAAAAATATATAATAATATAATATAAATATATAGGTATCAGAAGAAGTAGTGATTCTAGTCGATGAAAACACTTAAATGACATCTTTTTATTCCGGGTGTCATTTGGGTAAAATAAGTGGTTCGTGCACACTTAAACTACCCGCAAATGAACTAAACTCTATTACATGAAGCGTTGTAAACAGTTACACGAATTGAATATTATTATCTTTGATAGAATATTAATAAAATTAATATGCATGCTAATTTTATTAACTCGTAATATTCACTTTTAGGATTTTAGCGAATTTCATAAAGTTTTGTGATTACCAGAATTACGACCACTGACTGCCATTTTTAAATTATTTTTTTATGTAATAGGTGGCAAACATGCAGACGGGCCGCCTGTTGGTAAGCTATCACCGTCGCCAATGGATATCTGTTATACTGAAGGTTATTAACTTTGTTAGCTCTCCCTTTAAATGTGCCTACTATCGGCGATGGTATCTACGAGCGCCGCTCTCTACAGGGTACCAGGATCACATATGTGCCTACTATCGGCGATGGTATCTACGAGCGCCGCTCTCTACAGGGCACCAGGATCACATATGTGCCTACTATCGGCGATGGTATCTACGAGCGCCGCTCTCTACAGGGCACCAGGATCACATATGTGCCTACTATCGGCGATGGTATCTACGAGCGCCGCTCTCTACAGGGCACCAGGATCACATATGTGCCTACTATCGGCGATGGTATCTACGAGCGCCGCTCTCTACAGGGTACCAGGATCACATATGTGCCTACTATCGGCGATGGTATCTACGAGCGCCGCTCTCTACAGGGCACCAGGATCACATATGTGCCTACTATCGGCGATGGTATCTACGAGCGCCGCTCTCTACAGGGCACCAGGATCACATATGTGCCTACTATCGGCGATGGTATCTACGAGCGCCGCTCTCTACAGGGTACCAGGATCACATATGTGCCTACTATCGGCGATGGTATCTACGAGCGCCGCTCTCTACAGGGCACCAGGATCACATATGTGCCTACTATCGGCGATGGTATCTACGAGCGCCGCTCTCTACAGGGCACCAGGATCACATATGTGCCTACTATCGGCGATGGTATCTACGAGCGCCGCTCTCTACAGGGCACCAGGATCACATATGTGCCTACTATCGGCGATGGTATCTACGAGCGCCGCTCTCTACAGGGCACCAGGATCACATATGTGCCTACTATCGGCGATGGTATCTACGAGCGCCGCTCTCTACAGGGTACCAGGATCACATATGTGCCTACTATCGGCGATGGTATCTACGAGCGCCGCTCTCTACAGGGCACCAGGATCACATATGTGCCTACTATCGGCGATGGTATCTACGAGCGCCGCTCTCTACAGGGTACCAGGATCACATATGTGCCTACTATCGGCGATGGTATCTACGAGCGCCGCTCTCTACAGGGCACCAGGATCACATATGTGCCTACTATCGGCGATGGTATCTACGAGCGCCGCTCTCTACAGGGTACCAGGATCACATATGTGCCTACTATCGGCGATGGTATCTACGAGCGCCGCTCTCTACAGGGCACCAGGATCACATATGTGCCTACTATCGGCGATGGTATCTACGAGCGCCGCTCTCTACAGGGTACCAGGATCACATATGTGCCTACTATCGGCGATGGTATCTACGAGCGCCGCTCTCTACAGGGTACCAGGATCACATATGTGCCTACTATCGGCGATGGTATCTACGAGCGCCGCTCTCTACAGGGCACCAGGATCACATATGTGCCTACTATCGGCGATGGTATTTACGAGCGCCGCTCTCTGCAGGGTACCAGGATCACATATGTGCCTACTATCGGCGATGGTATCTACGAGCGCCGCTCTCTACAGGGCACCAGGATCACATATTACCCGTTGAATTCATTTCACTTGCGAAACACTATTTAAATAAAGTGCAAATTTAATGGTGCATTTCATAGCTGAGGGACTTTTATATTCCTTCCGTTTCACCGCCCGCCTGCCTGCCTGGTGATATATAACAAAATAACAATATGTAATAAAGCAGCTTGCAAAAAAGCAGTTTGTACCTATATATTATACCTATTATTAAAAAAATTGGGGATCTTTATAGTTTTTAATTCTGAAACGTTTTACCCGAGCGAACCCGGGGCGGACCGCTAGTATATTCTATAATAATACAATGCAGTAAGTCAAAATTAAAAACAAGTATGATAATTATAAAATATGGGTTATTTTAAAAATAGTATGTATTGTATTTGGTGGCGGTATAGTTATCGACAGTAGATAGCGCAATCAGAACAGACACTCTGCATGCGACATGATATCACATCTCGCGAAACGCCCCCTATCTCTGGATTTCTGTTGACATAGTGATAACGATAGCGATAAATGATAATGGTTGGGATTTGATAATTATGTTTAGTGTAAGTATGGTTTCTCTTTTATTGCCGCACAAACCGTAAAATGGTTAAATACATGTGTGACGAAAGGTGAAGGAGATCTTCGTTATCTGTAGTGTGTAACAGCAGAGCCAGTGAGGGTTCACTTTGATGTTTTACTGGTGCGCACCTACTGTCTACCAGGATACCTAGATGGCTTACACTCTTTATAGTAGTGGGTTATGGTGGTGATTCTGTTATTTTTGCACAAAATGAAGCCTACACCACAATTCATGTTAGTAATAGTCTTAACCAATAAATTGTAATAATTGAACTGTCTTCAACTGGTGTGCGTGTGGGTGTAGCCGATCGTGGTGCCAAGGGGGGTCGAGGGGAGTGACCAGCGTACCGCTGGACATGCAGTCCAGTGACCAGGTGGAAGACGAGCGGATGGGGTACGCGGGGAGAGACTGGATGCGGACTGTTATCGACCGGTCTTGTGGAGATCGACGGGGAAGGCCTAAAACGAACCCAAAGTCAAAATTTTTCATTTGCTTGAGCCCGGGTGTGATATAAGAAAGAAAGAAAGAAACCACATTTATTCAAGATAAATATATGTTGTTATATATTAAACGTCACATCCACCAAACTGACATGCAAATTTAATTAAAATCCTGCAATCCCAAACGGCAATCCGACTAGTACTCACGTGGTAAATACTGGAAAATGACTCCAATATATGCACTTCAAATACCTACCAAAAGGAGGTTATAACTTAAGGCCCTGACATATTCAGTATCTGGTACAGCATTAATTGGACGGCATATCTACATATGCCGCAGGCGCGGGGGTGGTGCGCGGTACGTATATACCAGTGACACCAGTATAATATGTAATGTGAGTGTTAATTCCACAAATTGGCCTAAATGGTACTTCGGTACCGACTGCGCGTGGTTTTTTTCCTTCGCTGGCCTTGACCCGTCGCGTCGCGTGCTGACGTGGCGTGATAGTCAACCGTCGACTCTTAACTAATTAAACCTGGAAAGAAAGTTTTAATAGTACATGGTAGCCCTCATGAGTAGCGACTGTCACAAATATGATGAGTTTATCCGCTCTTGTGCGCGGCGCCTGAACAAGACGCAACCATTACTACATCACGAGTCTATACTACAATGGGCACTCAAACGTTTGACACGGTGTATCTCTTTATTCGTCTTCAACGTTTTAGATCCATTGTTGAGAAAAGCCTTTCCCGTTTATTCCTTCGACCGTTGATTTTCTATCATTCTTTGAATTTGAATTGAGTATGGTACAGTTCAGTGGATGGTGTGATGGTGTGCGCCAGAGGACGCCAGTCACAGGCACACACGCTTACCGGGGACAAACATTAATTTGGTTTATAGTAGGGTGGAGGAGCAGCGGGTGTGCGCAGTGGGGAAGGGGCTGCTATTACGTATTATTACGTCAATCAACCTTCACCAGCGTCGCGTGATCCAGAACGGCGATTGCCTACATTACGTTTGCCGTGCCGTATTTGCCACTGGCTGGCAAACTGTTTCATTTTACTTTTCTTGCACAGTGAGGCTCCAGAAATACGCTCAGCGGAGAGTCCCGTCATAGCCGACGTGAGTGTATATCTGAATAAAATTGGTGTAGCTATGCGGTGAAAGAACCTTCAACCTTATTCCGGCGTCACGGTTTTACCGAAGAATTGGTGGGAGGCTGTGCTATTCCATCGATCGTTTAGTGCCTTTTATGTGACACGACGTTGCTTCTTCGTTATTCAGGAGGTAATCACAACATAGAATTATTTAATGGGAGAGCCTGAAGAATGCATTGGCTGCGGATTGGAATGCCACCAGTGCTACTGATGTCCATAGGCGACGGTATAGCAGAGCAGCCCAACCAGCGCGTTTGCCACCTATTGCATTGAAAAAAAAAACAGTATTCGGCTCATTGCTTCGGAAGTATGAGCCATATTGATACGCCGGTCAATACGGATGGCAGTCAGCCCAATATTGGAATAAATTGACCGCCCGAGGGTTCTCTGTCAAGCCTCTATGACTGTTGCCCTAGTCTGCACTGCCGGCTTAACCTTTTAGAAGCCGAGGACAGTTCTTTTTTTAAATTGTGTGTTTTAACTGTACCAAAGGCCCTATTATACAGCGGCGAGTTATACAGAAGACGGAAGAGTATAACTTGCCATTATGTTTGTGCGTTTGTGGACTATGAGCAACTTTCGAAGGCGATCCAGTTCCAGGCGGCAAAGAGGCGTGAGACATGGAGACGTTATGTCTCCAAAACTGTTCACTGCCAAGTACCGAACTAAGAAGTACTAGCGTAAGCTACGAGACATTTGCTCGTCCAAAATACCGCATTGCATGAAAACGAAGGTCTTCGAACAGTGTGTGTTACCACTGATGACTTACGGACCTGAAACGTGGTCTCTGACTATAGGTCTTTTGAGCAGGCTCTGAGTCGCACAACGAGCTATAAACAGGGCTATCCTCGGAGTTCCTCTACGCGATCGAATCAGAAATGAGGAGATCGATAGAAGAACGAAAGTCACCGATATAGCCTAGCGGATTAGCAAGTTGAAGTGGCAGTAGGCAGGGCACACAGTTCGAAAAACTGATGGCCGTTAGGGTCGAAAGGTTCTCGAATGGAGACCGCGGACTGGCAAGCGCAGCATAGGACGACAGCAACACCGACCAGGTGGACATAGGTACGACCTGACTAACATTGCGGGTAAGGGCCGGATGCGAGCCGCCTCCATCTGGTCCTTGTGGAAACCAATGGGAGAGGCCTATGGCCAGCAGTGTGCGATTATGAAATATACGAAACTTTATTAATCAATTCTAACTATTATTCAGTAAATTACGTTTTTAGAAGTTTTTTGATCTCTGATATTTTATACAAATAACCTTTCTATCATTACTCCTTTTCATCACCAAAACAGTGGGAACATACTAGTACCCTCATTCGAGCATTTGTCATATTATCCTCTGTTGGCTATTTCGATAGAAGACTATGGTAAATATAATATAAATATAGTATAATATAATAAACTATATCTACTGAATATCTACTATGCAAAGAAATAACCCGTTTCAGGCGACGAGTTAATCTTGGTGGTTATATTTGGGGGAGCACTGACCTGTCGGTTTTTCTAAAAACTTTATTACAAACACAATGAACGTAAATTACGTCAGAAGCTCGCGTTCCTTTCAATTTACGTCAGAGGGCTCGGGAGGTTTAATAAAAAATACATTAAATTCAAGGCTTCAATAGATACATAGTTACCTACGCTATAGGTATAGCTTTTGGTTTTCAGTAAAGCTTGTTGTCGCGTGGCTACGATCAAATAAATTATAATAAATACATTCAGTAGGGCGCTGATAGATTAGCTATCATCAAGAATATAACTTTTAAATGATTATAGATGTCACTGTACTGTACTCTGAAGTCGTAACCATGAAACAGCTATCTTTTTTGTGTCGTACCTCAGTGAATCGCGAACCCGGGTTCGAATCCCGGCCGAGGCAATCATTTCTGTGATAAGCATAAATGTTTGCTCTCGGGTCTTGGCTCTTTATGTGATGTGATTGTGTGTGTACCTCCCGCGACACAGGGTATCCTAGTGCGGGGTGTGAGTGTGAATGCGTTAGTTTGTTTATGTACTAACGTTTAGATACAATCTTGCATTATTATGGATAACTTGAAGTTGTTACGTATACACGTACGTACTAATATAGATAAAGCTGCACATAATGAAATGATGATTGTAAAATCAAGTTACTCTCGTCCCTAAGTCTTTGTTTTTCCCGTATGTACCTACTTGAAATCAATATATGTACGCCGCCGGTAGTTTCCAAACAAAAACATTATCGGTATATATATAATTTTGAGGCACGTTTTGTTTCAACGGTACAAGTTGAAAACAATAGAAGAAATAATAATAGAAAATGTACTTAATCAAATGTATCTAAATGTGGGCTCTCGGGGAGGCGAGGCGACGGTTCCCTACGGGAGTGGTGCTGACCCGTCTGTACACATCAAACTCTTATCAATTCCAAACTGGTGGCACGGTAACAGCCCCGCTTGTTATTCTTTACATAATTTACGTATATTTATTTGACAACAGCGTCCACTGTTTCTTACATTGCTATTTTCGAGCATTTGCTATTACACACATTGTTACTTGATGTGATAATTAGTACCTAAGCTTTATATTGTGTGAAATTGTCAGGATGGTTGCAAACACAATTACATTTCAACTTTAACCGATACATTATACCATATGTCGGAGCGCGTTAGATATTATATTACGATAGATGGCGTTACCTATAATGTATAGGTGTCACTAGTGTCGGACAAATATGATAGATGTAATTGTCAAACAAAGCGTTTTAGATGTTTAAAGTAGATGACGCTAAATCTAAAGATGTAGCTAGTAGGTACCTACTTGATTTGTTAACTAAGTGAAGGTCGGTAGCTTGTTATTCCATTTGTGCCGAAATATGAAGTTAATACATTATGATAAACTAGTAGCGGTCCGCTGTTTCACCCGCGTGGGTTACAGTTCTCCCGGTATATCTATCAATCATTCCACGGGAATCATACATTTTACCGAGATTAAAAGGAGTAAATTCTGTCCGTCTCATTTTAGAATGTAGGTACCTACCTACTTATGTACATCGATTATGTTTCAATACAATACATCCATCGATCCTAGTTGTTATAACTAGGTAGGTAGTTAGATTGCGTGGGCGCTCTATATGGTTCATTGTCCACTTATCCAATAGGTACCATTTCTGTATTGCATCCGTTACAAACACAGACCACTATCGCCATTATATTATACATCCGCTATGGATAGGGCGAGAATGTCACAGATAAGTACTCTGCGATACATTTTTTTTAATATAAAGTACCTACTTAGTTGTTTTTGAAGTTGCCAATAATGATTTTGGTAATTTGTGTTAGTGGCCAAGAGAATTGTTTAGCTTGCGATCTATCCATAATGCAATTCCTTTCGGCGATCCGTATGAGTGGTGGGTACCTGCGTACGTTTGGTTAAGAGTTTTTTAAGTAATATTTATTTATTATGTTGACATTCCCTTGGCTTGGATGCGCATTACTTCCTAGTTTATAAAAAAACTTACTTTAACTGTAACGTTCACGGTTCAGTGTCTAGCAATAAGTAGGTACCTACCTAATCGTTACTACCTACCTAGATTAAACACATGTGTAATGAGCACGATCGCAATAACTATCATGTGATATGGGTCAACCACGGTCGCCGTGGCGCAATGGCCAGTGTCAGTGACATGACTTCTGTCTCTCCGGAACCCTAGGTTCGATTCCCGGCAGGGGCAAACATTTGTGCGATGAGTGTAGGTGTTTGTCCCGGTTCTTGGGTTTTTGCGTGCTGTGATTGTGTATGTCCATGCCTCCCGCGACACAGGGAATCCTAGTGCGGGGGGTCTAAGTGTCATAAATAAAAAAAATTGCTTAACTATTTTGAACAGTCAGTTTTGTCGATGAGTTACTGCGTATCTATCTAGGCGATATCTTCACGCGACGATTTGTCCACCCTAACAAAATATCATCCACTTTATTATCTTAGGTTTTTATTTTAAAATTGTGTTACCGTTAAAGATATTATAAAAAAAATTTCTAGAGGTCTATTTTACGACGCATTTACCTCATCTTGGGAAATTGCGTCCGTTTATTTTCATAATTCAATTTACAAAATGTTTTGCATCTGACATTATTCTAACTACCTATGTAAAAATGTTTTTTATGAAGTTTGTCCGCGTCGTGTTCTCAACAATCATTCTAGAAAAATGCAGAAAGTTTCAATTATATTACGAAACACCCATTGAAGAGTCGTCGGCTTATTTTACTTTTTTTAGATGCGTTTCTCAAGGGCATTGTCAGGGTGCAAGCATTTTTAAGCTAACTTCTAAGGTTTTCACCGAAATTCCGAAGGAGTATAAATATATTATCCGGTTACGTTAATTACTTAAGTTTTCTTGAAGTCAACTTGCTATTGGTATCTCTTCTCAGCAAAACGCCGTTAAAAAACAGCTAATATGATTCGTAGAAAACTTTTATTAATAATTAACGGCTAGATAATAAGCGGTCGACGGTAAAGTAAGTTATACCGGTATTAAATTACACATTAAGTACACAATAAGGAAAATAATTTAACTGAATATTAAATTGACCTAAACTTTCGAAAGGTAATAAGACCTCTTCGAGAAATTTCAGGATTCTTTAGAAACATGCAGCCCCGGATCTTCAATTTTTTTTAGGCGGGGCAAAAACTGAAAAATGCCGCCCCCGCCCACTTATATTTATTTTTATCTTAATCATCCATATAATTTCGGATATCAGATGTCCACTAATTGATTGAAATTTGGACATAGTCTTACATAGGCCTTCCGGAAATAATGCATCCATGGCTGTTTTTTCTGTGTTAGGCCTATTTATTTACAGATATATAAACGTGTAGGATATATATTGTATACTCAGCACAGATTCAACATAAAAATATATATATTATATATATTTTACAATGTATTATAAAAATAAAAATCAAATATATTATTGCATATGTGAATTGAAATTACAATATTACTCTTCGAGGTTTTGTTCAGAAAATAAATCAATGGATTTGTCATAATTTAACTCGTGTGCAATTCGATTTTCTATCGCTAAGATTGCAAGACTCGATAATCGTTCCTGGCTCATAGAAGATCGCAAATAATTTTTAATTAGTTTTAGTTTGCTAAATTTTCGTTCGCAGCTAGCGGATGTAGTAGAAAGGAAAAGAGTAAATTACATAGACATAACTTTATTGTGGCAACTAACAAAAAAATACAATTAAAAAATTAAAATAAAGTTATCTCTAGTTTTTTGCCACAAGCCGACCCCAACTCAGCATAAATGCTGGTTACTTCAACCAGCGCTGGTCTTCCGTTGGGACCAGCAAGTGACGTCACGCACGAATATACACTGCACGGCGCACACAACATATTTAGTTTAGAAAGAAAATACAATAGTACCTAACACAAAATATACAAAAACAGTGTAACAAATAAAGTGATGGTTTGTTTGTTTATTTTGTTGCTCTTTAAAAACGCAAAGTTCCTGACAGAATTCAACGGCGCTTAAATCTCGCTCGTATTTTCGAGCCAGATCTACTCCATACTTTTGCAGTTCTTCAATTGACAATTTCAAAATATTAGTACCATTAAGAAACGTAAAATTTAAATTCAGCTCAACCGGCCAGCTCATTCCTTTCTGCAATCGTGGCTTGTACTCCTTTGTGGATGCTGACCATATTGGACCCATTATCATAAGATTCGCCACGACATTGTCCAATCCAATATTTAAATCATCAACTGCCAATTTTTCTAAAATCTGTTGACAAGAAACAAAAAGCAAAAGCCGCGCGAGGAAAAGCGAACGCGGGCGGACGATTCTTTTTTATAAGGTTTTTATTTGCGGCCAGTACGGCGACATGGAGCCCAGAGGTTTGCCATGCTACAAAATAAAGCGAGAAGCAGTCAGACTGCGAGCTTAACGGCAACCTACAGGTGCCATTTGCAGCACGGTTACGGCTGCTTATTCGTTTTAAACTGCTGCATTGGATTGTATTGAATCAATAGCTGGAATAAAAAGGCTGTTTTACTTCTCAGTCATCCGATGGCTGCCATCGTGTAATAACATGACACGCACGACGACGTAAAAATTTTACGTAAGTTTGATTATTGAAGAAGTGACGTCGTAAGTGACTGCACGTATTAAATTGAATTTAAAACATAAATATAGTAACTTAAAAAGCATAAGATAGTTATGATAAAATACTTACCTAGAAAAGCGATCGACGAGCTGTGATAGATTTATTGATGCGACACTAATAAAATCAGTATTTTATTATTTTTCCCGCCCTCTGAACTTGCCGCCCGGGGCATGGGCCCCGGCTTGCCCCCCCCCCTAGATCCGGGGCTGGAAACATGTCATGTATTTTAGCATGTTTTATTCCGAGACATCTTCGACATCTGGGTAATGAAATGCACCACTACGTCTGCTACTTGTCTCTTGGTGCAAAAGAATTACGAAGTAATTAACCTCAATCATAGATCATTCTTTGCAATCCTAAACAGCTTTAAGCAGGGTAGCTAAATTATAGCTGAGTGATGATTTTCGAATATAATTACGGACCATCTTTATTAAACTGGAACAATGAAAATATATTTAACATGGGGAGGGTTCGAAAAAGCACCCCTAACAGTGCCAAATAAAAAAAATAAGTTTGGAAATAAATTAAATATCTACTCTTGATTACACTTGAAATAAAATGTGAAATTAGATACACCTGTTAAGAAACTCACACAGAAGAACTTATAACGAATATTTTACAATTGCAATCAGATTACACAGTACATTGTATACAATAAGTTTGAATTTAGTAACCTATTTTTAAAGCCGATAGAAATAAAATGTTTATATCTGAAGTACAGGTAATTGCGTCACAAAGACGCAATTACCTCGTGGTAGCGGACGCAATAGCCTTAATTCAAAAACCTAACCTTATAATTTAACACACACATTTTTGCTTATAAACTTTGTTATAAGAGTTAATATTTACGTTTACGCGTTGAATAATTAATATTTTGTGTACTCAGCATACAAAAATAAAGCTTCTTTGGACACACGCCCGCGTATTCGCCGTTGACGACATTTAAAAGATTGCTTCGCTTCCGTTTGTGCTGTAGACTTTGATTTACAAAAAAAAACCCTTTTTTGTATTGGTTTTTTTGTAAATCAATGGCTGTAGAGCTTGTTTTCAATGCATCCGTAATAAACATAGATTAACAGTCTGTTACTTACAGTAGCAGAAAATAGGTAGGTACTAGATAAGTACCTACCTATTTTCAAAATCTGTAACGACCTCTTTAGTAAATTCATCATCATCTCAGCTGGAGCTAAGCCTCCCCATTGATTTCCACAAGGACCGGTTGAAAGTGGCCCGTCGCCAGCCCTTTCCTACGATCTTAATCAGGTCGCCTGTCTAGCTTGTCGGTGTCCGTCCTATGCTGTGATTGCCGTGGTCTCCATTCGAGAACCTTTCGACTCCAGCGGCCATCAGTTCTTCGAGCTGTGTGCCCTGCCCGCTGCTATTTCAACTTGCTAAACCGGTGGGCTGTGTTTTTAAAGGTAATAAAGCTTACGTTTGCCCGCTGTCTCAACTGATTTCAAGTGACGACGCGCTCTAAGGTGAAGCATAATTAGAAGGTAAAATAAGTAAAATAAAAAGGTACCTATTGACTCGCGACTCGAAGACTCCGGGGTTATACCTATCGGGAAGCGCAGACTCAGGCAGTGAGTTCCACTCCCTGGCAGTACGCATTATAAAAGTGGAAGCAAAACTTCTTCGTAGGTACCTACGTCACGGTGGTATATCTACCATGTAGCGGTGGCGTGTATCCGTTCGTCTGGTTGACCGATGATAGAATGAAGATGGTGGAATCAATTGTGTAATTCCAGTGCATATTCGCCGAAATGTAACCGATAGAAAACCGTCAGGCAAGCAACTCTACGTCGGTGTTCAAGGCTCCGAAGCCTGTTCGACCAGAGAGTCGCTACCAATGATCTTTCTGGTTCGCCTCTATAGAATCTAAAGCTTCAAGTTGGTATTAGGCTTTAGGAAAGATGCGAACAGTACTCCATGCACGACCGGACTTGTGTTTGATATAGGCTGAGCAACTGCCCCGACGTCAAGTACTGTCTCACCTTTTTTTTACTGATAATATAAGCTTACGTGTTTTATTTTAATCACAGTCAGACCCGCGCACTAGGATTCCCTGTATCGCGGGAGGCGTGGTCAAACACAATCACAGCACACAAACATCCAAGACCCGAGACAAACATCTACACTCATCGCGCAAATGCTCAAACATTTTAAATTATATATAATTATTATATTGTTTTATAATTTCCCTATAGTTATTAGAACATACTAGAGAAAAAAGCACATGTGTGTTTGTGACTTTCTTCCTTCCTTTGCTAAAAAGAGATACTAAATACGAGGTACGAAGATTTTTTATATAATTAAATTAATTGAAATAACAACTATAAAATTCTGTATCAATAATACCTACATGCGTAATAAAATCCAGCTTAGTTCGTTACTCATCTCTTAATCAATTTAACTGATGCGCAGATTTTTCAATGTATCTGGAAACTTAGGTAACAGCAGTTGTGCTTTATGTACAACAGACGGCGGTGGGTACATACCGTCAAATAATTTAACAAAATAAATTTACTGACGAAGGGCACCACACGCCATAACATTATCTTTGTATAATATACAAAGATAATGTTATAGTAGTTATATACTATATAGTTATGGACTAAGATCGATGACGGCTTAAGAAATACCTATATACTCTCATGTTATTTAATTATGAGAAGGATTAAATGTTAGATAATAAATACATAGACGGATAAATTGCACATGGGTTGCCGAACTAAGGCCCGGCACTTTACTGTTAAAATAACCCAATAATTATAAAGATATCTCTGCGTCCTTCTCTCTCGCATGGGGTAGCCCGCGCAATACTTCTCTGTCACTCTACCTACCCTCGCCTTTCAACTTTTAAAATCTTATGAACCACGAACATGACACAGTTTTAGATAGGCAATAAAATAAGCATTTATTTAAAAAAAGTCAAATAATACTGTATAAGTTAATTGAACAGTTCTGTAGTTCTGGGATTTCGCTAGGCAACCCGTGTGCAATGTATCAAATTACATCTACATATGATTTATCATATAATCTGTGTCAGAAGTAAATAATAGATGAGGGGATATACATTTCTTAAGCCTTATCTCGTACTATTATTTGATGGTTTTCTCATAATGCGCTCAATCAATTTTGGAATGGTTAAGTGACATAAAAAAAAAAAATTGGTTGTCTGTAAAGTCGGTTTACGGACGATAGATTTACGTGATAACGACATAATCATGTATGACTTTGACATTGACGTTTGACTTGACTTTTGACTTTTGACATTTGACTTTTGACTTTTGACGGAAACGGAACGCTACACGCTACACGGAACGTTACTATTTTTCATTTTGGCATTCATCAATTTATAAAACGTTATCACGTCAAAAACATAATTATATACAGTCCAATTGCGAAACTCCTTTCTCCTTTATTGGAGTCGGTTAATAACATTTTTATTTATTGTAAGATCGAAATCAAAACAATCATTTTTCAATAAAACTTTTTAGTCTTAGGGTAGAGTTCACCAAAATTCAAACGTCCGATGATCAATTAACCGTCGGTTACCTGTACGGTGAAAACTGTTTTACCGACGGTTAAATTGATAATCGGACGTTTTAAATGTTGGTGAACAGCGTCCTAAGATTTGTGTAACAAAATAACATCGTTGTATGTATTGTATGCTTCCGGGCTGCTTGGCCGTGGTCTAAGTGAAACTTGTGTTCCAGACGTTTCGTCATATTGGTGTGGTTCAAATAACATTAATAATATTAACATTTATAGAAAAAATGTATTCCTTATAGCCACGATAAACGATATGTATCAGAATCACAGATTGCCCCAATTCCGTGTTCTGTGCTATTTTACTGCTATGACTTTACTCGTATATTGCTATAAATGTGCTATATTATGTATGATACAAACAGAATTAAGTAAGTGCAATGCTATTGAAATTATATTAAACAGGAGATTCTTAATATTAATGGGTATAATATATACATCAGAAATAAAAAATAGTTACTGATAATGAGGACCAAGAAAGATTATAATATGATGCTAGCGTTCAACTTTGACCCAGATAATATTTTTAACTACAATATAATATATAATGGGTAAACCAAAAGGTTAGAATATATGTTAACTGAATAAAAACTCTAATGTAATCTATATTTATCGCTTGCTCGCTCATACGTGGGGCGCACTAAAAGTTTCCGGAATTAATCAGAACAAAATACTATTAAAGGTCAAAAATGAATTTATTGGTTCTCAAAATATTCTCCCTTTGCGTAACTGCACTTTTTATTCGAACTATACTAATTTTGAAAACTTTAGCGGCCCTCCTCCGCCCGCGGTGAGCTCAGAACCGTGTTTCTCTTACTCTTCGACAGCCTCTTCTGGTGATGTCAATCGTTGACCGCGTCATTGGTTCTTTATTTTTGGGAACAGAAAAAGTCGCAAGTTACCAGGTCGGGACTGTATGCAGGATGGCTCATAAGTTCTACGCTTTTCATATTCAAAACTTCGTTTGTCTGTTTGTCCGTGTGGGAACTGCATTGTCGTGGTGCAATATTACACGGCGTTTACGGTTAGTTTTACGGAGTTCGTCAATAATTTCCGCCAAACAAATGGTCGTGTACCAGTCACTATTCACGGTACGACGATTCTCTAAAGCAACAGTAGCCGTGTCCAGTTTTAATAAAAAAGAAGCAATCATCCGCTTATGGCACTGCACCAAGTGATGCGGTCCGTTTTTTGAGCCTCGGTCAAATTGTGAGGGATCCACCGTGAGCACAGCTTTCGCTTTTTCACACACAAATGTTTGTGCAGTATTGATTGTATTTGACTCATATGTCCAAGGATGCACGAATCTCATGGTAGGTCACATGCCTGTCTGTTTCAATCATACGGCGCACAGCATCCAATGAAAATAGTCGTCTTTAATGCATTGCACTGCATTTTACAGCCAAGGAGTTCCATTTTCATGTAAAAAAATACCTTTTAAATATTTTTATGTAAGTGGCCAGTTCCGGAATCTTTTCTGTGATCTATGTATTAATGCTAAAGCATAATTTAATTTTTATTTTTATTTAAATTTTAGTCTTAGTCACATTAGTGCTCATATTTCCACCTGAATGTGGTGTCTTGTATGTGTCATGTTTGGTAAACTTGTGATTCTCATTATTATGTGTGCTATGTGAGACATCATCGACTTTTTGTCTTATGATTTGATTCCTTGATGTCTCAACCACGTTAGTACTGACATTTTCAACCGAATGTGGTGTCTCGTATGTGTCATGTTTGGTAAACTTGTGATTCTCATTATTATGTGTGCTATGTGAGACATCATCGACTTTTTGTCTTATGATTTGATTCCTTGATGTCTCAACCACGTTAGTACTGACATTTTCAACCGAATGTGGTGTCTCGTATGTGTCATGTTTGGTAAACTTGTGATTCTCATTATTATGTGTGCTATGTGAGACATCATCAACCCTTTGTCTTATGATTTGATTCCTTGATGTCTCAACCACGTTAGTACTGACATTTTCAACCGAATGTGGTGTCTCGTATGTGTCATGTTTGGTAAACTTGTGATTCTCATTATTATGTGTGCTATGTGAGACATCATCAACCCTTTGTCTTATGATTTGATTCCTTGATGTCTCAACCACGTTAGTACTGACATTTTCAACCGAATGTGGTGTCTCGTATGTGTCATGTTTGGTAAACTTGTGATTCTCATTATTATGTGTGCTATGTGAGACATCATCAACCCTTTGTCTTATGATTTGATTCCTTGATGTCTCAACCACGTTAGTACTGACATTTTCAACCGAATGTGGTGTCTCGTATGTGTCATGTTTGGTAAACTTGTGATTCTCATTATTATGTGTGCTATGTGAGACATCATCAACCCTTTGTCTTATGATTTGATTCCTTGATGTCTCAACCACGTTAGTACTGACATTTTCAACCGAATGTGGTGTCTCGTATGTGTCATGTTTGGTAAACTTGTGATTCTCATTATTATGTGTGCTATGTGAGACATCACCAACCCTTTGTCTTATGATTTGATTCCTTGATGTCTCAACCACGTTAGTACTGACATTTGCAACCGAATGTGGTGTCTCGTATGTGTCATGTTTGGTGAACTTTTGATTCTCATTAGGCTTAGGACTTTGGGTGATGTCATCAATGTTTTCTGTTATGATTTGGTTCCTCGATGTTTTGGTTACACTAGTGCTGGCAGGATATTCACCAAGACTTGGTTGATCTAATAGAGGCAAGTCCTTGATTCCAAATGTGTGTTGAGGCATTGTTTTTGCTTGGACCTGTAAGATAATAACATGTCCAAGGTTAGATAAACTATTTCATTATTAGAGAATATAATATATAAATACAATTACTGTTTATGTTAAAATTCAACATTAGGTTAGCATTTCCTTAGACATAAGAATAAACAAGTATTTGTCAATTAACTTGTAAAATATAGTTCTGCGATCAATTAATTAACACAATTCTACGAATTTAAAACTATACTATGGCACGGATCTCACTAAAATGGTTTATTTGATTTTTTTCAAAATCGGCGTAGAGGTTCAGTAACACACACACAGAAGAATTATGTTTGTTATAATGTATATTTATAAATATGTATACAACAAGCCCCAAAATTCAACAATTAGCCGGAACCGGTGTATGGTCAGGTTGATAACTACCCAGGGAAAAATAATAAAAATAATTTAACTCTTTTTTCTTTCAATGTTACATAAACTTTTTTTATATGTTTGTAATTTGATACCCTACACCATATGATTAGACACTGTGGGCTACAAATATGAACATATGCCTGCATTTTTTTTGTATTAGCAGCCTTAGTAACATAGTTATTCATTGCAGTTCCAAATAGAACCAAAACATTTGTACTTTAAATACAAATAAATTTTAACTTTATGTAATTTTTTTTCTACCTAGTCGACGTTCGGGTTGCCCTGCGTTTAAGAAAGATGGCGTTAGGTGTTTCATCGTGTGCATTATGCTTATGAAAAAGGGAATGCTACTCAAGTACAAGTAAGCAATTTGCTTTTAATAATAGCTATTAATATAAATAGTAGCACCATCTACCATAATGTAGGGAGACCTGAACGACGACTAGAAATCCGCGTCGCGGATATTCGAATGTAGGATAAGCACCAACTAGCGTAAAGTTTGCGAGGCTTAATGGTTCTCACTTCTACAGCTACCTAGCGACCGGTTTCCGCTACTAATCAACAGAAGGCAGGTCTAGGTAGAAAGCCGCTCCCTCCGCTTTACCTGGGAGCGCGCGCATGCGCCCGAACCCGCAGCTAAGTCCCGCTGCCAGTCGACACATGACGTCAACACAATCGTAAACTTACCCACGACTGTGAAACCTCTTAAATAAATTCCTATCACTATGCTTACTCCTCTTTTCTTTCTCCTTTAACTTAAGTATAACTCGCCTCCCATCGGGCTGATCCCGAGGAAAACGCTACAAGCTAACAAAAATACTGTTTATTTTTAGGTTTTACCTCAACCAAACGTTGTGGCTGACATGTCAATGACTGCAAAGTATAACAATGATACCTTGTCTGGTGAGTAGGTGCCAGGAGTGCGCACTCGCATCCTATCATCAACAGGGAGACTGTGCGGGCCCGACATTGTGTACACTGTTGTCCAGCACTGAAAAGATATGGTATGTCTTCAGAGCTGAAATTAGTAAAATTGAGTTGCATCATAATATATATATATTTATCTACATAGTATATATAACATTAGCTTTAATAATGTTAAGTCTTAAAATATTCTAACTTAAAATATATAAATAGTGTACAATATCATTCTTTTACTATATTTGTAGAGAATATGAGACACGCATTTTGAGGATGCTACCATTTTGCTGCAAAGGTTTGCATGGTGGTGGGGTACTCTCCAGTACTCACCTGGCTACCATCAGGTTTGAAATGAAAAACTGTCACTGAACACATAGTGTATTCACACAAAAGTTATTGAAAGCCAGTTAACATAATGTTATGTCTCTAGCCTCAAGAGACAAACATAATACATAACATGTACAATACATAACTTTGACCCCATCATCACTGAACTTCAAGTAAGATAGTGATTGAGCGCATATAATGGTACTATTAAATATGTAAAATGATCATAGACAAGCAATATTCTGACAAGAATAAAAATATAAACTGAAGATTATAACTAGCAGTAATTACAACCTTGCACCAAACTTCAAAACCTTGAAGGTAAAAAGGTCAGTGTGTACTTTAAGGGAGGCTCAAGGTAAAGAAAAAAAATTGTTGTAAATTACAACAAATCTACTTTCGCTATCACTTTTAATAATATTAAATTAGAAAATGTCAAATAAGAATGTCGAAAACTGCATTATAAATTTCTTATAAGTACACAATAACTATAATTCAGTTAATCTTGTCATATATGCTGCAGTAAGTCTTACCAATAAGATTTTTTTTAAAGTCAATTTAAAATTATTGATAATGGCACAATCTGACACTTTTTGATGAATACTCAAAGTAATACATGAGACTCTTCTGATGAATTGTGTAGGTGTTGGAGAACATAGTGATCTGCATTACATACTGCTCTCCAGCAGCCGCTCTAGCGAACACTCACTTTGTTGGCTCTATTCGCAATGTGTAGTCGCAGTTTCAACCTAACCTAACCTAGTGACCTGCATTATGCTTTAAACCTATTTCAATGAAACTTATGGTTTTTTTCTTAGCGTCCCGTAAAGTACACCGCAATCAAATTTACTATGCACATTTTTTTTTTTTTTTTTTTTTCACACCAGGTCTTCAGGTCCCAAACTAGGCAGAGCCTGTACTATGGTAACCTGATGACTGATATATACTTATATACATATACACACCCAGACACAGGTCAAACAGACATGTTCATACACACAAATGTTTGACCTGTCCAGGAATCGAACCCGGGACCAGCGGCTCAGAAGGCAGAGTGCTACCAACTGCGCCAACCGACCAGTCAGAACCGATCAGTCAACCGACATTGTTCAACAACAACAAATTATTCTCACATATGATGTTGATACTCAAGAAGCGCGCCTTTCTTGTGTATCGATGTCATGTGCGAGAATACTCAGCTGCTATACAGCTACATATGAAAGCCTTGCTAATAAGGTGTGCTAGACCTTGTTAAGTCACTTGAAGCTCACCGATATGCTTATATGTAGGATGTATTAGCCAGTGCCATAAGATGGGTGGTGCCGCAGCCAAAACCAGGTCTTTGCTGGTCAAATTCTATGATTCCACCTCACGAAATATATGGTTGGTTAGCGAAAACTACACATGCATCACTACCTTGATTTTCTGATCAAGCTAAGACACGAAACGGTTCAACTTTAGCTTATAAAACATCGATTTTAGGGGGGTGGGGTAGACCTCCCCTGTGAAGGAAAAGTTGCGGAACCCCCCGTTTCTGTAGATTTTTTAATTTCTAACCTCACTACTTTCTAACATTGATTTTGGAGATGGGAAAAGGGTGGAGGGAGGAGGGGGCTGAGGTTGAGAGGGTTTGACCCCTCCTATGAACAACACGAAGGGGTGTTGTCGGCCTTAGTTTTAAAGATTTAAAATGAAATTTGAAGTTACACCAATGCATTCAGTTATTGGGTGCATTTTGTGACTGCTCCGGAAGTGCAGCCCCTCCGCCCTTGCGTAACAAAGCACAGCCATCAATGTTCGGCGAGCGGCGGCTGCTCTCCCTCCGCGCCTCCGGCTTTTTAAATACACTCTAGGGGTAGGGCAGACAAGTACCAGGTAAAGTCGGGGTTGGCAGATTTAGTTTTCCATTATAAAATAGAGTACTGAATATCATATTTACCTGCGATGAGTATACAAGCACTCCGTTTTTAACCTAGAGAATGTAATACCTGTAATACTGTTTTTAATACACCTGGGCTAAATTTGTTGAAACCAAACTCTGTGCTTTGTAAACAGCCATAGACAAAAGTCAGCAATTACGTTTCGTTTTGTGAAATTGATGTATTTTCATATTTCGAACAGACTAAAAACTTCACGAATTATACAGGTTATTAACAATTTTAATGTAAAAAGAAGTATGTATATATTTTGATATCAGTTACTTCTGAACTATCATGGTACCGACTTCAACAAATTATTTCACACTTTTGAGTGACGAAATCGGTTCTATGTTTTTGTAAAAAAATATTTTTTACTCTGTTTAGTGAGTGAGGGAATCAATTGTCATTGTGGTGTAGGTATGTTCACCGATGTCTTCACCCGCTACTATAATATCGTCTAGGCATAAGCACGCATTTTCAGTTTTTGGAGTGTAACTCAAAAACCGTTGGCTGATTTTGGTCAAATTTAAATAGGACCACACGGGAAGCACCAACTTTCAAATATAAAATGAACGATCAAAATCGGTTCACCCAGTCGGAAGTTATGCGGTAACGAAACATATAAAAAAAACATATGGGTGGAACTGAGAAACTCCTCCTTTTTTGAAGTCGGTTATAAAACACGACTTTGTGTGATTTCTACTGAGCTACCTTCATTGAAGTCAAAGGAACTTGATAGTGCCTAAATACATAGAGGTGGAACAATGATGCTTTACTAAAGATGACGTATTATTCATACAGCGCGGTGCTCCGATTTAGTTCCTATATGACATATACATACTTACCTCTAGCGTATCCAGATATATATATATATAGGCTACAACAATAAATGCGACAGATAATATGGTACAAATAATATAGAAAAGGACAGCTATTTGTTGAGACTTGCGCTTGAAATGTGCGAGCACTACATAGATTAGGAGAAATATTGTTACAGAAGGGACATCGAATGAAACAGTTTGTTTGTTTGCTTATTAAGATATAATTTCGAGGAACAAAAGATACATCAATGAATTTCACCATTACGTAAGTAAATACTTACATAGTCATCAGTGAGTATTTTATTAATTAATAAAAACGAAAATAATACCAATGGGTTTGAAAAATTAAAGCATTAAATAAATTTTTGCTGTAATTTGAGAAATTACAGCAAATTATCAAATATTTTAAATGATGCTAAAAAGGGATAGAGAATATTGACGACGACCGCAGCGCGATAGGGACAGACAGTGTACGGCGGGCGTGAGTCATAGAGTAATCGATCAGAAGTATTCAGAAGCGATTTCGTAGGCACAAATTTACCTACAAATTCTGATAGATTAGCACTGTAAACTTCTTATCGTTTCAGTAATTGTTTAGGGTTCCGTACCCAAAGGATAAAACGAGACCCTGTTGCTAAGACTCCGCTGTTAGTCCGTCTGTCCGTTCGTCTGTCACCGGGCTGTATCTATGAACCCTGATAGTTAGAGAGTTGAAATTTTTACAGATGATGTATTTCTGTTGCCGCTATAACAACATATACTAAAAGAAAAATAAAATAAATAAGGTGCTCCCATACAAAAAAACGTGAATTTTTTGCTCGATATTGATAACGGCAACAGGGAGACGCTTGATAATGGTACGGAATACTTCGTGAGGAAGTCCGACTCGCACTTGACCGGTTTCGTTATTAAGTTTATCTAAAAGGTAACAAAGAAATAAATTAAACTTATTCAAGGTCAAAATATAAACCTATTTTGATAACCCATTGGTATTATTTTCGTTTTTATTCACTAATAAAATACTCACTGATGACTATGTAAATATTTACGTATCGAATTCAATTAGAGCATTATTTTGAGCTCCAGCTTATATTTGATCATGACCGTTCACGTCAGCTTGTCAGAGCAATTTATACTCGACGAGACCATAATCTTTCTAAATCGATCAAATATTGGTCGGCTGTCAAAACTGACATATGTAGTAGTTAAAACTATCATGTGATCCAATGTAAGTGACTTATTCTTCTTCTGTAACATGCTATGAAGCAGGCGTTCGTGAGACATCGATCAAATATTGGTGGATCAAAATTTGCCCGAAGCCGCAGCCGAACACTGCCTTGGACTAACACTGTCCTTACACCGTTCACAAACTAAATAGAGTGCGCACATACGGACATGTCTAAAACATTGTTTTCGACCATAAAAACGACCCAGCAATCTAGAATGTGACAGTTCTCGTTTTTTTAAATGTTGGTGCAGGCAAAAGCAGTACGGTCTAATAGTCTATATTTTAGGATCCCGATATAAAACGTCTTTTAGTATTTTATATGGGGTAAATGTTATGTAGTGATTTTATGAAATAATATATTTTTGTAAGCGTCTGCTACAGGGGAACTCTTGACTGAGTACTTGTACGCGAAATAAAAGTCGGGACGAATATTTTTAGTATTTTCATCATCATCTTCTATCTTCCCCATTGATTTCCACAAGAACCGGTTGGAGGCGTCCCGCATTCAGGCCTTGCCTGCGATCTTAGTCAGGTCGTTTGTCCACCTGGTCGGTGGCCGTCCTATGCTGCACTTGCCAGTCCGTGGTCTCCATTCGATAACCTTTCGGCCCCAACGGCCATCGGTTCTTCGAACTATATGCCCTGCCCACTGCCACTTCAACTTGCTAATTCGCTGGGCTATATCGGTGACTTTCGTTCTTCTACGGATCTCCTCATTTCTGATTCGATCACATAGAGAAACCCTGAGCATAGCCCTCTCCATAGCTCGTTGTGCAACTCTGACCCTGTTCACAAGGCCCATAGTCAGAGACCACATTTCAGTTCCGTAAGTCATCACTGGTAACACACACTGTTCGAAGATCTTCGTTTTTAGGCATTGCAGTATTTTGGGACGAGAAGATGTCTCGTAGCTTCCCGAACGCTGCCCAGCCGAGTTGGATTCGACGATTGGCCTCTTTCTCAAAGTTGGACTTACCTAAGTTGGAATGTCCTATGTATACGTAATGGTCAACAACTTTGAGAATCGAATTCCTAATTGATATGGGGGCGGGCGCAACATGGGCATTCGACATAATTTTTGTCTTGTCCATGTTCATTTTAAGGCCCACCCTTAGGGAAACTCAGACGAGGCCTTCGAGCATCGTGCTGAGGTCTTCCATCGATTCTGCCATGACCACAATATCGTCGGCAAACCGAAGGTGAGTGATGTACTCGCCGTTGATATTGATGCCGAATCCTTGCCATTCCAAGAGCTTGAAGGCGTCTTCCAATGTGGCAGTGAACAGTCTTGGAGAAATAACGTCTTCCTGTCTCACGCCTCTTTGCAATAGAATCGCCTTCGAAATTTGCTCTTGTACTCCTACCTATATGGTGGCGTTATTGTACAAACACCTCAATACTTCGATATACCGATAGTCAATACGGCACCGCTGGAGAGACTCTTAAACCGCCCACGTCTCTATCGTATCAAAGGGGTTTTCATAGTCCACAACCGCTTAACATAAGGGCAGGTTATACTCTTCGGTCATCTGTATAACTGTAGCCTTTTCGGAAACCGGCTTGTTCGGGAGGCTGGGAGTCATCAAACCTACGTTCGAGACGATTCGCGATGACTCTTGAAAACAGCTTGTAAACATGGCTCAGAAGCGAAATTGGTCTGTAGTTCTTAGGCAATGTGATGGCTGGAGAGATACTTCAGGGCCTGGAATAACACATAGGCTACTTTTCATCATCATCATCAATCATGTTCAACTTTTCACTTCTGCTGGCACTCCCGGAGTGCAACCGTTTGTTTTTTTTTTTTAAGAATATCACGTGAGATTAAGGTGAGGGACTTGGAGGAAAATCTTACGAAATCTCACTAAGAGGGTCGAAAAATTCTCAAAAATGTCTCAAGTAATTAATGAACGTCCCCTGACGAGTGTAACATTTACCCCAAAAAAATGATTAAACGCATTAAACGTAATAATATTATTTACAAACAGGCAAACGACTAGCCGATTTAAACATTAGAAATACCAAAATCCGTTAGCATTTGTAGGAAATCGGAAGAAAAACAATTATTTTACAATAAAACTTTATTAATAGAATAAGATTTGTATAACAAAATAACATTAGTAATGTTAATAATATTTGAGTAAAGATTTATGTTTTGCTTACCTATAGCTACGCGACAAAGCTCGGTTAAATAATTAACATGTATCGAGGATCGCTCCAATTCCTTTCTCGTTGTGTGGTGTATCCCTATGACTTGCCATTTATAAACGGAAATAAATAGTTGCATTGCTATAAAAATGATTCTTACCAAATAGTTAAGGGGTATAATACATTCATGGGACATCAATAGTATGACACGGGGTATACTACTTAACTAAGATTAAGGTAGGAAAAAGGAGTTCTGCCGTTGGTCCGGTTGATGGCACCGGACCTTAAGCCGGGGCGGGATGGAAAGTACTTCCCCATCTCTCCCCGACAGGCCGCGTCTGCTCGCCGAGGTGGTTTGGTCGGTAGGGGCCGGCTTCTATAGCTGGGTTGGTATGACCATTAAACAGAGTCCGACAGAAGCCGTCTGTCCCCCATATGACAGGCGGAAGTCCGTAAAAAGGATTAACCTCGAAAAAAAAAAAAAAGGAAAAAGGATTTGGGAATATTAGATAAAAACAAAATGATCAGTATTATCAATGTTAGGTTGTTCGACGTTAGTTTATACCGATAACGAAGACCAGGATGGAATAGGCCGAAGTCGCTCAACTTTGAACTAGGAAACATTTGTAATTCCCAACAAGTGTTCGGCGTAGACCAAAACGTAATCAATATATCAAACTGAGCAGGAACTCCACTGTAATGTATATTAATGTCGCTTGCTCGCGCGCGCTAATGCTCCTGGCATCGGCTATTTATCTCGGTCTAGAAATAAGTCAAAGGGGTATTATGGCAGTATTCTATAAAAGCTGTTCTGTTTATTTGGCTCCGACGTCACGCGACGTGAGGACGGCGGTTGTGCGCGTCACAGCGGTGGTAGCGTTAGCAGTTTTGGCAGCGGTACCAACTTTCCTCACAGTTGTCGTTGTCGTTGTTTTAGATATACCCCCATTGGCAAGATTTTTCACTTCCGACCCTGTTCTGACTTCTTCACTACCTACCTCCTTCTTTTCATGAGCACTTTCATTCTTGACATGCCTATCTATATTCTGTGCATACCCATCTCTACGAATAACCTGTGTTGTAGTATTTTCAGTGGAACGCGCTCCCCTCTCACCACTTTCGGCTGTACGAATGACGCCATTTTGAACGGGAACGACTTCGTTTCTATGATAACGTTCTGAAAAGCCGTTCGCATCGTTATCAATAGTATAAGATCCCCTGCGTACTGTTTGCGTATTGTCCGGAACCCAAACCATTTCCTGGGTCAATGTGTCAGTAGTTTGTATCGGTTCGGGCGATATGGTGGCGCTCCTTATTACACTATCTGGCCTTAAGTGGGTGTAGTGCTTTTGGCTTTGAATGTCCCCGATGCTTTCAACGTCGTAAGTGTCCTGTCTACTGAATCTATCAATTTCATTGATATCAGAACCTTGTCTAACATCATCTATCTTTTGTCTTATGATTTGATTTCTTGATGTCTCAGTCATGTTAGTGCTGTCATTTCCACCTGAATGTGGTGTCTCGTATGTGTCATGTTTAGTGAACTTGTGATTCTCATTATTATGTGTGCTATGTGAGACATCATCAACCTTTTGTCTTATGATTTGATTCCTTGATGTCTCAACCACGTTAGTACTGACATTTGCAACCGAATGTGGTGTCTCGTATGTGTCATGTTTGGTAAACTTGTGATTCTCATTAATATGTGTGCTATGTGAGACATCATCGACTTTTTGTCTTGTAATTTGATTTCTTGATGTCTCAACCACATTAGTGCTGACATTTCCAACTGATTGTGGTGCCTCGTATGTGTCTTGTCTCGTGAACTTATGATTCTCATTATTGTTAGGGTTTTGTTTGACATCATCGATGTTTTGTTTTATAACTTGGTTCCTCGACGTTTCAGAGACATTAGTGGCGGCAGGATATCCGCCTGAACGGGGTGAATTGATGGGCTTTAGTTGTCCTAATAGAGGCGAGTGCTTGATTCCAAATGAGATCTGAGGCGTTTTGCTAGTTTGGACCTGTAAGACAATAACATGTCCAAAATTAGATAAACTTCTATACAAGATTGACATTAAACACTTATTTGTCATGTGCAACAACTAAACAACAATGTGTTTATACAAGCTGACTGGTTGAGCACTTTATATTTATTGATATAGAGCGCTCAATACTCGATTCTCGTTCTAGCGAATCTATCTATTTTTTTAATAATCATTTTTTATAAGTAAAAAAATAGGAGCCTCTTATTTGCCTAATTCATCTTTAATTATCTACTCAAACAAAAAGCGTGGTCACTCACGCCGCGGGTGTGTAGCAACAGAATTTGCCGGCCGCGCGGCAATGTACTTGTTTGCTTACACCGCGCCGGTCAACGATTACGGCATCGTTTGAACGCGGCGCGTTGATTGGACACACCCTGCTCTCACCCCGTCCTGCCTGGGGCGGCCGGCGCCCCATCCCCGCACTCCCCACACTCTCGTCATTTACCCATTCAGTCTCAAAACAGAGCGCGCGCGCCGGTCATTTCGCAAGTTGGTTAACTTCCGAGTCTCGGGATTGTACTTATCTGTGCTTCTATCAGTTCATTTATGGACTTGAAATAATTTCATTTACAAATTATGATTATTGGGAGATGGTTCGTGCATACGCTCGTGCAAATGAGCGGGTGCGTGGTGCAATTAATTAATTTGTATCGCGAAATTAGAGCAATGCACTGAGTAGGTAGGTACCTACGCATTACGTTATGCTGAGTGTCCAACATTTGCGGGAGCGGAACATTGGCCAATTGACCGTGCCACCGTAGCAGCTTTAAAAAAAAAAACCAAGGCCGAGGGGCGGACCCGGTCCGGCTACAAGAAGAAGTCCGGGAGTATTTCGACAACAACCCAGAGGCAAGCACTCGAAATGTACCAAGGTAATTAAGTAGGTACCTAGTTAAGTAGTCAGGTACATTATGTAGGTACCTTTTTATTGCATCTTTGTGGTTGTTTTTACTTCAAATCAAATCAAACTATATGTATTGTCTCACAACTACACTATTGCCACATAAACTAATACACATAAACACAGAAAAAAAATCATAAGGAAACAATACAATAATTGAGGACAAAAGGCGTACACTCAGCATTTGCCGCGCTCACCGGCGCTGGTTGTCAGTGTACTCCGCAGCTCGGGCTGATGGTCGCCGAGATAGTAAGTACGAGCGGGTAATATCAAAACTATTTTACACATAAATGAAACGAATATATATAGGGGCGGTGCGTGAGTGTGGAGAGGGGTGCATGAGTGTAAGTGTGTGAGTGTGTTAGAGGGAGAAAAAGAAAGTGTTTGTGTGTGTGTAGTAAGTAAGTAAGTAAGAAGCAGATATGTCAGTCAGGCAGGGAAAAAAGGGGGTAATGTGTTGATGACTTTTTACTATAATTTTTTATTTGTTTTAATAATTTTAAAGGCTGTTTCAAAATTGTGTTTTAGTAAATTCCGAAAGTAAAGTTAAGTAAAGAATGTAAAGTAAACTTTGTTTTTGAAAGTTTCGTGGCTTACTTTCTTCCGAATAGGTGGCGTAAGATTGTTCCATACCTTTGAAGCTCTGTATTTGAAGCAACCTTTAAACCTTGCTGAATTATGTTTAGGAACAGCTAGAAGATTGGTGCCCTTGGATAGTGTATTAAGCTTATGAATATCTTTTCTCCAGGTCAATTTCTCAAAGAGATATTCAGGCTTCTGACTCCAAATAACTTTCTGAATCGTGCATGCTAAGTGAACTTCTACTACTTCCCACAACATTTACAAACCAATGACAATAAAACGTTTAATACCTTGGAACCTTATTACTTATTTTATCCAATCCTAAGCCAGTTAAAGTATGAAGCACGAATGGATCCGCTTTGGGCCGTTGGCGCTGGCGCTGACCCAGCGGGGTGAGCGAGCAAGTATATACCTAGCGTAAGTTATTTACACGCTACAATCGCGTCAAGATAACAGTTTCTATGACATCTTCAAAAGAAGCTAAGTATTAAAATCATGTATGATAATAATCAAAGGTCGGTATTAAATACCTTAATTTTTAAGTTAATACAAAATTTTATTGCACGCCTGAAATGGGTAAAACTGTCGCCACTTTTATTGTTTTTTTAACAAGACCATAATAATATCGACACAAGCAATATATTTTCATAGTGTAGGTTTTTCTCGACACAATAGATAGCAACATTAGTGGCCATAGTTTTGTAATGATTTTCGTTACCACATTATATTTAAGTTGCTTTGCATCCTGTATTTTGGCTGTTTAAATAAACTTATTTGTATTTATATATTGTACTTGTGAACCAAACGTGGTGGCTGACACTGACATGTCAATGACTGCAAAGAATCATTGTTACCTTTTCCGGAGAGTAGGTGCCAGGCGCGGGCACTCGCGTCCTGTCATCGACGGGGACCCTGTGCCGGCCCGAGATCGTGTACACCGGCGTGTCCAGCACCGAGGGGATATGGTATGTGTTTGGAGCTGAAATTAGTTAAATGGGGATGAATCATATCCAGCTTTGCTCACGTTGTACTTAATAATATAATTACTAACACAATTATTTATAAAAGTAATGTACTTATATTAAGTTTAGTGTTAAGTTCTAGAATATATTTTAGTCGACTTCCTAAGGATTCGAATTGGATTAACAGGACGCCGCGCCGGTGCGGCCGCCGGCACCGGTTCCGTGGGGTTTAACCGCACAACCTCGTGGACCGGTCGCGTTAATCGGCCGCCGGCACCGGTTCAGTGGGGTTTAACCGCACAACCTCGTGGACCCGTCGCGTTAATCGGCCGCCGGCACCGGTTCCGTGGGGTTTAACCGCACAACCTCGTGGACCCATCGCGTTAATCGGCGGCCGGCACCGGTTCCGTGGGGTTTAACCGCACAACCTCGTGGACCCGTCGCGTTAATCGGCCGCCGGCACCGGTTCAGTGGGGTTTAACCGCACAACCTCGTGGACCCGTCGCGTTAATCGGCCGCCGGCACCGGTTCCGTGGGGTTTAACCGCACAACCTCGTGGACCCATCGCGTTAATCGGCCGCCGGCACCGGTTCCGTGGGGTTTAACCGCACAACCTCGTGGACCCGTCGCGTTAATCGGCCGCCGGCACCGGTTCCGTGGGGTTTAACCGCACAACCTCGTGGACCGGTCGCGTTAATCGGCCGCCGGCACCGGTTCAGTGGGGTTTAACCGCACAACCTCGTGGACCCGTCGCGTTAATCGGCCGCCGGCACCGGTTCCGTGGGGTTTAACCGCACAACCTCGTGGACCGGTCGCGTTAATCGGCCGCCGGCACCGGTTCCGTGGGGTTTAACCGCACAACCTCGTGGACCCGTCGCGTTACTCGAACCATATTAACACTGTTGATATGTTATTGTGAAATACATATATTTTAGAAAGACCCTGCCTTTTGTAACAGAATGTATTATTAACTAGTAGCGTTCCGAGGTTTCACCCACGTGGATTATGGTTTTCCGGCTACCTAAATTATCCCACGGGAACTATACTTTTTCCGAAATAAAAGTAGCCAATGTGTTATTCCAGGGTCAGCTGATTTTTAGCATTAAATATTTACTCCTATGACCGTGTTTTGGGGAAATTCGACGATTCGCCTTGTGCCCATTATACATTTTCGTTCATTTCGTACTAGGGTATGGGAAAACAAACGTCTCACGGTCAGAACCGGGATGATCGTATACCAAACTGGTATCCTGACCATGTGACCATGCTGCTATATGGAGCTGAGATGTGGACTTTTTATGCGAAGCAGGAAAAACTACTCATTTCGTTTCGGTTGCGATGCCTTCGGAGTATCTTGGGCATTACTTGCACAGACGAAGTGACGAACGAAATTGTGTTGGATTTAGCTGAGCTACCTAGCATAACCGCTTTGCTGAAGCAGAGACGGCTACGTTGGCTGGGGCATGTGTTCAGAATGCAACCTCGTCGCTTGCCCAGAATTACACTCTTGGCGAGATTGCTCATGCGAAGCGTCCGGTTGGCGGTCCTAAGCTGCGATATAAAGACAGCATAAAGCGTGACAGGTCTGATTTCTGCATAGACCGTACACGCTTGTAAACACTTGCTGACGATCGTACCAGCTAGAAAAAAGAATAGCAGACGGTTTCCCGAAGCATGACGATGCGTGGCGAAATTAACTGGCCTGTAAAGGTCCACCATCCACCATCACCTTTCTATCATCGGTCGACTCGACGTACGGCAATTCGCCATTGCTATATGGTAGATATACCACCTATACGCACGAAGCGTTTTGCTTCCACTTTCTTAATGCGTACTGCCAAGGAATGGAACTCGTTGCCCGAGTCTGTGTTTCCCGATATGTACAATCCTGGAGTCTTCAAGTCGCGAGTGAATAGGTACCTTCTAGGTTTGCGTGCTAAATCCTAGACAGCGTCATCACTTAACATCAGGTGAGACAGTTGTCAAACGCAAACTTATAATAGTAGAAAAAAAAAAAAAAAAAAAAGGTGCCAAAAGACACGAACGAGCTAATTTCCCGCTTACAACTGGGGTGATGCGGCAACACCACTCCTGTCAGAAGTGCGGTCGCGATTGTCGCTCTCTTATTGGACTCTTAAGCTACTGAAAAAGGTGCCTCAAAAATGCATGACGGTGTTTAGAACATGTATCTTAGATGAAAGAGGCCTTGTATGATGTGTACATTTTAGATGAATTACTTTCGTGAAGACAGCCAGCGCTACGCCACCACCGCGCTTTTCGGACTGTTCGGCAAAGCCTTGTAATACGAGTACACAATTTTAGATGATTCATGTTAACAATAAATTTATTTATAATCATGTTAAAGTAATTCTTTGTAATACTGGAAACAGCAAAACTCCAATTATTCATATGAAAGTAGGTAATCTGTAAGTACATATTCTTCTTGTAAAGTAGGTACCTGGTGTATTCGCAAACTTGCTGGTGTGAACTTTGATGCCGAAGGTATGCTCAGGAGAATAGGTCAGAATAAATTTGTATCCTTTCTCAGGGCTGTAAGTCCCCGGAGCGGGCCCCTGCAAACGTTCCTCGATGGGCTCCTTGTGCCGGCCAGATATCGTGTATAGGGGCGTCTTAACTGGCGTTGGAATATTGTAAGAGTTCGGAGCTGAAACATATATATCATAAATATTAGGTTATTAATTTATTGTTATACTCCTAATGTATAGATAGCTGTGTGACAATTAATTTTAAATTGACATGAAAATAATTTGAATTATGTTTAGCATTAAGTACTCAATTATTTTATTTTATAGTGTTTTAAATTTAAATAACAATTTGTATTAGTGTAATTGGTATTATAACCGTGCTAATAATAATAATAAATAAATAAAATAAAAATATAAGTTGGTACAGATGCTTTAAATTGTGCATTATCTTCACACTAGTATCTATTAAAAGCGAAAGTTTGTCGTTTGGTCATTATGTTTATTACTCCTTCACGCTGAAACGGCTGAACGGATATGCGTACAATGTGGAATGATAGATATATCACACATTTCCATTATTTTCTCTATAATCTTGCCTTTTTTAAACAGTGGATTGATTACAGAGACTTTGAGTTTGCTAGAAAATATTAGAACATATACAAATTTATTTTAGAATGCGGGGTAAAGTCGCTACAATCAATAATATTAGCCGACAGACATTAAGAAAATAAAATCGCAGTACAGTATTCATGATGCAGAAAAATATAATAATTTAATTTAATTTTACTAATTCTAAATCTAATTTTATATGCCTTGGATTAATCGTTACATTTCAGAAATATTGTCATAGATCATTCAATTGTGAAATGATCAATTGACAATTGGAGTGTCTTTGAATCGCTGCCAAAGCAGCAAGAAATTACAGAATGTTAAAACTATAACAAACAATAAAACATGAATGAATGGAAAAGGACATGCATTTTGAGTTATTTATTCTAATTCTCACCTGGCGTATCAAGAACCTTCAAAGTATCCGTTTTAACCCTGAAAGTATATTGTGGTGCACTATGCATTAACACTTTATCGGCCTTATCAGGGTTGTAGTTGTTCGGTGCAGGAACCTCGTCAGGCTTATGCGGATTCGTCTTTATTCTGAAGGAGTAACGAGGTGCGTTATCTAGAAGAACTTTGTCAGCCTTCTCTGGGTTATACACATTAGGTGCAGGTGTGTCACTTATTTTCTCATCTTTTCCTTTTGGTGCCAACGTATACGCAGGTGATTTCTCCAATATAACCTTATCGGCTTTATCAGGGTTGTAATAATTAGGCCCTGGCGTATCTACTACTGTCCCATCTTCTATTTTAGGTCTGAACGTATAAGCAGGTGATGATCCATGCAACACTTTATCAGCTTTTTCGGGGTTGTAGTAATTTGGCCCAGGAGAGTCTATAACTTTTCCATTTTCTATCTTAGGACGGAAAGTGTAAGATGGCGAATTCTCATGTAGAACTCTGTCCGCTTTTTCTGGCGTATAAGCATTGGGAGCTGGATTGTTTGAAGGTTTGTCTGCTGGACCTTTATGACCAAAAGAATATTTGGGGGCTCCGTCTAACATGTAGTCATACTTACTGGGATCGTAAGCATTAGGCGCTGGTACGTCGCCAGTTTTGTGTAGTGGTTGTTTTGTTCTAAATGAATAGGACGGTGAGTTTTCATGTAAAACTTTGTCTGCCTTTTCAGGGTTGTATGCAGCAGGACCAGGAGTATCTACTATTTTACCCGGCTGGCCTTTACCACCTAGAGAGAACTTAGGTGTACCGTCAAGAAAATGTGGATCGTATTGGTTTGGAGCAGGCACATTTGAAACTTTCGGATCGCTCCTGTTGCCAGATATGGTATATTTAGGAGTATTCAACGGTAATTGGGGGTCGTAGGCATTTGGACCTGGCGTATCCAAAGGTTTCCCAGATGATGGCCTTCCAGTCATCGTAAATCTAGGTGTTCCATCAGGTAAATGAGGATTATATGCGTTAGGTCCAGGAACATCAGATATTTTCCCATCGGGGCCTTTGCCGCCCATTGTGTAACTTAGCGAATTGTTTAAGAAATGGGGATTGTAGCTGTTAGGCCCGGGCGTATCAGATAGTTTTTCATCGTGACCCCTACCACTCAAAGTATAACTAGGAATATTGTTAGGCAAACGAGGATCATAACTATTAGGTCCAGGTGTATCAGAAGGTTTAGCATCATGGCCTTTGCCATAAAGGCTATATTTCGGAGTACCATCCAACAAATGAGGATCATACATGTTAGGTCCTGGTGTGTCACTCGGCTTCCCCACTAAGCATTTAGGTCTAAAAGAATACGCCGGTGATGAATCGTGAAGAAGTTTATCAGCTTTGTCAAGATTATACACATTTGGTCCCGGAATGTAGTCAATTTTTGGAGAATGTCCTTTTCCCGCTATAGTAAACTTCGGGGAACTGTCCATCATATGGATCGACTTTTCTGGGGAATAAACGTTGGGGGCAGGAGTATCATCAATTTTTGTGATGTGGTCCTTTGGTCTAAATGTATAAGCAGGTGAAGATTCGTGAAGTATCTTATCAGCTTTATCAGGATTGTAAACATTAGGACCAGGAGTTTCTTGAATTTTATTTTCATGTCCTTTTCCTGCCATCGTGTACTTGGGAGTACCGTCTAACATATGAATTGACTTTTCAGGAGCATACACATTAGGTGCTGGTGACTCGCTCCTTATCACATGCTGCTCTTTAATTCTAAACGAATACGCTGGTGAATGTTCATGAAGAACGTTGTCTGCTTTTTCAGGGTTGTAGCTATTTGGAGCCGGCGTCTCTGATATTTTCGTAGACGTGGCTTTACCCGTTATGGTATATTTGGGGCCTCCGTTTAACATACGCATTGACTTTTCTGGTGCGTACACGTTAGGTGCCGGAGTTTGTTCAATTTTTTCAATCACTTCCTTACAGCGCATCGAATAAGCTGGTGAAGTTTCATGCAACATTTTATCAGCTTTTTGCGGGTTGTAACTGTTAGGAGCTGGGGTAACTTCGTGTTTTTCGGCACATCCTTTTCCTGCTAAAGTATATTTCGGTCCGTTTTTCAGGGCATTGAGAGCCTTTTCAGGGGAGTATATGTTTGGAGCGGGTGCGTCGTGAGTCCTTACAACTTCACTTTTTGTTCGAAAAGAAAAAGCAGGTGATTTTTCTCTTAACATTCTATCGCCTTTTTCAGGGCTGTAAGCGTTTGGAGCTGGTACTTGGTCAACTCTTTGCACCATCTTCATTCTACTAGATATAGTATATCTCGGAGAGTGATCGCGTGGAACAGAAACAGTCTGGAAAACATAATAATAAATGTTACATAATAGGTAAATTATAGTTCAACATTTCAACATTTCAACGATAACTACCATTAGGATACTAACAAGAACACTACATAATTATGTTCAAACTTAAAATATACATATATGTATCTACTAATAATAAATGTTCTACTTATAATATGAGGTATCTACCATGCACGTATTCGATTATTAAATAGTTTTTAACCGACTTCAAAAAAGAAGGAGGTTACTCAATTTTTAATTTTATTTGTGTTCGCGGATAACTTCGTCGTTATGAACCGATTTTGATGATTCCTTTTTTTTATAGGGTATACTTCCGCAGTGTCCCCAATTCATCAAAATCGGACTGGCTGTTTTTGAGTTACACTCCAATAACTGAACTTTGCTACGCATACCTCGACTATAATATAGTTGCGGGTGACGACATCGGAGAACATACACGATAACAATTGATCCCGTGAGTAGCAAAAGTCACTGAAAACAGTGAAAAAAAAATTTTACCAAAAAATGGAACCGTCTTCAACACTCAAAAGTGAAATAACTTGTCGGTACCATGAGCACAATATTGTGATGATAGATACTTTTGTGAACTATCATGGTACCGACTTCAACAAGTTATTTCACACTTCTGAGTGGTGAAGTCGGTTCCATTTTTTTGTATTTTTTTTTGTTTTGATAATATGAATTGTGATATACTGATACGCACTGACCAGTTAGAACAGTATTAATAAATAAGACACAATCGCAGACACCTTACCTTTCCATCGCTCAAACGTTGAGCCCGGCGCGGGCGCGCGCACGCGTCACGCGGCATGCAACATACAACGGCTTGTCAACAATAACCGCCAGAACGATCACGTCTTTAAACGTTTTTTTTTAACATTGAAACACAAGCTGTTGGGATTATTTTTCTATAACAAGCAGTTTTATTAAAGTGGTATTTAAACTTAGGTACAGTAGTCCAATTTGATAAACGTATGTAAACCAAACAATATCTTTCAAAAAAATTAAAGCATAAAAGTTATCACAATAGTGCACGGCGACGGAAGCTTTAGCTATCGGTAGGTGAACTGGATTATCATGAAGTCATCGAAGACAATCTGCAATCGTGAACACAACGAAGTGTTTTGGGTTTGGTTGATCTAAAAGTTAATTATTTACTCATCCCCGCATCATCACCTTTATAAGTCAAAACTTAGGTCACTATTAGATCCTTATTCCATGTAGGTACACAACAATTTTAAAAAAATCTAGCTACATACATGCCAACACTTGTTAACAAATAATCTGTTATTTACTGACAAAGGTTAATTGCATAGGAACATCGTTATGTACAGACAAACTACGCGAGAATGTAAGCTTCAAAGCACGTTTGTTACGGACAGTCAGCTAGATGGCACTGATTCCGTCGGGAGCGGGTGTGGGGGCGGGGGCGGGGTAGAGGGCCGCTTGGCCGGCGAATTGCGAATGTCGGATCCCGAACGTGTGCGCAGGCGCCCACGGCAGGTTCACGCACACCTGTGGTGTCCACCCGGTACGTTAGTATATGGATGCATACATATCAACAAACAAACATATGGTAAGTACTACTTTCTCGGAACTGCACCGATAAAATAATATAAAAAATATGGGTTATTTCAGAGATGAACGTGTTATGTGAGTGCCGTAAAACACGTAATGACAAGTATTGTTAATTTACATTAATAGATACCTATTAAGTAATATTAAAAAAAGGAACTCGTCCGCGTCTGTGTTTCCCATTAGGTACAATCCTGGAGGCTTCAAGTCACGAGTGAGCCTTGACCTTCTAGGTTTGCGTGCTACATCCTAGACAACGTCATCACTTAACATCAGGTGAGCAGTTGATTGGTCAAACGCATGCTTATAATAATTGTTAAAAATGGGCGCTTAAAGATCATTTTACATACATGCCCACATTATTTGACTTTCAATAAAGATAAATAAAATGAGTAATTACAGTAACTAGTGCATATAATAATTACACAGTTGTTGAGAGAACTGTTTTGTGTACCTACCTACTCTACTCGCTTAGAACCGTGCACCGACTCGAATGGAATGGAACTCGAAAAGGTGTAAAGAGCGGTTTGTTGCAACATTCATAACGAGCACAGCACTGTGCTAACTGTTATCAGTCGAATGTGAAGTCGAGTGCGGATGAACAAGACCTTGGTAAGAATTATTCACTGGATAGAGTTAGTGAATTGAGAAGTTTCCGCAGAGGGCGTTATGCGGTAAGATGTAGGCAGCGTTCCGCGTGGTTAATAAGTCATTATTTAGCAAAATACTTCGCCGAAGTTAACCTCGACTAATAGTTACGTGTAGGTATTGCTACGATATGTTAGTATGTGTACAGGCAGGTTTACGAAGTTATTGTCAATACCCATATGATCCCGGTAGGGTACAGCAGGAAGTATGTTTAGAACCGGGAATACAATTAGTTCGCCTCCCACCATTTATTTATCCAAAGCAAATCGTTCGTACACCAAGAATGTACATAAAGTTGAAGCGTAGGTATACGCCGCAGCGGCGCGCGCGATTGTTCCATGCGATCGTCACAATACTACCTACACCGCGCCGCGAGTTCAGTGAATGATGTCACGCTTGGTGTTTGTTGTGGTCGGAAGGCGATTATAAGAAAAGGAGAGAAATCCGTCACCTTCTCTGGGCAGTAGACCCCGGGGCCGGGCACGGCCGCAGACGGGTGCCTGAGCTCTCTCCGGGGAGCCATCGTGAACGCCGGGGGGCGCTTCGTGAGCGCGGCGGCGCCTTTGTCCGTAGTGTACGTGCCGGGGCCGGGCAAGGGCGTCTTGGACTCTACGTCTCTTCCTCGGCCGGTGATGCTGAAAGCTGGCGCCGCCCGCTTGTTACCCTCCTTCGCCTCTCCGAGAACCGGTGGCATGGAATATACGTTTGGTGCTGAAAATAATGACATTTCACATGAGATGCATTGTGTCACCCCATCAATTAAACGATTTGTCTAAATCAAATTAGACTGTGTTGCAATGAAGAAATAAAGCATATTTATTACTCACAAAACACAACACTACAATATATAAATGGCAAATAACAATAAAACGCATAACAATATACACATATTGCAGTGTTGCGAGATACCAGCAATGAGCCCCTACTCAGCATTGTGCTAAGGTTTGGCAACCTTAGCGCTGATGTTCACTAGGAACTCATTGACTATCATTTAAATTTAATGCAATAAAAATATAAAAACTAATTTCATTCATATATTTACAACTGTATACATAACATACAATAATTGAGCGGCATTATCAAGCTGCAAATATTCAATGCCAAAATATTAAAACCACTGCATGACAGTAATAGGTGCGCTATATGCTATAACGTGTTGAAAGAAATGCTTTAATGCTTAACTACATAAGCTATAAAGCCTAGAATGGCTACCTTCACAAATCTGCACAACAATGAATTGGTTCGACATGATTCATGAGCTGACTTCAATGCCAAATCAAAACAATAGGATGCTAAAACAAACGGTGACATCAAAATAATAAATGACAACAAAGTTGGGGAAGCCGTATTTCTAGTACATAATATAGATAAAGTATTTGGCCGTATTTCTAGTACATAATATAGATAAAGTATTTGGCCGTATTTCTAGTACATAATATAGATAAAGTATTTGGCCGTATTTCTAGTACATAATATAGATAAAGTATTTGGCCGTATTTCTAGTACATAATATAGATAAAGTATTTGGCCGTATTTCTAGTACATAATATAGATAAAGTATGACATCTGTTGCTATTACGTATCGCACACATTCAAGCTACGTCAATTCAGATGACACAGTACCTACTGTTAGTGCACAACTATTTACGCAAGATGGTCCAATGTAGGCATCTCTCATCTTCTCGAGTGTTAACCGTGGAAGCGAATAATGACATTGCACGGATGAAGCGAATGGACGGTTGTAAGAATCGACACTCTCAGAATGAAATGTAAACTCCAACAGATGACATCCAAATGCATACGAAACGGAAGCGATACTTGTAATTAACTGCGTACAAATGTATATATTATGTGCGTGCACAGCACACCTGAATATAAAAAGTAGCAAAATCAATGAAATAATGCAAAGAAAAATATGCTAAGACAACACTAAGCCAACCATATAAATCAGGACGAAAATAAGTACCAGAAAAATGAGAACTGGGTGTAAAATGAACACAGATTTAAATCGACAGATAAAAATGATCAATACGATGCACTACGTGCACAGATGATGCACCTGGCGTGTTCCCTCCAGGCTGTGGAGGGCTCACTCGCAGCCCTATGGAGAACGCCGGCGCGTGGTCGAGCACGGCCCTGGACGCTTGGCTCGGCTCGTAGTCGCACGGCGCGGGGGTCGGCGCCGCGCGCGGCGGGGGCCAGCGCCCGTGCAGGGACGCGGCCGGGCCCCCCGAGCGCCCTGAGCGTCCCAAAGCCTTAAGGTCTGTCGCCTATGGTGTGCATTCGTCGTAATCATCGGAAATGCGCGCAGGCTTTCAAGTCACCTAGTCCTCGTTATGTTAATCAAATCAACTGAAAGCCGATAAAACTATAAGCTACATAACTATATTTTTTCTAGTTATCTTCGAAAACGCCAGGATATTCAAATGGGAATTGGTTTATTATTATCCCACTCCACTAAAACTAATTAAACCATCATCCATATAAAATCCATCAAGTGTCACTCAGTAGAGCCGCAAGGCCCAGAACAACTTCAATAAATAAAATAAACATAACAAATAAATATATTTATAGCAACAGATATGTCAATTTCCGTATTAAAATATATTATTATCTATTTATTAACGACTATTCAACCATATATTGCCATTTAAGTCACTATTATTTAGGTAGAGATTGAATGAAATTGAAAAGCCTCTTAGACTTTTAGGCTCTACCAAATCACGTCTTCTATGTACACACCTTTACACTCGGATTGCACAATCACTGCACTGACATTTGACACACAGAGTAAGCCTTAACACAACTTGTGCTAAACAAGTAGAAGGTACTCAGCCACCCGGTCGGAGCGGACATCCGAGCGTGGTGTATATGCGAGTGGACCGTGCAGTGTGAGTGTCGCCCTACCGAGTGCTCGCAGACCCTGACGCGGCAGCCTCTGACTCAGACATGGATCACCTTCGCACGTACGGACATATTTGGTGACATCCATTCAATGCAGCCGGAGAGTTTTACGAACCAATGCCAGCCCACACAATATCGACTATTGAAGCATCAAGCATATAGGTATGTTTATAACATCATTGACCACCCGGGCTCAATATTGGTTAAAAGAAGACAAATAAAGAAATAGGTTGCGCATGACTGCATTATTATGTTTTTGTAATTTACACAATTAATATGAATCAATTGTAAATGTTTTATATTTTGTTAAATAACTCAAAAACTGGTGGAACTACTCTGAACCTTCTTTTTTTCTATTTATTTTATATAAAACTAGCTGCACCCCGCGATTTAACCCGCGTGGTGATAATTGATGGTGATGATGATGAAAAGTATCCTAGCTATTATTATTCCGCGACCTAAAATATCTACATACCAAATTTCATCCAAATTCGTTTTACCCATGTGGTGATGAGAAACAGTGATGATGCTTATGATGAGAATAAGCCTATGTGTTAATCCAGAGTATAAGCTTTCTGTGTTCCAAATTTCTACTAAATCCGTTAATAGTTTTTGCGTGAAAGAGGAACAAACATACATCCCTACTCACAAGCTTTCGCATTCATAATATGTACCTATTACTTCTTCGATCAAGACACATGATACATGATCGAAGTATTACTCGTAGTAAGATGTATACCTAGGTATCGCAGACTAACAAATAATAATTTAAATATACATAATTATATGAACCACGCCCTGAAATCTGTAATAACAGTGATCTCCCTTTGTTATACCCCCTAATAATGTAACATAGGTGCACCGATTTTAATAGCCAAATAAATACACATAGGTCATTGCATTTTACTTGTTATAATACTATAATATAGGTATGTTATGTACAGTACGTATCAAGTACTTAAAACTACTCAATTTGCATCCGATAAACTAGATTCTTTAGGTAGGTAGTAGAAGTTTCCTCGTAACTTATGCATAAAAGAACGTTCCGGAACTGTAAAAACAAGTAAGTAAGTAAGTATAAGAATGGTGCAGAGCGCAGAGGGCAGACGACGCGACATCGCGTATGCAAATAACATTGCAGTCACGACCCACTTGCACTTGTGTCGCACCATGATTCACGAAATGAAGCGAAATGGCGGAGGTACTCGGACTCCGCATTTCCATTTATAACGTCGAAATGTACATATACAATATGTAAACAATCATTTTATAAATTTCAATTCAACAATAAATTTCATACAAATGTATTATTATTAGCTTGCTTGCAATATCTGGGGCATACTCAATAGTTTATTGCATTCATATGGCGTTACATGCAGGTCTTAAATACATTTTTTCAAGCGTACATATTATGACCCTGGTAGGGTATAGCAATGTGGAGCGACCGATTTATTTATTAGTTATCAAATTTATCACAGAAAAACTCATTCAAGCTGTAATAGCATTTCGTTAAAAGCAATTGTTTTAAATGTGTGATGAATTTCGACTCTTTTTCTTCTTTAATTTTGTCAGGTAATTTGTTGAATATTTTTATGGCCATTAAGTATGGACCAGAACTGTGCATTTTAAGTTTAGAGCTCGGCAAGACAAGTTTATGTTGAAATCTTGTCGGATAACGTCGTGGTTCATCTGTCACTTTTTTGAAAAACTTTGGATACTTTTTGACAAACTTACATATTTCCAATATATATATATACATACTAACGTCAACGCTTTATATTTTAAGAAGTATGGTTTGCAACTTTCCGTATTTTTTATGTTGGCTATAGTACGAATGCATTTTTTTTGTGATATAAAAAGTTCTCCTGAATTGACACTATTTCCCCAGAGTATTATTCCATAGCTAAGCCAGGACAGTGCGTATGCGTTGTAGGTGAGTAAGGCAGTATTTGGATCTGTCGCCCGACGTAATTCCCTGAGGGCGTACGCGAATGAAGATAATTTGGCTTTAATTTTAATAATATGATTTTTCCAATTTACATTTGAATCTATTTCTAACCCTAATAATGTAGCCCCTTCAACACATTCTAACTTATTATTATCATATGAAAAAGTTATATCTAGCTGGGATTTTTGATAAGGCCTGAATTGGATCAGCTTTGTTTTTGAAAAATTTAAGTCAAGATTGTGGTCAGTCATCCAATTTGTAATATTATTAAACATGTCAGTAAGTTTTATATATAAATTAAAATTGTCATTATTTTTACATGATGTCAAAAGGGAAATATCATCAGCGAAGAGTGTACAAGATTCGTCAATTGATTTAGCGAGGTCATTTATATATATTAAAAACAGGATACATCCTAGGACACTACCTTGTGGGATTGAGTGATTGATTCGTGATGATCCCGATCTAACCATGTTTATTGTCCCGGTGCTGTAGTCGAAGTATTCTATTTCTACATATTGTTCTCGATCTTTCAAATATGAACCGAACCATTCATGAGCTATTCCACGTACACCTATGCCATACAATGTATCCAGTAGTATATCGTACTGAACTTTGTCATACGCCTTAGACATATCTAATAAAGTACCGATTGCATATTCTTTGTTATTTATTATGTTTAAAATTTGATGGATATATTTGTACACGGCCAAAGTCGTCGAGCGGTTTTTTCGAAATCCATTTTGAGAGTCGTCAAATATACAAAAATTTTCACAAAATGAGGTTAAGCGACTATGCATTACTTTTTCAAAAATTTTTGATGAAGTTGGTAAAAGTGCTATCGGTCTATAATTGTTAGCTTCTAGTTTTGACATTTTTTTATGTATAGGTTTAATTATTGCCGTCTTTAATTTATCAGGGAATTTACCTTCTAAAAATGATTGATTAATCAATAAATAGTAAGGAAAAGTTAATTCCTCTGCACAATGTTTGATTAGAACTGGGGGGAGTTCATCAATGCCGTAACTGTATTTGCTTTTTAAATGTTTAATAATTTGATATATTTCTCGGGGTTCAGCTGGGGACAAGAACAAAGTATTTGTTGGCCGTTGAATCACCGGACGGCCCCGCACCCTTGGCCTCGTCGCAGCCCCCCCCCTGCGTCTCCCCTCCCCACCGATGCAAAGTATTCATTGAAAGTATTTGCAATTTGGGTCGGTTCTGAAATAATTATGTTATTTATTTTTAAAGTTATGTTATTTTTGGATTTTTTAATGTTTTTATTAGTGCGTTCTTTTATTATTTTCCATAACGATTTGATTTTATTTTCTGATTGTTGCATTTCACGTATAAATTGGTTTCTTTTCGATTTAAAAACGGTGTTTTTTAATAATTCATAAGAGCGTTAATGCCAAGATAAAATCGAATAAGCCTCGGGGCCCTTGCGCTCACAACAGTAATAATAAACTCAACGCCGGAGCATAATTAAAAGAACTATTTAAATACATTATCTGGGGTGGCACAGAGCTGCTGCAAACATCTTCTCTTGACCTTTACATAATCTGTGCATACAGTATATACATAGTATGGCACAGAACTGTACTTATCTGCTCTAGAACTTAACCTTATCTGTTCATAATATTTTTTTAAAATGTTGCCTCACCTATTGAGGCACAGAGCTGCATAGGTATTAAGTGATTTACATAAATTACTCTTAGATAAACTATGTAAGTATACGAAACCATTTATAGTTGCTAACTGTAAATGTTCTTTTTACTTTATAGATACAAATACAATATTGTATTTGTATTGTATTTGGAAATAACGATAGATCGTATCGAGTCTGCCACCCCTTTTGTGGCGGGACAACATGGCGGTTGTCAGTCTTTCACCACAAGCTCGAAGCTCTCGCCTACCCTGGTACTTATGCTCTCACCGCGCCCTCACTTGCTCTTTGTAATTGTATCGGTGTGTTTTTGGATATTTTAAAGAACTCTGATTACTTTCAAAAACGCCTTGATTTTCGGAACTTTGTACTGCTTTTTGTTTTTCGGTTTCTTATTAAACACTCGCAGCTATGAAAACCTACTTGTAAGTAGGTATCTAAAATTCGTTGTTATGGTTCGATTGTAACCTCAAAATCTGATTCTATTCATTAAATATATCTGTTCTGCAGCTTGTCTCTATAATAAAAAGATAGGAGTTTCATCACCGAGGCACCGAACATCACGGTCAAATGAAACGTTGCGCTTGTACACAACAATTAAGATTAATGATTGTGATCGCAAAAAGGTTGTTCCAAATGAACAGTAATGGGAACTGACGCGCCCGCGCCCGCGCCCGCGCCCGCCGTGGGCGGTAGACTGTATAGGTATAATTGCGTTTGAACACTTTTATATGTTGACCAAGGAACCCTGACCAATTATCCATTAAACCACAATTGCACATTGAGCTATACCCGACCCACACGTCTTCACCTCGCTTACGTAACTTAGATAATCGTTCACGTTATATTTACCTACTAGTTAAATATCACGCTGTAACTGACATTTAACCTAGTAAGTACTCCGCAAACTATTCCAGGACTATCTCAGGGAGAGCCAATATTACGCTAACTTTTTGTGCGGTAATTACCCCAGGTAACAAGGTGTATAATTTATGTACTAAGCGTGTTCTTTTTTCTTGCAGGATCGAACGAGAGATCCTGATGTAGACATGCGATACACGTACCTGTAACGTATAAATTGAAAGCTAAAAAGTTGATTTTTCTTCAAAGAGTCATTACGAAAGTGTCGATCAATGATGTTTTACTATAAACCTCATATAAACATATAATATCATTGGTGTCGATAGCTTCCATTGGCCATTACTTGAACAGTAGAAAGAAAAGAGATCTTTTTTTTTAAAAAAAAGCATGCTTATTTTGACAAATGTTTGCAAATATACATAGGTATGTATGTATATAAAAACATATATATTGATAATAAATCAGCTTAAATGCATTGGAGTTGTTTATATATGCCCCCGTACGTCCCCGCGGACTTTGGTCGTCCGTTACATCAGATATGGTCACGGCCAAGGTGGCCGTACATTTTTCAGGACAAAAAGTAGCCCATGTGCTATCCCAGAATATGACCTGTCTCAACAATTGCCAATTTAGTCCATTCAGCCATGACCATTCCCACCGTGCATACATCAATCCTCACAAACTTCCGCGGAGGTATACATATCAAGTTCTCCTTCTCCCTTTATCACTTTGTCACGTCAGATCTTCCATCTTACCAGTAAGTGAAGGTTCCCGATTAAACACAACAACTTACTACATTCTAACAATAGAGCGGTCAGCATTATAGGCACTGGATGCTTATTCGACCGTCAGCCCAAATTTGCGTTCACATGGAAGTGAAATTGAGGAGCGGGCTGTCAATCTAGGTTATACTCGTACAGTCCGTGTGTACCCGCCCATAACGTTTACAATTTCATTGACAAAGGTAGCGATTGATCGCTCTTACTCGTACTAAAACGCGTACGTGAAAGGGTCCCGCATGAAGCCAATTGTTCAATACAGTTTGCAGCCACACACCTGGGTGCGCTTCGGTGATTTGATTTCAATTCCTGAGCGTTCATCAGAGAAACACTGTTTAGTCTATAACTATCACTCATCATCTCAGCCATAGGACGTCCACTGCTGGACAAAGGCCTCCCCCATTGATTTCCACAAGGACCAGTTGGAAGCGGCCCGCATCCAGCCCCTGCCTGCGATCCTAGTCAGGTCGTCTGTCCACCTAGTCGGTGGCCGTCCTATGCTGCGCTTGCCAGTCCGTGGTCTCCATTCGAGAACCTTTCGGCCCCAACGGCCATCGGTTCTTCGAACTATATGCCCTGCCCACTGCCACTTCAACTTGCTAATCCGCTGGGCTATGTCGGTGACTTTCGTTCTTCTACGGATCTCCTCATTTCTGATTCGATCACGTAGAGAAACCCCGAGCATAGCCCTCTCCATAGCTCGTTGTGCGACTCTGAGCCTGTTTAGAAGGCCTATAGTCAGAGACCACGTTTCAGTTCCGTAAGTCATCACTGGTAACACACATTGTTCGAAGACCCTCGTTTTCAGGCATTGCGGTATTTTGGACGAGAAAACGTCTCGGAGCTTTCCGAACGCTGCCCAGCCGAGTTGGATTCGACGATTGGCCTCTTTCTCGAAGTTGGACTTACCTAATTGGACTGTATGTCCTAGGTAGACGTAATGGTCAACAACTTTGAGAGTCGAGTTCCCAATTGATATGGGGGCGGGCGCAACATGGGCATTTGACATAATTTTCGTCTTGTCCATGTTCATTTTAAGGCCCACCCTTAGGGAAACTCTGTTGAGGCCTTCGAGCATCGTGCTGAGGTCTTCCATCGATTCTGCCATGACCACAATATCGTCGGCAAACCGAAGGTGAGTGATGTACTCGCCGTTGATGTTGATGCCGAATTCCTGCCATTCCAAGAGCTTGAAGGCGTCTTCCAATGCGGCAGTGAACAGTTTCGGAGAAATAACGTCTCCCTGTCTCACGCCTCTTTGCAATGGAATCGCCCTCGAAATTTGCTCTTGTACTCGGACCGACATGGTGGCGTTATTGTACAAACACTTCAACACCTCGATATACCGATGGTCAATACGGCACCGCTGGAGAGACTCAAGCACCGCCCACGTCTCGATCGAATCAAAGGCTTTCTCATAGTCCACAAACGCTAGACATAAGGGCAAGTTATACTCTTCGGTCTTCTGTATAACTTGCCGCAGCGTATGGATGTGGTCTATGGTGCTGTAGCCTTTTCGGAAACCGGCTTGTTCGGGAGGCTGGAAGTCATCAAACCTACGTTCGAGACGATTCGCGATGACTCTTGAAAACAGCTTGTAAACATGGCTCAGAAGCGAAATGGGTCTGTAGTTCTTAAGCAATGTGTTGTCACCCTTCTTAAAGAACAACACCGCTACGCTTCTGTTCCATGCTTCCGGCGTTGACCCTTCAAGGACAACGGAATTAAAGAGCTTCTGAAGGACTTTCAGTATCGGTGAGCCACCCGCTTTCAGAAGCTCTGATGTGATTCCGTCGTCACCCGGTGCCTTGTTGTTCTTAAGCTGCTTCAGAGCCATCCTAATCTCGTATAGGCTGATGTCCGGGATGTCTTCGGTATAGTGCCGGGTCAGCTTGGCTCTTGGGTCTTTGGCCAAGCTGTCAACAGGTTTAGCGACCGAAGTGTATAGCTGTCCATAGAACCTCTCGATCTCTCCAAGCACCTCTGCTTTGGTCGACGCTATACTGCCATCATCTCTCTTCAGCTTAGTCATCTGGCTTTGCCCAATAGACCTATCTCTTGCAAACACTTTGGAGCCTTTTCTCCGTTCGATCGTATCTTTAATACGATTTGTACTAAAGGTACGGATGTCGTGGCGCAAGGATTTCCATATTCGTCTATTGAGCTGCCTATATGACGTAGCATCATCGGATGATTGCAGTTGCAACGAGCGTCGTTCAGCCATGAGGTCAAGGGTATGGCTGGAGAGTTTTTGAGGTCCATTTGTACGGCGGGGTTTAAAGAACTTAGACCCCACTTCGTGGACAGTTTCTACAAACCTGTTGTTGGTCTCGTCCACCGACGCAAAGTTCTCAAGGCAAGCAAAGCGATTGGATAACTCAAGTTGAAAGCTCTCGGGGTTTTGGATATGGACATTTTGAGGTCGGAGCGTGGATTTCATCAAACGGGACCTCTCAAGTTTAACATTAATATTCAATGTGCCTCTTACCATGCGGTGATCACTACCGGTCTTGACCATGTTGATCACAGAGACATCATTGAATATTTGTTTCTTGGTGGTCATGATGAAATCGATCTCATTTCTTGTGGAACCGTTGGGGCTCAACCAGGTCCATTTCCTTTGAGGCGGCTTCTGAAAGAAAGAGTTCATCATAAAGAGTCCCTCTTTCTCCATGAAGTCGGCCAGCCTCTGTCCCCTAGGGTTTCGTTGTCCATAACCAAATTGCCCCACTCTCAACTCTCCATCACTTCTTTTGCCCAACTTTGCGTTAAAGTCCCCCATAACAACAGTATAATGGGTCTTGGAGGTATGCATGGCCCTACTAATGTCCTCATACATAGCCTCCACCTCCTCATCGGTTCCGAGTTTCGAGGTCGGTGCATATACCTGAATGACCTTCAACGAATACCTACTTGATATTCTGAGTATTAAGTATGCCACCCTGCTCGAAACGCTGTCGATGGTGATGATGTTGTTAACGAGGGACTTGCGAACGAGAAATCCGACACCACCTTGGGACTTTTGGTCGCCTTCCCGGTAGTAGAGCAAGTTACCGGATTTGAGGGTTATGGTGTCCTCACCCTCTCTACGGACTTCACATAACCCTAAGATATCCCAGTGTAACTTACTCATTTCTTCTTCCAGTTCGACGATCTTTTCGTCTGCCAACAAAGATCTTATATTGTGTGTTACCAGGGCCAGAGGTCGTTTTTTCAGGGAGTGGTAGCCGGGAATCTGCCGGAGATTCTTAGCACCCCCTGCTCCACCGTTACACTGGCCGCTACCGGAGCCACCATTAGCGGAGCTGCCGGGGACTGGGGGCCTGGTCGAATTTTGTCTCATCATAATGGGGGGGGGGGTTTGCCAATACTCGCCACGCTTGGCAGGCGGGTTGGCGAGCGCAGTATATAAAAATACGACCCTCAGAAGGCGCTGCTGCCCATCCTTCTGGTACGTGATCCCTTAGTCGACTCTTACGACACCCACGGGAAGACATGGGGGGGTACTATTCTAAGCCGGTACCCCACGGCTAATCTGATAATTTTCTTATAACTATCACTAATCAGATAATTTTTAGATGTCTACTGAAACCATCATTCGAGAACTCACATCAGACCGAGTACCATGAATATATTTCAGAAACGGCCGAGCCAAACTATTTAAAATATTATTCTAGAAAACTAAACCTTAATTTTATAAGCTGTTAAACTCGTTTTATTGGCCGAGGACAATGCAATGTATTAATTCATATATTATATTAATTTTCATACATAACATTATCAAAAATATTCTAAATGTAAATAATAATACGAATAACGTAGATATGACCGGCTTTCTGCAGTCATAGATAAATAGGATATTGCTAGGAAATCAGATTGTCCGTAATAAATTACTTGATGGCGGACGAAGTGTGTTATCTCAGATCAAAGTGGTCAAAGCCAAGCTTACAATATTTGCGGTACTGATGTAACGGTATTTCATTTTGCATCTCAAATATTATCTTATTAACAACTAGAGAGATGTCGCCAATAGAAAAGGCAGTTTCCAGAACCCTTCAAAATGTCATTTGTCTCATCAAACGGCTAATTCAGACTAAACGTTTCCAGGATGTTGAGATATCATTAAGAAATAATCAAAGATGCTTTATAAAAAACCTTCATTCATAATTAATTTCAAAAATATAATAAGTATACAAATACAAATGTTTCTTTATTGCAAAACTTAAAGGTTACAAAATATGTTGCACCCTGCCTTTTAATTTAATTAAAAATAATTGTGTTACAAAAGGCTGTGTCTTCCCAAAACATTAATATTTTACAATAAAGTACTAGTAGTATCTTAATATAAATATGAACAATATATGAATATTGTTTTAAAATACAAACATACACATTACTTATGATATATAGTATGTCCAAACATAAATTAATAAAAAGTTATTATTAGAGTCAGAAAATAGGGGTAGTTAGAGCGATCAACACACACTTTCCTGGTGTATAAAGTCAACAATTGGCATGGTTTTATAACTATATGTACCTGCAAATGTTCACTTAGACGCCTGAACTGCAAGTGCGCACGCGCGCTCCCGCTACCTACTGTGTCGCATGTCCGTCGGAAATGGCCAGCATCGCCGTTTTCACTCCTTTATTTCAATTACACATTGTTAGCCATTTGGCAACTATCGTCAATTCTAGTTTAAACATCGGCAATCAAATAGTTCGCTTCTTGATCACCACCATTATACTTATATTAACTGTAAAATGTATGTAGGTCCGACGATCCTCGCATTACGGATCACGTCTTATATGGAGAGAAAGGAGAATCCGAAGCTTTATAAAATAACACAGAATATATAACTTCAAATGACCGCGATACGTACCTTTTGAAGTCATGCCTTCTGTGTTGTATGAGGCGGGGCCTGGTCCGGCCTTAGCGGTGGTTCCAGGTGGTTCCAGTTTCTGACCGAATGTGAAGGCTGGTGCGCGTGATCGACGCGACTCCTGAGGAGGTTTTCCTAAAAATAACAATAATGATTAGTTGTTTTAAAGAAAATGATACAATTAACGAGCAGAAGAAATAACGCAATGCGGCTGTTTCAAATGATAAAATTGGGTCGTGAAATTTTTTTTTTCAATTCTTATATTCAGATATCATTTAAACAATTCACATAAGATAAATAGTAACAATACCTACACATACAGATCTAGCGTTTGATCACTATCTCATGTGATGGTTAGTGACGATGTAGCCGTAAGTGTAATCACGTTAGATCTAAAAAGTTAAACTTACCTAGCCAGACGGGTACTGGAAGTACTATACCACCGTGCAATATACATAATAATGTTGTACCTAACCAGAATGACAGTGTTATTATAAAGGCGAAAGTATGTTGTTCGCCGAAGGTATGTTCGTTACTCCTCACGCTGAAACGGCAGAATCGTCAATACAATTCCACCGCGCTAACAGCGCGGGGCGAAGCTAGTACATACATGTTAAACCATACCTACATCCTACGCCAGGACAATTCGCCAATGTGAAACAATATACACAGTCGATATGGTAGGTTGGCATGAGGTAGGTGGTCGGTAGGTACCTATCTCTCGCGTCGATTGAGATCACCTTGAGCGGTGCCAATGTGTTGTGTCCACGGCCGCGGCCGGTGTATAGGTAGATACTGTACCTACCTTGCCTCGCGAACATCTATTCATTTCCATGATATTCAAACATCTCCTTTATTTTTGTTGATAAAAATAAATAATCTCACTAGCAACATTCAATAGGAATATTCACCTTTGTTTGGAAAACTTCATGTAGGTAAGTAGTTATTAGTCACAGTGAACCCATTATGCATATGTTACGTTTTACTTTTAGTTATTTTTATATAAATGATAATCAAAAAAAGATCGCGCGTTGTTATTCGACGAATTACATGAACAGTATGATGTGATGTGATGTGATGTGATGATGTCACTGCACGGGTCGGTTCGGTTCGTATACCTACCTACCTGCATGCATACACAACACAACACAACACGCGAGACGCGAAGATGTTTGTCGAGCCGCGAGCGCTGGCGATAATCTCACTCGACAACCATTTAGCATTTCACTTCATATCACTGGCGTACTTTGTTTATGTTAAAAACGACGATTTGCTGTTTGCCACGTGGAGCGTTTACGGCGTCACCGGATTGTTGGCGAGTGCAGAGGGCACTCCGCCGATTGCGGGCGCAGATTGCGCACCGCTAGGTGAGGGTGAGGGTGAGGGTGAGAGGACGAGGCGACTAGCGCAAGGGCACCTCTAAGGTTCGGACCTCGGCTTGGGCTGTCGCCTGGACGAGGGAGTCTGTGTGTGCGGTCGCGGTCTAAGGCGCGGTCGCTGGGCGCTCTCACCCAACGACCGCGACCTAGGATCTAGGACCGGGTGTACCTTGAGATGGCACGAGTCGTCTGATCGGAGGCCACTGGAGTACTCGAGGGGGGCTAAGGGGCTTAAGCCCGCTAAAAAGTTTTCTTATTAGTCTACCAGTGAAAACATAATTTATTTCAGTTGTTTGCCATTCAATAAGTTCTACTAGACATAATATTAGATAACGAAAGTGCATGAATAAACAAGGGCATGATCGGATTACTAGACCGGCTAAGGTTCAAAAATATGGGAGATAGGTTATAATGTAAATGTACTACAAGTAGCCTAACAAGATCACTGCCTTAATCAAGCCTCTCATTCGTCATAACACCGGTATCAAATTCCCACCATGGTGGTAGGGTACTTTCGAATACCCGCCTGGGTAGCTACCACCCTCACGTTTGAAAAACTGACACCAAGCACATAGTGTGTTCAGGCAGAGCAGTCCTCGAGAGCCAGTGAGCATTCTAGGTCTAGCGTGATAACATCTTCGACCACATCGTCACTGACCATCAAGTGAGAGAGTGGTCAAACGCTAGATCTATACAGCATAAAAAAGAAAGAAAAAAAAGTAAAGAAAGAATGATCGGTCCTCCCTGCGACATGATAACTCACTGCACTGTCCGCAGAGGCAGGCAGCGCGCCGACAGCGCACCACCGTCGATCATAGTCGGAGATACCTAAGATACGTCTGAGTCAATGCTTGAGTATTCGTTATGGAGGATGAGCTGATGGAGCTGAGCTGCTGTTATGAATGTTAATTCATTGAAATGTGTGTCAAAGTAGCCAGCTCTGATTAAAAACTTTGTATGAGCAATTGCTCAGTGAAAAGTTACACCGAGCGACTTCATCTCTCCTCAGGTCACCTGTGGCTGAGGCTGTGGCTCAGCGCCGGCGTGACCGGTTACCGACACTGAACACAACAAATACCTATACATACTCGGTAAGTATATGAACATACAATAATATTTTGAGTAAACGATATAAACGTGTTCAAACATAGCCGCCGGCCGATACCGTCTCAATTGTAAAACAATTTCAGTGGCTCGTTTTAAAATGACAATGGTGTGGGAAAACCGTGCGGGTGACTTTAATACACATTATACGGAACATAAAAGTCAATATTGGATCGCAAAATATCACAAGTTTTCGAAATAATAATGCATATTTATGTAGGTAAATCATCTTGCTCGATGCTGTAGCTTACCATTACGTCAGCGGCCCGGGCACGGACCTATATCGAACAAGTAAGGTAATGGGAAAGCGAACAGTCAAACTAACAACACGTAATAAGCGTAACAAAAAAGTGATACCAATGAATAGCCCCTTCACTTAGACTGGAATCGTAAGAACCCGTATGTATGCTGTGTAGCGTAGACGATTAAAATAATATACATTTATTAGCTTGGTAATCCCTTGTGTTATCCCATTCCCCGTATAGTTGATATAACTGAGATCTAATGATGATTAGCTAGTTGTTTGCATTTACAAACCTTCGCGAGCTTCCGAGAGCTACGCAGCAAACAAAGTGGCGTGTGAGTCCGTTTGTCACTGATGTCATTTTAGATTGTTTTGTTAAAATGTAAGCAATTTTGTGCCGCGGCCATTGACATGGAATTACATTAATTAAAATGTGCCAATTCAATTCAATTTATTAGATATTCACACAAAACGAAAAGTACAATCACAGCATATCATAATTATAATATTCATAATCATTATATCACCATAAGGACTGTTACGAGTTGCTGGAAAAAAAAACCTCAGTTGTGCTTGCCAAATGTTATTTATATTACAACTGAGGTTTTTTTTCCATCTCCTATAATAAAATTATAGATAGTGTTTGTTTATAATGTTACACACGCAAGCCAAAGTGTTTTTAATCTATCGACATTGCTACCGCAAAACATAAGTTTCACAATTATATATTATTTAAATATTTATGAGGAGTGTTTCTGTGTGCGCTCGAATCCCTATACTAACTGAGTTAGGTACTGTATCACTAACCAGCGGCGGTCCGCGGTTTCACTCTCCTGAACTACGATGTCCTCATGTACACACAGACAGATCTGGTTCGCATTTGTTACGATTAACCTTACTTTTAAAAAAGCATCCTTACATGTGCAGAATTATCAGACAATATTTTTTGAGATGTTTATCAAATTACCTATGAGGGTAGGTAGGCAAACGACGGCTGGTCCAGGACTGGCAGCCTCTGCAGCGATAGGTCCTCGGCGCTTGGTAGGGTTCCAGGGGTTCTGCCGAACGCCCATCAGTGACTCGCAAGGGTAGAGCTTCTTCGGCAACGAAGAAGATGTCCGTGCGACAGTGGACTTTCGTCTTTCTGTCCTCTAAAAACCATTACAATAATACAAATATTTGTCTGGCAGAGTTTGGGAAACTGATTTCAAAGATCTCATGCTTAACTAATCTAAATGAAACTGAATAGATTTTTCATAAACGCTTAGTCCACATTCTAGACTATCGATCTCTTTGTCGAATTTAGTAACATATTGCCAACATATTTAGCTATTTATGTGTATCGCTATAGGCTTGCCTGCCGGATGCCAACTCTTCCTTAAGAATTACAAATAACTAAGTAGCCAGCACGCCTCCCAATGAACGTATGCGTTACCAAATATTTTACAATCATAAAAATACTTTACCGATTTTACCGCGCTTATCGTAGACTTTGTTGATCTAGAAGCTAGCATTATAAGCAATTGTCTTACAAGTCTCCAAAATAAATAAATACGAAATGAAAATATAAATACTAATCAATCATAGCAAATCCAAGACTTATTTTTAATATCACATTCATTTAAAAACTCAAAAGCTAAAATTGTGTTTACAAAAATAATACTTGTAGGAAAGTGCTGTGACCATAGATAAGTAAGTTGTCACCGTCAAGCACTGAGCACGATGGTTTAATATAAACTTTATGCATACGTAACAATAACCTTTTTTGACCGACTTCAAAAAAGGAGGAGGTTCTCAATTCGACCCGTATGTTTTTATTATGAGTGTAGCCAGCTGATGACAGAGAATATTTATTTTGCAAAAACGTGCAATACGTTATATTTTGGGTGAATAAGAGGTAAAAGTATCACGGAGTTTACATACCGCACGAAACAATAAAAGTTATTATAATCTGAACGAAGCTCTCGCGGATAATGAAATGTTTGATACTTGCGGAGTAGTGTGCATTCATTATATTTTTCCATGTATTTATACTTTTGTATATTTTATTATTATTAATGCTTTCTGGATCTTATTATTGAATCGTATTACATATTAAGTAGGTATATTAAAAAATAATCTTGATAAATGACATATCTAAGAACATGCAATTGTCAAAAGATATAATATGAATAAATGAATTGAATTATTACTCCAGAACTTTCGTCTGGGTGAACCGATTTGATGATGATTTCTTTATTGGAACCGACAGGTACCGACCGACTCGTCAAGTCTCTACTCGACTAGTTATATCACACTATTGAATGTTGGAGTCGGTTCCATGGTGTTGGAAAATGTTTGTTTTCACCCTTTTCGGTGACTTTTCCTACTAACGGGATTTTTTTTAATACGTCAAACCGTGTTTGAGATATAGGGAGCAGAGTGTGGAGCGCCCGGTCAGACCATACATAACCATAACCTACCACAGCGCAAGGCAAAACCTACATCCAAATATAAAACTCCGTTTATTTACTACATTATTTATTCAATATTACTCAGATAATGTTAATATTTAATACCTTATACCAATTTATTAAATCGCCATCATAGCTCACTTCCCCTTGACATACAAATAATTCAATAACAAGTTCTTAAAATATTATAATTTTATTTTAATTATGGATAATTGTCTGTTAATATTGGTCAAGAAATTTAAAAATATTAATCGTTAATTTGAAAGAGAATTTCAAATTAAATTAGAGAAACTGACTCTATTATTCGAAGTACAATTGTATTATATTTGGCCTGCCCTAATAGGTACCTCTCATTTTACACCGCCGCCCGCGCCCCCTCCGACTCTGACTCCGTTTCCGACTCAGCCTCCGACAACTCAAATGTGACAACTCCGACTTCGGTTCCGATAAAACCAGCTCCGTTACATCCCTCACATAAACTAATAATAGAGGAGAGATATCTTGGTTACGATTTCACTCAAAAACTACTCAACCGATTTAAACAAACCCTTTCTTCTTTAGAAACCTACATCTTCACCTGATATTTTACTGCCTCATAATAATATAACATCAAAGTGATGTACTCAGCTCTGAATAATTAAATATTAATCCTTCTCGCGGAATTGTGCGCCCGAGCCAAGCCGGGGCGGACTGATTAAATAAATAAAGTTTATTTATGAAAATTCATCCACTTCTTGGAAAAGCATCATCTAAATGTGCTCATGGACGCGAATGGGAATCGTCGACACAAATACCTACCAATAAACAACATTTCCTTCGTCGCCATCGTTATGTTGCCTTGTACGGGTAGATTCAAACGTTTCGCAAAATCGACGCTCGGCGACATATAGAAAGCTGAACTACCTTTTCGAGAGATTGTGACGTAAGTAAACCTACCTACCTACCTACGAACCACACCACGACAACAACTGTACCTGATATTTTTATTGGTAGGAAACTAGTACCTATCATATTATAACATATGACGTAGAGCAGGGTAGGAGTAAATACCTAAAAGTGATGGTATTCATTCTTAAATGATAGGTATAGGATATAGGATCTTGTTGTTTGCTGCACTATAAACAAATATATTTATATATTCTCATAAACATATTAAGTACCTGATTATTGACATGGTCGCTGACGGGTCGCAGATGATTAAATTGGACACTCGATACAAGTACAACAATAACTGTAGTATAATTAAGTATTTGATACCCCTAGGAGTCGCACAGACGAGCTATGGAGAGGGCTATGCTCGGGGTTTCTCTACGTCATCGAATCAGAAATGAGGAGATCCGTAAAAGAACGAAAGTCACCGATATAGCCCAGCGGATTAGCAAGTTGAAGTGGCAGTGGGCAGGGCATATAGTTCGAAGAACCGATGGCCGTTGGGGCCGAAAGGTTCTCGAATGGAGAAATTATAAAAATTATACCACGGACTGGCAAGCGCAGCATAGGACGGCCACCGACCGGGTGGATAGACGACCTGACTAAGATCGCAGGCAAGGACTGGATGCGGGCCGCTTCCAACCGGTCCTTGTGGAAATCAATGGCGGAGGCCTATGTCTAGCAGTGGACGTCCTGAGTGGCTGAGACGATGATGATGAAAAGTAATGTTTAAAAAAGCCACTTCAACGGTCGATAGGCAGCTCAAGTTAAACTCTCTGCTCATATATCTCTGTCGCGTGGGTATAATTAATTACATTTTATGTAACTTTATAGCTTGTCTCAATTATTATTACCACTGATCGTAAAAATAAAATGTTTTATGGTGACCTCCCTTTGCCGCGCACAATCCACTTCGTGGATATTTATTATCTAATGTCGCCGGACTAAGCGTAAAATTAATGATTGAAGCGACTGACACTAATATGGTGATCACTCGGATGCGCTTGCTTGGCTCGGGACTCGGGACGGCTAGTGGCGTTTTCACCTGAGCCTTAGGATACCGGTCACCTTCACGTCAGACCGTCGCGCGTCGTCGGCGCGGCGCGCGGCGGTCTGACAACTCTGACATTAGGCTGGCCACTGTCTATCCGCCAACCCACATTGGCCAACGTGGTGGAATATGACCAATACCCTGGTAGAGAGTAAGATCCGTGTCCCAGCAGTAGGGACATAAGTACCTAGTTGATTATACTGAGTAACTAATGATGTGATGAAAATAGAGATGATAAATCGGTGATTAAGATCAATTGTCATCAAAGACCGATTAACGAGACCGGTTAGGTTACCCATTGAACGCCTCCACCTCCACACGCAGCGCCCACGCCCCTGTGCGACAAGTCAATACCTAGGTACCTATTTATTACCTACGCAGGCACATAAGCAACACAATACTTGCCTTAATGTTATTGAGGATTCAGATCTACTTATTTGAATTCCAATCGAAGTCTTTGTTTGAATAATAACAAAAACAACAATTCATCGTTAACCTTTAACTTTGGACAGCGTTTCCATGCCATATGAACTAAAAGGACAATTTGCGGAAAGAAAGCAAGTTCAGTGCCAGGACGTACGAGTCACTGTCGCGTCGTCAGTCTGAAAAATGTATATTTAGTCGTATTTGGGCCACCATGCCCGCACGGGCCCACGGGCCCACCCGACCCCCGGCCCGCCCGCGGCCCGCCATAACGTCGCGGCGACGACAGCGTGTTTCCATCGCGAAACTAACTTTTACAACACGAACGATTGCGCTTCTTTCTGTCATAATAACGAGGCTGGTTTATGATATGACCTTCCAATATTTGGTTCCATGCCGTATGCAGCCGCGATAGCGTTACTAGAACTATACAAGACACGATACGTACATAAATATCGGAATAGCCAGCAATAACATTTATTACTCCTTGAACCTGTGTTATCCAATCAATTCACCTTTTATCTAAACGTGTCGTTTTGCCTCAATTGAGCTCGTTTGCTGATAGATAACCTGACCGGGACGGGGCGCGGGGCGGGGCGGTCGGCCTGCGTGCATCGTGCCGTCACCGGCCGGTTTGGTCTCAGCTCGTATTAGCTAGGACTAGGAGGACAGCCACTATCGTATCGAGACATGTTTATGAAGAGGTCAATAGCTACGGCTGTTCTGTGGGTCTGGGACTAAGACTGCTATTTCAAAGGGAATATAACACTAACTTTAACATAGCGATAGGTTCTATTACTGCTCAGTAATAGTAACTCAGTGTAGGTACGTACTTAAGTAAATCAATAAAATTGTTTGAGGTACCTACCTACCTACGGAAGTTATTTATGTTTATTCCTGACAGCGTGTTAACAATTCTTATTTACGGTAGGTACAATGTACATTGATTAAAATACCTACTTATTATAGATAGGTACTTATTATTCTTATTAGGTATATTGATTAATCTACCTGCAACCTGCCTGACTCGGCAGGCGGTTCTCATACCGAATGCCTAACGTGCCGAATAGGCCTGTGTCCACTAATAACAAATCTATTGGTGTATAGTTTCTAATTATAAATGACAAGACGTAGATACGAAAAAACCAGTCTATTTCTCATAAAAGTTAACGATTATTAATATTTTTATAAAATCAATTCGATTAAAATAGGCATTACGTCACGCGACCAGTCAGTAAGGGTTACGTCACGCCACGCAAACATCATTGTTGTTGTTGACGTTTTCACAGAACAGCCGGTTACTCCGTATTATTTTTTGTAAGTATTTATTTTGACACAGTGTTTCCACATTTAGAGATTTTTAGGGAGAATATGTATTTTATATACGGCTTTTTTTGCTACAGGGATTTAGGGAATTTTAGGGTAAAATTTATTTGCATGTGGTAACTCTTTTTCTTCCATGCTTAATTTCTATTGGCCAAAGTTTTCTGATTGATTATTGTGATTTATACATATGCTTAGTGGTTATCTGTGCAACTTCATTAAAACAAGAATGCCTGAGCCCTGGAGATCTAAACTTCTTCATAACAATAGATATAATTAACCAGAAATTCATCTTAATAACGACCACCATTATGTTGGACTGGAAGGAAATAGGTACCATTCTACAAGATTTAAAGACAAAAGTTCCATAAGAAGATGTGGGCAAATTTTATACAAATCGTCGGGAATTTTATATAGAAATTATTCTGCAGCTTAAAAAACGGTTTGATTTAGACGAGAAACTTTTTGATTTTATGGAAATATGTAGATCCTAAGGTAGCACGGAATTACATGACACAATTAGTTTTAGTAGGAACATGTAACATGCAAAAAGCTGGTAACGAATGTAGGAAAGTAAAAATATAGTGATACAAAGGGCGGCCTTATCGCTTATAGCGATTTCTTCCAGGAAACCAAACATACGGGAATTGTCATACATTTTAAGGGAATTCCTCATTTCAATTCAGGGCTTAACCTAAATGTTAAGTGGAAGCACTGGTCGACACTGATGTAAACAGTGTTGTGTCGCGGACTGTGACGTAACGCTAACGATCGTCGTTATGACACTATTCAGCGTTTTTATTGAAGTGGAAACTTCTTTAGCGGCGTTGTGCACTTATGTATGGGGAAACAATTTTAAACCCGCGTCAGAACACCGCGTCAGAACGTCAGGACGTGACGTCCTCGAATCCGTAAGACGGAGGGAGAGTAGGTAGACCACCGTTGAAATTTAAACTTAAATATTATGTAACGAATAAGAAACATTTTCGTTTGTTGGTAGTTTATTTGTTAAAGTCGTTTTGTTAAAAGTATTTTTGAGTTCGGTTATCAAAAGGCCGATATTATAAAGAAGAAATATTTCATTGTTTCAAAAAACACGTCATCGTGTTATTATATGTGTAGCATTATACATAACATCAATATACTTAAATACCTATTGTCATGTTTGAAATACCATGTGTGTACGATAGCGCAATAAATTAATATAGTAATTTACCACATAAATGATATATAGATAAATAAATAAAGCAATTCATGCGAAATTATTCCCTAATCATTCTAAAGTATTCAAAAATGCACAACGTCAATGTTCAAGTTTTCACTTCTGCCGGCACTCCCGGCAGAAGTGAAACCGGAGTGAAACCCTTTTTTTAATACTAAATACGTGATGTAAATTTATACTGCTTTTTCTCTAAAATATAGTTTTTGTTGGGATAAAATAGATATTAAAGTATATAATTAACCAAGTTTTCAAATTTAGTCAACCAGCCTATTTTGAGCAGTGATCGTAGTTAAAAAACACTGAAACAGTGAACTTGAAAAAGCATAACACTCGCGAATTTTTAAGATAATATCAGTAGGATCAATTCACTAGCAATCTATTATTTAACGTCATCTACCTAAGGAAAGTTACTTTCCTTTTACCCAAGCAGTTTACTTTCCTTTAGTGAACGGTGAAGCTAAGATTTGTCAAGCACATTGTCAACTTGGCGCCACAATATCGCGCCTGTAGAACAGTCGGTGGTACATTTTGATCCAAGTTTACCCGTGCGGTGATGCATAATTTAATAACATCAATGTAAGTTGTATTACTCGCATATACCTACCTAAGTATCGAAAAACAAGCTTTGCTAGGTTTATTAAGTTTGCACTGTTATACTCACGTGTACCTACCACCACTACCTAGGTCGACTTTAAGCATCGAGGTCTTATGAGCTAGTACTTATACTTGGGTACCTATACTTACTGCCGGCATAAGAAAAATAGACGTTTCTTCATAAAGCATGAAACGCAGAATGAACATATTTGGTATTTATTATTGAAAATAAAACATTCGCTGTGTCAAGTAAAATAATAAAAAAAATATTTTGTACTTAGTGCACAAAAGTGTAGAATAGATCTATCAAAACACAGATGCAATTAGGATTACTTATAATTTATTAAATTAATACATTTTATCTACTATTTATCAAATAAAATGGAAGAAAATCCAATGAATTATTTAATTAATATTTCCAAAATGTATTAATAATTGAAGTTAATATAGCAATGAAAAGACGTTTCTGGCTAGATAGTTCCTTTTGACTTAGTAATGTTACAATACGTCTATTTTGCTAAACTTAGTAATAATCAATGATGTTTTACCTACTACAAATATTAACCATCTTATAGCGAAGGTTTTGTACTATAACAGTTAATCTTTTCCTCAAATAAAACACAAGTTATGAGAATCAGACACATCATTTTAAAATAATTGCATTCACTCGTTTTTTAACATGAAATTAATTCTATATGAAACAAACAATTTATCTCACAAACATCAAATATTGTTTCTTTTATATTATTACACTCAAACCCCCGCAACAGGATTCCCTGTGTCGCGGAAGGCATGGACACACACAATCATAGGTATACCAAGACAAACCGGGACAAACATCTCACGATAAATGAGAAATATATCATGGCTTTGAATACTGTTTGTTAAATCACTGGCTTTCATAACGATTTAATCTAATTATTTTATATATATTTTTTAAAATAATGATTATAATATTAATTTAAATAAGCTTTATAAAAAATGTTATGACCCCTAAAGCTGTATTAGTTCTAATTAGAAATTGCGATGTTGACTAATGCCTCTACATTGTTTGTTTGGTTTCGGAGGTGTTATCCTGTGATTTACTACATACTTCTTAATCTCAGACAGTCAAGTGAGTAGGTATTCTTGTAACATTACAGTCCTCATTACAGAAGTCAGTCTTGTGGCTGCCGCTGCCTCTGAGAAATATTACTTCACACATATCATTTAAATATGCTCGAGAAGATTAATTTTGTAGTTTATATACTAATGAAGAACAGTATTCAAACTGAATAACCTTAATTTCCATAAAGAGCAATCCAATAGTAGGTACCTCATTCACAAATTGTTCGTATCTCACGTGCGTATTTCCAGATGGCTCCAGCTCTACAGGAGGTAGAACTGCCATCGACATTGGTTCTAGTTCTAGTTACACCCAAATAGTACCTACCTATACATACCTACCTTGTCTATATAACTATTTTTTCAATTGACTCATACATTTTAGTTGGTAGGTAGGTAGGTAAGTACCTACCTACTACTTATTTACTTTATCTCACACATTTAGACCAAATTGTTGTTTTTTTTCAATTTGTATCCGCAATTTGCACAGGTGTCTATCGATGCACTTAGAAAAAGCCTTGTGTGAGCCTATCATCTTTGGACTTTATTGATGAAAGTTGTTAATCAGTACAACTGTAATATGACTTATTAATATTCAATCATCAGTTCTTCATTAAAGCCAGCAGTGAATTACAGCAAGTTCCTAAGTGTGTTTAGTTTGCTAATTGTCTACCGTTCAAAACCATCATAATCATAATAATCACTCACCGGTAAAAGATGGTTGTGGCGTTCTAAATAACTGAGGAGATGAGAAGACACCAGTAGAGTCGTCCGAGCGAAACGCTTATGCTACAATTGTATTCCGGTTAATCGATGGATGGGTACTCGTTAATGGTTTATTTACATGTAACTAACTGTTAAAAGGTTCGATCAGCCGGATGTCAGCTGTCGTCGGTGTCGCGCGGTCGGTCCTCGCGGTGCACTGCGGTCGAATGTTCAGTGTTCAGTTTCCGCGCTGTGTTGTGTTGTGCGGAGGCCGGAATGGCGCGCGGCGCGGCGCGACGTGGGTGCTTCCCGCCAAAACCGGTCGCCTTGGTTACGCGACGCGCCGCTGTTGATGTCATTTGCGAAAGCGCTAGAAGAGTCTGTGCTGTGCCATGCCATTACAGAGGCTCGCGGGTGTTTAGGGAGGAAGCTCCACAGCGTTCCACATTTTGAAGGTGTATGGCAAAAACGAACGGTTGAATCGCACAGTGTGTGAATCCTATATGCTAATTATATGTGGATAAGCTTTTAAGCGATTTCGGCTAGTATGGTGGCAAAATCTTGATGCTGGAATAAGGTTGAAGTTTGGAGGGTTTGTATTGTAATAGTCAGTCTTTGCCTTGGCGTGAAGTACCGCTTCGCCCTGTTATCTAAGCACACCAAGTTTCTTGGGTGCGAGCATGGCTTTGAATGATATAGGTATGCCCGTGGAACTGCACGTTAGCTGAAATGTCAACACCCAGAAAACTTACACTCTCCGAGACCTTGAGAGGAGTGTCCTGAAATTGAGGTGCTACAGAGAATTTTGTTTTTGCGGTGAGTGTGCGCACTTGATTAAAATTTGAAATTTCAAAAACAAGGACAGTTGGTAAATGATTTATACAGCCATTTGGAAGCGTTTCAGAACCAAATCCTCTTGTGGGCGGCACAGATGCTGTGTGGGAACAGTTATCATTTCACCACGCTCTCTGCGCATGAACATATTGCTCATGCTCAACATGCTGAAGATTACTGCCGGAGCGATTTTAGAACAGGTTTAGTGATTTCAAAAACATTTTAATTATTTCCACACATGGAAGACTATTTAAATTTATTTGCTACTCCAACAAAAAGTATTATACACAATGCCCCAATACCAATACATTGCAAATGGAGTTGATCGAGATTCAAGAAAACTTACTCCTAAAAACGTGGACGATTTCTACAAAAAATACCTCGAAGAAGACCATTTTTCATAGCTTAGAAAATTGGCAAGAAGATTGAATTGTGCGTTTGGCCGTACTTACCTATAAGTTCGAACAGTTCTTTTCAATGATGGCTGATTGACGATAATTTGGAAATTTCTTTACGACTTTGTATCAGTAGAACTAACCCAAACATCGATGGGTTCTCTGTTCTCTCAGCCATGTGCGTCCACTGCTGGACAGAAGCCTCTCCCATATAGGGGGGATTTGCCAATGCTCGCCACGTTTGGCAGGCGGGTTGGCGAGCGCAGTATGATTTCCAATCCTCAGAAGGTGCTGCTGCCCACCTCCTGGTACGGGGTCCCTTAGCCGACTCTTACGGCACCCGCGGGAAGAGATGGGGGAGTACTATTCTAGGCCGGTACTACCACGGCGTATGAGTAAGGTTCCCAAACTCAAGCTCAAGTGTCTCATTGATTTCGGTGTCGCTATATAACTTTCGTTGTTTGCAATAGTTACAAAGTTTACGACTTAATTATAATGTTGTACATTATAATTAATAAATTAATATCTTTCATTTTATTTTGATAATTTTAATAAATTGCATTATAATTACATAGTTACGACTATTATTTCATGTGTCACATCTATCGTTAACATTTTGAATACTACTTTTAAACGCGGCCCGCAAACGTATTTGCACAGTTGGGCCCACAACATGTCAAAGATTGCCCATATCTGCAACACTACCAAACTGTTATTACGCATCTACACCCACCACGATATCCATACTTGGGCACACGAGCGGCCTCCGCGTCCGCCTCCAATCAACCAATGGAGCATATAGAGACCTACACACACATGTACATTTTGTTTCTTGTAGCTGTGTAGGTAATGTAGATATAGGTACCTACTGAATATGACTGAATTGATATTGCAGCATAAGCATAGCAAAAAAGCCAGTTTATAGGTCGGTATCTAAATTAATTTATGAATGTGTCAGGTTATGAAAGTATTACCTAATCCTAAAATCTTAGGATTAGGTAATACTTTCATAACCTGATTTTAGGATTAGGTAATACTTTCATAACCTGACAAATGCTACAATAATTGTACGTACCATCTTAAAATTGGTTAAGACAAGACTAAAATTGACATATAAATAATTATTGAAATTAGGGATTTTCATTTTTTTATTTGCCATTATTGGGTACGGCCCATGTTGGATGATGCCTGTTAACGGCATTTAAATTAAATTAACGCAGTAGGTAGAGTACCTACCTACTGTCGAATACGGCCTGCCTAGCTAGCCACCCTCATAGTCGAAAAACTGTCACTAAACAAGCAGCGCGTTCGGGAAGCTGCCGTCCTCGAGAGCTAGAAAATATCGAGGTATAGCGTGGCTACACCTTTTACCACATCATCACAGATTCATCTTTTTTTAAGGAAATAAGCTTACGTTTGACCGCTGTCTTACCTGATGTTAAGTGACGATGCGGTCTAAGGTGTAGCACGCAAACTTAGAAAGCACCTACCAACGAGTATTCACTCGCGACTTGAAGATAATAATAATAATTAAGTATAAGTATTTAGACAGAGATATATATATATATATATATATATATCTCTCTGTCTAATATATATATATATATATATAGTAACTAGGTGCGCCGCGCGGTTTTACAAGCGTGGTGATTATTGATGATGATGAAAAGTAGCCAATGTGTTATTCCGGGACCTGAAGTATCTATATTCCGAATTTCATCCAAGTCCGTTCAGCCGTTCTGGCGTGATTGGGTTATAAACATCCATCCATCCATCCAAATTTTCACATTTATAATATTACAATTGAAATAGAATTAAATAAAATATTACACTTCTTGAAAATCAATATTTTTATTATATACAACCAGGAGTACCTATATTGTATAAAATGTCTACATAAACATATACAACAAATTCACGCATTATTGTTTATTTGATTGTAAGCGTCGCCCTCTTTACACATCAAACATAGGTGCCACGTGACCTAATTAATGTGCGTCCTACATGTGATGATAAGTGCGCAAGTACAAGGATTGTTTAAATATCAAGCATTTCCTCCATGCGTATCGAGTACGGCACGTCATGGACTGAGGTCCAGTTCACGGTGTTGGACCGAGCGACGACGTCCTCGACCATCTGGTCACGGAACTCCTGCCAGCGCCGCTCTTCGACGAACTCTTTGAACAGTTTCTTCTTATCGGGAATCTGTTGAAAACATATTTAAGTTATATTGCTGATAGGGGTCGGCTTATTACTTTTATACACCTCTTCGTCGTTTATAATATACCGGCAGAGGCAGCCACCAGCCAGCCACAGCTTAGCTAATATATACTAGAGACGGCCGCGACTCCCAGTGATGCAATAACGAGATCGTTTCTTGTGAACTTTGATTGATTCAGCTTACACACACACACACAGTATGCACAGTTGTTATACTTTTTATTTATATCACTCAATTGAAAATTTTAACATATTAAATTATTAATTTATAATTAAATTAAGATATTTTTGTTATAACACTGACTTGAATCATACGTTACCAATGACTATGGCTATGACTACATTCTACATTTCATATGGAGCGTGGCCGGGTCTCTAGTGTAATAGGTATTATACATGGACACATAATATACGTTTAACGGGATTACGGGTAAAGTACACTCATTGATGAGCAGGGCAACGCGAACATGATGCATGTACCTATAGCCTTCGCAAGTACCTACATCCTATTATTCATTGAAATGATTCAGAAAGTATTCACGCCCGCGGGCTGTAGTAGGCACCAAACACGACCTATATTGAGGGGATTTAGGTGAGGGTCATTTGGATTACGCAATAGGAATACTGGAATTGCTGTTTTGAGGGTTACAGTTAACATCAGTCATAAATCAGTTAAGTTAACCGCCGACATTCACTTTCGAACAACTTGTCGTCTTAACAATCGCTGGTCTTCGTGCAATCGATTACGGTTTAGTCGGGATAGTTCGGTCAGTGACACGGGCACCCGTCGTCAGCCGTAGGTGGTGTAACTCACGGGCTGTTACTGTGCCAGCCGACGAGCGCTTCACAGGACGTGCCGATCCTCGGGCGTCGTTGTTATACCAACTCTGCCTGAACACTCTCTGCCGGCAACACTACCGGTCTCTTGGATTCTTCACTGGATAGCTGTGCGAAACAAACCCGACTGCGAACGCACATAACGCTGTGTACGTCCTTCTTGAATCATTGTCATGACTCTGGCTGCAGTGATCGTATCTACGCGCCTTCGTACTGGTGGCGTGATTAACGTGAGATGATGAATAATTAATTATAATTGAAAAAGTAAAACCTTTCTTCTGCTTTCTTCTTAAACAAGCGATACAAGCTAAGGTGACAATAATAAAAGCAAAACATTAAAATAACATCATTTTTTTTTAAATGCCGGCCAGTATTTTTCATATTAACAACATCACAACATGAACACCAGATTCACCAGAAGAGATCAGAGACTAAAGAGTTCGTGATATCAATATAATTCAGTTACTTTCAGTTTACTAAAGTGCACTAGACACTAGGTGAGACAGTGGTCAAACGGAAGCTTATAAGGTTTTTTTTAAAAAACATTCAAATATAAACAAGCTAGTGGGCCTTATTTTTAACCGACTTCTAAAAAAGGAGGTTACTCAATTCGAGCGTATATTTTTTTGTATGTGTGTTCACGGATAACTTCGTCGTTTATGAACCGATTTTAATTATTTTTGTTTGATAGAGTATACTTTCGTGGTGATCCCATTTAAATTTCATCAAAATCGGACAAAGCGGTTTTTCAGTTACACTGCAATAACTTAAAAGTGCTACGCATACCTCGACGATATTGTAGTTGCGGTTGAAGACATCGAAGAACATACACAATGACAATTGATCCCGTGAGTAGCAAAGGTCACTAAAAAGGGTAAAAAAAATTTTTTTTTACCAAAAAATGGAACCGACATCAACACTTAAGCGTGTGAAATAACCTTGTTGAAGTCGGTACCATGACAGTTCACAAAAGTAACTATCATCACAATATTGTACTCATGGTACCGACTTCGACAAGGTTATTTCACACTTCTGAATGTTGAAGCCAGTTCAATTTTTTGGTAATTTTTGTTTTGTTTCTTGAAGTATATTATTATTAATTGTTTTCTATACGTTTTATGAAACTATACTACTATAGCGAGTATTACTGGGTAACCTTCTTTTCCAGATAATGCTGTATGCGTGTCCAGATGTTAGCTGTATTCCTTTGAAGAAGCCAGATCATCGGCAGCAGCATACAATCCACCGGGGTTAAAGCAACTATTCGCCTGTCTCTCATATTCTCTCCAAAACCAAAACTGGTCCCAGGGTTGAATCGACACACCTGTACATAAATAATACAATAAATAACTAACTTCATTAAGCCACTACTCACAAAACATCTGTTTTGTGCGCTAGTAGTCCTAGTCTAGACTTCAACCCTCAAAATCAAACAAATAGTTAGGTGTGAACTGGTTAAAACTGGAAAAAATGTATTTTGATACGACGAATAATTATACTACTATGGTCTATGGTGTTAGTAACCAATATCTTGTGAAATAGCTTGACCATTTTTTGTGAAATTCTTTGTGTATATTTGGTAAGTCTGAGAATAGGTCATTAAGTATTTTTCACCCTCCTACCCCGACCCCCATTTATTTTGTGATATTGGTATTATTGTATGAACAAATATCCAAATAGTTTAACCGTCGATCATTGAAGTGTCGCGTCACTTTGACATTTCGCAATGTATTATGGCAGAACACCGTTTATCGTCAGCTATAATCAATATAAAAAGTAACTGCCTGTAGGTAACAATAGGCTACAAACCTGCATAAAATATGTTCTTATGTTTGATGGCGGCCATTTCGGCTGTTTCTTAGAAATTTCGGGTATAACGCTTAACCTGCAAATAATAACAACCTACACAGTATTTGGGAGTTACATTGTATTATAATTTAACACAAGCCTGGGTTGCCAGCTACACGTATTCTGTTAAGGATCTACGAGTAGCAGTTACTAGTACTCGTTTGTTGTAGGTGTACCGGTACGGTTAAGTATCGCTACCAACCATCACATCAATATTATAAAGGCGAGAGTTTGTACGAGGGTCAAACTGACAGTGCTTAGAAAATCAAACACTGATTAAACTAGCTAGTCATTAGTACTATTATATCTAAATTATACGAAGTTGTTTCCATTCAACAATCTGGGGCCTTATGCCTATGCATATGGCCTAAGGCCTATCAGCTTTGTAAAATCCATTCAAGTTCCGAGCAGTTCTAAAACCTTGCTTAAATATGCCAGAGACAACAATAACCGTTCACCTTTGAGAATATCAACGTTCGAACCGTTCACTTAAAGGGGCGTAATGCCGTGGTGATGGTATGACTTTACACTAAGCGGTTTAAGCCAGGTTTAGGAACTGCTCGGAACTTGAATGGATTTTACAAAGCTGATAGTAAGGCCCCTGAACGTAATATAATAACAACATGCTCATTTTTTCCAAAATCGGTTCAGTAGTTAAAGCCCCGTCAAACGACTGTTCGTTCAGACCATCGAAAATCAAAATTGAAAAGCACTACAGTAGAGCAAGTATACCTGCTATAGATAGCGATTCTCACCTGACAGATTCTCTGGGCCTAGTTTGACTCTCAGAAGGATGCAGAAGAACTTGTGACTTGACAGAATTTGAGGAAGCATTAAAATGAACATTGCTTAAAAAACTGGGTCTTTTATCTTCGTCGGTTTCTTCAGCTTTTACACCCGCAGAATCATCAGATGACCGCTCTGTTTTAGAAGAACTTTGTGCCCTCAAGATACTCTGTGTGTTTTTGGTGGCGGTGATGGACACGCGCTGCTTTGGCTGACTATCTTCCTGAGCACCGGACAAAGAGCGGCCCTCTTTGCTTTCCTTACTTTGGTTTAGATTTTTGTACGCACCAAAATATTTTGTTTCGAAATCTTGCTCGCTTTCCTCTTTTGGCACCTTAAACAATATCGTTCGAATCACGACGAATATATATTCGTCTATGGTAATAGTAAACAATTCCGCCGATAAAATGAAACCCTACTCTTATAATAAGTAACACTTACGTAAGGATCGTAAAGTGTATAATAGTTCTTGCCCAGACGAGTGGTGACGAGCACTTGGATGGACTCAATCATCTGGCACCGACCCGACAGGATGAAGTAGACAAAATTAGGGACCCCCACGCCATCGCCGAGTAGGGTCTCGTTCGGCTCGTATGATTTCATTTTAGCCACGATGCAACCTTCACGGCGAGCTACCTAGTGAATAACAACAGGTAAACAATAATAACTGTCGCTTTGTTATAAAAATGTGACAACTGTTTACATCGGAGGCCTACCTCATCCAGGGCGTCGAAGTAAGTAAACGCGGACATGGCATGACGCACTTCGTCCCACTGCTTCTGAACGGACGCTTGGAGAACATTTTTGAAATCTTCTTTCATCAGGGCCAGCAATTCGCAGTGACCTAACGCCAATTTAGCAAAGATTACTGACAGAACTATATCAGGTACAAGTGTTATGGTGACGACGGCCAGCGTTTGATCGATAGTAAGATGTCAGGTCAACGTTGGAGTAAACCAGGTTCAGTAAAGACAAGATAAAGATCTTAGGTGAATGGTTTATTTCTATAATAGGCAGGCTCATTCAACTCGAGACTATAATTTTATGTATATATATATATAAATAACTAGCTGCGCCTCCCGATTACACTCGCGTGGTGATGATTGATGATGATGATGAAAAGTAGCCTAATTTTATGTATATATAAGTATTTATAAATAAATAACTAGCAGCGCCGCCGGTTTCACTCGCGTGGTGGTGATTGATGATGATGATGACGATGAAAAGTAGGCTGAAGCATCTTCACATCAAATTTCATCCTAATCCGTTTTACCCGCGTGGTGATGAAAAACGGTGATGCTAGAGATGATGAAAATAAGCCTATGTGTTACTCTAGGCCCTAGGTTAGAAAGCTATCGATGTTACCGCACCGCACCGCCCGGGGCGGGGGTGGGGAGGGGGAGTATTTAGTGTATGGTATTGTACCATTGTATAAACGACAACAGTGTGAATGCTAACCAACAGTGGTGACCGTGGCAGTCCTGGGTATATTGTGCAGTAACGACACCTCGCCAAACATATCTCCGGGATGCATGACTCCGATGTCCACGGACACGTGCTGCTGGATCAGCTCGTCCAAGATCATCTGGCTGACGACCACGTCGCCGGTCACGAGGAAGTACAGCGCGTGCGCTTCGTGGTGCTGTCGGACGATCACTCGCCCCGGGCTGTAGTACTTGAAGTATGTCACGGCAGCTAGTTTCTTTTTTACATGCTAGTGATGGAATACAATACCAATATTATAACAATCCACATCCTCAGTAAATATACGCGTTACAATTTCATTATTAGAAGAAGAAGAAGAAGAAGAAGAAGAAAAATCATTTATTTTGGAAAACACAAACAACAAAAATAATTAGGCTCATTTCATTATTCGTTAAATGTTTAATTAATTGACACTTATACACAGCTTTTCTTAGAATCGGTGGTCTTAGCGGTAAATAAATATGTACGCAGTGCGAATGCGTTTCATTTTGGCACTCCCTGGCCAACAAATTATAGATACTTATAGTAAAATAGAGTAGAGTAAAGTAAAAAGTATTTATTTGTGGTCAGTGTACACATGTAAAATAAATGCTATTCATAATAACGCAAACTCGTGCAGTAAGTAGGTACCTACTCGTTGTTATGAACAATAACATGTACTTAACCGATATGTGAACTAATTGAGATGTTGAAATAGATAATTAGAGTAATTTTACTCGCAAGCTTTAATCAACCTTCCCAATAGTGACCTAGAAGCTCTAGAACTCGTAGGTAGCAAGTGTAGAAGCTACTCTGATTACTTGTGAAGCGAGTCACTCACATTTTTAATAATTATAATTTTCACGTGTAGCTACGTTGTCGTTTGAAAAGTTTTCTAATTATAAACATGACTGTCATACGTTGGGATATCTCTTGAAGCACTTCAATCCACCGATGATGCGATAAATGTATTTCTTCTCATGGTCAGTCCTCTCATCTGCCGGTTTATTGAGTAGAGCTTTATCCTGTTAAAACAATGTTATGTTATAACCGATGCATCATATTTTGTAAAGTAAACCTTGGTAGAGTAATTCTGTACTATTACTATTACCCGACCGCTACCGGAGAAATACGTGTAACAAACATTTGTAATGATAGGTATGAAATAAGCGTATGGGTATCTAGTCTGTTGCCAGAATATCGGATCTCAATTAAAAACTATATTTTAAATAAAAACCCGTTACAAGTCGGCTTAAATCAATTTCTAATAGGTAATCACTGAAGTAGTATACGTAGTAATATTACCTCAGTGAGTATAATATTTCTGGCAAGCATTGATATATTAAAGGGTTTTTTATAAATCAATGCTGGCAAGCAACAGGGTCTCCACGACCCCAGTGAATAAAGTACGGCGAGGGGACGCATGATCTTATTTGTTAGTAGGTTTTAGATTTAGTCCCCGATGGAAAAATATGATGGATTATAATTATGTAGTAGGCTCAACCATACTATTTACTTACATAATTACAATTAATGTACGGTCTCTACTCAGCTGGTACACGGCGAAGGGAAATGTCAGGCAGATCTAGGGGGAGGTCTGCCGACAAAACCGCGACAGCAACAGTGCAGGTGAATTGCAACGAAACTATACAGCAGATCAGGATTGAGCTATATTATATGTTTATATGAGGTTTCATTCGATGTCCCTTCTGTAACAATATTTCTCCTAATCTATGTAGTGCTCGCTTATTGCAAGCGCAAGTCTAAACAGATAGCTATCCTTTTCTTTATTATTTGTACCGTATTATCTGTCGCATTTATTGTTGTAACCTATGGATATGTCAGGGGTTAGTATGTATATATCGTAAAGGAACTAAATCTGTGCACCGCGCAGTATGTATGGTAGTATATACGTCATCTTTAGTAAAACATCATTGGCTACAGGTGAACTTAACAACATACTTGTTGATTTTGAAAAAGCTAACTTTTATAGATAACAATTGTTTCTTCTTAGTTTTTCCTCTCACGGCTTGTTGTACTCTTCGTTTGACATCGTCGACCCCCTCGTACTCTTCAACATCTTCGTTCATCCAATAAGTGTTCGCCATCACCAGCCGACCGAGGGCGCGGAACAAGCATTTGGCTCGAAACTTTCTTCGCATTTGCACTTCAGGATCCTAAAAATACACTTATGTATGTAGAAGGTAAGTAAGTATACCATTCAAAGAGCGTAGCGACGAAGGCTGTGCACTATATTTATGTAGTGCTATATTTTATATATTAGTTGAGTAAAGTCCAACCAATGTCTAAGTACGCTCTGTAGATCTACTCTTATTGGTTATGTCCCTGAATGACGTATTACTGTACCTGCCGTCTTTCCTTCGTGGTTCTCTACTGTATAGGTATGACCGGTTTTTAATCACAGCTGGTTAATGGATTTACCATCAAGCGAGATAGTGGTCAAACGCTAAAACTATACAGCATGTAAAAGTAGTTAAAACGAAATTCGTTTTTTGATACGTAGTCATACAGCCAAAAGCATTTTGCACCAACGACTTTTTTCCACCTTTCTTCATTCCGTTCCTACTCCTTCGTTGCCTACATGAAGGTAGACGGTATCTATGAAGACATTAGCAGGGTCATATACAAGCAGGCATCTCCAAGAACCACAAATCATTGTTGTCATGGAGAAGTTTAAATTCGGACGAGATAATCCATGAGGAGTTGAGAGCTTACGAACAACAGAACAGTGCGCAGAGCATATTATTATATGCAATTACCGCAGTAGATAATGTATGGACGGGCCTAGAACACACAATATCTTGAAAAATAAAGTCAAAACATAAAACGTTATATCGTTGGGCGTCGGCGTGTCGGTTGGCACACGTTTGCCGGCATTGCGCACTATCCTTGTCGCGCTTAGTTAGTCGTTGGGTATATTTTTGGCCCGATTAATACTTCGGTATGATCGTATCTTCGCAACTATTGCATCGATTTTGTTGAAATTTTAGTTATAGATGGTTTAAGTTTTGGAGTAACACATAATCAAATTTTTTTCCAAATGATCCCTAAAGAAGGTTAAACCGATTAGTAAAGTGTATATGGATTCAAGACTCAGTGCTACTAAATTTTAAAATAAATAGGTAATAAGACACGTGTTTTTTATTTTTTTGGAACTGACCCTAGGGGGGTGCAATGAAGTTCTGAAGTTTGTAGATATTGATTTTTTTTTTATTCCAGCTCGATTTACTCAAAACTCGATATGAATAAACTTCTAAGTAATTGATGAATAAATTATGATTTGTTTTTATTTTAGATTTGATGATTCGGATACCGTTTGTTTCAGATAGGTACTATGCTTATTGAATGTTCAACAAACATACTGAAGTACGTATAGTAGGTATATACATATCACTGGAAATTTGTTCGTTCCGGTGTTGTGAAATTAAACCAAATCTGACAGAGATTTAACTCGAAACTGAGTTTTCCATTTACGGGACAGCAATTTAAAAATATATATATACGCGGGCAAAGCCGCGGGGCGCAGCTTTGCCCGCGAGTATGATTAAATATTTCGAATTTGATTCAGTGAAATCGTATATAACCCGTTCCAGTTACGCTAACGCAGTGCGTTACAGCTAACCTCCTAGGTACTTTACTTCTCTGAAGTCGTTGGTGACAGCACTGATTTGATTTGTCTAGCACACACGGACCTATGTTAAGAAATAAAGTTTCTAATGGTATATAAATAACGTTTATAAGGTTTGGCAAAATAGCACCATCAATAAAATAACAAGACCTTAAGTAGGTACCTACCAGCTCTTTCTTCCCGCCACCACCGCTTCGAGTAGCCATTTTTTATATGAAAATTCTAAAATATAGGGATTTTTACAATACGATAGTATAATATTATTATATAATATATGTAAGAAAATAAGTTCAAATAAGAATTGATGAGTATAGCGCTAGATAACGTAAAATTTAACCACAAAATTCAGAAAATACGTATTTATATGATCTTATATATACATAGATCATATCGATCATATCACATCATATTTAATATCGCTTTCTGATCAGTGATCAGTGATTTAATAAGGGAAAATTGACAGTAGGTACTTAAGTCGTACCCACAGACTGATATTATACCAACAAACTGAAATTATACGATCGGCCAAGGCGTACCAAAAGTCAACAATGCTACCTATTTTTGATCAGTGCCTATCTTAAAGGTACTTAGTACATGACTATTAAAGTTTATAACCATTTAGCTCTACAACCGAAGTAATTAAAAAATAATCAATTTAAATATAAAATGAAGAGCTGGCTGGCATCCAAAGCATTTTATAATTTGGGATAATATTTTGATGTAGTCTTTCGTCAAGTTGTTATTAGAAATAGGCATAGAAATAATATGTACTAGGTACGTATTAATATAATATATAACATATTAATTCTATGGAAATAGGTATAATAAACATTCAATTATTATGTAGGTATGTGGAAAAAATATGTATGTGAAATTTATATTATGTATGTGAACAAGTAAACCACTTATAAAAAATGTACTTCCGAAATGGGTAAACTGTTGAAACTTATATTATAACCGTAACCATCTTATGTTCACAGTTTTAAGCAATAAATATATTCTGTATTTTGCCATATCTTGCTCTGACAGCAGATTCGTGGCGTTCACGAACTCAATTAGAGCATATTTGCTCCACCCAATATTTAATCATGACCGTTCTCGCAGACCTAATTATGCACGACAACACCATCTTTCTTCCTCATGAATCGATCAAATCTTGGTCGGCTATCAAAAGTGACAAATGCCGTGGTAACTATCACTTGATCCATTAGCAATTTAAGTGACTTCTCGTTTTTCTTTTGTGACATGTTATGGAGTAGCCGGTTCGTGAGACATTGATCAAATATTGGTCGATCAATATTTGGCCGACGAAGCTCAAGAACGCAGCCCCGTACACAGCCCTGTAGTCTGCACTCTGTTGGTCTGTGCTAAACTGGCAATAGTCAAATTCAAAAAAAAAAAAACTATTGAAAAGTTGAAAATCATAGGTTTTGGATAGTTTGTTTCAAATTTTAAAACAAACTAAGCAATTTCTCTGTTCTACATTTATTCATCAATAAATCTCAACTTGTGTACGCTAATCAACGTTCAATATGGTATGTTGTGACATGTCTATTGTTATTATCTAAACTGCAAGTAACGTTCTCATAATTTGCAATATATCATTTCAGAGTTTTGGCTTGCCTTCACTTAAAGTGAAACCTGAGCACAGTGATAATGGCTTCCAGCCACAAGAAGGTGCTTTTGGAGTACCAGACCCTCTGGTTGTTGGACTGCATACCTCCAAGCCAAAATTAGGCATGTCACATCCCCTAGAACTATCTGAGAGAAATGTAAGTACACACGCAATCTTAATTTTATAATTCATTGAAACGCTCGAAATAAAATTTATCTAAACAAACATATTTTAGGCCTAGTATTTGATTAACATCATACTTGATTGAAATGGTTAAAGGTAGTATTGCTTTAGATTTTGACTAATGGCATTTGAGGATGACTAGCAACTCTAGGATGGTGACGATTTCAAACATTAAGGTAGGAACTAGCCAGATAGAACTCGAAAGAACCTCCTAGTACCATGCTCCACAGTATGGGAGAGAAAAGAGCGATCAAGCATAGGTCTTACTGACAGTGTTCACTGCCAAATTGTGCAGATGGGGAGTGCCATTGGCTAGCCAGCTCTGGTTAAAGGGGTTCAACTTTAGTTTATAAAACATCAATTTTAAGGGAGGGGGAGGGGTAGACCCCCCCTGTGAAGGAAAAGTTGTTTAAGCCCCCCCCTTTGAGATATGTTTTTGTTTAATTTCTTACCTCACAACTTTCAACATTGAAATTTGGGGATGGGAGGGGCGAGAGGGTGGGAGGGTGGTACTCTTTCTATGAAAGACAACACCCCTTTACCCCTTTTCTGCCTTAGTTTTTAAGAAATAGAATTTTTAGAGGTTATATGTATTAATTGAGTTTATATTTCTGACTGCTCCGGCATTGCGGGAAGTGCAGCCCCTGCCCTCCGTAACAAAGCACAGACATCAAGAGAGCCGTAGCAGCTGAGGCTGGTCACCGAAGGCGACCTAAAAAAAAGCAAAATCTATATGTAAACAATCCGCTTAGTGGAAACAATGAAGTTAATTAAGCCATGAAGGTTTTACATTGATTTTTTACAATAATTCACTTTTTTATGTCGACCTAATAACATTTAGGTACACAATACACTGTTTATTTATTTCTGAACGACAAATAACATTTTTGGGTCAATTTCGCAGCTTCCAATAACTGCCGCCCTAGGTTCCAGCCTACTCAGCCTGTTTGTAAATCCGCCACTTTAGGATTTTTTAAAAAAAATTCTAATTGTTAATTTAGGGACTTTGAGTCGTACACTGACTATGTCAGTCCCATAGTGTTCACACAGTCTCATTACATGTGATTGATCAACCTGTGTGTAGACTGATAGAGTACCCTAGCTGTGGCAGACATTTGCTCAGCCAAGATACTCTGGAACAGACCCACATCAGGTTGATTTACATCAGCGAATTCAGACAAATCATGTCTTACAGATGCACTCTGAACACACTCCCTCAGAAAGTGATACACATCTTCCGGCACACCACACATATTACAGTTGGGGCTGTTAACTTTATGCATTAGGTATTTAAACTTGTTGAAAGGCATGTGTCCAGAGCGCAATCTGTGAGCAACCACAATTAAGCTTCTGCTCAACATCGCATTTGCACACCATGGTACATGAGGAGGCGCACTTTGTATGGTTTTATACCAAATTCCTTTTTCCAAAGAGAACATCATTTTGAAAGAGTGAAATCGAAGAGCACTCAAAAAATCTCCTAACGGCAGACCTCTTCAAAAAAGTTAGGCTACTATCCAAACAGTTTAAGCCCAAAACTTGGATCATTGAAAATCTACATGGCCAAACTCTGCATGAACTCGATCAAATAGCAGATCGCTGGAGAGAGTATTGTGAACACCTATACAAAGATGATAAAAGCACAGCTTCTGATTTGCATACAAACTGGAGCACAATCCACTTTGAGCCAGATATTCTACGCAGCGAAGTAACAGCCGCTCTTAAACAGCTTAAACCAAAAAAAGCCCCAGGACCTGACATGATAACAGCAGATATCCTAAAGTCCATGGGTAACAAGGGTATAAATGCTCTGCACATGATCTGCAACAATGTATGGCACACTGGCGAGTGGCCTAGAGACTGGACCGAATCTGCTATCATTCCTCTGCATAAAAAAGGGTCTACTAAAAAGTGCGAAAACTATAGAACCCTCTCACTTATATCGCATGCCAGCAAAATCCTACTACATATAATCAACCACCGCATTAAACACTTCATCGATTGGCAATTACCTGAGGAACAGGCTGGTTTTGTAAAAGGCAGAGGTACTCGCGAGCACATACTCAATGTGAGACAACTCATTGAGAAAGCTTATGAGTTTGATACACCCATGATCTTGTGCTTCGTTGACTACAGCAAGGCATTCGACTGTGTGGACTGGGCTCAACTGTGGAAAGTGTTGGAAGAGCTTGGGGTACCACGTCATCTGATTCTACTTGTTGAAACCCTATACCATAAAAGCCAAGGTGTTGCAAGAATAGATACGGCTACATCTAAACCGTTTAAATACCAAAAAGGTGTGAGACAAGGCTGCATATTGTCTCCCGTACTGTTCAACGCATATGGAGAGTACATTATAAGGCAAACAATGGATGGCTGGGAGGGGGGTGTCAGCTTTGGTGGAGTCAAGCTAACAAACCTGCGTTACGCTGATGATACAACCCTTCTAGCTAGCTCAGAAGCCGAAATAAAGTGTCTTTTGGAGCGAATGGAGCAAATCAGTAACAAGCTAGGTCTCCAAATCAACAAGATGAAGACAAAGGTGATGGTCGTGGATCGCACCAACAAACTGGAGCTCAGTGGGACATTAAACCTCGAAATTGTTAAAAACTTTATTTACCTGGGCTCTAGCATCTCTAACACTGGCTCTTGCGATACTGAAGTGCGAAGAAGAATAGGAATGACCAAAAGCGCAATGGCCCAGCTGTCGGGAATATGGAAAAACAGACACATCAGAAATTCCACTAAAATGAGACTGGTCAGAAGCCTTGTATTCTCCATATTCCTATACGGCGCAGAAACATGGACACTAAGGGCAAACGATGGAAAACGTGTTGACGCTCTCGAGATGTGGTGCTGGAGGAGAATGTTACGCATCCCCTGGACTGCGAAAAGGACAAATATATCGATACTCAAGGAACTCAAAGTGACTACAAGGCTGTCATCCATCTGCCTTCAACAAGTCCTTGAGTATTTCGGTCACATAGCTCGGAAAAAAGCCGACAACTTAGAAAAGCTTGTTGTCAGCGGTAAGATCGAGGGAAAAAGGCCACGAGGTCGTAGTCCTTTACGTTGGTCGGATCAGATCCGCACCACTCTCAATACTAATATGCACGAAGCTATGCACACTGCCGAAGACAGGTCAAGATGGCGTAGTATCGTCCGCCAAAAAGTGATTCATGGAGGGGGTCACGACCCTCAGCATTGAGGAAAACGACGCGAGGAGGGAATACTTTAGCACTTCTAGATATTCCGGTTTCAGGTACACTTCTGTACCAATTGATGTTGCCTCTCTGGCCAGTCTATCTGCCTCCTCATTGCCACCTATGCCCACATGCGAGGGAATCCATTGCAGCCTCAGAGTCGCCCCGCAGCCATCAGTACTAGGACTTTATTTAATATGGTATAAGCTATCAATGCCCCTCTGAGTCCAGAGATGCATCGAGCTATATGCTGCAGGGCACTTTTGCTGTCCGACAAAATAACCACCCTCTTGAGGCCTGCAAGAGGGTGGTTAATTACTTTAGGTTTGTATGTACATATGAAAGCCAGTACGAAATTGTTACGACGAGGCATAAAATATATTACATAAGACAGCTGCGGTGGTTCCTGCGATATCTTCAGGTGCAAAATCACTGCCTTCAACCTCCTCGTCGCTGAGCTTCTATCCTTGGCTTTATTTTGTGTACCCGATGCGAAAAATGCATATAAATACAAAATATCTGACTACTTTCATTCGCAAGAGTTCACATAAAACAAAAATGCAAGGATGGTCAGACATTTGTGTGCCGTAATATTTGAGAGCAAAGGGTGTCAAAGTTTGTCCTTCATCAGTGATGCCTACGCAGGTAGAGGCAGAACAGGCTTTTTCTGCAGCTGCATATGTAGCATGAAACATCAGATGCCAGTTAGTTACATGGATACATTGTGCTTCATCTGGATTTTTTGGTGGCCAGAGTGGCCACATATTGCACTGTAATTGTATACTACCAATTTAAGTAGAGCATTCAGGTTTCCGATTCTGAATTTCCAATCTTACCTTTACTAAATAAATTATGCAATTTAACTTATCATCCTGCAGTGTCGATTTAGCTGGAACACCCCTACTGTCTGAATTAGGGCTACTACTATGGCTATGGCTACTTAAGGCTAGTAGGTACATTTGGTGCACTCTGCAGCATGCAACAATGTCTTATCTTCACATCACACAGATATTATACATGTAGGATTGTGTGTATGTGTGCTCGTGAGATATTCACACCTTAACGCCTTGATAGATTTGAATCAAATCTGCAAAGTGGGTACCTTATAACCTGAGTTGTTACATATGTAGGCTAGTTTCATCTTGAGAAGGTGGATGGCTGGGCTGGGATACAGCAAAAACATTACAATATTATACCCCAATGTGGAAGCAACTCTGTCTGTTTGTTACGTTTTCACCCCTTAACTAATGTTATATCGAGATAGATGGTATCTTGGAGAAAGACAGGCTACTGTGTATCCTGGAAAAGGTGTTGTTCCCGTGGGTGCTCCACCTAGTGGTGACCTCAGTTAGAGGTAGCGAGAAAACCATAGTATATATGAGTGAAACCGCAGGGCGCAGCTAGAATTATTATATATGTATTTTTTAGTATCTAGCGATCCTCATAGTTTATTATTTATAACTTTTCAGTTTCACTCAAATACAGAAAAAATGAACATGGCTATGCTCCGCAACATACAAGGTCTACACGCTCCTTTGAAACTGACTATGGAAAAGAAGTTTGCGAATCAAGTAAGTATTCAATATGATATGAACCTTTATTTCATCTCTAATATCGAAGAGATAAATAGGAAAACCTGCTTACCTGCCCAGCTATGGTTAACACAAAGAGAAGCAATTAGCTGGATTTTAGACAATGATTCTTTATTTTTGGTTCAAATTCAATGTTTAAATTATTTTTAAACTAAAAGCTGGTGCTTCTTATGCATTCTCATTTAAATGTGATTAAGATCTGACTAGAAGTTTTTGAGTTATCCGTAATTAATGTGTATAATGTGTGTATGTAAGATGCCGCCAGCCTTACGCCGCAATACTTATAAGCAGCGACTGGAGGCCCTGCGCCTTACCACCCTGGAAGAAAGGAGGTTACGTGGAGACCTAATAGAGACCTTTAAAATTTTGAATGGATACTACAACCTTCCAGATTTGGCTCATTGGTTTAAACGCAGTAATCGTTGTGAGCATAGCAGGGGACACAACCAGAGAATCCGGAGGGATCCTGCCAACACAAATACAGGGCATCACATCCTCAGCAACAGAGTGGTTCACAACTGGAACAGGTTGCCAGAGGAAGTGGTCAGTGCTATGTCGGTCAACAGCTTTAAAAACCGGCTCGATGGCTGGCTGCAGAAACGTAAAAAATCTCTTGCTAACCTGTGACCAGTGCACCAGTGGAATGTAAACACTGTGGACACTATGCGGACTGCCTAAATAAAATTTCGACACAGTGTGACATAGGGACATCAGCTTAATGCTGCTCGCCTATTATTCAAATAAATAAAATATTTAATGACGTTCTATGAACAGATTTTAAGCAAAAAGTCCTTTGATGAGATAGAGTTATAGTTTTTTGTGTACAATAAAGCGTTGTTGTATTATATTGTTGTTGTAGTATACAAATTTCTTGCATGAAGTATGATATTATAAATTATACTTCATTATATATATTCATAACTTATATTTTATTATAAATTGTTATTTTATAGCTGTTTATATTATATATTAAGTATTTACTTGACGTAAGCTAAGTCTTTTCTGGGAGAGGCCATTGGCTCCTGAAACACAGTCCCACTAGTTCCGGAGTCTTTGGGTTCACTATTTGTTTGTACACGAACTATGTCAATAAAGTCTTTTTGTATTTGTATTTATTTGTATTAAATTGAAAGCGCATATTATGCTGTGTCTTCTCATATAAGTAATTAACATGAAAATAATGAAAGGTTTGCTAGTTATTTTCTTTATTTGTAAAAAACAGATAACAGGAAATAATAAAAACATTGTTACATCACTGTGTCAAAGTGAAATTTCGTGAGGATTAGACAGTTCAGATGTAATTGTAGTCTGGTTTAGCGATGACATAACAACAAATACTAAAAAAACAGAATAAAATAAACATTTAGGGGACTCCGATACAACAAACGAGTCCCAGAACTCAACGTCAAGCCGAAACCGGGTGATCGCAACCATCATGAGAAAAATCAGAAAAAAAATCTCTCCCATGCAGTTTCAGAATTATGGGCATTTTAAGAAAAACCTAGGAATTTGGTCAAACTGTAACCATTTTTCGGTTATTGTGGTTAATTTTTATTATTTTTGTTCATTTAACCTTTGGAACCCTAAATAACATATTTATGTGAATGAAAGTCAAAAATAATGACACAATTGCCCCAAGTGTCCTAGAAGACTAATATCTTAAACTATGAATTTAAAATTTTCCAAATTTGTCAACTTTAAAAGGCCCTCCTTTAAAAAAAGTGTACTAGAGTGCCTTGGCAAGTGCCATAAAAGTAAGCGCATTTAATCAGGAATCTAAAATAGTACAATACTTGGTAGTTTCATACCAAAAAAACGAGTAAAAAAATAAAAAACGTTTTTAGCACTGGCATTACGATGGAAGGTCGATCATTATTTTTTCTATTATCCAAATTGTATTCAAAGTTATAAAACTCTTTGATATTCTCAACTTAAATTTCTTTCCTTTTTCTAGGTCGGCCATCTCCCCTTTCTGACAAGTTCCAACTTTCAACTGGAGGTCCTCACAGGAACACACCTGGACATTGGCTTTGAAGACATCCTCAACCAACCAGAGCATTGTGAAGTTGCTGGCCAGCCGCATGCAGTTGTAGAAAGGTCACTTGGATTGCTGTGAGACTGCTAACGTACTGTTCCATTAAATATTGTGAATCTTTTAATAAAACACATGTAATTAAATAAATAATAAAATAATAAATTCTATGTAGCGTTTATTGATTTAGAAATACACTTTTATGGCATAGTTGTATAAAGGAGGCCCTTAAAGACATAATAGGTTCTAGTTTAAATATATTGATAACCTAAAATACATGACAAATATGCACTTATGGTCTTACACTATAATTTGAACCGTGGTAGATATTATTTATGTCAACATATTGCCAATAGGGGTTCATTAATAGTAATGCAAGGAAAAGAAGAAATCCAATCTCTATTCTTAATAATATTGATGGTTTTTCTTCTGCCAATCGGAGTCTGATTGCGTTCCTAACTATTTTCAGGAAACAGAACAGAAAAGCTCTGCCAAAATCATTCTGAATCCTTCACAATATCGAGTATCCTCAATTTGCAGATTTTCTTCACCTCTGATATGCCAATGCTTATTTCTTCGTCAATCGTGTTTTCGTAACGGCTCCTGAGCCCAACAATAATGGATTGCACTTTGTTCTCCCTCGCACAGATTATAAAGGGAAAGCCGAACTTCTCTTTGTATCTGAAATAGTTCGTTGGAAAAAATGATCATTTAGTTTGTAACGTTTGTTTAAAGCGCCATCTAGCGGAAAGATATTGAAACGGACTGAACAAGGGGCTCAAGCAAGACACTCGTAGTCAAACAGCTTACGTCTAACGCACAGATGGCGCTAGGAGTTGAAAACCTATTTATTGATTCTTACGATAGAGAAATTAAATAATAATGTTTATTCATTATCATCAACATTTATTCGTCTATGATTTACTTAATTAATAAAAGTACCAAATTTTAGGCTCTGGGATCTATTGTACAATATTACAAGTTGTGTGCTCGTACGGGTTTAATAATAATCGTTCTATAACATTATCCGATGACATACATATTTGAGGATCTGAGCAAATTTTTTTGTTCCTTAATCGATAATCCATGACGTTTTATAAAATAAAAAGCAACATGGGTAGTGGGAATAAGTTCCATTGCATGTGAAAGAATTGTATGTAGAATAATTTGTATGACTTTATATTTATGTTTAATAATAATATAATCTATAATGTAATAATTAAAAAAACAGAATATTGTGAATTTACGTTACTTAATTTATCTCACTATGTGATCACAATTATAATGATTGAAAGCAGTTGTATCATTTTGCATGCCTTAGTAGGCTAAGACATGGCGAGCCTTTAATGTTAAAACAGACTACCCAATGTACCCATGTTTTACAAAATAATGATAAGGATTTTTGATTTGATTTGCAGTTGATTTAATATATTTATGAATGCGAGGTGCCTGAACTACCTGAGAGCTGCTACCCTAGAGCTGCCTTTATTTGCTTCTCCAATGTAGACATGTCCACAAGTGTGCTTTGTGAACATTCATTATCTGTTTGGGCAGTCGCTACTCACTATGTTGCCAAGACTATAGTCGACTCAGTTGAAGCATCGCTGCTCACCTCCGATTGCTTGTGTCGATGGCGCTCTTCTCCGCCGGCGCGACTCCGTCGAGGCCGGCCGCGCGCTGCTCCGCGCTGGACTCCGCAGTCAGCTGCCCCCGCACCGCCAGCTCCGGGTGAAGCTTCAATATTACAAGTTTTTCTAAAACGAGACATATTTTTTGTAAGATGTAGCATTTAACTAGTAACTCGTTGGTCGCTGACGGTGTGGTCGAGACGGAACCGCGACAATTGTCTGCGTAGACTGTTTGTGTGATGACAGTGTTCAAACTTGAAGGTGGTACATAGCCGCGCAGTACTCCGATATATAAAGGAGTCAGTTGTATGGACATACGACGTGATCGAACCGATGACGTTAGTTGGTTAAGCCACTTCGTCCGCTGCAATCACTATATTATTGAGGCGGTACATAATACGTGAGAGGCCTGGGTCCTGTGCCGAAGATTACGAGCCTAGTTCCGGGACCCAGGTGAACAAATTGTTATTGAATCGATATGCCTTGTTAACTAAATAAACCAATTTGATTTTGAAGTTAGGATGGCTGGGGTAGTTGGCGGGGAAAATGCAGAATATAGTATACAGCCTAAAGCGGACGTTAGTGCGGGCCGTGTCGGCCCCACGTACAATTAGACAGTTATCTTCCCCGTCTAATCGAAAACAAGGGAAATGAGATCAGCGTTTTGATGAAAACAATCGTAGCGTACTTGATCTACGGGCCGGTGCGACCGGGCCGCCTAGCTCATCGACGCTAAGGGTGACGTCTGCAGTGTTACACATACACCGACACGCCTCCTCAATACCGTTATTGTTTCATTTGCATTTTGTGAGAAGTTGGTATATGAACATATATTATGTAACTGACTGTTATAACAGTCAGTTACGTGCTGAGGCTCGCGCTCGCCGCCTGGCACGATCATAACTCCCAGATGAAGAACTGCATATAAGTTCGAAACTGGTCGGAGAGTAATTTTCCAGTGTTTACCACGTGAGTCCTAGTCGGTTTGTTACATTACAATTATGGAAGAAACTCGCGATAGTTTTCAGACTCAAATATATTATGTAGGTGATGTATATTTGTGCTATCTGAGATTTAAACCCATGACTTCAGAATACCATTCCCCACGAGCGGGGACGTTTCCCACTGCCATCTATCGTAGATAGTGTAACTATTTATAAATAATTTTGATCGTTAACATATCGCCGCTGTGAGATCTTCCTACTGAAGATATGAACGTACGTAGTAAGTACTGCTTCTGGAGAATAAGGCTAAGTTGGCGAAGAGACCGACTGTCGGCAGGGGTCCGAGTTATATTCGAAGCCGTTTGTTTTCGTATTAGGAACGTTTTTTGCGCTCACGTTTGATAGGTGACATTGCGGTACCTACCTTAATAATGTGTAATAGCTGACTCGTAGCTGAGGTTATTTTAAAATGACGCCGATTGGTCTCAGAAACACAGATAACCCATGTATACCAAATGCATGTTTAATATATAAAAGACGGCAACTATACACGTAGTACCTCAGTCAGAGGGGTCCGAGTTCCGACTATAGTTTCGGCCACGATCGGAGGTCTTGTTCGAGGAGAGTAGGTGCGGCGCGCTCGCGGTTCGCTCTGCTCTGACACAGACATGAGTAAATTCCGTGTTTTATACATTCACAATGTGTTAAATAGAATCGTAAACGGTAAATTGAAAGGGGTGTCCTCTATTGGTACTTTTATGGCAGTTGCACATGATGGGAACGACCATAACCATGAGGCGCGGCCGTCGCGACCGGTGACCGGCGCGCGTCTCAGATTGTTTATATAGACGTAGCGGGTCCCGTCTGCTGGAACCGTCTCGCGCATCGATCACTGCAAATGAACCGTACACCGATAAACCGCCGCCGCTCGTAAACCGATCGTCTTCATGCTAGTTATTATAACCCCGCGATAGGTATTCTAATGATCCGTCTGAGCTGGACACAGTTTCTGCGTAGATAATTACTTACCCACTTCCTCCCAGAGTACCGTGGTTTGTGCCATTAGATAGAGTAGTACCCTGTACGTACCTACTTGTAAAGATTCCAAAGTTCGGTGAGTATACCTAGTGTCGGAGTCGGTGTCGAGAGAGATATATGGTATAGGTACCTACTTGTTTGGGGAAATTCTACTGAAAAAGAAACTGCATTCAAGTCCCGAAAAAATGCATTCGGGCAATATGTCGGTAAAAACAAACATAGGTACATGTGAGCCATGTTTCCAAAAATTGAATCTGTTAACCTTACCTTCACTGGACATTCTCGACCGGCTCGATCGATATTTGTAAGGAACAATTTAAAGGAATTAAGCACGTCGAAAAGTACCCGACAAAAAATGTGCTATGTATTCCAAAAAGCAAAAAAGCTCTGTATCACAAAAGTGTGTTTATAAACTACCACCACTGGTAAAAGAGGCGAATAATACGGATATACCTATTTAAAATTAAATTTAAAAAGTTTCTGATTGATAAGACAATTATATACTTAGGTAGTATAGTAGATTAGTGACTAATTAAAAAACTCATCATATTGATGAGTTTTTTAATGATATTAAGTAATTAGGTATATAGGACATGAACTAGGACGATTGACATTCATTCAAGGACATGAATGATATTTTGCAATTCAAACATTGTAGGTATTCATTAATACAATAGATTCATCTGAGCCGTGGTGGTACCGGCCTACAATAGTAGGTACCCCCCATCTCTTCCCGCGGGTGCCGTAAGAGGGCTAAAGAACCACGTACCAGAAGGTGGGCAGCAGCGCCTTCTGAGGATAAGAAATAATACTGCGCTCGCCAACCCGCCTGCCATGCGTGGTGAGTATTGGCAAATCCCCCCTATATGAGGAGGCATATGTCCAACAGTGGACATCATATGGCTGCGATGTGTGTGTGATTCATTAATATAAGATCCAATACAATTAATATTATATAAACATAATTGAACATAATTGTACTATGAATACTAGGTATTTTAATAATTTTGTAATTTGTATGGGTAATGTATCCATAATTTGTACGCCTTATAGGTCCGGCTATATTGCCCCACATCTTTGTAACATAACCATTGTTTAATGTACCTACCTATACCTGGCAAATAAATCATTTTTATTTGATTTGATTTGAAAAAATCAGCAGTGGAACGAGGCTATTCCTTACAGACAAAAGACTCAAACCGAAAGCATACGCATTGGGGAACTAATCTGGAGACCGCGGGGACGCCCGAGCCCCCCGGGGATGTCCATCAGGCCTTCTCATCCGGACGGCGACGGGCACGATGGCGCATCCCGGGGTTTGACAGTTGGCGGGGGCTGGTGTCGCCGGACATCACGGCTAAGCGCGATCGCCGCTCGTCCGGTGCGTGCTCACCAACCTCGGCCGCAGCCTTCGTACCACCTGTTGGCAATCCGTTTAGCACCGCCCGGGAGCCGCGGGAAGGGTTTCAGATGTTCGGAATATTCTCTTCCGGAAGTGGACGACTCGGTTCCCAACATTTGGCATTGCTCATACACCTGGGGTTATATTATTGCAGTTTTTGTAACAATCCTTAATTTATCTTGATTGCCAATATAGCATATGATACTCCTAGATAATGTAGCTATGTATTTATTAATAAAATATATTTAATTGCTTTTGACGTGATAACGTTTTATAAATTGATGAATGCCAAAATGAAAAATAGTAACGGTAACATTCCTGTAACGTTCCACCTAAGTTTTATCTAGATCTAGATAATATAATCAAAGTCAAAGTCAAGGTCAAGGTCAAGGTCAAAGTAAAAGTCAAAGTCAAATTCAAAGTCAAACTTCAAAGTCAAAGTCAAAGTCAAAGTCAAATGTCAAATGTCAAATGTCAAATGTCAAAAGTCAAAAGTCAAGTCAAAAGTCAAATGTCAAATGTCAAAAGTCAAATGTTTAAAGTCAAAAGTCAAAAGTCAAAAGTCAAAAGTCAAAAGTCAGAAGTCAGAAGTCGAAGTCATAAATGATTATGACGTTATCACGTAAATCTATCGTCCGTAAACCGACTTTACAGACAACCAATTTTTTATTATTCATTACAAACGAAAATACATACGTACAATTATTTTCTTTTGATGATAGTGTAGACGTAGAGATATAGAGATAATATCGGTGGCACAGAGATGTATTCAACAGGTATTGCGGGATTAATTTATAAGATCAGTGCGTCAGAAGATGTCGCGGACATACAATAATGAGGCGTGGTTACCTTTCGTGGTAAGATCTTCCAAATATCCAAGAAAAGCGTCACAAATCTCGTCGACAGTACGAAACGGTCTTGCATCTTTCACAATCTTCGCTGCAGCAGCGTGCAGTTCTATTACATTTCCAAATACCCTCTCGAACTGCTCTCCATTCAAATTATTGACTGCCGAAACACTTAGCTTGGTTACGTTTGTGGACATGTTGATTGTTGTCAAAGCTTGACGGACTGACGCGCGCGGCGGTCTGCGGTGTACTTATTTGCTTATCTGCGTGTTTATCGGAGACCACTGGCGCGGGTCATTACCAGTTCAGATACGAGCAATCGAGTGTGAGCAATGTTTGTTCTCAGATATTTGTTTAATGTTATAGTATTCAGTACATGAATTAACATTAGTATCGGGATGTTTGCCGTGTGTCTTCTTTGCTCGATATTTTGGCACAGCTGCACCGGCATCAGCGTGCACCATGCGCACGAGCACCTAAACTTTGCATATTGGCATCACACGAACAATTGGGAAATGGGGAACAATAGATAACAACGTTGCAATTTCCGGGCCGTCCGTGGCAAGACAAATAATTGGAGGTAGCGTGTAAACGCGGTTTGCCTTTACCGGCTTAGGTACTCGTTTCTATTCAAAGAAGGTTCTACCTCGAATCACGTGTAGGTACCTATATACGCGAAAATGTTATTAGTACGTTATAAGAAAGAAGATGGAACAACAAGAAGCACCGAGCCCCGAGGAGGTGCCTGCCAGGTACATGACACGTCGACATGAACACCCCCCAGGCTGCGACTCGCGGAGTGAGCGTTAACTCTCCCTCGACGCTACGCTCCTATAAATCTCACGGTAAAGGGAAACAAAAGCGACGTTTATGTGTCAGCGTCGCGTCGCTGGAGCTGAATAAATCACGGGAGAAGTGTCACCGAGAATATTATATCTATTTAGCTGCGGGTAGAGGCGGGATCGTAAACGAGGCCGCGGGGAGGCCGTGAGTCGCGACAAATGGCCGCTGGGGACGTGTGCGTTACCAGCCCGTTTAGGGTTACCGATGCTGCTATATTTTGGCGTCGACACTCAACTCAGTTCTACATTTTAGGTGTACGACGGTTCTCGCTGTTCTGTAACATAGTTGACCCGACACCTGTGATTTGATTCTATAGGTACCTATACTCGTAGGTATACCTATACCTAAGTACAACATCAGATTATATCGAATAATCCCGTTTGACGGTCGCCGTCGCGCAGTGGTCAGTGTCAGTGAGATGACTTCTGTGTCACCGGGAGCCTGGGTTTGAATCCCGGCAGGGGCAAACATTTGTGCGATGAGTGTAGATGTTTGTCCCGGGGCTTGGGTGTTTGTACGTGTGTCTATGCCTCCCGCGACACAGGGAATCCTAGTGCGGGGTCTAGTGTGATAAATAAAAAATAAAAAAACAATCTAAATTACTTATATTTGATCACACTAGCTGTCGATCTTTATTTTCACTCATCGATTTCTGACAGGAAAAAGTCCAATTTATTCACAAGTTAGTAAAAAGAGTTTAAATTCGAGAATACACCTGACAAAACTAATGTCAACTCGCCGACCAATCAGAGAAAAGTGCACTCGAAAGAATTTTTCCGGCCGCGCGTCTTGTAATAGGTACCTCATAAGTTAGTGCTAATGTGGTGGAAATTGTTGTGTTTCACCCGTGGCGTGGGTAAAGTTTTTTAGTGTTTCGTGTTTCGAAACCTTCGCTACACCCAGGGTTCATTCCTCGAGCCGTTCGCTTTCTCGGGTTACAAAGATAAGCACTTTCACTGTACTTATTGTGTGAAAACTGAAAGATGACGGTAAAGTTGTTCGCCACAATCATACTCGCTTAGAACCTATTTTTACCAAATAAACATCAATTGTGACTTGACTCGTTCGGGAGACTTGTTGTTACACGCTAGGTAGGTACCTACTTATATTATTTTCCCTAATAATCATTTCCAATAAGGAAATGTAAATAGAAACAATTTCCTTTGCCGTCTTTCGCAAAGCAGTCTATTCAATATCACAGAAACATTGGCATACTTTTTTCATTAAATAAAAAAGTAGGTAGGTACCACCCGGTATTGACATGCAAATACTTACAATATTATTATTCCGCTGAATAAAAAAAAATATTTCCCAAAGAGTATCAAACACACTTACCTATAGTGTATGGAGGTAAGTAACAGCTCTGATACAAGGCTACCCACAACTTATCTATGTTGTTTAGTTAACTATAGATATAAATGATTGCATCTGGGCTGCGTTAATAAACAGAAACTTCCTCAACTTGAAATTGCAGTTTAATTCCATATTGAGTTTCTGGAGCATATGGCTTTAAAGCCAGACATTCCTAGGATGCACTGCATAGAGATACAAGCTTTTTTTATATGAACTCAAGGTAGATACACATTTAAAAACACACTAACAGTTACAAACTTTTTGTTGGTCGGAGACAATTAGTGCCGCGAGGCCTATCGTGCAGATACCTGGGTAAAGGCCAGCTTGGATTGCCCAACACGACTGACCGTGAGCTTTTGTATCTGTTGGAGTGGATGCAATGGCTGCTGCGCCGACGCGACGCTGTGACGCAACTCGAAGGATATTTTATAAGTAGCTACATACCTACACTACATATATTTCTAAGAAGATCGATAGATATCCGATATAATATGAAGTTTATTTACCAGTTACATAATTATATTATACATTTTATTATTTCGAGTAAAATATGTGTTGATGACGCTGCTCATTCAAACTAGTTCTATTAGTCAAATAAATAAAAACAATTTTGTGGGTAATCATATCTGTTACGGGTACCTACGATGGAACGCATATTAAAAATTTGTCTATTTTTTGTTCCTACGGAAAATGGTCTACGCAAGACTCCAATCTAAGCCCAAGTGCTGGACTGCACCCACAGCCGGGGTGCAGGTGCCAGGTGCCCGGGCCCCCACACCGACCAAACCTCACGCGGCTTCCGTCCCGCCCGTGCCGCTGCTCGGCAGGCACGCGGTAATGTTTCACGTTGTATTCGGCCTAATTCTTTGGGAACTTGCCACATATCAATATGGCAAGTTCCCTTAGTATTAGGCTGAAAAACGGTATTTCCTTACTATAAATGATTAAATCTAATGTTTGCTTTTATTATAACTATGTTAATTTTATATTCAAAAACTCAGTAGAAAACACTCAAAAGTGTGAAATAACTTATCGAAATCGAACCTTTGTTACACACGGGATCAATTGTTATAAAAATATTGAGAATCGTTCCAAAGATGGGGAAGAAAAGAAATCGGTTAAAATATACATTAAAGAAAGAAAAATACATACAGTCGTACAAAATAATAAAACCTCCTCCTTTTTGAAGTCGGTTTAAAACTAAAAAATGTTAGTATGGATGACGTTGTCTGTGTTTAGTCTCATGAAGAGCAAATGTTATTGCAATTTTTCATGCAAATCTTTAGAATCATTGATGAAATACCAATGTATTAGCAACATTGCACATAATACGGCATAGGTAGAACCTCTATTATCTAATTTTATAGATAGATATACCTACCCACTTATTAAAGCTTTTCCACCAAAATGGTCTACCATTTTGGTTGCAGTGAGCATAAAGTGAGAAGTGTACTTATGATTTGAGATGGTGGCTTGGATTTGGCGTTGGGTTATTAGCCTTCTCCCAGGAGATCAAAGCTAGCTGGTCTGCCACACCGACGACCCCCTCGGTTAGCAGCACACGCCGCATTCCCAAACATAATAGGTATCGTTTTTATCACGTGCGTGTGCATAGGTAGGTACCTAAGCCGCAGAACAACAAAGATTAAAAAAGCCATGCAAATCTATTAACCCTTCGCCGTTTTTGCACGAAACATGAGTGCTAACAGTTTTGGTACCAATTAAGAATTGGATGCGCCTGATGTTTGTCACGTTTTATCTGCAAATCGCTCCGAGCTGTCCATTTTTGTAATTACATGCATGAAATCCAATGTTTACGTTACGTAGGTACGTACGCCGTAGGTAGGTACGTATATATATTATACTCGCAAGCTATGATGTGAAATCGCTTCGCGCTACTGAACATGTTAGCTCTGTCTCGACATTGGCGGGAGGCGTGATGTAACTATTGAACTTTTCAAATTAGAAACCTAGTAACATGCATCTACGTCTTAGAATAAATACTTAACTACCTAGATGTAGGAATAAAGCAATAATAGCCTCGATGATCTGAATGACGGCCACAGATTCAGTCCCCGTCCAATCCAGGGATTGACCCATTGGTGTTGGTGACATCGCTTACAAACCACAGCGCGGGGGACCAGTTCCAGTATCCGCCGGCAGAGCTTCGGCTTGAAGCGACTAAACTTGAAAGTTATTTTCATTAATTAAAGTCAAATTTACAAATATTTATTCAAATAGCATGCGGGACACTTATAACGTCAATATATTTGCTAATATTTCAACTTCGAACATATATCTACTATATTACTATGTTGGAAGTACTTCAAAGAATATTTCCGCGTAAGTAGGTTGACTTACCAAAACGAATACAGTTACTATCGTTATGACTACCTTAGAAAAATGGGCAAGAGTTTAATCGATATATTTATATAAATCTTATAGATTCAGGCGGTACTTTGCGGAAAACCATAATATCAAACACATATGGGATGTTGTTCTTAGCGCCATCTACCTTTAATTGTATGAACTATTAATAGGACAGATAGATCAATATTACAGTTGATATCGTATCAAGCGAAGGAACCATACCCTTATCCTAGGAGTTTTATGGTTTATTGCATTAGCAACATGTACCGCTCAGATGTTTTTTTTTTTTTAAAGATTATAAGCTTGCGTTTGACCACTGTCTCACCTGATGTTAAGCGATGTTAAAGTAAGGAAGAAGATTCAGACGCTAGTGAAGTGGCTGCTATACCTTAGATGGACAAAGCAGCAGGACGGTATTCTGTAGTCGTGAACATGCCCGCCTTTTTCTCAGAAAGGAGTGTTGGCCATCTCAATACGCTGGCCAGAGCGGGTTGGATGATAGGCCAGTGGCCAGCCCAATGTAGGAGTTTTCAGGGCTAGCGAGGTAACGACATGACGTAGTGACTGTTTTCCTTAGATATGACTATGTTGTTGACAATGACTACAAATTAAATATTTCAAATGTAAACGTCTTTACTAATTCACTTATATTAAAACATTTTAAAAAAATATTGAAAAAGCTTATTATAACCAAAAAGATTTTAGCGAGTATTGCATGATAAATAATCATGTCTCAATTGATTTTGACGTTAAATTTTAAAGTCATAATATTTTTTATCTAACCTCGTTCAGAAATTAAACCCAGCGCAGCGTCCACTGAAAACTAATGGAAGTTAGTTAACATGACTATGGGACAATTGTTTACTTTAGATGTTTTATACACGGTGTTTCATTACATCACAATAAATGTTGACTCCGCTGTCGATTGACAGCGCTGAGTAGGTAATGCTTTAGATAATCATCCTTGTTATCATGACAAATAATAAAGTACTCTTACTTGGATAGATAAATAAAAACAAAACTGTAATTCAATTACACAAACTTACTGCTTAATGGTAAACACTCAAGTTTCGACGGCCGTTATTTCGTTACTGTTATTAAAATACTTATATTTTAAAATATATAAGTAACGGAATACACTTCCGAGGTGGTCTCATTTAAATTTCATAATAATGGGTCAAGCTGTTTGTGAGTTACACTCCAATCATGAAAATTGACAAAACACGCCCGCTCTGTTTGTACCAAATAAAAAGTCTCTCAGGATTATGTATAATTATGTGCGTTTAGTATAAAATAAATATAGTTTTTTATTACTGGTCATACTTCCTAGATCTAGGATATAAGTAACTTGCAACTGTCGCGACTAAAATAGAACTGCCTAATTATAAGGTTTAATTATCTTTATCTACATTATAATCGTTAATTCAAGGGAAATACCCGTTCTTTAATGTAAGAGCCTTTTATTCATATTTTATTTATTTTTTTATTTGTTATTTAAAATTGTATTTTTTTATCACATACCTCATATGATAATTATTTCTCCATTGCATACGCATCACAGTATGAAAATCATTACTATGAAAACATTTACTTACAGGAAGTTGTAATTAAAATTTGATCTGCAGACAACAGCTGCGCTTATAATAAATAACTGGATCTAACTATTACATATTCATCTACATTTCTGAAAACTATTCCTAAGTTTTATTTTATTCTTCACACTGTCATATACTAAATAACTTATTGTTTTAATGGTTTGTGTTGTTAACCGCAGTGTTATATTGTTTACGTTATAGATATCTCTTAGATAATAAGAATTGTGTAATGCAACTGTAATGCAACAACTGTAAATAAATAAAAAAAAAACATATTACATAGATCCTCAGAACTCAGAATATACCTTATTGCTCTGATGCTCTCTAGAAGTTTGCTCTTTGCATTCTGAAGATTGACAACCACCAAGTAGGGTCAGCAGGTCGAGGTGTGTCGTAGCTCAACAATGTGTTATTAATTATTAGCCCAGTGTTACCTCCCGTAGGTACCTAGTAGTTTATCTAGCGTGAGATCTATAACTGTGTCCTGCCGGGGAGGATACCGTCCGCGGTGAAATATTCAGTAACTATCTATGAAAAGGCCGAAAACTTGGGAGAAAATGCATCATGTAATGAAACTTTTTTATACTGTATAGATCTAGCGTTCGGCTACTACCTCACTCGATGGTCAGTGACGATGTCGTCGAAGATGTTATCACGCTAGACCTCGTAATGCTTACTGGCTCTCAAGGACTGCTGCCTGAGCACACTATGTGATTGGTGACAGTTTTTCAGCTAGCCAGGCGGGTACTAGATAGTACCCTACTACCATGCAGAACTTGATTATTGAGAGAGAGATTTGAGCTTACATTTCTTTCTGCCTTTTCGACAATATTAAGAGTTTCGCACATGACGCCAAGCTACCTAAATGGTGAGGTGCGGTTGAAGTATGAGCGAATAGCTGAACTAATGGCAAAAGTACCTCAATATAAACCAGAGTGATCTCTTGGCAACACTGTCGTTATATTTATTTGAATAAAAAACCTATAAGTAATTATTTCAAAAAAATGCATTTGTTTTAAGTCTGCTATAGTGAGCCAGACTGCAGGTAGGTAATATGTACATGTAAGTACATATTAATATTAATAGTAGATAATATCTGACACTGAATTTTCAAAGGTAGCTCTACAACTCCACCATTAAAGTAAACGACTTAATAATGCTGAGTGAAAAGTTGCGTAATCACAATAAAATAATGGTAATAACTAGGAATAACTAATAGTGCGCTAATAAACGCGCGGCCGCCGCCATCGGGGCAGGCAGCGAACGTGACGTAGGTAATGGCGGTGACACTCTGGAGAAATCAAAATGTGGTGCTTTAAAATGATATGGAAACAATAAACATAAAAGCTGCGGCGAGGACGGTGCATGTGATTGCTGTGAATTAATTAAAGTGGTTTTCATTAGGGATATATAAACGCGCGGCGCGCCGGCCGGCGGCTACGCGGCGGCGGCGCGGCGCGGCGGCCATGTTGGATGGCATGCGGGCGCGCGTCAGGGCGGAGCCTCGATCTCAGATAACAAAGCTCATCGTACACATGGCAATTTGCGACTGTTTATTCGAACATTCCGAACCCGGCACCCACCACCAGCCAGGCCAATGCTACCTGCCTACATGGTTTTTTTGTAAATCTGCTGTGAATTTTTGTCAGTAAGTTGGTTTAGAAAGGCCTTATTTACTTTATTTGTTGCCATTGCGGGATATTTTGGCACACTCGCAATAATGTTCACGGTTACCTAATAATATCCGATAATTCTAGTAGGTATTATGACAATAATGATATTTTTTGCATAAAAATATTGTTTAACACGGGATACGCACCATGATTTAGATTTTGATTAAACAATATTTTTATTGTGAAAAGCCATGAAAGTTTAAAACAATTTTTTGCATGAGTACCTAAGTGATCACGTAGCTTAAAAAAGTTCTAAGTAATTAATGAGTACCTAAGGTCTACTTAGAAATAAATCAATCCGCACGTATATCTAATATTTAATACGACCCGATGGCGAAAACTAATTTATTCCCAAAATATTTCACTTTTTATTATACCTGCTTACATTTTTTGACGCGACCATTGAGCGCATTTTATTTCCGTCACACCCCTGCACTATAGTATCCTGTGTCACGGGAGGCATTTACACAATCCCATTTCAAAAACATCCGAGACCCCGAGGACAAACATCTACGCTCGTCACAGAAATGTTAACCGGGATTATAGCCAGTGTCTCGAGCACGACGGTCAATTATAATTTTAAATATGAATTTACATTTTAAGCATTAGGTATAATGTTGCGTGTGACAGCTGTCACAGCAGTTATTAAGTGACGAGTTGATGACGTGTCCTGAGATACTTCTTCTGCCTAGAAGGAACAAAGATTCACTCGGGAGTTCTTTTTTTTTTTTTTTTTTTTTTTTTTCTAACGGACTAATGCTGTTTGCCTCTACCGGCATTTACAGCTTCACCGGAGGGCGCACTCGGGAGTTGAAGAATCCTACTTATATAGAAACACAGAATCAGTGAATGAGTACCAATCCTTAGCAGTAGGTACGCAGAGAGTAGAAGCAAAACACATCGTTGGTACCTACGGTAATGGTAGTGGTTGTACGTGAACGGTTTGAAAGCCCCATAGCGGTGGCGCATTGTCGTACATCTGTAAATACGTAAATTTGCTGCTCAGTTACCCAGTGATTCCTTCAACAGAAAAGTATGAGCGATCTTATAAAAATTCTTAACAAAACTGAAAAATAAATTGGAAAATATACCTAGGTACGTAAATTTTGTTATCGCGGGTTCGACACTATGGGTATTTGTTATTCTGTGACAGTGTAGGACCATTGTGATGGTTCACCGAGGAGTTATCAGCGCTGACTAATCCAAAACAATTAGAGCACTCTGCGCGCGTCAGCGTTATCAGCACGAGCTCGTATTTTATCTTGCTTCAATAACCGGTTGGGCGACTTCACCGACGTCTCGGCGCGCTCTTGTTCAGAACCTACGAGTAGGTGTATAGCGACGCTCGTGTTCATCCAGCTCCTTCACGGCGGCTATACAACACACCGTCAAAAACCAACCTCACTCTGTCCTCTTCGCCGCGTAACTCCTCAACAAATTGTATTCTTATATATAGATACATTTCGATCCTCACAATTATAATTATATAGGTAGTAAGAAGATCTAAATAAGATAAAAAGTGCGCTTAATATTAGTTATGTTCGTGGTCGTTGTGGTTGGTCTGTCTGTGCGCACCCTTGGTCACGGGGCTGCAGCTGCAGCCACGGAGCAACCACTGCGTAGGTAGTATAATAATGCTTATGTATTTTTATGACTTTTGTGCACCTCATCAGACCACATTTTAGTACATTATCCCCCTGCTGCCTTTCCAGCACAGGGAGTTGGTATATACATAATATGTATTATGTACATACATAGATAAATAGCACCATTTTTTTTGCATTCCTTGGTCGAATATTTTATTTTATATAGGTCCTTACCTGTGTTTTAACGGGTTCGAAACCTATTTAAGTATACCTACTTTCCGAGGCCAATATATATATATATAAATAATAAATCAATAAAATAACACTTAACGCTCGAGTCCGTCGTTTATAAACTTACTCAGGCCCGAGTTGAATGAATGCGATAACCCAATTTGTAACAATAACATTAAACGAATACTTGTAGTAAAATAAATAGTACTATATATACAGGTATAAAACAACCACATAGGTGTTTGAATAAATTGAATCAAAATTGTTTATTGCATTTCCACAGATAATAAATAGGTCTTATAAACATGTCCCGCTGTGACATACCACCCGGGTGTGCAAAATAATTACAATTACAATTGTTATATTTTAAATATTTACAGTATTACATTCATTTCTTAAATTAGATTATTTAAATAATATATGTAATTAGATGTTCAAATTAAAAAAATATTGACATAGAATCATGAAATGAGAGGAAAACTTTGATTCTTTGATTGTTTGTTTGCATTGAATAGGCTCCGTAATTACTAAACCGATTAGAAACAAACATTAGCTACACTATCCCCGGGTGACAAAGGCTATATTATATTTTCAGAAAAATAAGGGATCCTTATAATTTTCACATTTGAAATGTTTTACCCGTGCGATGCAGGGGCGGACCGCTAGTAATAAATATAAGGAATGTCAAGAATACAATTAAAACGTGTCATTTAAAAAGTCATTAATTTGGAATAGCATTTAGTAGTCAGTAAATTTTTCAATGTCTTATAAAAAATCATTATTTTGGTATTTTATTATAAACAGGTGCCATACCTAGAATACTTTTGCGTAGCAACGCTGTCGTACCAGGATGTACTCGCATGCGCAACCTACCACTATCCCGTCTGTTTCGGGTTACTAAATCGGACACTCGGGGAAATAGATGAGCATTACTTTTATTTAGTCAATATATATGATAAAATATTAACTATTTTAATATGCTTCAAACAAAATGATCTTATGAAACTATTGTTTGAAAACGTTGATAATACGCGAGTAATTAATGAAATAAAATAATGTATGCATATGAATATTACAGAAAACAGCTATTTTTTATTTTTATTTCGTTAGTGTCATACTGATGCGTTAAAATCACAAGCTTTCGGTAAAAAAATTGCCTGCATACCGAGCTAAAACAGTTCTTGTAATCTGCACAGGTATGTCGTGATATTGTAGGTTATAGACATAATTATTGAAGTACAATAGATTACCACGAAATTCTTAGTAGACTTTCTTCAAATCGCATATCCAATTTCGCTATTTTTTTGAACTTGTTCATGCATTAAAATTATTTTACACACACACACACACACACACACACAAACCACATGCGACACGCATACACAAATAGATTTAATAATTGCTTACATTTATGTTCGTAATGGTCGATGGTCCGACCAAGTGTTCATAGCCTCACCGAGAAACTGTGATGAGATAAATCGGGAGCATGACGAGCACGACGCGGCGTCGCCCAGCATTCGGCAATACCGACTCAAGGGGGAGGAACTATGCGATCTCTACATAAGTCTATTTCATTGTCAAATACAGGCGAACATTTCAGATGAACAACATGATTCCTAAACATTTGGTTTATTATTCCAATACCTAGCATATTTCGGTGACGTAGCTAAACAGGTTGGCAAAAAGTTTTTGATACATATATATACCTACCTCGGCAAGCTTTAGTTGAAGCATCTGTTCGCCTGAGACGCGCGCAATCCGTGGGACGGTCGGAGACACCACGGGCCTCGGTCGGGTCTCCTACATGTAACCGAGTAATATCTGTTATCTCTTCATAGGGCTGCGAGTCCCCCTATAAAACCTTTTCACGTAACGCACGACGCAGCCCTGAGTGATTTACGAGGTGATCAAGACGACAATATAACCAGAGTTGACTTTGGACGATCCCGGCGAACGCACAATACTCCACATCATTTATTTATGCTGCGGGTAAACTAGGAACCTTTATCTCTTTGTATAAGGAACTTTAGCTCAGATAAAACAGATAATGTGTTCCTCTGCGTGTGTACTCGTAAACTGACATCGTTAGTTCGGAGCCGAGGCGTCATGGCGTTTATATTGTCGCGTAAATCATCCCTCAGGAAGGGGTTGGGATCGCGTATCATACCTAGCCGTCTATCTCGAATAATGTTTTATGGTTATGTGTTTATCTAAAGATTATCTCCGTAGATAATTGTAAAGCACGTCATTATCAGAATACAATAAAACAAGAATTGATAAGCGCCAGAACACACCTAGGTACGACTTGTACAATTATAATGATCTAACGAAGGCGACGCATTATTTCATTACAAATTCACCGCATTGAATTGTGACCTAAGTCTGAATATGAGGGAATCCTATTGATTCACGTTAACAATATCGTCGAAAAAACGGGTGAAAACAACAATGTCACTTGTGTTAAAATAAAAAAAATTTAGATCTAAATCAAATTATCAAGAAACCATGGATGTTTAAAAACAAGTTTTTATTTTTTTATTTTAACGCAATAAAATGGGTGTGTTTTGCTACTAAGAAGTAAATAGGTAGGTATGTTTCGTATTTTAGTCTGGAGACATTTTTACATATAAACCATCGTCGTTAGAGCGAGCACGGGTAGGGACATAACCCTTCAAAATTAGCATACCAACTTAAAAAAGTAGTTACATACGAATTTAAATTAAGAACCATTGAATGAGTGACATTGTTGTTTTCACTTAGGTACTCGTTTTTTCATAGAAAATGTATGGGATTTTTTTTAAATTATTGCCAAAACTTACGATTTGATTTGGTATGTTACTCTGGGAAAAGTGTTCCTGGTTGGAAATAGAGTCGATTAAGACCAACATGTTTTTTTTTAACAAATGTCATTTTTTGGGCGAACCTTACTTATTTTCAAAAAACTAAAAGTGGCAATATATTTTTCTTCAAAATAAAATAGAAGGTTCCTAGAACAAAACCTTCTAACTACAATAGAGAAGGTAGCTACCCTGAAGGGGCCAAAAATGTGCCCCATCCTGTATATTAATATACTACACATAACTTTTATTTAGGTATACATAAAACGCATTCTTTATCAATTTTGTTGCAGCTTAAACCAATATAATTTAAGATCTATAACCGTCAAAAATGTTTTGCGGTCGACAAAGAACCTCAAAGGTAACTGTCGAGTGGAAGATGGTGTGTCGGGCCGGACCGTGGGATGTGCCCTAATCCGTTCAGATGAAGATGTTACTTCTCACACTTTTGAGGATTAACTTTTTCAATGGGATTCGAATTTAAAACTTACGCAGAGCTCACATGACTTTAGTATTTAAAAATAACTATATTCGGGTATATAATATATCTATGTGCTGAGAATCGACATTTTTAGAAGCATTTATATAACGCTTTTTTTAACGTATCAATTACGTACAATCCAATGCATTGAAATCAGACGTGCTCCAAAGTCGACATCCAATTGTGAACGCATCAAGCGATATTAGTAGGTATAACAGTCAAACTTATCGAGATTCGAGTCTATCGACCAGACCTGAGGTCCTATCGTTTGATTTAATTTAATTTGACTGAATATATATATTAGAAATTTTTAAATTAATAGAATTAGGTAATTATAATTACTTTTAAACATGTTTTTAATGCATGTAACAAATGCACATATTGCATGTTCACTATGAACGTAGCCATTGATATAACTTTATTATTTAAGACCAATGTGTACACAGTCCAACAATAAAGTTATCTGAATCTGAAAAAGCAACCAAGTCAAGTAAAGTCAGATGAAAGTCAAGTATCAGAATACTATAGTTCTTTGGGTTATAATTATGTATTTTGGATGGTGGCGCGATGGCGTGGCGAGACACGGCCATGCGGACGCAGTGCGGCGCGGTGCGGTGCGGCGCGGTGCGGTGCGGTGCGGCGCGGGCGCGGCAGGTACGCGGCCGACTCGCGTTTATAGCGGAACCTTAATTTACGACCGCTCTAAATTACGTGGATTTACTGCGCGCCTTTATTGGCCCGCTACGGACGCCTCCGCCCCTCCTCCCCACCGCTACCCCCCCACGTTTACCTTCCCTCCTTTCGCACTGCGGCTGCATTTTCATCCTGATTAATAGTTTTATTATTTTTCATTTTAATGCACCGTAAAATCGATAGCGAATAACTACCGACCTCTATTGTAAATTCAGTTATTCGGTAGGATCCGAACTTGTAACCGTCTGCATGATGTTCAATATCGTTATAAAACAATAATAATTAAAATGGTTCTTGCATTTTCTCCGCTTCATCAGCGTCAATCTTGCATTCGCTGTCGTAACGTTGCCGGGAAGCGTGTCTCGTGCGCCTCTCCCGTACTATCATTTAAATCGGGTGATGAGTCACGGTTAAGTTCCCGTTGAGCAAACAGACGACGTTATTACCCTGGCGATGGAATTTATCAGGTAATCGTGAAAAGCGCTCTCCTTCCCTCTCTCTCTTCTTCACGGGCGTGCAAGGCCACGTCATATCCGGTCTTATCTACCGGGAGAAAGCGGATGCTGCCCAGCGGCGACTTCAAAGACTGGAGCCCTTTGTCGGCATTCTGTCCTAATTGCACATGCAAAACTTAATGTTTATTACCCCGTAATGAACCGAACTTATCAGCGAAATGGATCCAAACCTTTTAAAAGATTTTGAAGCCAAAGTGGTCAAGGTAACCTTTTTAATAATGTTGTAAATACCTATACCTAGGTAAATATGAACGGTTTTTTTAAAGTATGTGTAGGTACCTACACATAGGTACCTACACATACTTTGAAAAAACCGGGCACTTTTCATAGGAAATTTAAAATATTGTGTAGATATTTTTTTTTTAAAAAAAACATAACTATGTGATATTATGTTTCATTTAATATACCTTAAATATTATATTTATGACACTCACGCGATTCTTCATCTTAATTTCCGATACATAGCGCATCAACAAAATAAAGTGGGTATAGACCAGAACAAAATAAACCTCTTTTTTGTTCTGGCCTAGGACTGTTGTTCTAATGAGCGCTGAAACATGTCAGTACGAGCCGACCGCGTCCTGAGAACCTTTTAATGGCGGCGCGACCCACGGCCACGGCTACGGCCCGGCTTTTAACTTCTAATCTAAGCCTATTAAACATCACGAAACCCTCTCCGATTCTCGTGAATGCATTTCCAAGTAACCCAGCCGATATAATTGTAAAAAATAAAACTCCCAACGGACAACAAACACGTTTTACCTAAGCATAATTTGCATCCGATACAAACTCTTAACATTAAACCATCACTTTGAAGAACCCCAATTGAACCTTCAGCTTAAAGTATTAGGGTAGACTTTCCTTCAAAAGTGAAGAGTGTATAGGTCCTGTTGTGTTGGGAGGTTGTTTTATAGCGTTGGCGGCCGGGCAGTAATTGGAAGCGAGGATGCGCGGGCGCAGTAAAGCGGCAATTGACCAGAAAATAACGAGCCCTCGCCTTTGGGTTACTTATACGATGCATATGCCTCTTGTATACAGCTGCCGGTGTAGGTTTTATTGTCATTCTAAAATATTTATTTTTGAACAAATTATCTGTTGTCATTATATTATAGTATCTGTGGTGTCTCATTTGGTTTTTTCCTACATTTATAAGTGTCACTCGATGAATCGAACAAGTCTTATAATTATTTATTTAGACATATGATTTATTATGTGATACAGTTAAGGCCATTTGCTAAATATACAATTTTGAACCTTTTCAGTATATTTTGTTGAAAGCCCTACATGAACTTGAACAATACCACTGAGGAGAATAGCTCATGAAGAACAGCTCAAGACCATATTTTTTCTTTATTGAAAATTCCCGCATTTCCTACAAGCGCCCTCGAGCCGCGTCTCACGCCAGAGAGAGAAAGAAAGGAAATTAAAATGTCTGAAAATGTGATTTGTAATATTTTTCAGCCCGTAGGTCATGTGTCGAGTACATATATGTAACCGTTAATCCCTTACTCCCACCACAATTATATGAAAAGCGTAAATTCTCTTGTAGTTTTTGTATTAATTTAATATTAGTAGTTATTAACTTCAATGTAAAAGTCGCTACGTGCAGCGCGCAACATATTGCTGCTGATAACCGGTTTATACATACATATTATGTACTTCGTGTACATAATTCTAAGTTGTGACTCGTGCACGCTTTTATTTATAAAGAAGCTTAAAAGATGGCGCACTCAGACAAGTAACGGACCAAGGTTGGTCCGCGACGAGCTCAATAGTGTGGTTTATTTTTCGGAGTATTCGAATACAGCGCTCACAGTGAATACGCCCGGTTTAAAATTGTATTCACCGATATAACGTTATATACACGCTGCCAAAAATAAACCGCAAATTGTACGCTTTTGTGTGCTAATGTCAAAGAAATCAGCTGATTGTAAAATTTTGCAAGTTTAAGTATTTTGATGAAGTTTAAAATCGTGATTTATGTTTAAATCGCTAAGTGCAACTTAGCAACACTGCGTAACTATCTATTCCCTGAACAATAAAGGTTGAAAATGTTGTTTTGATACACCACCACCAAATGGCGAATGTCAATTGGTCAACCTAGAGAATGGAATACAACTGTGATTGGTCAATTGAATTTGACGTTAGCACTCACGCTGCACTACCTCGTTTTCTTGAACACCGTATTCACGCTATAAGAATGCTACAAATGACGTCACACCACACCGTCAATATAGTGAATAATCTGATTTTTAAACCACAGCACAAGACACGCTCTCGCCGAATCATTCATATACATAAGTACCTACCTACGCCGACGTCAAGTGTCTTGATTTGCTTTACACACAGAGATATAGATTTGTGTACCTTTATAATTTTCTATGGCTTTGTGGGAAGAATCGATAGAAAAACAACCGCTGGACTATTATATATGTCCAGTCTATTTCGGAAAGCGGTCGTACGGTAAAGGAAGTCGTGTACGCGGTACCACATCGAATTGAAACATAACACTCGATCCGTTGCAAACTATGTTTAGTGTAACTATATATTTTAACATATACTAGCTGCGGCCGCGGCTACACCCGCGAGGACTACCGACGGTTTTCCCGCTACCTCAGTTAGCCCACGGGAGCGCCCCCTTAGAGCCACTTCAATACATGACAGTAGTTGTAAGTACATACATAATTATTGTACTCGTAATAGGCTAAGTTTTTGAGAAATAAACGACATTTGTATTTGGGAACTGTACTTACTTTATCCAAAACAACAAACCTAGCTGTGTGCTGCCCAGAGCTCCCTCGCCGAGGCTCTACTCTACACCACTACCTGATCAACATTAAATCATCGGTTTAGGCGCGAAACAAACAGAGTTACTTTCAAATGTATAATATTATTCGTTAATTATTTTTTGTTGAATCTCAATTGAGAGGAATCATCATTTTTTTCGGGATAAATAGTAACTTATGTGTTACTAGAGGCTATATACTAACATTTCGAATTTAATCGAAATCAATCATCGACCCGTTAAGGAGTGAAGAGGTAACAAACACATATGCACACGATCTTTGCATATATAATATAAGTGTGATTTTCCTAATAAGATTTTCGACATCCATCATGTTTAATTTACTAGTCGAGGCCCGACGCAGTCTCGGAAACCCCCTCAACTTCTCACGCTCACTTCAATGATTTCGCGGCGGAGTGAGTCTGACCTAAACATCACCGCGGAGTATAATTTACATACCACTAATTATCATTATTAACTTTATTCTCCAGACGAGATCATTAATGTTTCGCATTTATGTGTATAATGATTTATTTTAATTTATTCTCAATAATTCTCTAATTTACTCGTATTTTAATATGATTCGTTAGTTTTGTGTATTCAAATAATTAATATTTCGACCGATGAATTATTAAGCAAAGTTCGACACACCATAGCATTGGCCGCGCTGAATACGCGCCATGGACAACGGTGTACAAGTTTATTAATTTACTGTGAATGTGTGAAAGTAGGATACGCGAAATCAAAAGCTGTGTTAGTTTTTTATTTCCGGACTATGCACGCCCGTAACGTGTTTTATACTCAATGACATAATTTAAAGATGTCCCGATTAGGACGTATTTGATTTAGTAAATGGCAAACGTGACTATGGATATCTACACTTTTATAAAGCATTAGTTGTGGAAGCGGAGGTTCGTATCTCCGGCTAAAAAATAGAAATGCCTTTGTTAATATATTGCAAATATGTACAATATCAATCTATTCTAAAACATATTATTAATTAATATTGTTTAATTCCGTTTAATTTAGCTGTGTGCAGCTTTCGGCATTGTTAGTTCGAAACAACTTCTAGTTTAAGAATATGTCAAATATGTGTGTGACGTCTCCATCGCGCGTATTGTTCTAAGGAACATAGCTCTACTGTGCGAGGACTTGTACTGTACATGTTGTTTAGAACAACGTAACACGAGCAGCAACAACCCCTCCGAAAGAAATCGCTCACGTTTACGATTCCTTAACGAGTGTAAATAAATGTGTATCAAAATACAATCCGTAAGCGACGGCTATGGCTATGGTTATGGTTATGGACCCGCAGCGGATGGAGGAGTCCATACAACTCGGTGATGATTCCATAAACAGTAGTATACAGTGCACAATAAAACGGCAGCTTCGAACAAAACGGCGTCACCTCGTTTTATGAACTGCCTTTACACGGCAATCATCGAACCCGGAGTCTTAGAACAATCGGGCGTGCGGGGCGCGGCGCGGAGGGCGCGGGGCGGGGACGGCTAATTACTCACCATGAAATTAGTAAACGAGCGCGTTTATTGGGATTTAGCGGCTCAATATCCAGCTCGAGTCCACCGAGCCGCGAGCCGCGAGCCGCGACCGTGGTGAACATATAAACAGATAGGCGTCGCCTTGACACGCATGCGACGCCGACGCCGGTATCTAGGCGTTGTGCGCCGTTTTCACGTACTGGTGCTAATTGATAATATTATAATTAAACACCAATAAAAGATTTATTAAAGTGACCGAATATGGATGTTTGAGTGGATTTATTTACGAGAGGAAACGTTACACAACTGTGGTGTGGGCACCGCAGCGATGTAACTCGGACTGTTTGGAATTAGATAAAAACTCGTGCACTAATTAGTACAGCTAATGGGCGGGATATTATCGTTTCATTTGGATCATTCCCTTTCTTGACTAATCAATGTAGTCTGAGTATTCTTTGATTTTGACCGCCCATTGTATTTAGACGTGTTGTCAAAATATTTCATTTGTGATGGTGGCGCGTGGCGTGTGAGTCTTGGTGAGTCGACTTGTGAGTCTATCGCTTGCGAGGCAAATGTATTAAAAAGAGACGAAAACAATTTGACCAAACGAGCGAGTCGAAACGGCTCGACCTTCACGAACCTACCCGTATCCAGACCGACGGAGGGTTGGAGTAAAGCTAGATCGAGCGCAACGGATTTGATTTATTGGAATGTGATTTTGAATATTATTATTAAAAGGAGCGAAATTTGTGCGCTCGAACATGCAAGTCGAAACATGCAGTCTCTACACTTACTCTAAACGGGAAGCAATTCCATTATATTATGTACGATAGCATCTGTTAGGAAGTTGTGCGTGGAAATCATACGTAAGTCTTAGGTGTTACACCGACACAGCGCTTCCAAGACCGTGGCCTTAACTTGAGAATTTATAATCTGAACTGGTCGGTTGTATATTAGCTTTAATGTGCTTTCCCGATCGACACTTCCACTACCACATACGCACATGTATTTAAAACTTTATAATAAACCGGGTCGTAGTTTTAGTAACGGCACCCGACATAAAGCCTGAACATAACTCGTCACTTGTATATATTTATATAGACAAATGCAACAAGTAAAGTCACGAAACATTCTAGTGCTGAAAGCACAATACGTTCTTATTGTATTGCGGACCCTCTACGAGCTGTTTTTCTATTTCGTAGCTTACAGGCGTAGCGAGTGACTACGCCTACCGCTACGCACGTAGGCGGTATCTACGCTACGTACACACAAGCGTCGCCGTCGCGAGGCGTCGCGCGTCGCCCGCGTCGAGGTGCGGGCGGAGTGGTCGCGGCGGCGGCGGCGGATTAAACTCGGACAAAGGCGACACATCAAAAGAGCCGCCGAATCTGCTTATCACACGTTATTGTTTGTGGCCGCCGTAATAACATCCACTATATTATATCAAAGTTCACGTGGTCGTGGGCGCTTATGTAACGATAAACATTCCGCCGCACTCCTTGATAACATACAGGCTGTCACAGGTACCGCTCGCGGTGACTCTACCTCTCACATACGGACATACGCGCTCACGATACTAGATACCTACATTGTTCCTACTCGCTGTAGGTAAGTAGAATCACTCAGTTTTATGGATTTATGACAATTAATACCAGCAATTATTTCGCATCATTGAACTGTGATATACGTGTAGGTTTAGTACATGTACGTAGTCATATTTAGTACAGTTACTAAATTACTAACATGACAGAAAAAAAATCAATATTTCATTCAATTAAATACATTCGTATATTTAAATATTAAAACTAAACCTTAAAATTAAATTTATAACAATAATGGGTATTGCTTAACTGAAAATATACTAAATATAAACCACAGTACACTACACAAATGTACATACCGTCTGAATTTTAATGTAACAATCCGGTACGCTACCAGTGCAGTTGGCAAAGTTTCCAAAATGGTGGCGGCGTGGCCGCATGTTGTCTTGCGATGTTTACATGTGTGGTTGTGGTCTCAAACATTATGTCATTCTTAAGGGTTTAAGGCTGGACTCCTGACTGACGTATTGTGGGGTTCATCTTTTACATCATTTTATTACTTTTTATCTCTGATATAGCCTAAGTCTCAAATACCAAATAAATAAAAACATATCAAAATCAGAACGGCCAATGAGTTTATATAAAAAACATTTAATAATTAAATATTTTGAGATGTTTCAAGTTCAATACTTAGGTAGAACCTTCGCACTCGGTTCAGAACTAATTCTGAAATAAACAAACTAATTTTAATATGTAAAAAGCTTGTTTCTTCCCTGATACGTGTCTGCCACTCGGAACTGAGTTTGTCTGGCCGTGACCTCCCTAATGCAGGTTCAGGTTGAGTAATCTAATGTCACTTTTGAAACCACCTCGATTCTTCTTCGGTTCCGAGACTTCCAAGGGACAGGTTACTATAGAAGGGGTAGGTACTGATGTGCTGCACCTCGCGGGCCGGCCGGGGGTCGCGCAGGCACGCGCCCCAACCCTGCCTCTGATCTAAAATGTCAACTGGTAGTGAAGGATAACAACCGAACACCTCAAGTCTCATCATCAGTTACCGACAGGTCCGACTTGCTCCCCTCGGCCTCCGCTCATAGCAGAAGAAACCGTCACCTCCGAGGAAGAGTTTACAGCTTTTTATATTACTATGTAAAAGCTGTAACGAATGATAAACGGTGCACAACAGACCTTACCCGTCCTCGCCCCTCGGTATGACCCGCCGCAGGGGACCGACTTGGAGAAGAGAAGCCTCGAGCTCTATACAGAAAACGCGTCCGTTCTCTGAAAATGTGAAATTGAGCGGATCTGAGGTCACGGTCCGCAGTAGGTATACAAACAATAAATCCGTGCATCGTTTCTGTTTTTTTTCCTCTAACAAATACTGAAACAAGGAAAGCTTGAAATCATATAACGCTAAAATGATTATTGTAAAATAACTTTGAAATCATTGTTCGAGCTTCCAGTGATTTCTAGTAATCGCGTACCTCCGGCGGCCGATGGCGGTAGGTAGTAGGTACTCACGCGCGCGGCTCGCTCCCGCAAATTACAGCGCTGAGGGAACCCGACTAACTACGCATTTATAGCTGTTTTATGGTACATAATCGCCGCTCTTATTAACATATAAGTGGTTACCTTCACCGTCCTGCTGCACACGACTTTTCTGTTTACTTGCATCTGCATATATCAAACTGACCGCGAGCGCGTTTCCGGTAGTATATACTTAATATTTTGTACCTTATTTATACCAAAGCTGTTTTTTTACTATTTAGACAATTCTCCAATGTTTCGAATTTAATAAAAGTTAGTCAAAAGAAAGTTTTGTTTTCGAACTCTCAGTTCAAACAAGGAGAGAGCACAGTAGCTCCACACGCCTGTCGACCCCACACGCTCGCGATCTACAGCGATGTTCCCATAAACAATAAAGTTTCCGCTAACTTATTGCTGACGCGTCGAAATCGTCGCCATCATCTTTGTTCATCACCTCGTCCGCTCCTGGGCCGACCGATGCGAGTGTAACCGATCATTGCGAGTGTGAGTGAGCGCGACTAGTGCTCGCATCGATCGGTTACCAGTCGGTATGTTCTACCTAATGGCTGTTTATTTGTGTCTTAAGCCGTAACGTGACGGCCCCGTCCCTGCGTTATCGTGAACATTACGTTACTAAATTCATTTTTCCATGACTGTGGCATTCATAGGAAAATACCAGCGCTCGCCATCACACCTCGACTGGAATGACCCGCGCGCGTCCCGCAGAGTGGCGGCGGTAACGTGCGACAGAGGCGCCATACTCCATATTATATAAATAAAGAAATACTACGCAGAAATACGGTGTTATTAGACAACATTACTGAGAAAGAATTGTGTGCGTACCTCCCGGGGGGTACATTACCGTGTTTTTAAAAGAAAACAATAACATCAGGAACCAAGTTACGGCCAAATATTTCAGCGTTTTTAATTACTCGGTAAATAGAAATAAAGATGAGTTGCTTTTTTCTATTGTTTTATAAACGTTGTACTCTATAATGTTCCTACAGTCGAGGTATTCAGTATTACCTAAGCTAGATTGTGTGTACCTAACTTAAAATTAATTTTCGTATTTATGGGAACCGACAGGTGTCCCAATAAAATTTGATATTAATTAAATTAAGACACCTGAACGGAAACTATCTGTGCACATAGGAAAATCTAGTCTTGTTTGTTTTTAAACTTTTGTAGATGTAGCGTTTGGCGACTGTCACACTCGTTGGCCAGTGACGATGACGATGTGGTAGAAGACTAACTGGCTCTCGAGTCCGCTGTGCGATCGCCCGCGTCGCTGCACACTATGCGTTCGGTGACAGTTTTTCAAAGTTGAAGGTAGCTAGCCGGGCTGGTACTCGACAGTACCTTACCACCATACTGGGAATTAGAAAGAAAGAATGAAATAATGTTTATTATACAATAATAATTATACATAGTAGACAAATACAATAACATGGGTAATTATAACAAATAAACAGTTTGTGTTGTATGAGACAATGTACAGCAAGTATCCTACATATTAGTGCACCAAAGGAGCACCTGTAGCATAGTGCTTCCGAGCATAGCGCTCGCAGCGCTCGCAGCTCTCGGCGCGGCGTCGGCGCTCATGTTCAACGTGCTCCTTTGAGTACTTACCTTTTAATTAGTCAATATATAAGGCGTAGGTAGGTATAATATACATGATATATATCATAAGTACCGTACACATAATATAAGAGTTCCGTGCTGAGGCTCGCGCCCGCCGCCTGGCACGATCATAACTCCCAGACGAAGAACTGCATATCAGTTCGAAACTGGTCGGAGAGTAATTGTCCAGTATTTACCACGTGAGTTTAGGTACCCTTGCGATATATCGTTGCGAAGTAGGTCATCATTTGTGTACCTACATAATTAATTTATATGTGACACAACATTGTTATAGCATCTTTTATAGGTAAATAATGATTATATGGCGATAATAATACTCTAAAACCTAAAGAAGTTAATAGGCAAACAATATAATATAAAATAACTCAAAAAAATATTTGTTAGAGTACGATCCCAAAGGTTATTTATGAATAGTTAATTTCAAGTAAATCTTAGAGTAGGTTTTGTTACATACAATTTAATATGTTAAATCTATAACTAAAAAGTATAACATTACAAAAACAATGATTTGAGTAAAACAATAAAATCTGTCATCATCTTACATGCTAACCATTTGAATTCGATCACAATATTTTCTTCACCGAAAGTTAAAGCCGTCGGTGGGGTTTGAACCGGCGTTCGCCAGTTTGACACCCGACGCTATCACCGCTTCAAAGTTGTGAGTGAGTTGAAGTGTTTTCGTGAGCATAAATCAAACTCCTTCATAATCTGTACTCAACTAACAGGTTTAAAGTATTAAGATAACCCGGACTGGACAGCTAGGTTTTCCCATTGCTGCACTTGTTTTGAAAGGAACCTTCGTTCTATTAACGCCTATACATAACAAAATAATTAAATTATCTGTCCGACTGTAGTGCCGATAACGAAAAGTTCCAAGACTTTTGTGTCGGCATTCTTTGAGACATCAATACAATGGAGGTTTTAACGCTTAAAGGATATTCTCGTAGTTCGCAGCCTTTTAAACAAAAGCTTTGGTTTGCCAATGAGCTCGCCGATACAGGCGAGCGACTCCGGGTGCGTACCTCGCGTACGTGCGGCACCGCGGCGGCGCGGCGCGGCGCGCGGCGGTGACGCAGGTAGCGACTTTTGTTTGCTCTGCTAACTGTCCAAACTCACCAATTTGCAAGTAATAAAAGAGATAAAACCCGAATAATTACTGTTTGTTCCAAACAAACCGTTAAAAACTAATCAATTGGCGAGACAACATTTGTTATGATGTCATAAACTTGTTTGACGGACAGACATAGTGAGACTCCCGGCGACATGGACAGGTCATTCATACACACAATTTGTTTGCCGATAAATTGGTCGAATGGTGCGGAAACCGTTTGTTACCGCACACGAGCGTATCTTAATATTTGCGACGTAATTAACCACAAGATCACAGTTTAACATTATATAAATCCGGCTTCCGCTGCTTATCCGGAGAACATTTACATTCGGGATTTTCTTAAAATTAAAGAGAAATGCTGAGCCGATTATAATCAAATTTGTGGAAAACTTGTCAAAATCTTATCTTATCAATTTAAAAAATTACACCAAATCAGTTTACAAATAGTTTTGGCAGAACATACATAAAAATATATAAATATTGAAATTGATCACCTGCTTTTTATGGAAGTCGGTAAAAAGTAATCCCATATAAGATTAGGTGACATTTATATCAAAAAACAAACAGACGGGCCGCCTGATGGTAAGCAATCACCGCCGCCTATGGATATCTGTAATATTGTGGCATTATGATACGTCGCCAATCCGTTTTCAAGACTCTGTTAACTTTCCTTTTGAAGAATCCCACAGTAAGTACATAATTGCATATTATATAGACCATCTACAGGTCAATATAAAGTTTGAGAATATATTTCCATACAGCGTTAATATAAAGATTATTCATAACGATGTCTTAAAAAGCGCATAGACACGAATGCAATATAAGTATTGTTAGTTAACCAAAATCTGAAGAAAGCTTGAGACAGTTTTGCATAAACGAGTCATAATTCAACCAATTTTAATAGATAACTTTGGTGAGAACACAATCTGCCGAGTGTCACAGAACAACTGTTAATTACGGTAAGCTATAATTTTCCGAGGCATTTGACATGTAACGCGGCTTAAAGGTTAATGTATGGGTGGACAATAAATCACGTGAAGACGAACAATTTAACTGCCATGCACGAGATGAGATATATTCACGAAAAGCTTCTTTTTGTTGTTTTATTTTTCATCGTTATAATATTAGCCGAGATATTGTAGGTACATAGGTGCCGGCTGTCGGGTCGTTACGCGGCGCGGCGCTGGCGCAGCCCATGGTACCTACGCGGCTTACTGAACGATTTTTGGACAAAGAGGCTGGTCGTAAACTTCGCTATTGTTCCAGTCCGTACTATATGCAGGACCCCTTATTGTTAACGTTAAATAAGATATCCATTTTTTGTTGTTTAGCCCATTAAGACCGACATTTGTACATATTTTGACTGGACCCTCTATTGAGAGTGATGATTCTTTGAACGATGCCGCCTGTTTCCTTTCTGCGGAACATCACGTGCTGGCCGACTTGTCGTGTTAAGGTGGTAACAACTATTTTACGTTATTCATTACAAATAATGACATTATTAATGACCTGGGCACAAATGTGTAATAACTTGTGAAATAATAAAGTATAATAACTAGAGGAACATATTTATGTCGATTTAAATAAAACTTTCTCCCCTTGTCTCTTCCCGCGGGTGCCGCAAGAGTCGGCTAAGGGATCACGAACCAGAAGATGGGCAGCAGCGCCTTCTGAGGATAGGAAACCATACTGTGTTTGTCAACCCGCCTGCCAAGCGTGGCGGGTATTGGTAAATCCCCTATATGGGGAAGCATATGTCCAACAGTAGACCTCCTATGGCTGCGATGAATGAATGAATGAAAAATGAAACTTTTAGCCCTTAATATATAGTAGAGTAAGGTATATATATAACCGTGAAGAAAACCTTAACATTTTTAGTTAATAATAAAGTCATCAATATTATTATTATACAATACAGTATATAATTAATTGTCCACAAATAAAATATTATTCACTTCAGCTACTCATAATAGTGCTAAAGGTATATTTTGGCTAAAAATATTTCATGGAACGATTTGTTCATGGCAGGTAAGAGGATAAGTCAATCCAACGTAGGTATATTATGGCGTTTGATGACGTCAAACATGTTATCATATTATATAACTGATATAGGCACGCTTGAACGGTCCAAGCTCTAATAACATGTGTCAACAATAGAGTGATCAGACGTCGAACCCCTTATATCGCTAATGCCGAGCCTACTCGTACCGCATCACGGTCCTGTAGACCTCCTACATACAAGCGTTCCCTTGGCTTACCCTTACGCTCCCTACCCTTAGTTTACATCACACAGTAATTGCCCCTCTTGCCCTGTTCTGAGATTCTAATCTACCTAAAGTAGAGCTTGTGAAAAATGTAATGATCCTACCATAAGCAAAGAAATTATTGGAGCAGTATTACCTAAATGTGTTCGTGGACATGGTTGAGATTCGCCAAATTACTGGAAAATCTAGAGGTTCCTGAAACGAGCTTTTAAAATGGTTTTGTTCCAGATGTAGCATCAGCGGCAGCCACTCCTAAGGACGAACCTCTGCTGATTAAATGTGATCGTTTGAATGTCTGTCACGCACCTGGCCTGTAGCCTGTAGCCTGTAGTATCTACTGGTCAATATTCGATGTCTGGACTGAGGAAAGTTTCGACCGCGTCCGGACTGTCAGAGTTTGATAACGGTCTCGCGCTTAACTTCCTGGTAATAATATTCTAGTGTTCACCAGTTACATTATCAGTTCTAACTAGATCTTAGATATTATCGTTACTTTCACTAAACTGCGCCCGGAGCAGGAATAACTTGCGCCATATAGTTATCGTATCGCAGCCGTGTAAACAATTGAATAACGCACGCATCGTCCGGTCCGTCCAAACTATCATTGCTATGTGTCACAGTTGTTGGCACTAGATAAATAACAGTCAGTGCAGAGTTCAATTGTTCCCGGCTGCGCTAGTAGAGTGCGATAGTAATTGGCCTGGTTCGGCTACTGACTGCTCTACCTTCAGACGTATTCGACACATGTCTGTAGAATATAAAGGGGAAGCACTCACACTCACACTCACACCTACTACGAGTATCTACTGTCCATCTTTACACGCTGCTTCAGACGCCGGCGCCTGCGCCAGATATACAGTGGTATGTGGATAGCACCTGAAAGTTTGGAGCTCGTCGGGTGGTGTTGGGGCTTGGGGATCCTTCTGGGTATTTGGTAAACGATGTTTGTTCTAACAATAAATAAATAAAATATAATGTAACGGTTTCGTTGCATACTCAAAACATTACAACAAAACAAAGCGGGCTAAGTAGGTCAACGCGCGGAGGGGCAGCGGGACGAACGCTTCGTGCGCCACCGTCGGCTCCCAGCCATCTCGTCAGCTGTTCATTCTCTGGCTTCGTGTACGCCCGTGCCGCTAATTCGCACAAATAATCAAGAGCAATACTAACAAAGACAATTTAATACTTGCATATTCTTAACTATAATTTACTTTTGCGCAGCGTAGAACCCCAAACCGGGTAAGTGTTGCAAATAACCTATATGTGCCGTGTATACCATTGTGTCGCAAGATATAGCGATATTGTTATTGTGTTTTTATATTGTCATTATATGGTGTTATTATTGTTATATGTTGTTATAGTAGTATTCTTAATGTAACAATAATGTGGAATTAGTCTATAAGTTTAAATAACGTTAAATTAAATATTAATAAGCTAAATTTACAACTTTCTGTCCGTGTTAGACTAAAACTATTCACCGCTATCTTACCGCCTCATCATTGAATACTACTATTGCGTATTTAGTTCCACTGAGCTTGGGCTTAAAGCGCCGGAGGTGGTGTTCATTCCGTGGAGGTGGATCCTCTTCTAAGACTTCCTGTTGGTGTGGATTGCAGGGTTTCTACACCAGGCGCGGCTGTCCATTGAAGTTATTCTGGGAAGAACTGTTTCCGTTGGGAGGTCCAACAGCCGTCCTACCCCCAACGCTGCGAGTAGCTGCCCGCCACGACACCCTTCCACCTCGTCCGCTCAGGCCAGTGGCTTAGCTAACGTCAAGGACCGTCTGGCAGAGTTCGGTCGGAATATAACCCCGATCCTGAGACTCTTACTACCTTATCAAAGTAATAGAGAAACGTTACACTGGCGCCCAAGACAGGTGGTATTCGCTTCCGAACTCTGTTAGATAGATCTTTTTGCAATTTTTAGTCTTCCTTGTTGTTGGCTTTTCTTTTACCTTCCCTTACTTGTTTATTTGTATTTAATTTGACGTAGAGTGGTCATGTTACTGTTGCATGACGGGTTTTAATCTAGCCTTTAGTAATATCTTTTATGTAAACATATCTGATCATATTTTAAATACAACTACCCTCATTTTTAAATTTATTTAACTAATAAGTGCATCACACTTACATCAACTCTTTTTCCTGCATATATATGAAACCTTCATATAAATTATTGATTAGTAAGTAGTTGTGTTCTGTAGAAATTGTGATATACATTTTTTTTTTGCAACACATACCCAATAATGGCGTTCTCTATAAAATTTTTATCGCTTCAAAAAGCTGAACTAGAATACGAAGTAGAGCTGCGAGGTGGCACCGGAGAATCAGTTCAAGATCTGCGCAAGCAAATAGTTAAGCTATCGCAACTGCTACCGTCTGAAGATATTCTCGAATCGCATCTTGAACCTAGCGATGATTTAGTAGCACTTCGAGAATCTCTATTAAAGTCGCAAACTAATTTAGCAACTCTCAAACAAAAATTTGATAGAAATCTATATTCGCGTACCGAAACCTTGCTGCATCATATTTACCATAGATTAAATAGAATAAGTAGCGAACCAGACGTGGCTGATCTTCATAAAAACTGTTCGTCAAATTTTAATTCCCAATATAAAGAACTGTCTGCCCTACGACCACAAACTTCTCATACTAGATCTCAGACATCCGTGGCGTCCGGCTCACTTACGGAACCTACTAGTATATCAGTTACATGTGAGCGCAACCTAACTTCTGAAATATCTAAGCTAAGATTTTCAGGAAAAACATGTGTACGATCATTCATCTTAAAAGTAGAGGAATTCGTTGAGTCTAGAGGAATATCTTTTGACAAAATTTTATCATTGTCATACGAGATATTCACTGATGACGCGCTCCATTGGTATCGCTGCAATAGAGAAAAGATTAAATGCTGGAATGATTTATGTCAGCTACTTAAAGAGGATTTTGGAAGCAGTGACTATGACTACAGGTTTGCAGCGGAAATCCGTTCACGTACACAAGGCGAGAATGAAAATATTACTATTTACCTCTCAATCATGCACGGGATGTTTTCTCGTCTGAGCAAACCATTTTCTGATGAGGAAAAGTTAGACATTATGCTACATAATATCCGTCCCTGTTACGCTAGTACCTTGTCTGCATCCTCAGAAATTCAATCTATAGATATGCTTAAAAATGTGTGTCGTAACTACGAAAACATACAGTCACGATTTTCCCACTTCCGCGAACCCCCTAAAGTGTCTAACACTACGATTGCCCCAGAGTTCGCATACAAGTCTGATAACGGGGTTAACAAACAGTATAATGGCCAGAAAACTACGTTCTACAACTTTAACCAAAGCTCATCATTTAACAAGCCAAATCAACCACTTAATCATCAAAGAGAATCTAACAATGCCCATCAAAACAAAAACCACAGCGTTGCCGCTCTGGCTGATATATCTTCAAAGCCTAAGTTTTGCCCGAGGTGTAGAACAGATGATCATTCCTTGAGGAACTGTAAACAAGAACGGTTTCTGATATGTTTTAAATGTGGGAAAAAGGATTTCCGTTTTTCGGAATGTCCTGATTGTAATTCACCCCAGTACAAAGATTCAAAAAACTGAATAACTTGGATTGTAGAGAGCGCGTCGTAGCGCCTAATAATAATAACTTCGATCCTAAGGAATGGCACAAGTGGTTAAATTATATATCCACATTTTTTACCTACAATGCAATCTCTTCAATCCATGATGATAATTCTAACGTTGATAGATCTCGTCCTTACGTTTGTATAAATGTCCAGGACCAACCTATTATTGGATTACTTGACACGGGGTCCTCAACTACTATACTAGGTAATGGATGTCATGAGCATTTGTTAAAGGCTGGCTACGATATAGAGCCATGTTGCAGTACACATTTTGTTGCAGCAGGTGGTGAAAAACTGAAATCAGAAGGAGCTCTCTATATACCTGTTACCTTTCAGAATCAAACTCACATCCTTAAAGCATACATTGTCCCAAATATTAAACACTCTCTTATATTAGGTATGGATTTTTGGAGATTGTTTAATCTTTTTCCTAAACATTTGGATCACATAGCTTTCTATAATGATTCCGATGAAATTTTTACTACGGGGAAAGACAGTAACCAATCTCAAAACCTTTGTCCATACGATCACCTTTCAGACGAAGAAAAATCCTTGGCTGACCATATAATAGCACAGTTTCGCGATATCTCCTATGAAATACGCGGTTTGGGTCGCACTACGTTAATTACTCACGCAATCGATACTGGTGACGCTGCCCCTATTCGCCAGCGCTATTACAGAATGTCACCGGTGAAGCAGCGTATACTAATGGAACAACTTGATGATATGTTAAAAGAAGACGTGGTTGAGCCGTGTGAGAGTCCATGGTCGTCGCCGGTTCTCTTAACACCGAAAAAAAATGGCGAGTTGCGGTTCTGTCTTGACAGTCGTAAGCTAAATGCTGTTACCAAAAAGGACGCTTACAGCTTACCATACATTACGGAAATCCTTGACAACTTGCGTGACGCAAAATACCTCTCTAGTTTAGACCTGTCAAAAAGTTTTTGGCAGATATTAATAAAGGAGGAGGACAGGGACAAGACCGCATTTTATATTCCTTCAAAAGGTACCTTCCGTTTTAAGTCCATGTGTTTTGGTCTCACCAACGCTCCTGCTACTCAACAAAGGCTAGTAGACGCCTTGTTTTATGGACCCGAATTCGAAAATCGGGTACTAGTGTTTGTAGACGACGTCATCATAATTTCAAACAGCTTTGAAGAACACATATCGTTACTGACTCGAGTCCTTGAAAAATTAAAAAGAGCCAACCTAACGATAAACCTTCAGAAGAGCCATTTTTTTAGAAAACAGCTTAAGTATCTTGGTTATATTGTAGACTCGAATGGGCTACAGGTTGACCCAGAAAAAGTAGAATCAATTAAAAACTACCCCTCCCCTACTAACCGCAAGGAGGTTCGGCGATTTTTGGGAATGGCCTCCTGGTATCGTAGATTTATTCCGAACTTTAGTGCTCTAGCAAATCCTTTAAATAGCCTGACATCTCAAAAAAAGAATGCACCCCCGTTCTTCTGGTCACCTGAAGCTGATAAAGCTTTCCAAGACCTTAAAAGACTTCTTGTTTCTACTCCCATTCTATCTTGCCCTAATTATACAATGCCATTCGAAGTGCACACTGATGCAAGCGATTATGGTATCGGAGCAGTTCTCACACAGACTTTAGATGGAGAGGAAAAAGTTATTGCATACATGAGTAAGTCTCTGTCACACCAAGAACGCAACTACAGTGCCACAGAGCGAGAAGCTCTTGCCGTCCTAACTGCTATTGAACATTGGCGATGTTACTTGGAAAACGGAATTAAATTTACCGTTTTCACTGACCACTCTTCGCTAAAATGGTTTCTGAATCTTAATAACCCAACGGGACGACTAGCTCGGTGGGGAGTGCGCCTATCTGTCTACAATTTTGATATCAAGCACCGAAAAGGCTCTGAGAATATAGTCCCTGACTGTTTGTCTCGTTCTGTTCCCATTTCTGCCATCAGCACTGTATGTGATTTACCAGACCGAAATACGAACGATGCGTGGTTCTTAAATATATTTCATGACTGCCAGACATCACCAACATCCTTTCCAAATTACCGCGTGGTAAATGCAAAACTGTTTCGGTACATAAAATCATTGAATCCTCTTTGTAGAGAGTTTGAATGGAAGGAAGTGGTACCCTTAGAATACCGCCCAGACATTATCGCTCAAAATCATTCGGAACCTACCGCGGGTCATTTCGGCGTTTTTAAAACACACAAACGTCTTAGCTTAAATTACTTTTGGCCCTGCATGCATCAAGATGTTTCTAAATTCGTAGGTAGTTGTGATACGTGTCTATCTCATAAGCACCCGACTCATACTGCTCTTGGGACTATGGGTCGGCCTAAAGACTGTAACCGTCCATTTCAGATGCTTAGTGTAGACCTAGTCGGACCTTTACCTGTATCTAGAAAACAAAATACGTTTTTGCTCGTAGTAACTTGTTGTTTTAGTAAATACTGTATGCTATTTCCAATACGAAGGGCTACAGCAGAAATAATCGGTAAAATTTTAGAAGAATGTGTGTTCCTTGTTCATGGTCTTCCGAGCACAGTCCTGATGGATAACGGTAGGCAATTTACTAGCAATATAATAAAAAATCTATTTGCAACTTACAAAATACCTAACATTTACTATACTCCCCTTTATAGTCCACAAGTTAACACTGTTGAACGTTATAACAAAACTATTATGACAGCTGTGTCCGCCTTCATTGATGCAGATCACAGGGTCTGGGATACGAATATCCCTAAGATACAGTTCGCTTTAAATAGTGCGGTTAATGAGGTGACTGGTTTTACACCATCCTTCTTAGTTTATGGGCGAGAGTTAGTCAGTTGTGGTTCACACTACCTCGATTCGGACCTAGAAGGTTGCATCATATTCGCTCCCCGTGATAGTTATGCTGAAAACTTGGGTGCTCTGCATAAAATATTTGACAAGGTGCAACTTTCCCTTATAAAATCCCATTCTAGGAACTGCACCTCGTATAACCTACGACGAAAAAGCGCGGACTTCAACGTAGGAGATACGGTCTGGAAGCGTACTTTTTATCTGAGTGACAAAGACGGCAAATTTTCTAAAAAGCTTGCTCCTAAGTATACGAAATGCCGTATTATTACAAAAAAATCTAAATTAGTATATGAACTTGAGGATATGACAGGTCGAAACATAGGAACTTGGCATGTCAAAGATTTTAAGTTAAATTAATAAGAATTTAGCAATTTTTAAGTTATTTTTTT